>JAWNNU010001653.1:0-1200000 GCA_035044585.1 Scaptomyza polygonia
GCCTTCGAGTTTTAATTGCGTAGGCCTTATGGGATAACTTACACATAACACTTTAATCCTTGAATGCAGTTCGATAGGTTTAATCCTTGCGATGTTAATGCGCCATGTCCTTTGAAAATCAGCAAGGGTTTGGCCAGGTAAGAGCTTATTTCCTAAAAAATATTTTGCCAAAAATTTATCAAGGGGGTAGGTCAGAAAGTTTATAAAAAATGACAAAATCATTTTTATCTCCTCCGTTTTAAGGACTTACCGGTCGTCCTTTGGTCAAAAAATAGTCCTTGGCCTGCCAATTCATGTAAGCTAATCAAAAGGACGAAAGTCCTTCGAACAGCTGAAATAAAAGGACTTTTCTGAAAACAGAAAGTCATGTTTTTCTCAGCCATATCCTTGCAGATCCTGTCGAGACTTATGTAAAAAAATTTGTATTTTTTAGGGCTATCAGCTGTCCAAAGGACATCCAAATCGTCCTTGCAGTTGTCGAGAAAACAAGGATTTTGTGATTTCAACTTAAATTTTTTGCCTTTCGATGAAATTTTCTAAGTGTTTGGGTTCTTAGAATACCCCATAATCCTTGAATGCAGTTCGATAGAGTCGGACATAGCGACGTTAACGCGCCATGTCCTTTGAAAATTTGTAAGGATGCGGCCGAACTGGAGCCAGTTTTGTAAATCCAATTGTCCCTGTTTAAGTTCCATCCTAAAAGTATGCTATGATCTTTTTAATATCGGTTAAAAAATGATGAACATTCAAATAAAATACTAAATGGCGTCATAAAGTACTTGCGATAAAGTATCGATACCCACAATAGCATTGGCTGTGTTCGCTGGTAACACTTTCGGCAGGCAACATTTTATTGTAGTGTTTTTAAGACGGACGGCAGCAAAGGCAGACAATTAACTTAAACGCTGTCACAAAATGTTGCTTAAATCAATTTTGCCGCTGCTGGTCATTTGTGCGCTTAGCCTAATACCGTATTCGGCAAGAGCCGCAACCGACGAAGACGAGAAGCAAACAGATCAAAAGCAATTTGCCATCGAATTGGACCCGGAAACATTCGACGAGGTTATTGAAGCCGGCAATGTTTTTGTAAAGTTTTTTGCGCCATGGTAAGCAAAACCAACATTGCTTTTTTTCTTGTGTTAAGGTTTATTTGAGGTCACTGCCGGTAAATAAATGGCAATAAGTTAAGTTCCATAAACACAAACACACATGCATACATACACACAAACGCAGCCACGCAATCTTCGAAAAAAAAGGAAAAAAAACATCTGTGCATATAAGCACACATACACACACACAAACGCATTGAACAAGTGTATGAACATGTGTAGGCAAATATACTACATACTAAAAAACATACCAGAAGCATGTTACTTAAACAATATACAATATGTAATCTGCCGGCAACAGTTGATTTTTCGTTGGCGAAAAACATGTTGTTCTTTTGTCGCAATTTCGAACACGTATTACGATAAAAGGCGCTTGAAATGATCTAAAAAAAAAATAGGGCTTTGTGTTGTTTTTTTGTGGAAGAGAACAAAGTCAAGAAATGACCATTGATTGACACATACTAAGCTTGAACATACACACAAACACACATGTACACATTATAAAAACACACACTAGTGCTTGGTCAAGCGTTTGCTTCTTATCACATTTCCACACTGTACATATGTATGGGGGGTGCCATATATCATTATTACTTCGACATCAAGAAACTTGTCGATCCGGCAAAGGCTTTGTGTCATAAAGTTTGACTTTTCTATGTTTTTTGATTGCTTATCAACAGTTTAAGCTATATGATAAGGTGTACAGAAATAATAGTTTTGAACTGAATAGAATTTATTAAATCTTTGTTTCCGTCAGAGAACTTAACGAAAATTTAATTGTTATCTTAAATGGGTTTTCGTTACACTTTTGAACTAAACTCGACAGGTGTGGCCATTGCAAGCGTTTGCATCCATTGTGGGAGCAGCTGGCTGAGATAATGAATATTGATGAGCCCAAGGTGACAATTGCCAAGGTTGATTGCACAAAGCATCAGACACTGTGTGCCGATCATCAGGTGACTGGCTATCCAACGTTGCGACTCTTCAAGGTGGGCGAGACGGAATCGGTGCGGTTCAAGGGAACACGGGATTTGCCGGCGATAACCGATTTTATAAACCAGGAGCTCAATACACCCGCTATCGAGGATTTGACCAGTCAGCAATTGATGGATGATCTGAATCCCAATTTGGGCAGGGTTGTTGATCTAACCGAGGATACGTTTGCCAAGCATGTTTCCAGTGGCAATCACTTCGTTAAGTTCTTTGCGCCCTGGTGTAGCCATTGTCAGGTAGGAAACACCATATATTTGTATCCATAATAAAACTGCTAATAAATAATTATTTAAAGCGATTGGCACCAACCTGGGACGAGCTGGCCAAGGCGCTGGTTAGGGAGCCGTCGGCAACCATATCAAAAATCGATTGCACACAATATCGCAGCACTTGCCAGGACTTTGAAGTCAAGGGCTATCCCACACTGCTCTGGATCGAGGATGGCAAAAAGATTGAGAAATATGCTGGCGCACGTGATATTGTCACACTGAAAACGTATGTCGAGAAAATGATTGGTGCTCCCAGCGGCAACCAGCTCAACCTGCAAAACGAAGCCGCCGCCAACGATGCACAGGAGGCGGCAGCCGCCAAACAAAAGCAAACTGTACTACAGCTAAATGGCATTGTTGAATTCGAAAAGACCATCAGCGAGGGCATCGCTTTTGTTAAGTTCTATGCACCATGGTGCGGACACTGCCAGAAATTGCAGCCCACCTGGGAGCAATTGGCCACAGAGGCGTTGGCTAGTGATGCTGGCATTGCTGTTGCCAAAGTCGATTGCACATCACCCGAAAACAAACAAATCTGCATTGATCAGCAGGTCGAGGGCTATCCGACACTATTTCTCTACAAGAATGGCAAGCGTCAGAATGAGTACGAAGGCAGTCGATCATTGCCTGAACTGCAGGCTTACATCAAGAAATTCATTGGACACGATGAGCTTTAAGCTAGAATTACAATACAATATACAAACACAAAGACACACACACACACACACACAGAATTGTTGTCGCGCCAAAGTCATCCAATTTCTATAAGCCTCAATGTGAGAGTGCATTGCTTGATATTGTCGTGCCATAACAACAACAACAAAAAAAAACAAAAATTAGACAGTCAATTGTATATTAGTTATGTGTTGTCCTTTTGCTTGTTTAACATGTTTCTTAAGTGTTTGTTGTTTTTTCACATGTGCCAAATATCTTGTCGGAACATTTGAATTTAAATATATAGTCGATGTACGTACTTGAACACAAGTCATATTAGTAGAGATAGATATCTGGCATGTTTGATCTCAACTCTCTATTTCCTACATTAAACATCTCTTTTTAGATTTATGTGTTCAAAATACTATAGAATCTTTCTTTTTTTTGTTTTTTTTTTATATATTCTAATTTATCCTTAAAGTAATTAATAAAGACAAATTTGGAATCATTACAATTTTTCAATTCAAATATGTTAGTCAGTTATTTAGTATTAGTATTAGTGAATACTAGTATCTCAGTTTAGTATGTTTTTGCTTGGACATTGCATGGTATTTTTATCGTTGCAGCAGTACGGTCACACTAACACACAAACGCAATTTGTTGTTTTCCATCGCTGGTGAATTTGATGTTAAACCAATTGGACATGTCCTCGGCCACGACTCGTGCACAATTGATGCTGTAGGCGAACGGATAAGTAGTGCAGCCAGTGTTGCCACATCTATCGATTTTAGAGTGGGAGTTATTTGACATTGCATTGCTTTGCATTGTTGTTGCTGGTGCTTTTGTTGTTGTTGTTATTGTTGTTGTTGCACACAGGCGACGGTGTGTGCCAGAGTGCAACAGAGACAGCAAACGCGAGATAGAGACGAAAATTTTGAAAATTGCATTGAAAATTTTTGTATGAACGCAAATAGCAACGGTGGTGCAGCCGGTGGTGGTGCAGGTTGCAGCGGCGGTGGTGCTGGCGCTGCCGCAGGTGCGATTGGTGGTGCTGCTGCTGCCGCTGGTGTAAGTGGTGCTGCGTCGGGCTCCAATGGGGCCGTTGGTGGTGTATGCGATGCTGGGGCTGTTGGCGGCAATGAGGCAAGCGGCAGCAATCCAAATGATGATCAGGATGCAAAGCGACGCAAGTGTTTGGCAACGGATGAGGCACAGGACGGAGCTAGTACAGTAAGTTATTTTAGACTTGCAACAAATTCACTCATTCACTCAATAACTAAGTACATAAGTATGACAAACCAAAAGCCCTTTAATATTGTTGATTGTTTTTTGTGTTTTTTTTTTTTTTCTATTTTGTTTTGTTTGTTTTTCTTTTTCTAAGATGATTGATGCAAATAGCGTGCTGAATAAAATCGCACATTTGTATGCGGAACAACTAATGTCCGATATTGTGCTGCTTGTGGATGGCAAGGAGTATCCGGCACACCGGGTTATACTGTGCGCCAGTAGCGATGTCTTTCAAGTGATGCTCATGAATCCGGAGTGGAACGAGTGCAGCAAGCATGTTATTGAGCTGCACGAGGAGGCCTGCTGCTCGGCGGTTTTTCCACAGTTTATCAAATACCTATATGTTGGACATATTGAGGCGACGCTGCAGACGGTGATGCCCATGCTGGCGCTCTCCGATAAGTACAATGTGAGAGATCTCATCGAATTGTGCGTCGGCTATATGAATAAGCATGTCGCAAAGGCGGCAACCAGTGGCTATCTGGTCTCCTGGCTGCAGTATACTCTATCGTTTTCGCCAACGCATAATGATCTCACCGAGACGCTGAAGCGCTTCCTCAAATGGAATTTAGAAATGGTTGCCGAATCCAAAGATTTCGTCGAAATGGATCCGGCCATATTGCAGCTGCTGCTGCAGCAGAATGACATTGTCATATCCAGCGAGTACAAATTGTTTAGCATATTGCAGACCTGGTTGCTGCATCGTCGCGACCTTATCGAAGCAATGCCCGGCATCAGTGCCGAGAAACGGGCCAACACTTTCATGGAGCTCATCGAGCAGACCGTTGTCCATATACGTTTTGGCATGATGACGCCAAGGGAACTGGCCCATTTGCTGATGGTGCCACTAGTCGAATATCACAAGGAGTATCTGGTTGAGCGCATCGCCATTGGGATGAGCTATCAATCGGGCCAGGACGATCGGGTGCGAGAGGTGCGCAAAACCGATTGCGGCCAACTACAGTTCACTCCGCGTCTCTATTGGAACGATACATGGAGTGTTGGCATTGATGTGCATAATTTTGATGAAATTGAGGATTATAAAACCTATGTCACTTGCTTCTTCTCTCAGCGTTACATCGCCGAAACTGAAGATGGTGAGTTCTATGTATTTATTTATTATTAAGTTTCGGGTAGTTTGAAAACTTTAACTTTGGTTGCAGAGGAGATCTAGAGGATTCGTGTTGTTGAATGTTTTTTAGATAGCAGGTTTAAGTGATGGTTGTGATTTAAGTAGGTGTGGAATGGTTAGAATGTTGCAGGATCGTGGTATGTTTGAGTTGAGCTTGAAATTGGTGCGTAAGTCTTGTGTGTCATAGTCTGAGTCGGATGTTTTTCAGGTAATCGTAGACGTGTGTATTGTTTGGGTTTGTGGTGCGGTACCATTGGCTGCAGTTTGTCTTGTTTTGCTAACGTTACGTTGAGTGTTTATTTGTTTTTTAAATATCTGGTTAGGTCTGTTGCCTGACAAACTTTTTAACCAAGCTGGTTTTAAATTTTGTCAATCTTATTGATGCACGCAACCCGAAACTAAAGTCAATACACACAAAACAAAAAAAAAAAACGCTGACAACACGACTTTTGGATTTGTTTGTGTTCATATATGTAAATATATGTACATATATAAAAATCAATGTATGGATGAATATCCGTTTTAAAACCGTAAACAATAAATTTGATCATGTGAAAATCTTTGGCAAAGTTGTTGTATTTGAGCCCACTAAGGTATCTGAGATGTGTACGATGTGTCCTATGTGGCCTGATTCCGATTTAATTATTTGCGCAACAGATGGCAAAACAAGAAATATTGTGTATCCCACAGCATTTCAATAAATATCGAATTATAATGAAACGAAACTCGAGTCGTGCGTCGGAGCCTGCCATCAGATTCGTATTCAGCCTATCTCAAAATCAAAAGAATTGTGTCTAGTTTTTCTTAGCTCAAAAATCAAAATTATTTTTTTTATGACTATGTGCTTTATCCATACGAACTAGAAACTGTACCATATTTGATTGTTTTTAACAAATCTCTCTCTTGCTCTTAATAGACTCATGCATGACTTGGGAAATAGAGTTTTTTCCGCGTGGCGTACGTTATGACAAGGCCAAAATGGTTTGTGGCGAGGATGTGCCAAGCTGCGCATTGAATACGGTGCGACTGCGAGTCAAATGCAAGCATCAAAATATTGGCGAGGAACGTTTTAAGGTAACAAACAATGTCCATATATGTATGTACATATATCATTATTAATAAATGGCTATCTATGTGTTTAGATTGCTGTACTTATTGTTGGCATACAAAATCAAATAACGCATATACGAACTGTGGTCGAGCGATCGGAATACTTTTCGGAGGTGGCGCGCGTCATTAATTTGGATAACCTGTTGCCATACGAGGAGCTGGAGCATACATCGCCCTATCTGAGTCCCCATTTGACGGGTGCACAGCGGAATACACTGTCCTTGCATGTGGTTATAACGCCAATGGGCGAGCACACTTGTCGCGATACGCCACCATTTCAGTTTTAGGCATCGATCGAAAATAACAAACAAACAAACAAACAGCCAACCAATAAGTCGCTGTGTGCCCTGTAGAGTGCGAGTACATTAGCATCTCGACTAGCTATACTACTACTTACTTGTTGTCCTCCATACAAAAACTCTTTATGTATTTTGCATATATTCAAAACTGCAGCATCTTTACTCTTGGCAGTTTACTGCTATGCTGTACAATTCCCAGCTTGTGCATTATATACACATCATATATATATATTTACTATATACACATATGTAGATTATTTAGGTTCCTCACTTTATATATTTTGTACAATTGGAATTATTCGTTAAATTGTAATTTTTTATTTTTTTGCTTCTTTAATTAAGCGTATAGGCCATTTATTGTTTGCCCGTTAAGAGATATATTGTTAATAGGATCAGCTATACAAAAGTCGATTACTTTTTTGATTTTCGCAATAAACTTTGATTTGTACATTTATAAAATAATTTACAATTTTATTTACAAAAATGTTCGTTTGGAATGTTACCTGGTATAAATTAACAACTTGTATTTTAATGCCCAGTGTTGGCATCTAGTTTTTTTTCTCGTTTTTTTTGTTGTTTTTGTTATTGTTAATGTGCGTGCTAAAACTTAACCAAAAACACATTTTTGCACAATATGTTTTTCTGTTAAATTGCCAAAAACTACCATGAACTTCGATCGTAAAAAGCTTAGCAAATACACAAAAATGTTGTCTGGCATCAAGTGGATTTTATTTTCTTTTGCGACTTCGTGATTTATATGTATGAGAGATAATGCCAACCCATGTAAGCCTGCTACCTAACTTACTTAAAGATAAATGTGAAAAAAAAAAAAAAAAAAATACAAAGAATACGTATTATATGTGTGTATAGCTAGCTGTATATACAATACTAAGTAATTGCTAAGTCAAAGGCTTAACTATTTTACCTACTCTGGTTATGTGTAAATATTGTGAACCAAAGTTTTAATAACTACTTGGCTTTGGTAATAATCATTAAAGACAGCTTCATAAAAAACTTTAATCCGAGAGAATACATATATATAGAAAAAGATAGAAAAAGCCATCGCGCCCATAGATAAGAAGAGCAGATTACACCGCCATGGTTAACAAGACCGAGCGAGAAGGACAGTTTTGAGTGAAAGAGAAAGCATGTTGATTTGATAAAGAACGAGATCCACACGTGTGCAAAAAAAAAAACAAACAAAAAACACTTTTCGAAATCACTAAAATATAAAAGTTTAGTCATTTAAATAATTTATTCCTTCCTTTAATATATGTCGTGTGACGTTAACTTTTCGTTCTAAACCTGGACCTGATTAATTAAACTTTTTTTTCAACACGAATTTGAAACAGCATTTGAAAACTCTGGCGAATATCTCAAACTAACAAATATACATACGAAAAAAATATGTCTATATTATTTGAAGACTAAGAAAAAAATGATTGAACTAAATTATGTTTTATGTTTAAGTAAATCTCATGAGTTTAAAAACACAACTGGGGAATTTTGTGCAATTTCTTAAAGAAAGAAATAAATTTAATTGTTAATTCTCAATTGATTTTTGTAATCCTTATTGGATTTCATAGACATATATTTCAACAATTTTCAAAGCTTAATTACAACTGAGAAAGTATCGCTGCAAACTTACGATACAATACTATTTAATATCGTATTTATATTAATATTGATGTCGTTAAACTCTGAGTGGGTTTATAAAACAATTGAATTACAAAGCAAAATGAAATCTAAATGGTTTTCAATTATAAAATATATATATATGAAGCTCACAAGATCGAAAAACAAAAAAAAAAAACAAATCAAAACGAACAACCAAAAAGTGAATTGAGCAAAGTTACAATAATCGTTTATTATCTTCTGTGTGGTTCCTAAGCCCAGTTGGATCATTGGGTATTATATTATTGTAAAGTATTACATATAAGATCAAATACGTTCATATACCTGTGAATTGATCGATTATTGTTAATAAAAAAAGAATACTTATCCTATTAATGTGACTTTTTGACCTCCAGAAAATTGTACTTTGTCAAGGCCTCGGTCCGTCTTTCTTCGACACCCGTTAAGCTGGAGACTTGAAACTTTGCAAACATCTTTGTCCATATACGGAACAGATAAAGAGCCAAGGTTAGCTTTCTACGCCTACAGGTGGGCTGGCAAATCGATAAAAACAAACAAACAAATCGACAAATTCACATATTTACCACATCCTTAGACATCTGCTGAAACCGGCAAGTTTTTGAGCTAGAGCTACCAAATTTGGTAGCAGCGTAGCTCGTTAACAGATATCAGAGTATACCGCAGTCGGTTTTCACTTGTTTTTACTATTTTTTATACCGTTAACATGAAATCTCCGTACGATAACTATTTAACTACGTAATAAATAAGAAAAGCAATAACACACAAATGTATTTGTTTAAGCAACTTTCGAGGCTGTTGGCAACGAACATCTATTTTTTCCTTTTCTTAACTGTATACCGCACTGCACCACCGACACCAACACCAACACAAGCATAAAGTAACCCTGAAAGAGTGAGAGTGTTTTAACCCATTGGAGCTGACTTGCACAAAAAGAAAAACTTCGGCCTGTGGTATCAAAGAGCTGGAGCTGCTATTCTTAGCGATATCTAAGCGATATCTCATAGCGGTTAATTAGTTTTTATAACTCCCGCACACACACACACATATCACAGTTCTTGAGTCGCGTTTTGGCGTTTTTCGTACACCCTGTAAGCAGTCAATGGGCTCAAGAGGTTCATTTGACGGACTATTAATAAGACTTAACTTATTTTTTTTAGGAAATTGCTTATCAGTACTTCGTAAACCTTGACCAATAATAATAGTATATTTTTTGGTTAGTAAAATTTGCTTCTTTTTCTTACCAAGGAGTATTGAGTAGTAGCGCATATCCTCTTCGCTCTTCACTCTCACTCTTATTTGCTTAATGAGATTCGAGTATTTACACTTAGTTTATGTACTCATCGCCACATACATACATACAGTATACATACATACATACATAAATATTACATACATGCAAAAAGACATAAAGCATTTTACAGAACCTATTTGAAATTGGCCCATCAAATGATGGCAGATTGTCTCCGGAGTATTCTAACTGAAGATAAAATTGCTTAAAATTGCCGTTGGGCTTACTGGTAGGCCAGTCGAAATTTGGCAGCGACAGCATTCACATCATAATCATTCTTGAACTTGAACTTCAACTAATATATATAGTGCGTGTTTTCTTTATATATATGTATAAAAATATATATATATATATATATATAAATTGATATTATTTTTTTTTTTTTGCGTGTTTTCCAAACAAAAGATCCATGGATAATCCGGGATATGTGGTTGACTGCGAGCGCGAGTTCGGTGAGTTAAAAGTTCTTTGAATCCTTTGAACAAAATAAGGATTAAACATATGTTTTTGAAAAAGTCACACTTAGTAGTAACAGGAAAGCTCCATGGAAAGGACAAAAAATCATAAAGGGAACTATAAATTTGTTTATTTTAAAGCATATTTAAGTTGTTGTTGTTGGGGCAGATAATATCAAGTTGAGTCAATAATTAAGTTAAACAAAAACAATTATTTTTGCACTCAACTTTTTTATAGGTTGTTTTTGCCATAGAATATTTATAATCTTGTTTTTTTTTTTTTGAGTTTTTTTCTATGCTTTATTATTGCCAAAATGACTTTTACTTTTCATCATCTAAGAACATCGTACATTTATACGTATGCATATATAAGTTTGTGTTTATGTTAATGTGTGTGTGTGTGTAGTTTTATGTTTAAATCCATCAGATAGAGATACAATTTCAAGATACAATTATAGTTTATATATGTAGTTTATATACTTATTCAAAACTGTGTATATTTTCTCAACTCAATTCTCATGCGTTTTAGATTGCTTTGGATATGATATAGGGAATTTCTTAAGTCGTCTAAATTTTCTGATTTCATACAAATACATATATGTATGTAAGTATCAAATTCCCGTGTGTATGATTAAGTATTTAATATTTGCCATATAAGCTTTTATATCGTATATGTATATATAAAGTATTTTTTATGGTCAATTTTTTTTTTACAAAATTCGAATTTTGAAGTTAGTGCAGTTTCTTGGTTTATATTTTGTTGGAATACATTTCGATCTGTTTAGAAAATAAAATCATATTTTTGATCAAATGAAATGGAGATGCGACCGTTTCGTACCTGGAATAAATGTATAATGTGCTAGCACAATGGAAGGAACAAGTCATTTAATGGAAATCATTAACTAAAAGTTACCTCATCTATTTGTATCAAACAAAGATCGCCCGAAAGTTTCTAAATTTATCAATTACAATATTTTTGAATACTTAAAATTTGAATTTTGAGCATAATTTTTCAAATCAATTTGATCAAACATAATTATTTTTTGTGAAAGAATTGCTAAGTTTTGAGCGACCAATGCTTAAATTTATGTTTCTTCGGTTGACTATGAATTTCATTTAAAATGGAAAAAAATACCATACACATTTTTGATATAGTTTTGTAATACTAGTTTCTAGTTCTTTTGAATTCCATTTTCGATGCTAAACATATTGAAATGTGATGTATTTTTATCTGTAGCATACTTTTTAGAACTGGTTGGATCTAAAAAATCGTCTAACACTTATTTGATATACATGCATACATATTTGTTTGTATATTTTTGTATTCGAGTAGTACAAGTTTCCATATAGTTTTGTTTCGACAATGAAACTCAGCACAAAGTTATATATATTTAAATATATATATATATATATATATATACTATATATATTTATGTGTACCATAAGAGTATACGTATATGGTGTATATGTAAATTTTCTATACTAGATTATTAAGTGCTGTCCACTTTTTTTTTTTTTTCTTGTTACTTATCGATATTACTAGGTATATGAACAATCTATGCATGCAATACTATTTGCAATTATACTCGTATATTTGCCAAAGCTGAACCCCCTCCGATCTCTCTGCCTTCTATGCTGTGATGCCGTGAGTTATAGTAGTGAGTTTGTTTTTTGGTTTCGGATATTACTAAAGTTGACTAGTTATTGTAGTTTGTTGGTGTAGCATTCGCTAGCTGCCTTAAAGCAGTGTCCTAGGTGGGGTGTTGTTGCATATTTTTATTTTTATTCTTGTTTTTTTTTTGTGTTTCTTTTTGCCGCAGTGAGTGACGCTAGATATATTAGTATACATACATATATGTATATAAATGGGTTTTTTGTTTTTTTTTTTTGTTTTGGAGTGGGTCCCGTCTAGGTACATAATTGTATACAAGTACCTAACTAATAGAAATTTTCAATTTTCCTTTTTACTTAAACTTTATAAATATTATTATCTATTATTGAGTAATTGCATTCCTATGAGAGTGTACTGCCTGTGAGTCTAAATTTGTTTTAAGTAATGCCCCTCTAAATACATTTTTTTTTACTTCAGTATATTTCTTTATATATGTATGTATGTAGTAGGTTTAGGTTAATAGTACGTATTGAAAGTGTCGATAGGTGTTTTTTTGTATGTATGCTTTGTTATAATTTGCCTTTTCGGACATACATATCAGAGATGTCAACTTTTAGTTTTGTGAGTTTGTCTTTGACACTGGAACCATCTACGACCATCTACGCCCTAGTCGGTAGGGTACTCAATTCTGTGTTTGCTTTTAGACATTACGGATGGCCGGATTCCATTGGGCAACATGAAGTTGAGAAAAATAGTTCAGAGGAACAAAAACTAAAATCCTGTCAATCAACATAAAGTTTGCCAGAGGAATATACCACTTCCTTTATAGGGCTTGTTTCGAACCAACTGTCAACTATCATGAACTTTAACCGTAATTTAGGAAAATAATGGAATAAGCACGGTTTCCTTCCAAGGCAGATATCAAAAGCAGTGTCCTTTCAGCTCTTAGAGCTCTCTCTCTGTATCTGTCTCTCTCTTAATCCAAGGTGAAATGCAACAAAACGCAGTTTTTCTTCAAAACATTTAACACTTTTTAAACATTCACATAAGATACAATTTGTCAACAAACATAAAGCTTAGCAGTAGGAATATTCCGCTTCTAACTGGAACTAGCTATTCATAGTTTTTTTTTCCCCTGTCAATAAATTAGCACATCTTTTGAAATCGGCGCTTGTACATCTCTGTTAAATATATAAATGGCATATATGTTCTCTATATAAAGTTAACAGTAGTCATATATGTAAGTATAAGTGATACAACTGCCGTGTGCAAGTGTTGATATTTTTCATTCAATTTCTATTTGAGGATAGTAGAAGTAGTCATTGTGGATTAAGTGGTGTTTGTGTGTGTGTGTGTGTATGATATGACAGAGTCCGAGTCGGAATGCCCGCCCTTAAAGTAAAATTTCCTTTCTATTTTTGGCCAACTATTTTTTGTTTTGAAGATTTCGCCACTTCTTACTTCTCAAAAATTAGTTCGCCGGTAAGGAACGGATTGAGGTACGTCTGGGCATCGTAGCCAGAAACGGTTGCCGTTGTGGTACGGCGTCTTGCCTGAACACCACCACCACCACGACGATCGCTATGCGAATGACTGTGACTGTGATGTGAGGTTCGTTTTTCACTATTGCTCGGACTAAGTATTAACGGTATGGGCATGGAAGTGTAGAGCTGTAAGGGTTGCTGCAATATGGTACCCGCTTGCGGATTGAGTGGTGTGTCCATGTAGCCATGTGGTGCCGGCGCCGTTGGTGGTTCCGATACTGTTATGCTGGGTGTGGTACTGCGTTCGGGTAGCTGTTGCTGTTGCTTCTGCTTTTGAGCAGCACTACCGGCTCGAGATCGATGGTGTTTGTAGTGACCGCGATGTGTTTTTCGCTTTTGATGCATCAGACCATCTAATGAGGATGGTGGCGATGTATCCAGCACCAATGGTACGACATTCGAAGGCGATAATTGCTGCTCCAAGCGATATGTGCCCGAATCACTATTGTTGTGGTTATGGGGTGTTAACGGTTTTTTGAGCGTGGGCTCGCGTGAATGTGGATGCGCCTGTATTATGGTAGCAGTGGCAAATACCTCCTGGAATCGATTGCTTGCCTCCAGCTGTTGAAGCTGTAGGTGTTGCTTGGCAAGGAACTGCTGACGCTGTAGCTGCAGATGGTTGAGGATGCGGTACTGCTCGAGAATGTGCTTGTAGAACTGCTCGGCGCTGACTTCCGATGAGTTTATTAGGCGTATGGCTATCTTTTCAGGTATCACAATTTTGTCTACAATGAACAACAACACACAAAACATTTGTTAGTACATTAACATTATTTGATCTACCAAACCACTATGACAAACATACTCCATCCTTCAGAAATTTAATTAAAAAAGCCCTTACTTGGTTAGATTTGTATAAAGGTACTATTAATTATACATCAATATTATTTTTAAATTTAATATAACTTATCTAGCATATTATTCTTAGTACCGTCAAAAGTACCTACAGTAGTGCGCGGATACCTTCGTTTTAATAATTCTTAAAACTTAAGGCAATTTATTTTTAGAGAAATTTTTTTATTTTCAACCGTCTTAATATAAACCAGAGCACCGTAATAAATAATTTTCCGTTATTCAGAGACGACTGACTGAAAAATAAATAATGTATATAAGTTTATATACCAATAAAAATAAAGCTACATACATAAATGCTATTTTAAATATGAATATTGATCCAGCTTAAATATTTTTGGCCATAATTTTCGTTTGGCTTGAACCCAATTTCATGGCTAGTGACACTGCGTTTATTGAACCGCAAAAAGGGATATGCAGGTCCACACTCACACACACACACATGTGTGTGCAGGAGATAGCCCATTGACCCAATTTCTAGCTGATTTACAAAAATGGAAAGTATGTAAAAAAAAAAATGGCGACAACAACAAGAAGAATAAGGAGAAGTTGTTTCACGCCCTTTCCGGCATGCTAAGCGAAAATAGGTGATAGGAGGGGGAGCAGGTGGTTACTGGTGGGTTTTATATGCAATTTAGTTGTTAGCCTAGTTAAAAGTGCTGTGCTCTAGTTTAATTACGACCATAATGGAGCTTATTGCACAGTTGACCACAAGTACTGGAAACAGCTCAAAGCCCTTAAATAGTAGTTGGTTGGTTATATATGTTCTAAGATCCCGTTAGAGATGATGCCTATCTCTTTCCTTCCCTTGCTCTGTCGGCTCTGCACTTACCGCACTGATTGGCCTTGGTGACAAAGGGACGTATAGTTGGATCCCATATGAATATATAGTATAGCGACAGCATAATGGCAGCGAGAGAAACGCATAAAACATAGACGGCGACCGTTAGAATGCGTATGACCTTACGATTGCTCTGCTGCGGCTGATAGCAGCGGCTTATTGTCTCCGTTGGCGGCAGTTTCACTTTCTCCTCCAGCGAATTGCTTTTTGAATTCATTTTTGTTTATTCAGTTAATATATATATATATATATATATATATGTGTTAATGAATGTATGTTTATTTGCTTTTGATTCTCTCGTTTTGATATTTGAGTTTCAATATAATTTGATTTTGAGTATTACATATACATATATATATATTTATTTATTATGTATTTGCACTTTCCTTTTTATTTGTATATGAGTATGTAGATATTTATCAGCTTGTAGTTATTGCTGTTTATTTTTGATATGTGGGCAGTGCAAAATTTTTTGTAAGTCTAGTTAATAAGTAAATGCAATATTCATTTGTAGTTGTTGTTACTGCTTGTTGTTATTATTTGGACGCGTCGCGCTCGATTTAAACAGTTAACAACAGTTCACAGTCGCTGTACTCTATGTACATATATGTATGTACTATTACAAAAAAAAATTGCTGCTGCCAACCGACGCGTCGAGCGAGTGCAAGCGAAATGACACCCCAGAATACAAAAAAGCTTCAGCCAAAAGCAGAGCCTGACGCTGCTGCTGCTGCTGCTGCTGTCACTGCTTCAGCTGATGTTACTGCTGCGACCAATGCAGGAGTAATCGGCATCGGAATCAGACTTCGTGTGCCTGCGCTGCTGCTTACAGCTAACTTACAAAACTCTTCGTGCGGGTAAGCCTTCGTATACCCGCTTTCTGCCCTATGCCGATCCTCTCGCTCTACTTTCTGCTGCTGCTGCTGCTGCTCATTTTTCGGCATATTTCTCATATAATTTCATTCATAAAATGCCTGTTTACTCCACAACACTCTGCCTTGCTTTCCTCATTTACATACATACACACAAACACAACAAAAATGCGAGGCCAGCGTCGGCATTTGGATGCGGTCCATAAGCTGTCGTCTTGTTGTTGTTGAGATGTTGTTGTTGTTTGTTGAATTGCAGCTGGCACGCGCCGCTAGCATTCCGAACGAATACAACGGGCTGGTGCTGACTGCAAACAGCGAATGCAGCTGAGGCAATACATCGGCACGTCCTGAGGCCTGTCACTGCTTTATGTGTCAAGAGCGAGACGCCCACTCAACCCACCCACGTCACCCACACCCCTCGCCCACACGTTTGTTAATCAAGTCAATCGCAAGGCGTTTGCTTTTGTTGCTGTTCATTGCTCGCGGAAACGCAAAGGCGCGCCTGATTTCTCCACAAAAACAAAAAATTTAAATAAATAAATGCATATTGCAATGAATGAAAAAAAACACACAGCATCAATCAATTCCGAGTAAATTTTAAATGAAATCATGCTTTAAATGTATTTCAAGTGCGCTAATTTGTTGTTACTTTTACAAACTTACATACATACGTATATGTATGTACATACATATATTGCAGTAGTTTGGCAATTACTTATGTGCATGCTTGCTTAGTGTGACCATGCCAAAGCAACCTTCGCAGTCGGCGTAGCGAAGGACAAAAATGACAAAATTACATATTGTAGTTACACATATGCATGTGTGTGTGTTTGTGTGTTCGTTTGACTTGGACAACTTTCCCTGTTGCTTGTTGTTGTTGTTGTTGTTATGCACCTGTTCCTGCGTTAAGCGCTGCTTTATTGCTCTTTACCCTATACACCTTAAAATGGCGAATGTAAAAGAATAAAATAGTACTTAATAGTAGACATTATGACAGTATGATTTCTCTTCTATTTTCACTCTTCTATTATGTTAAACCGTGATCAGCAAGAACAAGCATTAAGTTCTTACATAATGTACATGATTTGTTTGGTTTTGCTGCCTGCCTGCATGGGCTGCACGGGCTGCACAGGGTATTTTCTAATTGAGTCCTCGATGCAAGTGAAAAAAAAAAAACAAAAAACTTTTACTTGTTTTCTATTTCGGTTCGGCGAATGTTCGTTGGTATTTGGCTGGTCGTTCGGACTCCGTCGGGCTGGAGGTTAATAATCTGCAACTGGGTCACTAGGACAACGAAACGAATGCAACTAAAAGCTGACAGACACAGAGAGAGAGAGAAGGAGGGACAGATAGAGAGAGAGCGCGGTACCAAATAGGTCTGCGAGAGTAAGAGAGCAGGCGGCTGCTTGGACGTCGACCGATTGCAATGTTGGCCATTGATTTTATTGTATAAGACATACCCACACACACACACACTCATAAAAACACCTACAAACACACATCCATCATGCTGGCTCGCTTAAATGTAGGCCACACACACACATGTGCATACATATACGCCCAGTTCCAAGTTCTCTCCATCGGCTAAGGGGCAATGTTTCTAGCAATGACTTCAACAATGTTTTGCAAATAGCCCTCAAGGAATTTTTCTTGTGTTGCTCGCCTTGCCTTGAATAAAAAACAAACATGTCATATTTAATATCCTGAAATGCCAACTCTATTCGTTTGTTCATAAATTACACAACAACCGTTATTGACAGAAACTCAGAGAGAGAGAGAAAGAGAGAGCTTGAGGGAGAGAGGAGGGCAGAAGTAATTTTTAGCTTACACATGTAAAAAACCCACTAAATAAAAAACTAAATAAATCGTTGTCCACACTCATGTAAAAACATAGAAAATATTTGCAAAAAAATATTTGCTGAATATTTACATTAATAGGTCTTCGGTCTGGCAACGAAGGTCAAATTTTGAGCACTTTACAGAAATAGTGGATGAAAAAGTTTAATTACAAAGCAATAAAAAAAATTAAATGTCTAAACATATAAGATATAGATTAGCCTTCTTTTCTCGTTCGAAAACAAACGTGCAATGTTAGCTCGACTAGGAGGTAAAGAAAGATGGATTTTACTGAACTTCTTTTCTAGGTAAACCAATTTTGATGATTCTTATTTCTGTTTTCATACTTTAACAAGATTCCGCTAAAATCACTAAGCTAATTTCCGTGAATGATAAAAAACCGTGTATCGCTCAATAAATAAAACCTGGTGTGGTTGATCTTACCAACGTGTTGTCATCTTTATGTCTTATAGTCTTTGTAACTAAGTTAGCCAAACGCCGGCCCCTTCTTTTGTCCCTTGAAGACGGGCGGCATGCGAGAGTCCCAGAAAAAGAAATGATAGATGGAAAGTACGAAACCCAAGCTGCACAAACCACACAGATAGATAACGATAACAAAGTAGCGGGCAAAACGTTCAGCGAAGGTTGGCTCAGCAAACACAATCTCCTCCACTTGTGGTGATTTTGGTATGTAGGAGTAGGCGGCACGTCGGGGAGTACCGCTACTGGCGAGACGTATATTCTTTGCGGAACTACCAGTGTTGTTGGTTTGCTCCTCTTCGCGCACATTTGAGCCAATGAGATTCACAATTTTGGCCAAGTTAACAGCAGTGGCTGCTGTCGGTATCTCAGCGGACATGTTTTTGTTGCACTTGTCTATAGGTTACTGCCACCAGGGCGTACCTGGCCTTACTTGCTATGCGTCGCAGCGATTACTGATTTCATTTTATTGACGCTGACGTCGATTAAATCAAAATCGGACGGCCGAAAGCGGATGACGCAAACCAATAAACAAATACAACACCCAAAAGACAAAGCCAGAAATACTACCAGCCTGAGGTGGCTAGACGATGTACAGTAGGTGTACAGCTCTGCGATTCAGACGTACCAAATGCTAAAGCGGATTAGTTTTGTGCGTGTCTGTCAACTTTTTGTTTATAGCAGGCCCGACAACAACAAAAACATCCAGATCATACACCCTCGACCGACTGATACCTAACACCCTAGAAACGGGTAAAACATCGGGTCGTTCAAAATTCCAAACCTATGTCTTTGCTTTAAGTGCAACAATGTTAAGTTACTGCGTTCTATAAAAATAAGTATGTTATAAAATACAAATTTTGATGCATTTGTACCAATGTTTATACATATACCATACGACACCCTACACATTTGATTCGACCCTGACTCGACCGTTACACACGATTTGTTAGCGCCGCGCTGAGTAGCGTTTTGCCGTTCAAAGACCCTGTGTTACCCTGGAATAATCTGCTAGCTTACAGCTAAGCGCAAGTTGATACAGATTAAAAACAAAATAAAAAAAAACTGCCTTCCCGCGCCGCCCCCTCCAACACCCCGTGCAAAACACTTACCCGAAAATAATTTTGCTGCAAGTGGGGCTAGATGCAGAAAATGATTAGATGTCACGGCACATTCGTCTAGCCAATTGGATGCGTGTGCTTAAACACAGGCAACGGTGGCATTCGTGAATCCCAGATAAACAGATAGTACATGGCTAGAGATAAGCCCATGCCGCTAACACCACCCATATAGAGGATGAGGGTGATTAGACGAAAAGTTTTTGATTCGAAAAAATCATCCGATTTGGGCACTGGAATCTCCTCATCCTTGGCCTCCTTGACCACAGCAGCCATATTGGACAACATTGTATGTTTATAAACCGAAAAAGCGACAAATTGTCAAATAGCTAACGAGCAAAACCGTTACTAAATCTGCGGTATTCCACGGCTTGGCGTCTCTGGAGGTGTACTGAATGACGGCGGACCAATGCCGGTGCTTTTGCCCCATGCAATTTGTTCTCTTTTGCGGTTTCCTTGTGCATTTGTTATTTGTTGTTTTTTTATTTATTTTTATTTGTGCTACTTATTGTTGTTCTAGTTGTTGTTCTAGTTGTTGTGGTTGCTTCTGGTCGAACGGTTTTTGGGCGCTGCATTAATGTTTAGTCATGTCCAAGCTGTACAGCGTCTTGACCGCCACGCTAATAAGATTCACAACCCTAGAAACCCCACCTACCAATCTATGCTTGTACGTTTGTATTTACCTGCCCTGCCTAGTTTACCCACCTTTCAACTACATATGTACGTCTTTCACATTTTTTGCTCCACCCACATCACGTGCGCTTTTCTTTTAGCCACTTGACCTGGTTTGATTTTGTGGTTTATTTTTATTTATTTTTGTAGTTCTGTAAACGTCGCGTCGCCATTTGTTTTGCATTGTGGTTCTGTTCTTTTTGTTTGTATTGTGCCTGTGTACCTGCACCCACAGCAGGCTTTACAATGGGGTAGCCCAATTTGCCAAAGTGTCGATTAACAACAAGCAAAACATGTAGGAATTTTCTAGCTTTCTCAAGTAAGAACTCTTAGAACACTTTGAAGCGCCAACTGGTTTTGGGGCATATTACTTTATTCTATTCTGCATTTGATATTGTATTTTTTTTCCCCTCAGGGGGAGGGAATGTTTGTCCCCCCCTATTATAGGGTATCAAGTTTGGTCGGTTTTGCTTTAAAGCAATGCTTTTTCCCAAATCCAATTAGACTTACGAATGTCGATAACGACGCAAGGTGTGTGTGTAAATGTTCGGCTTGTACTAAACTTTGAATTGTTGTAGCGAATAGCTTATACATAGTTAAGACTTACCTCACCCCGTCTGTCTCATTGGTACTGTTGCACTTTCTGCACCGGTTGACCGCCAATCGAGACAGGAAACTTTATATGTATATCCGGCATGCCAGAGTCGAAGAAGAGTAGATAGTAGAAGGCCAAAGCCATACCCAAACCACTGATGCCACCCAAATACATGACAAGAGAGATCAATCGAAAGGTTTTCGATTCAAAGAACGCTGGTGGTGGCTCCTCTTTTGGCAAACTAACATCCTCCGCCAAGAAAGCGGGCTTGGTTGCCGCCATCACAACTTGTAAACTAAGAGCACCTGACTTGGTCCCCCGCTGTACTTATAAAGCGGATTCAATTATGCAAATGAAGCGTGGGGCCAATACTAATGACAACTGACATTGATTGACTTTAATTGACAGTCCGTCATTGACTTTCAATCATCTTTAGACCTTATGTTGTTTATTTATTTTTTTTTCATTTATTATTTTTTATTAATTTTGCAGGCAGTTTGGAGAAATCCAAACCCATCCAAAGTCGCGAGTACAGCTTTGAGGAGGCGATAACGTTGGCGGGTGTGGGCAGGTTCCATCTGAAACTGCTACTCATTTGTGGCCTGTGTTTTATGGCTGTCATGGTGGAGATGATGGGCGTTAGTCTTATATTGCCATTGGTTAAATGTGATCTTCAGGCAACGCTGGAACAACAGGGTATACTCGCATCAGCGGGTTTCCTTGGCGTCGTCCTCAGCTCGCATGCAATGGGTTTTCTGGCAGACACTTGGGGGCGTGTTGCCTTGCTACGCTACGCAATGATGTTCAGCGCCATTTGTTCGATAGTTTCCGCCTTCTCGGTTAACATCTGGATGCTGATTGTTTGTCGTTTCCTTACCGGTTTCTTCATTTCGGGCGGACAGGCCTGTGTCTTCAGTTTGTGTGGCGAGTTCCATGGCAATGGTTCGAGGGTTCGTCACGTTACGCTACTCTCTTGTTTCATGTGCATTGCCATGATGTTTGCACCGGGTAAGAATAACGCATAGAGAGTGAGATCAATCTAACCTTTCCTATATTTTCAGCTGTTGCCATTGGCATCCTACCTCTTCAGCTGGATGTTTCGGTTCTGGGTTTGCGGATATTTTCGTGGCGGCTTTTTGTCATCGCTGATGTTTCGGTTAGTCTGCTCGCTCTGCTGGGTTTGTTCGCGCTACCCGAGACGCCCAAATATTTGCTCGTGCAGGGCCGAGTGGACGAGGCACTACAAGCCCTGCGCAAAATATATGTCCAGAATTCGGGACGATCGGCGGCCGATTATCCTGTTAAGCGTTTGGTTCCCCAAATCGGTGGTGCCAGTTTGTCCAGTGTTCATGGTTTCTGTGATGCAGTACGTCTCATCTGGTCACAGACGGTGCCGCTCTTCTATCGCTCCAGGGTCTTTCAAACACTGAACATTTGTATTATTCAGTTCATTATTTATGGTATTGCTCAGGGCATATTCATGTGGTTCCCCACCATCCTTAACGAACTGGGCAAAGAGGGTTCAAGTGGTTCACTGTTATGCACGGTCTTGCAGGGTATCAACTCAGAAACGACAACAACAAACAACGGCAGCTGCCTCAGGACACCCGATATTAATACCTATCAGGTTATGATAACCATTGGCGGTGCATTCACAATAATCTATCTGATATTTGCATATACCATTGATTATATTGGCAAGCGAAATCTATTGAGTAAGTAACAGTTATATCATATATCACATATTTCCCCAATCTTTTATAAGTAGAGCAGTTTAACGTCCGCTAGATTTAAGCTTCCTACTCTCTCTCTCTCTCTCTGTCTTTCTCACACTCTATCTCTTTTTGTGTACTGTAAAATGCCATTCGCAAGCATTCGTAAAATGATTTAATATATGAATGTTTATTGATCCATCTCAATTACAGTTGGCTGGATGACGTTGACAATTTTGAGCTTGGCCTTGTTGCATTTTGTGGATAATGGTGCTGTAGTTGTTATATTATTGACCATTGTAATGGCAATTGGCAATTGTGGTGGCATAGTGAGCACAATTGCCATCGACTTTTATCCGACGCAAATAAATGCGATGGGTATGTGCTTCATAATGATGATCGGTCGTTTGGGGGCAGTTGTGGGCAGCAATTTGCTTGGACGACTGTTGTTCAATAGCTGTGACACGAGTTTCTGGGTACTGCTCGGTTTGGTTGCGCTGCTCAGTGTGATGGCATACTTTCTACCGGATCAGGCCAACACATCCAAGGCCAGCTTGAACGGTTTGAACAACATCAGCAGCAGCGGCAGCAGCAGCAGCCGCAGCAGCCAGGAAATTAGCTCTAAGTAACTGTAGCTCCGTACTATCTCTAAACTATGTAGTTGTAAATTTTGTATAAAAACTAAAGCAAAAAAAGCAAAAAAAAAACAAATAAAACTAGATGAATTCTACACGGGAACGGGAACGTCAATGAGGAACGGGTATGAGGAACGGGAACGAGGAACGAGAGCAATTGCATTGGAAATGGATTAAGTAAATGTCTGTGCTCATTTCTACAATTGTTGTTGCTCTTATACATGCATACATATACACTTTATCATGCATACCCTGTAAGAATTGCAATCATGGTAATGATTGAAGTGTGTATTTCTGGGCAAAGTTTCGTTTTCAAGTTGAAATTGTTTTAAAACTTACTTTGGCTTAACCGATGGACCTCTCCCTAATTCAAACATTCAATAATGAACTTTTAACATTCTATTTTCAAGAATTTTATTCGTGATATGATATATGTATTTTTCTAGGGTGTATTCTAAGTGTTGAAGTTAGATAAAATTGTTGTTGTCAGTGTTGTCATTTGCTGCTGCTGCTGCTGTTGCTGTTGCAAGCTGCCTGCATTAACATTCTTCACATAGCCATAGTCTCTCTGTCTCCCTCTCTCTCTCTCTCTCTTTCTTTTTCTGCTTTTGATAGGGGAGTAGTTGAAGGGGGGAGATTAGTTAGAGCTAGGTTTGAGTTGCACACACTAAACGCATTCCAAGAGTTGACTGCACAAGCTTGCCGCATCGGGCAATCGTAAGTAAGTACAGCTACAAACAACAACAACAACAACGACATCGAAGTCGAAGAAGAACGAAGAACTCTGTTTGAAGAGTCTCTTTTCAAGAGTTTGAAGCAGCCAGCAGCATCTCCCCCATCTCTCTATCTCTTTATCGCTCAAACTGCCACCAACATTATCAGCATTATAGCTGCCAATCATAAATACGAGAACGTAAGACAAACACACACATACATACATACATATGTACATATGTAAGTTGACCATGTCCATTGTGAGCCAACATCAACTATTGGCATTGGAAAAAGCTAACTGGCTGACTGGCTGACTGGCTGGATGGAGTTGAGTTGAGTTCAGCCGTTTTCCTTCTTCTTCTTCTTTACTTATATGGCAATGCAGACAGATAACCAAATAACAACTGTCAAGTCCCCAACTCCCAACAACTCCCAATTCGACGAGTCTTAAGTCCCAACTCTTTTATTCCCATTCCCATTCCAATTCCCATTCCACCCACCCCGTGCCATAGCCATTAGCCACACACACACACACACACACTTTGTGGGGTCTCTCCCTCTCTCTTTCTCTCCCTCTCTGTCTGTGGCCCAGAAAAAGAAGAAGCTTCAATGCATTATCTATCAATTATCGAATAGTTTTTTTTTTTTTAAATTATTTCGGATTTTTTATCTCAAATCAATAAATTTTCTATCTGTAAAAAACTTTCTATCACTTAATTATCTTTTGTCTAACCTTTTGTCTGTCTCTCATTTATCTTAAATATCTTCCATTTTAAAAACATATCTTTAATAACATTTCTTATCAATTTCATATTTTTGCTATTTATATCTTAATATTTTTTGAAAAATCTTTTTTGCATTTGTCTTTAATATATTTGTATTATAATATTTTTTATTTTGTTTTATTCCATTGCATTTGTTGTCTATTTATCTCATTTATTATGCATCAATCTTCACCTTTCTCCATTTATCTTGAAATAAATCTTTAACTTATCTTAAATGTATTTCTTAACTTTTCCTTCTATCTTTAGTTAGACTTTAGTCAATTCTAGCCTATTTATTCCATATAGTTCTACCATTTATATATATTTTCATATCGTATCTTGCATTTATCCTTGATCTGTGTTTATCTTTTTTTCATTTATCTATCGACGATCAACTGCAAATGTATCTGTATCTGTATCTTATCTCTAGTTAATAGACACTCCACCACACACAAGCTTGCCCCTTTTTATGGTGTGAAAGAGAGAGAGAGAGAGAGAGGGTGTGAGAGTGGGCGTGGCATGCTGCGCATGTGGCACATTGTGGTCTGCTAATATTGTGGCAATTAAGTGGCAACTGTTGTCATTTCGATCAAGCATGGTGAAGACGGTTCGAGTCTGTTGACCCACAATGGGCCCACAAATTAGGTGATAATGTTGCTAATGATGAGTATCTGTGTGCGTGTGTGTGTGTGGCACAAAGGCTGTCTATGCAAATACCAAATACCCAAAGCTAGAGAAAAGGAAAGGGAGAGAAAGAAAGAGGGGAAACTTTTAAAGTGGGGTAAAAGAAGAAGAAGAAGACGATGCTGGTGGCGTCTCATCTACGTTGACTGACTGCTAACTGGGCAACAAGCACGACAACAACAACAACAACAACACGCTAACAAACAAACAAACTAACAACAACTTGCAAGAGGACGTGCCATGAAATAATATCAGAAATAAAAGTCGCACGTCCAAATGGGGCAGCATCACCTAAGAACAACTGCAACAACAACAAAAACAACAACCAACGACTAACTGTGGCTAAGAGCTAAGAACCAAGACAAACCAACGAAGTCCAACGGCAAAATTGCAAAATGGCAAAATAGCAAATGGCAAAAATAGTTAAATAGTCGACTTAGGCAAATTGGCACGAGGCGATCGCAATGGCAAAGCAGGCAAGTACACTGAGAGAAAGAAAAGAAGCTTCACTGAAAATTCAATTTGCAACTTTATGAAAAATACATAAAGCCAAGTTCGCTTGAATCGAACTTTGAACCCAATTAACATCTGATCGAAATCGAATAACTTTTTTTTATCAAAAAACAAACACAATAAATTGCTTTAATAAACAAAATTAAAAAAAAAAAAAACAAAGCATTATGATTTATTTAATTATATTTCAAATAAATAAAAATTAAAAAAGGATAATAATGTGAAAAAGAAATAAATAAATACATTTTTAAGATTAAAAGTGTAGAATTTTGGATTATTTATTTTATTTTTTTGAAGTGTGGAAACTGACAACTGATGTCCAGGAGTTAGCAATCGGAGCAGGTGAGTTGAGGAATTACAATGATGCGATGTCAGTCATAGAACGAGGCGACGTTAATAGATTTGCACGCCAACTGAAAACAAGCAAGAAATGAGAGACGACAACACAGCAGCAACAGCAACAACAGCAGCAAAACGGCAGCAACTGTTGCTGACGATGCCAAATTGAAAAGTAGACTGCGCATGCGTGGAATGGGAATGAGAATGAGCACAGAATCAAACAGAAGAAGAATTAAACACACATACATGCACACATTAAACGAACTGAGAGCAAGAAAAATGCAAGGAGCCGAGATGTTTGAGAGGGAAGAATACAAGAAGAGAACAGTCGCAGCAATATCTTGTAGGCAAGCCTGGCAACATTGTAGCTACTGCTTGCCCAGAGATCTTGTAAACATGTATACACACACACACACACACACACACATATACATGCAGCTTATAAAGTGAACGGATGCATCGTTTAAATGATACCCAGGACTTAAAAAATCCTTTAAAGTTTCTCTTAAAATATTACGGGATTATTTAATTATTGGTTTCTCAAGTTTTATTCTACGACGATTTATAGATTTGTTTAAGTTTTTGAAAAATCTGTAATTAGCACAAAGTCATAAAAATACATACATACATAGTATGTATTGACACGATATGGTGGACAAGTGCTGGCACCTAGACAAACACACAACATAAAAACAAAGCGAAGAAAAACCATCACAAATGACAGTTGTTATCAAGCAGTTCATAACGGGCCTGTTGTGTGTGTGCCTGTGTGTGTGTGTGTGCCGCATATACAAGGTAGGTGACGAGGACACAGACAAAGAGACGAAAGCGTAGACGCAGATGCAGACGACAACAACTTCGACGACGACGACGACACCGTCGACGCCCGCCAAGTCAAACGTTATTTAATCAGAATCGCAAAGGCAAAAGGCACAGAGATAGACAGACAGACAGACAGATGAGTAGGACAAAGAAAGAAACAACAAGTGGCCAAAGATGTCTCAGCAGCAGCGTCTGTAGCGCAAAACAGCAACAACGACAGGTGGCGGCTGCTGGCAGCAGCTACGTCAACGTCGCGTCGTCGACTGCAAGTGCTTTAAGCAGAAAAGTTTAGCAAAGAAATAAAAGCTGGCTGGTGTGGAGTATGCGAACGCGAACGAAAGACTGTAGCACTGCACTGCAGCAGCACAAGCAGCCGCGACGGCCAATCAATTCTGAGAAATGAAAACGCCGTCTTTGGCATCGGCATCAGCATCGTTTGGCTGTAATTGTTGTTGTTGTTGCTGGCACAATTGTGCGATGGTTGTTGCCACAGTCCGCAGGCAAAGCAAAAGCCACAGAGCCGCACATAAACATAAAAGAATGCGAAGAAATGCAAAATGCAAACACCACGAGCCACTTTCCAAATGCATTCACGATGTTTACCGTTGAAATGCGCCCAGTTGCCGCTCTACGTCTCTTTCTATGTTTGTGTGTGTGTGTGTGTGTTGAAGTTTGTTTCTGTGTGCAAAAGAGAGGCAGCATCATCGCAGACTGCAGCTGAGGCTGGCTTCAACAGCAAATGAGGAGAAATGCACGAGCGTAGAAACAACAACTTTAAATCAAGCACGCACACATGCACACATAGACAAGTGCTTACAGCAGAGTTGCCAATTGCACTGGTTTTAAACAGTTGTAAGTTTGGAATAAATAAAAAAAATAGCTTACATTTATAGATTGAATGGAAAATTTCGAAAAATCTTGCAGATTTAATATTTTTTTAAACTTTTAAACAACGTACCTTATATTAAAATAGGCCTGGTATTTTTATATAAGAATCGATCACTCCATGTGAATTAAAAAACGATTGGCAACTCTTTTCGCAACAATAACAAGTAGTGTTGTCATTTGAGCTGTTTAAAGCAAGTACAAGCTTTGGAAGCTAGAATTCTGAGTACTAATTAGAAATAACGAATACGCATTTTTTTGTTTTTTGTGGCGATCTTTGCCCACTTGGCCAACAAAAGTAGCAACCACATTCCTTACTCCCTTTTATTTCAAGTTCAAGTATACTGACACATATACAAATTTATTCTGTAGAAGCAAAGGTTGCTACTTATTAGTTACATATGTCTATTGTAACGGTTAATTCTGATATGATCCAGCTTTATTATATGTATGTAAGTGCACCTAATCGAGCCGAACTGTGAAGAAGCAACAAGTGCTAATTGACCCCACTACTGCGAGTGAGCGAGTGGCCTATTCAGTTCTATGCTCTGTCGACAGCGCAGCCGCCGCCTGTGCTCATTTGTGCAGTTTGGCGTCGCGACGATATTGTTGAGAGAGCACGGCGCGCCGGCGCAGCATAGTCACAGGCGGCTGCTTCTGTCTCAGTCGCCGTCGCAGTCTTAAGATTTTGCTGTGTATGCCAGTGTGCTTGTGTTTGTGTGTGTGTGTGTTGTCTTGAATTTCTTCTTTTGCTGTTCCCGACAGTTACATTACGAGGCCAAAGAAAGTATCTTGGCTTGCTCGCGTGTATTTCGCGTTCGTCGCTCGACGAGTTCACACGTCTTTGGCTCGCCTTGGCGCATCAACTGTTACGAATTTCGTATTCGAATTCGAATCCGATTCCCGCATCGGGTCGTGAACGAGTCTCGTGTTTGCCCCAGTGCTCAGTGTTCTCGAGTGTCTTAAATTCTAATACACATATAAATACATATATATATATATACCATAAATATATTTATTTATTTTTTTGTTGCTGTTGTTCTTTTTGCAATAACCGTTATTCAAACACACACGCTCGCATACTACACAGACTGGGTGATCGCAGTGAAGTGAGTGTTGTTGTTGTTGCTGTAGTTGTAACTTAACCCTGAGTGGCTAATTGGGCACATTAAAAAATAAACAAAACGTACAACTGCATAATAATAAAAAAAATACTACTACAACTATAAAAATAAATAAAAAAAAAACGTTTCTTATTTTTTTTGTTGTGCTTACATTTTTTTGCTATTTAATTTATTGTGTGCAAAACTGTTAAACATAAAACGAAAACAACACGTATGTTCATAAATGTGCGCCACAAGGATGCCAATTGGAGTCCAATCAGTCAAACGATGATAAAGATGAAGTAGCAGCAAAAGCGACTGCAGCTGCTGCTGCATTAAATACCGTTGCAATTGCAACGAGCCGATTAAGCGTCAAGCCCAATGGTAGTTGCCGTAGAGCTGGTGAGGTGTTTTCATGAAAGGGGTTGGTGTGATGAGGGGGGTGAAGTGCAGAGGGGCGGGGGGCAGGGTGTTCAAGCGAATTCGGCATTTCATGCTTTCTAATTTTTCCCAATTAGCACAAAAGCTGTGTGTGTCTGCCTGCCTTCTCTCTATCTCTCTCTCGCTCTGAACATCTTTCTGAGAATCAAAACTAAAATCAAAGATTTCATTGCGGATGCGCAAGTAGCTTTTTATATTTATTTTTATGTTTTTTTTTCTTTGAAAAGGTTTTTCTCAGCTTAAAGAGCTGTAAAAGATCATAAAGCATAATCATCCAAATCATTACATGACATGCTCGGCCGATACAATGTGTCTTGTCATGATTTTTGCCACACCCCACTGCCCCCCCCCCCTTTTGCACGCCATTATTCTTGTCGTTTAACAATTGACAATTTAACCAGTGCCATTCACATTCGCATTCCCCCATTCACACACGCGCGCATATTGTTGCACCTGTGTATCAGTGTGTCCATGTAGAGTAGTTCCTTCTTCTTGCAATTCACAAAACAAAAGAGGGCGAGAGACAGAGAAAGACAGATGCATGCATGCATACATACAAACATATGTATGTGTCAAATGGCAACTAATCACTAATCAGTTGGCATCATTATCATTTTCAATGTGAAAAATACTTTATGATATTCACCATTCATTCCCTCCTCTCTCCCTCCATTCTATCGCAAGTACCAACCAGTGCTGGCAGCTACGCTTTTTTTTGGGACTTATTTATCAGTTAGAGCTTCACTTGATAAATTGTTTATTGTTTTCCAGTAAATTTGCTCTTCCAAATATCTGAATTAGAGCTTATCCTTTGAACATAATATCTACATATATAGTATTTTTGTCTTTCAACTGTATTTTTTTTTGCGCATATTTTCTTATTTATATGGAATGTGTTTTTCTACTTGGAAATAAAACTAGCTTTTTTTTTGTTGCTACTTAAAACTTGGCCCAACACTGATCCCCCCGCATTTCACCTGAGTTGCTTGGCTGGTTAGTTGTTGTTGTTGTTGTTGTTGTTGGCTCTTTGCTGGCTGGTTGCTTGGCTGGTTCTTATTTACGTTACGTGTTTCGTGTCTGCAGCAGCAGCAGCAGCAGCAGTGCTCGGACGATTTCACTTCATCTTCTTCAGCGTACTTACATATTCTGCTGTTTCGACTGTTTTTTTTTTTTTTGCGTTTTTTTGTTATTTATTTATTTTATTTAACTTTTTTTTGCTATTATATGCGCTCGCTTTTTAGACTTAAGTCTCAGAAGCAAACAAACAAACTAAAACACAACGTTCAGACGGCGAATAAATTGTCAAAGGAGCCAGCAGAAACGGCGAGAGGACGAGAGTTTAACTCAAGGACATTTTCTGTTCAACGGTAAGTTCGCAAAAATATATAAATACTAAGAATTTTTATAATTACCTACAACTATGAGAAATAGCTGAAAATTTGTATTCAATTCCAGTTTGAGTTGAAGTTAAAGCTACAACTCTGATAACTCAATTCAAAATATGATTCTGAAAATGATTCTTCTTCTTCACCGATATGATTAATGATTATTGCCAAAGTTTCTTAAAAACAATTGCCAAGTTTGCGAATTTCAGGATTTCAGTGTTATCGATATATATGTCGATATTCATTATAGTCATTCCTGCAAGTTGCTAGTTGCGATCCTAATGAGTTCACATGTCAATCAAATCAAATTAAATCAATCAAATGCAATCAGGTATCATTTAGCAAACAATACCCACAAGATTCACCAACACACACACACACACACACACATAGATACATTCTAAACACAAACGCACACAAACACACACAGACTTATTTAGAGTAGAAGAGATTGGTGTTAAATGCATTTGATCCGTCTTGGAGCGCATTAAATGCACCGTTAACTACTTCGAATTCTAATCAAGCTGATGCGACAAAAAAAAAAAAAGAACAGAAACTGCAACAGCAACATCTAACTAAAGAACGCCGCACGGTGGCACAATAAACTCAATTCCTCGCGCCAGCTACAACAACAACAACAACACACACACACACATATAGTTGATTCTTTTTTTTATATTATTTTTTTTTTTTAGAAAGACAGGTAAGAAACACGCGACTTGTCCATAAATGCAATGCCAAGTTGCCAATTGTTGTTGTTGTTGATTTTTGTCGCATCAGTTGCAAGACTTGGCAACACGGAGTTTCGAACAGAAAACAGTATCAAACACCTGTGTCTATCTTGGCCTCAAATCATATTTGCTTGGGCGCGACACCCTTACAAAAAAAAAAAAAAACACCATCTACAAACGTTGTTCTTACAAGAAGAATATTCAATATTTGCTTTAACATTTTCATCGCAAAAAAAAAAAAAAAAAATATTTTGGCTCACATCAAAACCTTTCCACCCAAAAAAGAGGACTGGACTTCGAATTTGCATTATTTATGTTTTCACAAAATAACTTTTGCTTTGTTTAACCTTTCTAACAATCTTTAACAATAATATTTACTCAAATGTTTTATTTCTATTTTTGATAAAAAGCTTATTGATATTTTTTTTTTTTTTACAAAAGGTCTTAAGGTTTTACTTAAAATAAACATTTTTTGTTTGGTTTGGCTATCGAGTTTCTGTCATTTTTATTTATTTTCCCACCCCATCCCATTTCTTGTTCGCTCTTAACTCTTTCACTGTCTCATTGGGGCCCCACCTTTCTGTGATAAGGCATAAATTAACAAGCTGCCACCCAAGTCAATTTGTCATCTTGTTTTCAGATAGAAATAACAGAAAATACAAAACAAATACAGAGAAACGCCATTCACACAAAAATCATGCGATTGGCCTTTCTTTGTTAAATGTTAATGAGAGCTGCTTAAAAATTTGTATTTTTTCGTTGTATTTTATTTTGGATTGTTGTTGTTTTTTTTTTTTGGAAATCATCTTGTACTAACTGTTCTTTTGCCTTTCTATTCGCTTCTCAAATGATGAATGAAATGGAAATCTCGATTTAAGCTGCTCAAAACCGCCGCTTAAAAAGTGAGAGTGTAACAGAATTTAGGAAGAATTAATTTCGGCATACCAATCAAATAGAAATTTTCAAACTGTTAATTGTGTTTGTTAACAACCAAATTCCAACACCGAAACTCACCAAACATACTTAATCTAAACGCTTAATGCCGTTAATTAATTTCTTCTGTCTTAACTTAATTTGATTTCAATTTGATTTCAATTAAGTTGAGGCAACAATTTGTCTTTAATTTGTATTGTTTATTGTTTTTTTGGGAAAAACTGTACGATGCTAATAGTTATAGTTCAAAAAGGCTTCGAGGGCAACGAGATAGCAGCCACTCTAGCCCAGCAAGATGCCATGGGACTCAGCAGTGGTACTGCGGTAGTTCCAATCTCCCAGCGAACGCTACAATTCTTAATGGAAGCACAGGCATGGCGACAAGCTAACCGAAGGCTGACAGTCCACTGCCTAAGCATAACAGACAACGATGGATGCAGGAAATGCAAGGGTCCGGGTGTCAAGGAAACGCTAGAGCACCTCCTATACCACCACCGAATACCCTTTCTCGCTTTGCTGGAACCCAAAAAGCTTCTAACATTTGCCCGAAGCACACACACACTCACACCGAGACAGTCCAACCACCAGACCCACTAAGGAACCTTTAGCGGTACTCCCCTGGGAGGGTCTAACCTAACCCACAAAAACCAAGCTGTTTCACTAACAGAACTTAACTCAAACTTAAGATTTTTGTCAACATTCTTCATGTTTCTGTTCGAGTCTGTTGAATTGAAGATAAGCAAATGAGTGAATTTGAATGTGTGGCAGTGTGTGGCATTCTGCTTTGCATACTGCTTGAACATTTGGCACATTTGGCACATGGATAAACGACAAGTTCATTCAACAAATGTATTCAGTTTGCTCTGCTGAGTTTGTTGGTTCGTGGTTGGGAAATGCATGCAGGATGCCAAATAGTTGTTCTAGTATTTGTGTGTCGCAATTCCCAAAATGTCATTCTTGGTGTTTCATTGCAAAGTTGTTGTTGTTGTTGTTGCTATTTGACACATTGTCAGCCTTTGTTGAACATTCGAAATGACTAACGAATTCTGTCCTTCTATGGATGTGTTTCCTTACCAGTCCCGCCCCGCTCGAGAAAGGATTTTTTATTAAACCCAATGGTTAAGTTATGGAAATGAATTCGTATTATAGAAAATTCCGTTAGACTGGGTTCGTTGTGAGTAAATTCGATAATACAATTTTAGGCGAACTCTTTTTTCTTTGAGCTCTTGTAAAAATAAATATTTAGGATGGTGCAGCTTTTTTAATACCATTTTGTTGCAGTCGAATTTTCCGTAAAATTTTCTTCTAGCTTATTATTACTTTTAAATGTAAATTTGTACATATTTAGCCCATAGTACTAAATTACAGTGGTACAATGTTAACATTACTCAGTATTAACAATAAAGTAGACCAACTTGTTGGTTTCGGCTGGTCTAGAAAACCAGTTTAATTTAAAAATCAAGTGCAAAAGAAAGTGAACCATTTTAAAATGTATTTTTTTCTTTCTTTTTTTCTTTTTATATTGTATATTTTATATATGTTCATACATGCATACATATATATTTCTCTCGTCATACCGTACACTTTGGATTATAATTAACAATAATTGTGGTGCAATTTTCCACTGGAAACTAAAAAAACAGTAGGAGAAGAAGAAGAACCAGTAAATGCGTTTTGTTTCGATGATTTATCGTTTTACACTTTGATTGGAAAGTAGTCATAAATATATATATATATATATATATTGGTTGTTTTTATTGTTAGTTTTTCTCTCTTTTGTCATAAACGAGTTGGGAAAGAAAAGTGAAAACTGTCGCCTGATTTAGTTTTGTTTTGTTATTTGTTATTTGTTGCTTTTGATTGTGAATTTTAAATTTCAATTTCAATTTCGTTTGATACACTTTTAACTCAATATGGCATCGAACAACGGTTGTTGTTGTTGTTGTTGTTGTTATTCGAAGGCGTTGAAAAGTTTTGTGGCAAGTTTTAATTGCAGCTAGTAGCTAGGTGGCAGCAACTCTATAATTGTTGCTGTTGTTCGCCATTACCATTAATTAAGCGTTAGCGGAGCGTGCAGCATGCCACACGTTGTTGCCCGCCACTTTCTTTGGCTTACATACATACAAACAAACAGACGGACAGACAGACAGACAGACAGACAGACGGACAGTTTAATATGTAGCTGTAAAGCAGTTTTAGTTTAAGTCTGGCCTGTCGCTGCCGCTTGGTCAAGACGACGCCGCCGCCGTCGCACTTAATTGGTCGCCATGGCGTTGACTTTGATTTGAAACAATCAAAAGAGGGGGGTGTTGCAACAACAGCCGCTGCTACATGCAAAACACTTAGACACAATGGCGTCAGGTTTTGTTGTTGTTTTTGTATTTTATAAGCAACAGCTGAGCTAAACACAATAACAAAAAAAATTTTAAAATAAAAACATAAAAATTTTCTACAGGCAAAAAACTAAAGGAAAAAAAGAGTTGTTTTTAATTTTTTAAGTCAATTTTAATACTATTTTTATTGTGTTTCCGAAAGAATTTGCCAATATTTGTTTTTTTTTTTTTTGTCAATCAATTTGTAATTTCAAAGTTTTGATTTGCGTAGTTTGATAAAGATTTACAAAATAAATAAGCATATTTGCAATTTTTGTTTTTATTTATTTTCCAACTGTTTAAATTTGACTTTAAAGCTTTTTGAAACTTAAACTTTCAGTAAATACAAAATTCATTTGCATTGATTTCTATTGTTTAAGCCAAATCCAATTAGCCAAAACAGTGAAAAGATGCTGTCAAATGCAAATAAACAACAACAAACAAACAATAAAAAAAAAGAGAAATTAATTGGGCACAAATTAAAGGCAAATAAACAAGAAGTTAAAGTTGTAAAAAGAAAAAAATAAAAATACAAATAGAAATACGAAATACGAAACACAAAAAAAAGATTGTATAAAATTTATAAGCAGACAGTTTTACCGTTTGTTCAAGCGCATTTCTATTGATTCACTGTTGTTGTTGTTGTTGTTGCTGTTGCGGCTCTCTTTTTTGTGGACGGTTTTTTTTTTTATACAATTTACAGTTCTGCGCGCGATTTGTGACCGCATTTTTGCGCTTGAATTCAAAGACAACAACAACAGCAGCAACAATAAAGGCAATTTAACAATAGCTTGTGGCTGAGTTGCGGTCAACTGTATCTATCTATCTATCTATCAATCTGGATCTGCATTTTGTATCTTGTATCTTACCACCTGCCGCAATCTGGCTAATGTGAAACTGAAGCTAGCTTAAAACCAAATCGATTCAAACCAAACTGAAAGCAGCACAACACAATTTCGATTTCATTTTCACCTGTTTGTTGTTGCTGTTGTTGTTATTGTTGTTGTTGTCACTTGTACCCTTCCAGCCCGACCCACCTGTTCTTTTCTTGTTTTTTTTTCGGGTAAAAGTGCGCAAATACGGCAATCATAAAAGAGAAATATTCGACAACAAGATGGGCTTTCATTGATGATTTGATTTTTTTGCTTTTTAAATATTTTTGCTTTTATTATTATTGCTGCTCTCCGTTGTTGACTGTTTGCCTGTTTGACTGATTGATTGATAAATTGCATGATTCAGGTGGGCAAGAGTGAAAGTGCGATGCCCAAATTCTTAGTTCTTTTTTGTGAGATGGTTTTCTTAATTGTTAGTAAATTATTTGTTGGTGTTGATATAACGCGCGTTAGATTTAGTTATTAAATCTTTTTCATAATTTATTATTCATATATATAAATTGTTTTTTTTTTTTAAATAATTTTCTCACTTTTCATCGATTTTTATTTCAGTATAGCCAAACTCTTTTTTTTTTTTTGTGGCGTTAACTTGAGATTGCGGCAGCAACTTTGTGAGCCAAAGTAAAATTGAGCTCGGTGGCCTTTGTGGCCTATGGCCAGTTGATCTCTCCGCCCCCCCCCCCCCTATTTGATTTACTGAAGAACGTGTTTTTTGTTGTTGTTTAATGTTGACTCCACTTAAATATGCCGGCATGTCGCTTATTAAATTTCAATGTGCTTACGAGCTGTTCGGTTTTTGGGTTAAGTGCTAGATCAACCACAACCCAAATCTTAGATCTCATGCATCAGAAGATTTGAGCCATACAAAATTGTCTTGGTGCTATAAGCATACAAAATTGTTTAGAGAGCGATAATTTTCTTGCGACGGTTCAACTTTTTTTTGTTTCCTCTTCAAGCGAGCTTTTTTCTTCTTCGATAAATTGCGATAAGTTTCGATAAATTGCGATCCATTTCGATACGTTGCGATAAAACTGCATCTTGAGCCAAAGCTTACCTAATTAGATACACAGATCGATTACCCTTAGCCTGATTGCATGATTTCTCGATAACTTCCGATAACACTTTTTAGACTTAGGTGTAGTTTATAGTTTTACGTCTTACTCTCAACCCGATTATTTGCGATCGTTAAAAAGTTAATCGCTTATCGGAATGCTCACATTGACCAACTAGTATAATTGTAGCCCTCGCAGGCGCAAACAAATTATTTTGCAGTTGCGCTTTTTTATTAACCTCTATTTTGTGGGTCACGACAACAAACAGCTAACTGGACCAAGCGTCATGAGCGCGATAGAGATAGAGACAGAGAGAAAGAGACTGGCATAAATTGCATTTCGCATTTCGCACTTGGCATTCGCATTCCTCATTTGTCATTCCCGAACCCCTCGTACCACAACAGTCTTATACCGCAATTCACATTCGTCAAGCTCTCCCCGCTGAGTTTTCCAATTGACCAATTTCTTTTCATTAGCTGCATTTGCTGAGCCACCCACCACCACTCACGCCAACTCTTGCAACTTTGCAACATTGAGTAAAGTGGCAGTGCTGCAAGCACCGCACAGTGGTGTACCATTGATACATGAAATGTAGGAAAAAGAGTAACTAAAAAGTTTCTTCAATGGTAACGCGTTAAAAATAAATGTTGGATGGATGTAATTTAACGAACAAATACGAATACGAATTTGTTTATTTTCGAGAACCCTGTATGTTCAATTTAACGTTGAAATAAATTTAATTCAATATATATATACATATATACATAAATACTTTACAATAAAAAATAAATAATAGTTTAAATAGTAATAGTTCTTGTTTGCATTTAGTAATAAAAATACCAAACAATTGAACATTGAATATTGGTATAAACAATTTGAACTTGAAAATATTTGAGAAGTTTAAATTAAGCAGATTAAAAGAACAATTGCAGCTATGAAACTAACTTCTACTTTATCCAATCTAACTGTAGTTACAGGGTGCTTAATTAACAGGGGGATCAATATAATATATGTATATACGCGCCAAATTCACTCACCGGCAGCAGCAACAACACAGATGCAGTTCAATGCAAGCGATCTCTCGCTCTCTTTTCACTGAGCACACTCACACAAACAAAAAACAAACAAAAACCAACAAACAACAATAAGAACATGAGATGTAACTCATCGCTTATTTATATATGAACATGCATATTATTGTCACTGCACTACACACACGAGAAAAAAAAATAAAATAAAGTCAAGTGTGTAATAAATTTGTATTATTTAATTACTTTATTTTCACTGCACTTCACTAACAAGAAAAAAACAACAAAAATTTATACGCATGTAGTTAATAATACGATGTTAAATGCTCCGCTTATTTGGAAGATTTTCAGCGAGTTTCACGCAACAGCAACACACACATACACACAGACACACGTACGCGCTAGGTTATCCTCTCTCTTCAATTTTTTCGCAACCCGGCAAAGCAAGCTAAAATGGCGCGCGTTTTTTTCAACTGGGTTTTATGCTAAAAAAACACTTTCAAAAGCAATTACCAACGATTCTATAATGTTACAAACACTTTGCATATGTTCAGTGCGTTATATAAGCACAATTTAACTTTAAATATAGCGCGTATCAATTTTAATTGATTAAACAAACGGACGATAAGCTTCCGGCGTTGTTAAGGCGAGCAAAGTTCCAGGCTGACTGCCTTGGTGGATAAAGTGGATAAAGAGAGTAAAGTGGATAAAGTGGAACTTGTGGACTTGTGGAAGGTAACGATCGCTCTCTCTAGTTAGAGCAGGATGTTAGTGTACATTGAATACAATTATTTCTAGCAATTTGAATAATTAATAAAAAGTTATTGACGAATTGCTTAATTATGGAGATGTTACAGTTAGAGTTCCATTATGAGATAAAACTTTGTACCTATTATATTTGAGCACCAATATTAATACGTCAACACTTAAAATGTGAACATGTCAAGTTAAGCGATTTCATGCTTGGAATGAAATTATGTATGTGCAAAAATCGTTGAATTAGCCATGAATTTATTTACACTAAGTTTTTTTTTTTTGAGTTGAAGTATGACCGTACATACATATATCTTGTTTCAGTTTCTACTAAATATTATTGTTTTATTTTTAAATATTTAAATAAAACATTATTTTATTTGAATATTGTTGGGATAAATAACTGAAATTAACTTTTCGGTGATATTTTTGAGCCTTTTTTAAAACAAAAGTAAATAAAAGGATTTTTTAAATATTTAAACATTTTAATAGAAGAAATATTACTAAGCAAATATGATCTAATCTATTGATATAAAATATATACAAGCTTCAAATATATGTATATTGTCCCACCGTGCAAATTGTTTCCGATTGACTGAGTTTAAATTACAGCTGTCACACGTGCCACAAACTAACAAAAGACGCATGCCACAGATAAAAAGAAAAAATTCTTTGTGGCTGCCACAAACACTTACACTTTGTCCATTGTCATGACTATTCAGATAAAAGAAAAATTTGTAATCTAACAACTAAATCAAGTTTGCCTTCTTCTTTTCTTTTTCGCTTTCTTCCGTTTCAGATATAGGCGAAGCGCCGCCCACATCGCCAATATGTGGAGCCCACAAAAAGGTCCTACACGTCTGTGGGACCTTAGATTTAGTAGCTGTATATTTATTTTACATTTAATGGTGAGTATTTAAAACCTAACGCAACTTATTCCTAAACATTGTAGAATCCCAAGCAGTTCACTTGCTTTTGGAAAACCAATCTTGAACAAACTACGATATGATTATTAGATAAGATATTTGCTCAGCTAATGGCCTATGGACTTGAAAAGTATTTCAAATGCTTGATTTATGGTTTTGATTTTTAAGATAATGAAATGTTTTAGCTTCAACTTTAACGAAAAATCAAATTGTTTCATTCAAATCATATCGAATATAAAATGGTTAAATTCTCTCTTGATTGAGAATCATTAACATAATTCATGTTATTCTTTTTTATAGATTGCTTCAATTTGATGTTCTTAGATTGTTCAAATTGCCATTCCCAAAAATGCACATTGTTTGAATGTAGTATAAACAAATATTTTTAATTTATAAAAAAAAAAACAAAAATTTCATGAATCTTGCATCAACCATTAAATGATGTCCATTGTGTCGGTGATCTAAAAAAGTAGTTCTTCTTTATTTTCAATATGCCTCACCAACTGGCTTTATTGTTAGCTCGTGTATCTGAACATTAGGTGGTGTTGAAATGCAATAGCTAATCGCATCGGCAACATCCTCTGAGAGCAACATTTTCAAGTCTTTGGTTTTCAATACGCTGTTTGCAATTATTTCCGTATCGACAGCCCCAGGACTAATGCTCTGTGTCAAAAGTAAAGTTGAATAAACAAATATTTTTATAGAATAAAATAATAAAAATATGATATCGAATGGACTTACGGTAATCTTTGTCTTAGCGCCCTTGACAATGAGTTCCTGACGCAGCACTTCGGTCATAGCGGTCAATGCAAACTTGGATGGAGCATACATGCTAAAGCTAAGGCCTAGGCTAGCCATATTGGGCACTTGATGCCCAGCGATACTATTGACAATAACAACATGCCCGTCATCGATCTTGCGGCTCTGCATCGATCGAAAGGCTTCCCGAGTGCACCAAGCGACGCCCAACACATTTGTGTCGAGTGTGTCACGCAGTGCGGCGCTATTGCCCTCATTGAGTAGGAAAGTGCTAGGCAGAATACCGGCATTGTTCACCAGAACATCGGCACCACCCAGCTGCTTGTCGACCCACGCAAAAGTATCGATTACCTGCTGTTCGACACTCACATCGCAGACGTGGTAATGGAAACGTTTGGCTTGGTCGGCCGGCAGCGCGGCCTTAATCTCCTTCAGACGATCCTCGCGACGTGCCAGACCCACAACGATCATGCCCTTGGCCACAAGATCTTTGCAACAGGCAGCACCAATGCCAGAACTGGCGCCTGTCACAACAGCAACACGATTTGACCAGCGATTCATTGTTATTTTTAATCTAGCAGTCAGTACCAACGATCTGAACTGAACGCTCAACGTTTGCGTTTAGTTTGCTTTTATAGCTCAATCGAACAAAAAATTGAATATATATGCAAAACTATAATCTACACTTGACTCGTGCGATAGCAAAGTGTTCATACCCTCCAGTTTGTGCTAAAGTTTACTGAGAGAGAGTAGCAAGAACACTTCAAAGTCTCCACTCGAATCAACCAGTTAATCAGGCTTGGAGAATTATTTTCGTTATAAAAATATTTTAATTTCGTAAAGAAAAAAAGTTATAGGATTTATTAAGCTCAAGTCAAAATCTCTTTTGAATATTATTTTTCAAATATTTTTATACTAATAATACGATATTTGTTTTTGAAAGGACCCAAATCCAAATGTAAATTCATTTCAAATTTGTTTTCAGATTGTGTCAAACTTAACGACAAATACGACCATTGCTCATTGACAAAAAGAGTATAAAAGAGAGAGAAAGAGGGAGAGTGTGAAACGATTTACGCACTCTTGTTATAGTATGTATAAACAGAAAAATAAAGTTTATTGATATAAAAAGCGTCGCGTCATGCTGATAGCACTATAAACATGGTTGAGAGAGCTTCTTCTAGACGTAATGATAATGCCTTTCCTTTCGCACTCATTCGTTTAAATCAGTTGGTTCCCAACATGTCGCAAATGAAGCGACCTCTCTAACGTTTTTAAAGTTGTACCTTGCCTTTGTTATTTTGAAATCGGTTTTCTTTTGTTTATTATTTTCAATCGTGGTGAGACTTGAAAAAATCTTATCTCCTTGCTTAAAGTCGATGTAGATCGACATTTTGTCAAAGTTAGTTACGAAGCCAATTTGCGAGATTAGATTTGGTTTTTTTTGTTGTCATTGACTTCAAGCTCGTTACGTGATCTTTCTCACAGTGTAGTTGTAGTTGGTTCTATTTAACAAATATTTGCATATACACTGTGTTGTAGCGGAGGATCCCAAAGATATCTTGCAGATTTTTATTGGGGTTGTTTTGTGAGTTTGTTTATTATAGAACTTATTATGCGTATATATTATGTAATGTGTGTACAAAAAACTCTTGTTAGTGCGTAGGCGTTAGAAATAGAACCACTGGCTTTTAGGTATATCAGTTGTAATTCGTATACCACAGCAAATATACCAGGAGGAAGAAGACAAAGTCAAGTTAACAACTATCTGATAGCAATTTAATGCATATCGAAACGCTGTAACTCGAAATGTTTATCGATCTGGCATCAACATCCTCCCCCCCTTGCAATATTGCAAATGGATTCATTAGCTGGATTCATCGTGAGGACGCCGTAGAGCATGATGTGAGGATACATATTTGCTCCGAGTGCCAAACATACCGTTGACGGGTGGTACCATCTCTCACCAGCCAGGACTATGGACTTATATTGCTCAGCATCAGCGATGATGGGTCGAATGGGTGTTCGACAGCCAAACTGGGGGTCCACATGGACAAGCACTTCACGGCGAATGTCGGTCACCCTCGATTGAAGGACCACCGTGCAGATACCTTCCGCACCAACACGGGTGACGGATAGCCCGAGGGCCGTTGCCAATGATGTGGTGATGCGGTTGGTGGCGTTGCACGGGTCGATCAGGACCCGAATGTCGAAGGTCTTGACCCTAGTTTCAAGTTTGATGAAAACTGTCGGCAGGACGCTGACGGCTTGGGGTTGCAGCATTGCCGTCAACGTTATCGGGATGGACTGGTGGCATGATGGTGGAAGTTGTGATCGTGAGCTCGGAGACCTCTTTTGCGGAGAACTCGCTGCCTCAGAAGACGCCGACCACTCGCGTCGGATGTGGACGGCTCAGAAATAATGTCCTCCATTGGAAGGAGGATCAACTTGGCGATGGGTCGACGGATGGTGCCTCGAGCTGTGAGCACATCTACCACGCGGACCTTGTCGTCACTGCCAGAGAATGTCAAAGCTATACGACCAAGGCGCCATTTGTTCGTCGGCAGGTTGTCCTCCTTAACGATGACCATATCACCGACTCGCAAGTTTGGTTCAGGTGATTGCCACTTGGTTCGTTTGTGGAGCTTCTTGAGGTACTCACCCTTCCAACAGAAGCTGAATTGCTGGTGAAGAGCCTTCAAGCGTTGCCACCGATTCAGGATAGATGTGGCGCTTTCATGGATTTCTGGCTCGAATACCAAAACGAGGGGGGCACCTATTAGGAAGTGGCCTGGAGTTAAAGCCAGGAGGTCGTCGGATCCTCGGACGTCGGAGAGATTGGCCTAGAGCTGATACAGGCTTCAATGTTAGCCAGGAGCGTTGAGAGCTCTTCAAAGGTGTATTTGAATGTGGAGGTGGCCTTATAGAAAAGAGTTTTGAAGCTGTTTTTCTATAGAAGCTCTTTTCTATAGGAGTTGCTGACGGTCTTGACAAGAATCTTGAGTTTCGGAATCCAGAACTTAAAACGGACAAGACGCATTGTGAGCTGGTTTCCCCCATGCAAGGATATGCGATGGGTGAACCTAACTAAGAATCTTGCAAAGGTCGAAGAAAAGGATATATTGACTGGATGGCTGTCATCATAGCGTAAAGACTGGGACGCTCTCGGGCGCCTGCAAGCCCTGAGAATACCCTTGCTGTCAAGAAACGGATTCCAATTGCGGATTTGACACGAGACAGGGATTTGCTGCTTTAGCGTTAAACTTTTATACTCACATGAGTAATCCCTACGCTGCGCAAGCACGATCATCAGCTCTTGAGCTTCGGACTACGCAAAAAAATAGTGTTGATTTTACGGGAAATCTGTTCAAAACAAGGTTTTTTTAATTAAATGTCGAAATACTACGCTTGATGGCAGACTATCAACTTGCACTTTAGAATTTTTTGTTTCAGTGAACATAGATATATTCTAAATATGAGTAAATCAAAATTAGTTTTTTTTTTTAGTATTTCGATTTCTGGAGGAGAGTAACAAATTCTTACTTCCAACTGTTGCAGACAATTTGGCACCGCCTTTTGGCCAATTTCGTTGCTCAGCTGTCGATCTATTTTAGACGGAGAGGGGGAGATTAGTGGGGGGGGGCTAGGTGTTCATGTTTTGAATGCTGGTTGGGGAGCAACTTTTACTGCAGCAAGTGCAACAACAACAAGCAATTCCATTTGCAATTTGGTCGCAGTAAGTTTTTTGTTGTTTTGCGTTTGTTTCCCCTCCCATATTTTTGGCCAGTTCAATTAAAGCCGCTAGGCCAAGATGAACTTGGAATCCGGCTCTGTGTAGTGATGGTGGTGGTGGTGGTGGTTGTTGCCTGCCAACTGTGGCAAGGCAGGCTCTGCTGGGGCAAGTATGCAAATGCCAAATCTAGCCTAGACAAGTTGTACGTAAACCCCCCCCGACGCCATTGGACCTGCTGGAATTTGCTTTCTCGTTGCAACAACAACAACAACAACAAAGAAAAACTTTTAAAGCGGCACAACTTGGCTTGGCTACATTTCGTTTTTAATGGTAACATGTTTGGCCGGACCGGGACCCGGGCCAACTAAACAAACAAGTGTAATTAAACAAAGCGAAAAATCAACAAAAAAAAAAAAAATCTAATTAAATCGAGGCCAGCGTCAAGGCCGTCGTTTTGTAGCAACCCTTTTTGTTTTGTAGTTGTAACATTCAAAAAAGATTTTCAAACTTTAACAATACAAAATAGTTGTTCTATTAAACATATTTTTCCCGAGTGTAAATTATCAGAAATGCAATAAGAAATGAGTACAAAAAACAAAAAGGGGGGGTTACTATTCCAGTTCAGATGGTGCTGCTGGCAGGTGTGCAGCAACTGTTGCAGCTGCAACAGCAGGTGTCAAGTTCACCATCAGTGGGAATCGCGTTAATTCGAAATTATAACGGTCTACATATCGTTGTCAGCTTCATCAGTTAAGATCTAGAAATGTGTACAACAAAAAACAAAAAAGAAGCAAAGTCAATTAAATGTTGAGAAATGCTTTGAAGTTGAAGTTTAAGGCGGCCTTTGGATAATTGGATAATTCTCACATGGAAATTCTTCTTGTTAAAGTTTTCTTCTCATTGTATTGTTGGTTTGAGATTAGATTTACGATTGAGGGCAAGTTTTCTACTTTAATAATTAATGGTTGTTAATTTCCAGTTTTCCCCTTAATATTTGACTTTGTTTTTACATTTGTATTTTTACAGTTTAGTTTAGTCATAGCTGGTAATGAACTGTGGCCCATGGACCGGCCAGATGGTATGCCAAACATAGTATCACTTGAGGTCATGTGCGGTAAGGATCACATGGATGTTCATTTGACCTTCTCCCATCCCTTCGAAGGCATTGTTAGCTCCAAAGGTGTGTATATAATATAATATAATGCTTTGATGATGATTTAATTTAATGACAAAACAATGTTATTCGATAGGACAACACAGTGATCCGCGTTGCGTTTATGTGCCACCATCGACGGGCAAGACGTTCTTCTCGTTCCGTATATCATACTCACGTTGTGGCACCAAACCGGATCTCAATGGCCAGTTCTATGAGAATACGGTAAGTGGACGTGGTGAACGTTGTGTATTTACTTGACATGATAATATGGCTTAATGCTCAAGTCATAAATACCAAGATTAAACAGATGCCACAAAAGAACATGGACTGATCAGAGAGTGATAAACGAAGAGGGCTCTTCTAATACTATACTATAAACATGTAAAGCCTAAAAGAAACTACAAATTACAAAAAGAGAATGCAATCGGATAGTAAACTGATCATGTGCCATGGCATGCCCACTGATCATTTAACGTGGAGTGGAGAACGGAAGAGAACATAACTGATCACTGATCACTGATCGACTGATTGCAAATCGCTTTCCCACGTCGCATTGTTTACGTTGTACCTTCACCTGCTTGAGGCATTTGCCACTTGGGCCATTTACTTAACCCGCTAAACCGCTAACCGCTAAATGTCTTCTTTTTTTTTATTGTGTTTGGTTTTCTTTTTTCATCTTTGTGACCGCAGGTAGTCGTGCAGTATGACAAGGATCTGCTAGAGGTCTGGGACGAGGCGAAGCGTTTGCGCTGCGAGTGGTTCAACGACTATGAGAAGACCGCCTCTAAGCCACCGATGGTAATTGCCGACTTGGATGTAATACAGCTTGACTTTCGCGGTAAGTGGTAAAGGGCTTCGAAAGGGTGAAGAGTCGTTTGAAGGAAAGGAAACCTTTTGGCCTCTTCCCTTTTTGGTTTTTGGCAGTAAACATTCGAGAAAAGATCTAGACTGGTTAGATTATATGATTTACTTCAGTAATTTATATATTTAAAGTTTAAATAATATTAATAACTGACCCCAAAAGTAAATTGAAATTGTTTCTGTTTCTTTCTCTCCCTCTTGATCCCGTTCTCAGGCGATAATGTTGATTGCTGGATGGAGATACAGCATGGCAAGGGACCCTGGGCGCCACCAGTGAGCGGCATTGTGCCACTAGGATCCACGCTAACTCTGGTCGTCGCCATCAATGATTATCGCGGTAAGTACACTCGTAATAGAAGATGCCTTAAGTTTTTCCTGTTATTTTTTTGTAAACCATCCTTTTTTCTTGTTGCGGTAACAGGTGAATTTGATATGCGTGTAAAGTCATGCGTTGCATCGGATGGTTCGGGACATGTGATCAATTTATCCGATGAATTTGGTTGTGTGCTGCGTCCGAAGATGATATCCCGTTTCCTCAAAGCCCGCGCTCCTGACGAGCGTGCCACGGTGATAACCTATGCCTTCTTCCATGCCTTCAAGTTCCCGGATGCACTGAGTGTGCACATCAAGTGCAAGGTGGAGATTTGCCGTCATGGTTGTCTCGATCATTGCCAAAATTCGGCGAGTGGCGGCGTCGATGCAATGAGTGGTGGTCCGGGCATAGGAAACGCGCATGAGCGCAAGGATGTTCACATGGCCGATGTCATGGGCAGCAGCAGTAACAATAATGAACTACACAGGGAGCTGGATATGCCGCCGGGACACCAGTCTATGGGACATGGCTCGCAGTCGGTACAGAATGGTATGGGCTTGGGAGGATTAGGTGGATTGGGTGGCATAGGAAGTATCGGCAGTATGGGTGGCATCGACCATGACATCTTTTACGAGGACATTATACACGATCACAAACAGACAATGGGCAATGGGCCAGCGGCTAGCGATATGTATGAGGAGAAGAGTGGCGGTAGCTTGCAACCAAGACCCGTACATGAGGATCCCGATGAGGAGGCCGATCTATCCGATCTCTTTGGCGACGATGATCTTGGCGACATGGAAGGCGATGGTGAACGCTATCTGGGCTTGAAGAAGAGCGGCAAGTTCCCGCATGGTCCCAGACAACTGGAGGCGCAAAAGCGAATGGGTGTTCCCATGGCCGGTCCTCGCTCCCTCGAACCCAAGTCGGACGATGTGCCTCGACCCGTTTATCGACCACAGGCCGAAGCACTTAAAAAACCACGAGAAGATCACATCGATCTAGATCTGGAGGCGACATCCAACAGCTCCACAGGGTCAACAACCAAGCAGAGCGGCAGTGAGAACAGCCGAAATCGTCGTCGTCGCTCCTTGGTGATTTCGGATCGAAAGGTACGCAGTGCCGATGTTGGCGTTAGTGGTCTATATGATGTCATCTCCGAGGCGGATTTGGCTTTCTCGCCGGACGTTAAACAGGAGGCGGTAACCGTCTTTCAGGGCAAGATCAGTGAAGAGGTTGTCTATGGCATTTGTATGCCGGTACCGGGCTTTAGTATACTCTTCATTGTGGTCATCTCAGCGACAATTGTTTCAGCACTGATTGCCGGATCGCTGCTCTATCGATATCAGCTGCAAAAGGAGGCGCTTGAGAAGCAGACACCGATGCCAGTGCCGGGCACCTTGGCGTCCTGGATGACGTTGCGACTCTTCCGCATGCGACACCTTCAACAACAGCAACAACAACAACAGCAGCAGCAACAGCAACAGCAACAACAACAGCAGCGACAACAATTACCCAGCCCTGATTCTGGCCATGAAACGGTGCAGTGAACAATAGTTCGACTAACCCTTAACTTAATCCAATTCCTATCCATCTTTCCATTTTTTTTTTTGTTTTTTTTTTGAATATTTTGTTTGAACAACAAAAAGATATAAAATGACTGGCAGGCTGTGCGCCTGCGCCTGCACCTTTTTCACAATTCGTTACAAAACTCAGCACAAGTAGAAGCAGCAGCAGTAGCAGGTAGCCAAGAATAGAAACAGAGAGTGAAAGAAAAGAGAAAAGTACGAAATGGAATGGAATTTAAACGCTAGTTAAGAAACATAATGAAACGAAACACAAACGAATCAATCACTCGTTAATACTCTGTTTTGGTATTCGTTAGTTTGTGCACTCGCCAGCTAAAAACGGGCAATATGGCAATACTGGAAGGCCATCCCATTAGATAGATGCGTTCGATGTCCTGATATTTTGTTTTATTGGTGCTGCGTAATATTTATTGATTTATGTTGAATTATTATTATTTTTTTTTTGATTTGGTGCATTTAGTCTTAAAACTTGCAATAACAAAATGAAAAAAACTACAATTAACAAGAAAGTTTAGTATACTTATATACTTGAACATAATAGCCGTATGCCCGTCAAAATCGTACTTACTTCTTGAATAGAGATCAAAACACGCACATGACTAACGTTCGGGGACATTTATTTATTTATTTACTTAGTACTCGATAAGTTAACCTATCATAAGCAGCACAAACAAATCTATCGAGCAGAACAAATTTGAGAAATTTTCTAAAAGTATTGAAATTTTTACTCATTGGTCAAGTCATAATTGGGATGCAGCGTTAAGCAAATTTTTAAGAGAAACTTTAGTTAAAATTTTTATAAACTTTTTATACATCTTAATTCATATAGATCAGTTCGATATATGCATATAAAATACTTGCATGTATTTATGTACTATTTTTTTTTACATATTTCTTTTGTTTCAAATTGATTTTCATCATGTCTGATCTATGTGAATTTAGTCTTATGTATTTATGACTAAATTATTTAAACATCTAGTAAATTATAATTAGAGAAATGGAATGGACACAAAAAAATAAAAATAAAGAAAACAAAACGAAAAAAAAACACAACACAACAAATGCAAATCGGTTGTCAAGGCCAAATAATTTATGCAATTCTTATTTAATTAACTTTTTTTTAAATAAATACTCGTAAAGCTAAAGAAACATTATATGACAAAATAAATAAACGAACACTGCAAAATTGTAATGAACTAAATGCAAAACAACAAAAACAAAATAAATACTTACAATTAAGATTAAAAATACAACAATAATGATATATTTATAAAGCGTTTTTTTTTTTGGATTCCTTTACTGGCAGGGTATTTTTTTTGTGGATAATAGGAATTGTCAAGAAAAAATGAAATTGATTTTGATCTAGAAAACAACAAACGTAAGTACATGAGCTTAAGGAAGTGCCTGGTCGGGAACCGTTCGGTTTTTTTTTTCATAATAATCTTGCAGACAAAAAATTTAAGTCCCATGGCTCGTCCGTAGGCCTTGGAAGGGTGCACCCCACCGACTTGCACAACAGCACACCTTTTTGTTTCAGATGCCTTCATGTTCAAAATTGTAAAAACGGAAAAATTAAAGGAAAAAAAAATTAAATATGTAACATACTATTTTTGCTGCATACAGTTAGGCTGCTGATAAGCACACAAGTCACTTCGAAATATCTCAAAGATATAAAAAGCCAACCATTCAATTTGATGATATTGCCTTAATACTCTATAATGTAATCTGATCAAAATAAGCAGCAGAATGCTGCAACATTTTTTGGGTTTTTAACACGCTTTTATTAGCTTCACCTGTATCTATAGCTCGAAAAACTGTGGAAGATTTATGCGTTTCTGATTTCAAAATGCAGGGGGCCTGGGGGCTGAATGCGTGGGCGCGGCTCCTAAATTTTGGATGCAGTATTTATGGTGGTCGCCAGCAACTATCTTCTTAACAATTTGTGTGACTCTTGGTGCAAAGGTGTGGGAACTATGTATGTTTATCGATTTTCAGTAAACGATTTTATCGATTTGCCAGCCCACCAGTAGGCGTAGAACCTTAATCTTGACAATTTATCCCTACCGGCCATAGAAAAAGATATTTGCCAAGTTTCAAAGTTTTCTCATACTTTAAGGGTGCTGAAAATGACGTTAATAGCATAAATCCAATATATATCTTACTTTAACTTCGGAATCGATTGTAAAAAGCGTAAGAAATAAGACTCTTTTATAATTGTCGTTTATTGGTTTTGCTCATACATATACATACAATGTGTGTATTTGTAAATCGTACAAAGGCTAATAGATAATTTGATATATGAATGTATGTATGTATGTATGTATTTATAAAGATATTATGGTAAGGTTAGTACGCGGTACATTCGTATTTGTATATTATGAACCTAAAGTATTTGATTAAACTTTTCCAATATGTGATTTTATAATCGATTTTTTGAACACGTCGTTAGCTTAAGTTCCTCTTCTGTTTTGGGCAGGCATTATAATTATAATAATAATAATAATAAATAATTATTATAATAATAAAAAAAAAACAAAAAAAAAACAATTACTCATAATAAACAAATTGAAGGTATTTTTTTTTTTTGCAGTGGATTGTACTAGTTGGTAAAATAAATAAATAAGTAAAAGACAACAATTACAAATTAACAAGATACATTAGGTATCAAAATAGGGATCTATAAAAAAATCATATCGAATCCGGAGCTTAGACTAAGTTTAAAGCACTTAAAATATTTAGTGACTAATTGAAATACACACACATATATCTAATGCGTGTATATAAGTACAAGTATGTGGTAAGTTAAAAGTACAAAGACAGTCTAAAGAGAGTCTAAAACGCCCGGCTGCAGTTTCACATGTTTCTGTCAAAAGTAATCAGACGCTCGAGCGTTGCCACCCTGGCGTTATGGTGCTGCCAACTAATGTAGATATTGCATTTCATATTAACTTTAGCAGTAATATGTGAAAATGTGGTCTAAGCGTAAGAAAGCCAGAAGAAGTGGTAATATAAAAGAGTTAACAGCGTTGCCAGATTGGCCAAAGGAATGTAAATATTAAGTGTAAACTGTAAACTGTAAACATAGCAGCTTAGCACCGATTTGTAGTAGAACCTAGACTAAAGCTTAAGCATTGTTATGTTTTCTTATTGTTTGTTTGTTTTTTTATGTCTTTCTAATAAACTGACTACCACCAAGAAAAAAAAGAAAAATAAAGGATAGTTAAATAGCTAGGATAAGTTAAAGAAAAGAAGAAGAGAGAAGGGAATATAATTTCCCTACTGCTGCTGGAAGGGACAACCCAGTAAACGGCATGAACTACATTATTATTATTATTATAGATAATTTGTGACAAAAATTAAACTAATGAATAGCAATTAGCATACGGTTTTAAGCTGAGGGACAGACATCCTGATTATAAAATGGTTTTAGAGTCGGTAGAGACGGGAATCATTGAAACTATAAACGCTCATGAGAGCGCTCGCTTCTTGGAAAGTGTACCCTGCAACGCATCCACCGGCGATGGCAAATGGATGACGGGCAGTGCGCCAGCCGCCAACTGAGGATTCGTAAAGGCAACGGCTCGCTCCTTAGCAGCAAAGCTGGAGAAGGGCCGCAGTCGCACATAGAGCACAGCCGAGATAAGACACGAGGTGACCAAAATGCCCAACAGCACAATCAATGTAATGGCGAAACCGGGTGTTGTCATACAAATCAAACCCTCCTCCCTCACCGGGAATACCAGGGTCTGTGGCAAGGTGTTGCCCGCATTACCGCCTAGACCACTACCGTTACCCATACCAGCCTGCTCATCAATAGCAAAGGTCAGATCACCGGAGGAGACAACTTTAATAATGCGGTTCAGACCCACTTGCTCCGTAGGGCTAGCAACAGCACGAGCACGACGTTGCACTCTACGCTCATCACGACGCTTTCCAATTGCACTCGCCACATGATAGGCATCCACATTAAGTTGCGGTGGTGGTCCATATTGTGATTCGGGTCCAACTTGCAAGTGGTGTACGTCCTGAAGGTTGGTTTCGGCACTACACTGATCCGGACAATGGTAGCGACAGATTTGTATGGTGCACTGAAAGTGTACCTCCATCGAGTCGGGAAACTTGAAGGCCTGAAAGTGGGCATAGGACAACACCGATGCAGAAGCGCCAAAGTTCTTGATTTTTGTAAAGCGTGACATAAGTTTGGGTCGCGTAACACAGCCCCGTTGATCTACCAGCTGGATCGGAGCACGTTTGCCATCGTGAGCGACACAATTGCGCACAAGCATATCGAACTTGGAGTCATCATCCTTGATGGCCAATACCATTGTCATTGTCTGGCCGATTTTGACCAGGCCGGAAACTTCTGATGCCCAGGGACCCTTGCCCACTTGGATTTGCATCCAGCAACCGACGTTGTCGCCAGCGAAGTCGGCGCGTACTACATCTAACATGTCGACGGGGAAGGGTCGAAAGGTCACGCTCTTCTCGTACTGATCGTGCCACGTGCAACGAAGCTTGCGCGCCTGATCCCACACCTCCTGCACCTGCGGATCGTACTGGATTACAATGATGTTCTCGAAATAGGTGCCAGCACCTGCAGCACTACCGCCCGCCTCATGCCCATAACCCTGATTGTAGTTATCCGTATTACCAGCGGTACCGCATTCATGTAGCCCAATATCAAAGCTAGCCGAGCTACGACCCAATCCCGAAGGTAAATGCACACAATTCATGTTACTGTAGTGTCCCTTAGAAAACACAATTCCATTGAAGGGTTTATCGAACTGTACGAACACTTTCATGCCGCTCTTCTCGCACTTTACATCCAGCGAAACGATCTTGGGCATATCCTGGACGGGCGACGCCCAGATCTCGTTGTTGTTCGACGCACCCACGCTCAAATCGGGCAGCGATTGCACCTGTACCTGTTGCACCTGTGATGCCATCGATGGTGATTGAGGTGGTGGTCCTCGCTGTGGTACCGGTGGTGGTGGTCCCTTATAGAATTGAGCCCCAGGCGGTGGTGGTGGTCCAAAGGGTTGGCCAAAGCTCATCGGTATGTTCTGGTGGTTGTTGCCTTTGGGTTAGATGAGATGTGGTTTAGATTAGATAGGTGGTGCAAGGTGAGCTTAAGTGTTCCGCAGAACCTACTTTAAAAAATTCGATTTCCCTTAAGCTGTTAAAGGCTGTTTTGAAGACCTTAAGTCTCTGCTAGTTCAGACACACATTAGTGTACTGATTACTTACTCCTCCTTACTCCAATTAACCCAAGCTTAGATAAGAATTGGCTTAGGATCCTACTTTAAATCGTTTAATTTCCTCAAAACTTATAGAGGCTTTTTTGAACACCTTAAGTTCCTGCTAGTACTTACTTCTAGCGGGTCCCAGACCCAAGCTCAGACCGGGTGGTGCCTGTGGTGGTCCATTGTGATGATAATGCACCTGAATCTTAGGTTGCTGTTGTTGTTGCTGTTGCTGCTGCTGCTGTTGTTGTTGTTGTTGCTGCTGTTGTTGCTGCTGCTGTTCCTGCTCCGATTCGAGTGCCATTTGATCCACCTCATTGTCTTGATCGCTGAGACCCATTGAGTGCTCATCGTTGCCACCATTGCCGGCAATTGCCTGCACCACCTCAACATCATCCGCCCGGATCAAGACGAGCTGCTTAAAAGAAAAATCCAAATAGGTCAACAAAAGAAAAAATAAAAGAAAAAAAGAATAGCGTCGCCGTATTAATGAGGTGCCACAAAATAAGAGAGAGAGAGAGATATATATACAGACACAAACATGGCAAGAATCTCAAGTAAGTACAATGGGAGCAAAGCGACATGTCGCATGCCAATTGCCAAATGGCCAACTGGCGAATTGCGGATGCGACTTGCGATTCAATTGCATAAGGCAAAGAAGAGAGCTAAGCAACAACAGTAGTAACAACAACTACAACACAAAAGAGAACACACAAGCGCACTCAGCACAAAGTGTAACAAATTTCACTTTTTTTTTGTAATGTTGGTGCTGCTGTGGTTGCCATCTCGAGTGACCCAATTGGGTAAGAAGATCCGCCTTTTTTTGTCGAACCATGTCAAGGCTAGAAATTAAGGTGGCTGGCTAGCCAGGGGAAAAAAAGAAAGAGGGAGAAATAGATAACCGGATAAATACAGTTAGACAGACAATCGAAGTTAATTGCTAGCTACTTAATTTAATAGCTCAATCGTTCGAATCAATTTACACAATCCAACTTCTTTCTCGAGAAAAAATTACTCTAAAAGACTTTGTTGAAAAGCTTGAAAAAAGCGTAATTTGTTTTGTTTCGATTTGGTTTGGCTTAAACAAATACAAGAAAAAGTACAGAAAAATGCAGTGACTTTAAAGATAACTAACTTCGATTGGTATCTAAACTTATATAACCAAATGAATAAATCTTGTCTTTTGATATTTATTATAGGTAAATATTGATTACGATTTCTAAAGACTTCAGAACCAGTAGTTTTCGATACACATGGGTAACAGAAAGATCTATCGATAGAACGTTATATAAAATTTGTATTTGAAGCATTTTGAGCTCATTTTGTCAAGATTATATATTTCAATGATGCTTTTATCTCTCTCCCTCTTTCTTGCATGCTTTTTTATTTCGCAGTGTAGAAATAAAAGGGAAACTTAATTCAAAATTTGTTCAAGAGCAAATTTGACAAAAGACTAGAAATTTGCAATTTTGTATAGGAAATTGTTTTGTATTGTTATGTATTATTATTTTTCGTTTTTGTGGATTCAAGTGAAAAGATAAGTAAAGCGAAGAGACTTCTTTTTAATTTGAACATTTTGGCAGACAATTTAGTCTGGCCGTCTCTGTGTCTATCTCATCTCTGGCCAGCTGGCCCAGACCCAAAGTATTTTTTTTTCTGTGTCTTCGGGACCAAAAACTGTGCCGCAGGCCCAAAACAACTTTCTCCCAAAAGCACAAAATAAAAAATATAAAAAAAACTCTCCGCGCATATATTGGGTAGAGATGTCACATAATAAGCACAGTACGATGCTTAGGTAGGTGGTGATTGCATCCTGCCTGCCAAATCCTGTTTGAAGGTAGAAAGTGATGTGATGAGCCCAGGCCCCCACAAACACACACGCGCACACAAACAAGTTCCGCAAAAAAACATACTAAAAAAATAAGAATCGAAGATTAATCGGAAATCGGAGACGTGATTTCGATCGGAAAGGTAAGGTTGAAAGGGCTGAGATATGGGGCAAGGGTGGCATGCCGCCTTTAAAATTTGTTTCCGATCCGTTTCCGTGATAAAGATATATGTATAAGCTGTGTGAAGCAAGGTAGGAGAGAAAGAGGAAAGAACTAATTTTGTAAAATCCAATTGAGTCTTTTTGATGCAAGTATAAATGCTTAAGTCACATACTCTTAAAATAAAATATATAAAAAAAAAATTTTTTTAAGAAACTAAAAATTTGTGAACCTAACAATAATCTTGAAACAAGTCAAACTTTGCGATATTTTTTAAAATGAAATCACGTCCAAATAGTCTTAAAATTCATATTGATATATATGTATTCACATTGAAATGTGTTGATAGAGCTTTTCGCACTGTGTATCAACAGGCAGAAGGCCAAGCTCCTTGCGTGAATGGAAATGTATGCCAACGTTTTCCATTTTGGCGAGGGGCAATGAGCAACAAAAAAAACTTTAAGTCGTGAGTTTGCTTGTTGTTGTTGGTGTTGTTGTTGTTGCTTGCTTGCTTGCTGCAGCAGCTGCTAATGCGACAACTAATGATGCGGCTACAGCAGTCACAGCCGGAGCTGAAGACGGAACCAAAGGCAAAGCCAAAGCCAAAGCCAAAGCCAAAAGCTGATGTTGCCAATGCCGGCTGTTTGTTGTTGTTGCTGTTGTTGCTAATCTTGACCTCGACCAATATGCTAAAAATGTCGAAAGATGCTGATGTCTAACGCGCACGCGACAGAGAGAGACAGTCTGGGCGAGAGAAAGTAAATGCCAAAAACTTCTCTCACCTTCCAGAGAATGCGCTGAAAAAAAAAAAAAAAAAAACCTGAAACAAGCGAATCTGCCCGAAGACAGTTCAAAGTTGAAACCAACAAGCGAGGCTGGGAAAAATGCCAACAAATTCGCCAAAAATAAAAAGGAAGAGTTTTTGGCCAGCAGCAATTGTTGTTGTTGTTGTTGTTGTTGTGTTGGCTTTGTCGTGCAGCCAAAGAAAGGGAAATCATCATATTTGCAAATTGTGTCATAGTAGCTGAGCTGAGCTTGCCTTTAATAAGAAGGACGCCCATATGATCGGAACGGTAACTGAGAAAAAACTTTAGCCGGAGCTAAAGGTGACTTTCTTTTTTGTTTGAAAAGGCAATACAAAATAGCAGCATGAAAATTATGAAATTATTTTCAAAAAAAAATACCAAAAATACGATCTAAGAAAATTATCTTTTATGCAGTCATGCCGTACTATATGATTATGATATAGAATTTAAAGGCTATCAAAATTTTATGTCTTAAGGAATGAAACTTTATACTATGTATCTTTGTTTTTCAAGTTTCATAAGTTTAGTTTAAATGACAACAAACTATATTTGCTAAAAAAAATCTTTATAAGAAACGAAAAAAAAACCTGCTCAAATTTTCTCGACTTTATGTTTGCATTGCAATCCTAGTTGAAAGTAAACGAAACTCTATTGAAAACTTCGCTTAATACCAAGCTAGCCTAACACCAATTCAAAACTCCTAAGATGGGAATTAAAACTGTGGATTAAGTTTTCTGTGATATTTGAGCGATTTAAAAGCTAGTTAAAAATGAAAGCTCTTTCATTTCACTAACACACAGTTAAGCACAAAATAAGCTTATCGATAATTATCGATAACATTGTGAAATGCCAATTATGGATATGCACGTTTTTGTATTTTAACTTCAATTGATTTAAACTAAGTGTGTGTATGTGTGTGAAAGAGTTGTTGTTGTTGTTGTTGTTGTTATTGCTCACCTGCAGTGAAAGGAAAATGATAAGCGGCAGCCATATCTTTTTGATCCCCAGACTTTGTGGACAACAATTTTGGCAATGCATTTGTTTCTGTTGTTTGTTGTGATGTTGTTGATGTGAGTGCTGCTGTTGTGGTTGTTGATGTTGTTGTTGCTGTTGTCGTTGCATGTTGTTCTTGGTTATTTTGCTGTTATTGTTGCTGTTGTGGTTGTTGTTGTTGCTATTGTTGATGTGCATAAATTGCAATTAATGCGTTTTACTATTTGTTGTCATGTGGCACGCAGTTGTTGTGGTTGTTGCTGTTGTTATTGTTGCCTGCAATATACATATATTGTTGTTGGAAAGCAATTGTCAGAAACAAGTGGCAAGTAAGTAGAAGATGATGAAAAAAACACAACAGCCACAGCAGCAGCCGCAACACTTGTTGAAACACTAGAAAGTGTTTGCTTTGTGGTTATTTACCATTTGTCTATTTTCTTCACTTAACATGTTGCTGTTGCTGTTGTTGTTGTTGTTGTTGTTAGTGTTAGAGTATTGTTATTTGATATGGCCATTTTCGCTTTCAGGTGTGTCCAGATAATTATAATTTATTGGCATTTACGTTTGCACTTAAATTGCCAGCTTGACTGATTGACTGATTGATTGATTAACTGAATGAATTTGATTGATTTGACATGAATGAATATTCATTGATTGATTGATTGATGTTGAGCCAAACAATAAATTGAATACCCTTAGAGTACTTGGGGCAGCAACACAAGTGTCTAGCCGCAAGAAGATGACAAAGAAGAAGAAGAAGGAGAAGCAACCGCTGTTGTTTTGCGTTTCTTTTGATTATTGTTATTGTATTTGTCAACTTAATCGCCTGTACAGGTGGCACTCACTGACAGACAGAGACAGAGAGAGAGAGAGAGAGAGAGAGAGAGAGAGAGGAGTGAAATGTGTTAATAATGTGTTCCATCAGCCAAGTGGGTCAACGTCAACGTCAATCCGTCGTCAACCAACAAGGCCCAAGACAAACTCTCGAGCAATTAGAAAACTCACTAGCTAACCGACTGGCGGACTGACGGACGGACAAACTTCAACAATCAAGATGTCCAGCCAATAAAACAGACTGGCTATGGCATATTTTTTATGAGTGTGGACAAGGAGTAAAGTCAAGACATAAAAAGAAGTGGAGAGTTATGAATTTATATCAAGTGAGTGCAAATACTTTTCGATAATGATTTTAGGGTTAATACTTGTGGTACGGGTAAAAGCAGTTGAAAGCAAAAGAAAATTATACAAAATTTGTAGAACTTTTTAGGGGTGCCACATCCGCTTGAACGCTTCACTACAATTTCATTCCTCCGCTGTGATGCCACATTTCTTAAAGTTCTTAGAGTTAGAGTTGAATTATGCAACAAATCCTTGGCTAAATTTAATGCGGAAGGGTGTCAGACCTTCGCAGCCAAGTCCGAGATGGTTGGTGAACATAATTAAAAATCCGAATTGCTTTCAGCGAAATTCAATATCACTTTCGATTGGGGATTGCTGAGGCAACCCTCTATAAATTAGATCAAAATGCTACAAAATTAAGACGAAAGCTTATACCAAATATAATAAGAGAAAACAAATGGGTAGCTAGTAAGGAGTAAGAAGCTTATAGTTTTAAGTAATAACAAAATGTCAAATTCAAAGATATGAAATTGTTTACGAATTAAATATTTCATAATACTCTGACTTAAAATTTCGAACTGTTGAACTTAAGGTCCGATGACTCCAAATTTTGTTTCCTATTTTATATATTTTTTTAATTTTCAATCCAACGGGATTGGGAACATTGGTAACGAGAATTAAACAGTGAACATAAAGGTAAAGCGAAGTTATCGATAAATAAATATATATATAAAATATGATGAATAATGAATAAGGATTAGCTTATAAATGGTTTCTTGTACATGTACAATGCATATCTTCCTGTTAGACTTAAACCTCCAAAAGAAAAAATTACTTTCAGCCCTATCGATATTAATCGATAACTAGCAACTACTTTTAAAAATGCGATTGGCTTACATTTAACTTGAGATATATTCAAGCATTTATTATATGCTCGTATGTACTAAATACTATATGTACTTACCTTCGCTTTGGACCAATTCCGGGAGAGTGCTGCACAATTCCAATTTTGATGCAATGCCGAATGTACAACAGGATGTGCTTGATGCGACTTTCGAAAGTAGTTGCCGCTTTGTTGTTGCAAGTTGTTATTTGTTGTTGTTGTTGTTGAGTTTGTTTGGGTTGTGGTTGTTGTTGTTTTTATTGTTACTGCTATTGTTGTTGTTGTTGACAATGGTACCTGCTCGGTAGCTGCTAATTGCAACGATTTAAAATTCGAGAGAGTTTTGCACGAGGCCAATTAACAACAAACACAAACAAATACAAAAAAAAATAAAATACCAAAAAAAATTGATTACTGTTTATCGAAAAAAAATAGATCTAACAATAAATTAAAAATTGAAAGAAAAAACAAGGACACTCACAGACGCACGCACACACAGACACACACGCACAAAAGTGTTTTGTTTTATTTTTGTTTATATTTTATTTCAAAAAAAAAAATAACTAGCACAAAATTAAACAAGCCGTTGATTGTTTTGTTTTTCAGTTCAGTTTAGTTTTGGTATTGTTTTTGTTTTGTTTATAATTTTTTCGTTGCTGTTGTTGTTGTGTTTATTTTGAATGTAACTCTTGTAGCAAAGGAGCAGCATGAAAAAAGCCAAAAAGCAAAAAAGCAAAAGCGTTGCGAATGCGAAGTGACTTGAAAAAACGCGTCTGGTCTGCGCCGTGGGTTAGCGCCGAATGCTGCATCCACCTGCTTTCTCGTAGCGAAACACTTCGCATGCGCAACGGCGCCGATGGCGCACGAGGCAAGCAGCGCAGCGACAGCGCAGCGACAGCGCAGCGACAGCGCTGCGACACCTTAGCGAAATTTCTTCTTTTCATTGATAGGCAGCGGCAGCAGCAGCAACAACAACAATAAGAACAACAACAATGTTGAGACACGAATACAAATACGGTAATTCAGTATCGGTATCGGTATCGGTATCGCTATCGGTATCGGGCTTTTGCCGGCTGCTTTTTATTTGTTGTTGCTGCCGCTGCTGCTGCTGCTGCTTGTGGCATGCGTTTTGTTGTCAGAGCGCGCGCTCAACGTTTGCTTGGTTTCCCCATTCGTCGTCTGTGTTTGTTTTTTTTTTTTTTTGTTTCACTGGGCAACAGACGGGGGCAACTTTCAGTTGCAGACGCATCGCATCCCATCCAAGTCCTAAGAAAAGTAATAAAAAAAAGCACTGTTTGCACTTTCTATGCACCGCGAAGTTGTGGCATCATCATCATCATCAAGCCGACAACTGTCTTAATCTAATCCATGGGCCCTCATCTAGAACTTAATGGAAAATCTGGAACAACCACTTCCCTACAAAGTTATATAAAGATATAAAAAAGGTCGAACTAAAATCTATAATTAATCTTAAATGAAATTTTTAATATTATGACTCTACCTTAAGGTATTCACTGTTACAATAACAGTAGAACTTCCAAATAACAAACTGCCGTATAACGAATTCATTTCCGGAAACCAGCAGTTTCCTTAAATCAAAAACCCGCTCTATGGTACAAATGTTATATATGAGAAGGATTTTTCTTGTTCCTTTGAGAATCGCTACATGAAAGTCAAGAAGGCAAGGATATACCCTGATCCCAAATTTAATCGATTGAAACCTCTGACTATAACAGAATATTTTATGCTCGGATGTGATTAAGGTCGGTATGATTGGTAAAAATAAGCTTTAGAGAAGAACCAAATCTAAAAAAAAACGAATCTTATATATAGGAAAATTCGTTGATTTGTTGCAATTCTTAAAGGACCTTAATTTTTGTCAAGGAACTTAACAAAAACACATTATTGATCACTTTATTTATATCTTTTATCTTTTTGCAACTTTACAGTGCAAATTACGACCAATCACAATGTAATGTTGGCCCATTTACTCATCCGTAATAATAGTAAAAAGTTGTTAAATAAAATAGAGATTTACTTTTATAAGGGTTTTTTTGGTTAACATAACGATTTCTACGAAGATTTTGTCGTTTGCATGATTTTAACTCTTTTTCCAAAAATCAAAAATTTAACAAATATACGTTGTTTATAACTTAGAAGAACTTTTCTTTATGGTTCTGGAGTGTCTAACTTTTAAAGTCACCAATATATGTACATCAAATAAATTAAAATTCTTAAGTTAAGTTCCTTCTAATAATACTTTTAACTAAAGTCTAGATTTAAATTATATTTTTTTAAGTTAAAAAAAAACTAATTTTTCTTTTATTTATAATGCTCGTAAGACTTAAAAAAAGTATTTAAGATGCCAACTTTTTTTATTTGCGCAAACTTTTTTTTTAATTTTTTATTGAAATTTGGTTTGTCATGTACTGAAGCCCTAAGTAATAATATCCTGTCGCAGCTTCAGTTGTACATGAATATTTCACTGTCACTGTTCCTGTCACTGTTTCCTTTCATCTTTTCCTTCGAGTTTTCGTCTGATAATCGATCGAGTTCAACTTGTGGGCGGCACGAATTCCAAATGCCCTTCTTCTTCTTTGTTGTGATGTATCGATTGTTTGTTCTTCTGTTTGGGCGTCAACCTAATAGCATTTGCAACATTTTATATATTTATTTTATATTGTCGCCGTAATGTATAATCGATTGTTCCACTTTTCCATTAGATATGTTTGCTTGGTTTTTGTTTTTGCTTTTGTTTTTTTTGCTTTTGCTTTTGCTTTTGTTTTTGCTTTTGTCTGACAATGTCGATGACGCTGTAGACGACGCTGGTGCTGCTGCTGCTGTTTTAAGCTTCCACTCTTCTGGTCTTTGGTCTTTTTAACAAGCGCTGCTTGGGAATTGGAAAATTTCGTACAGTATAACCAAAGCAGTCAAAGCGAAAATAAATCCTTGACCGAAGTGTCAGCTCGATGACTTTGAAACTGAAGGAAAATTAATGGAAGTAGCTATATCTATTCAAACATAACACATACATACATACATATATGTAAACTTTATGTGATCGGATATGCTTTCTTCCTGGATTTAAGTTCAGTTAAGTGGATAGTTCAGATTTGAGTTGCTTTAATTGTTCAGTCTATGTTTTTGCTTATCAATCTATGTACTTACATATATACGATATAGTCTATTTATTTAGTTCGACTGTGTTTCTATATATCTAATACCACTGTGCAATGAAGCAGCGATTTCATCGCCATTTCAAGTTGACTTGATTGTGTTTTTTTGTTTTTTTTGTGTTTTTATTAAGGAGTTAAAGTTGTGACTTGGAGCTTGGAGCTTCGTGGTTCATATCGCGATTCCTGTTTGCTAAATATGACCAAAAAAAAAATGCTTGTCTCGAAATTGGAGTAATTTCATTGCAACTTGCTGGCCCACAAGCTGGCCAACTGGCCAACTGGTCAACTGCTGCAACCTGGCCGACAACTGGCCACAGTCGAGAGACTCTGTTGTGTGTGTGTGTGTGTGTGTTTATTTGGTTCCGCCTGAAAATTGGCCAATTGGATACCAGCATCTCTGCCATCTTCCTCTTCTTCGATCTCGTGTCTATCGAATGTTAACACATTAAGTAACACGCGGACGCGACGCGACGTCGCGCCACAAAGTCTGCTAGTTGGTCACTAAGTTAGTTAGTTTGGCATTTTGGCTATGCATTGGTCGATTGTTTTCGATACCAACTAATCGATAACTGTCCAAATTTCATCAAATTTAATTGAGAAATGCTCAAAAGTCAAAAGTTATTGAAGAAAACGTTTTTTGTTCATTTCAATCATCATCAAAGCTAGTCGTGCCGCGTTGTAAGGGGCAAGTATGCCAAGGGTGCAACTGGGCCAAAGGGCTGTCAGTGGCAAGTTACCTTTGCTGTTTGAGTTTGTTGAGTCCAGTTTAATTGCTGGCCGCACGCCGAACGCATCTTAAACAAATGCCTCTCTCTCTCTCTCTCTCTCTCTAACCCTCACCCTACCCTCACCAACTCTTCTTTTCGTGCAGTTCTCGTCAACCTGCTCTCTGCTCTCAGATTCAGATGTCTTATTAAAAGTATCTTGTTACTTTCACCGGCAGCCAGACTTGAATTGCGCTTCAATTTCACACACATTTGAACATTGACTGGCTGGCTGGCTGGCTAAGAAAGAAACAGTAACAAGCGAAAGAGACAGATACAGGTAGTTGAAAGTGAGAGAGAGATAGAGAGAGGGGGCATGAGGAGATTGTGGCGTACGAGTTGATGGCGCGCTGTCGATCAGTTGACACTGACCAAATTTGGTGCCTGGTGAAGGTCTTTCTCTCTCTCTCAAGCGTTTCACAAATCTCATCCATTTCTATAAGAAAATATTATAAGAAACAACCAGGAAATAAACTCTGGGAACCAAAACAGTTAATAAATAGTCACATTATATGGTCAAACTTCCATATAACGAAGGGGACGAGAAAATAACGTTTATTATAAAAAAAATCGTTGTATAGAATGGGCTTGGTTCGCTCTGTAATCCAATTCTATTTACAAAAGTTCGTTACATCGAAGTTTGACTGTACACTATCTAATTTAATAGTATTATTTATGTTTAAGACTTAGTTTCTGTACAAATTTCGAACTTATTCAGAATTTTTGAGAATTTCCGAGTCCGACAATCTTTTGATTAAAGTTTCCTGTAGTTGGTGAAGAAGAGGGAAATAAGTAAAAAAAAAGCCCTTAAAGTTAGAAAGTTCTGGAATCAATAAATGCATTCTTGCTTTAAGAACACTTTCAGTTTCAGCATGAATGAAATGGATTTCAGCCTACAAATCTTATCATAATGCGGTATCAAGCATAGATGGGAAAAAACTCATAAGAACTTGATTGAGATGTCAACTTTGCCCCATATACTTGTAAATTAGAACTTTCTCAGTTTCATTCTTCAAATTTTGAAATCGTTGTAGATTTTTTTGGCTCCCACAATTGATTACACAAAGACGATTAAAAACTCAGGAGGGGAGCCCTAAGCATAAAAAGCTTAAATACTGTGGAAACGAGCATTACGAACCGAACGAGAGAAAAGAGAGCAGAGTGTGAGTGAGAGGTGGAGTGAGAGAGGTAGAGAGGTAGAAAGAGAAGAGCCATCGCCCAGTATATATATATGTATGGTATATAAAATCCTCTTTAGCCACGCCAGGTTTTCTAGCCAGCTATTTGGGTCGCTCTCACAATTTATTAGTTTAGTTTTCATTGCATTGACACTTCATCATCGAGTGGCTGTCGTTTGTCATCTGCCGCATGCAACTTAAACTTGTTGTTGTTGTTAATAGTTGTTGTTGTTGTTGTTAATAGTTGTTGTTGTTGGTTGCAATAACCTTTGCGCTAACTGCTATCGGCCGCTCATGTCGCATGTGTGTTTTTGTCCATTAATGCCGGGGGTTACAAGGTAGCAACTGCAACCTGCAACCTGCAACCTGCAAACCAAAGTGAAAACACAAAGACAAACAACAAAGAGTCAAGAAACAGTAGCAACGGCTGCCATTAAGCAATGAGAAGACACTTCTTTATTTTTTTTTTTTTCGTTTTTACTATAATCTTCATCGTGTTTTTTTTTTGTTGCATTGGATTGCTTTGGAGTTAAAGTCAAAGAAGTCAGAGATTGGCCCTTTTGGAGCAGTTCACTTCTTACCCAGTGTTGTTGGTTGGTGGCAATGTGACGGAAATGCAGCCAAAGAATTGGGTTACAGCAAGTTGCCACCATTGTATGTATAAATTATACCCTGTATCAAATGCACAAAAGGCATTTTGCGAAACACGTTACGTTTACGAATATATGTATATATATGTTTGTGTATACAGATCATTTTCTAATGTCTTACAGTCATAACTGTCTATAAGAGATTTTTTTTATACAATCTAAGAAAAAAATTATATTTTCTCTGATTTTAATATGTATAATAAAATAATTGTTTGTTTTTTTTTTAAGAGCCACCATTATTATTATTTTTTTTTTTTACTATTATTAATATTTTCTTTTTGGCAAGGTAGTCGTCTCTGCTTCTTATTACAGGGTAACTGCTTGTTTTTCATTATTGTTTGGTGTTGTTGTTGTTGTTTGTTGATATTTGCTTGTAGCGTTTCGCTTTTAAGTGTCGCCGGCATGCGTGGTAAAAGCTGAAGTTGCAACTCATCCCAGCAGCAGCAGCAGCAGCAGTTGCAACTGCAACGGCAGCAACATCATCGCATCAACAACAGTTGCCGCAGCAGCAGCTAAGGCGGCTTAGAAAGCGGCTTGCTGCTCTTCTCCTTCGCCTTCGCCTTCGTCTTTTCCATCTTCATTTTATCACCTTCCGCTTCTTCATAATTCACGGCACCCCTCCGCCTCCCTTGGTCGTGCTGCTTTTTTAAGCCTTAACTCCTTAGAGTGCCCTGCATTGTAAAAGTGCAGCTCTTAAATCACAAACTACTACAAAAAAAGCAGAAATGAAGAAACACTCAAAAAAAAAGTGCTCTGAAGAGGCATGGCCTGTGCAACTTGTAGCTTGAAGCAAGTGCGATCAATTTCACTTTCTCAGCACCAGAAAAAAAAAAAATCAAAAAAAAGCACAAAGGAATTTTGGTACCCAAAAACATTGAAAGTCAATTAGCAGCTCTGTCCCAAAAAAAAAAAAGAAGATTCTTCTGCCCAAAAAAATGAGAGTAAATAAGGAAGCGAGAAGCGGGAAGACGAGAAGAGAGACGAGAAGAGCTCACATAAATTATCTACAACAGAGGCACTCAAATAATCACGTTCTTATATTTATGCACTCATACTAATACTCGAACTTATACTCGATACGTATACTCGGTACTTATACTCGGTACTTATACTCGATACTTATACTCATTGCAGTTCATTTGAGTTTTGGCACTTGAGGCGATTGAATTGCCTGAAGGCGCCGCCGTTCTTCTGTAGATCGCAAACTTTATGAAACTGAAACTCAGTTCGCATGAATCCAATTCGAGTGCTCTTAATTGAACAAAACTCGAGTGCATTTGTTGTATGAAACATTTTTTATAAACTACCAACTACGTATGATATTATTCCTTATAAATACATTTCGTGAGAGCCCGGGCCTTAGTCTAGGACAGGAACTGACAGATAGCGAAATGGATGATTTAGTTTAATTAAAATCGTTCAGTTTCTTATAAAAGGAAACTCTTACAATGTATATAAGTATTTTTTAGGATATTAAATTTATGGAAATTTGTAAATTTATTGATTACATCAAAGTGCATTTCAGACAAGCTCATAACAAATGGTTCACAAGTAAACATAAATAAATTAAACATATATATCTTTTATAATAAGATTTGATATGTACGACATAGTATCACCCGAAATACATATTCTACGAGTATGGCACCTAACTTTTACCCCGAGTATAAAACCAAAAAAAACAATAATAGAAATAACATAAACGAAAAAAAAAAAAGTACACGCACTTTCCCAAATGAAAACAAAATCATAGATCAGCCCGCAAATAGCATCACGAACTGAGTGAGAAAGACTGAGAAACTGAGAAACTAAAAAAATAACTAACCCCACCCAATCCTAAATACCAAATCGCATTGCCCATTGCCCCCAGACGCGACGAGACGACGATGATTGTGAAAAGTACAAAAGTGTTTGTGCCACGCATGCGTAAACCAAAAACATATCGACTCGTTTGTGGCAAGATGAATGGGGCAGCCGCAAGGGCACGCACACGAATCTGTCTGTGCATAATTTAACTTTGCTCTTAGCTCTCTGTGCGTTGCAACAACAACAACAACAACTGCTGCTTGCTGCTCTCTCAATGATTGATCAACATTTATGAACTGACATAGTTTTCACTGATACCCCAAACATTCGAGTACATTGAGAAGTACTATTTGCAATGAGTTAACATAAACATTATTAAAAATAAATAAAAATAAAATAAAAAAGAATAAGTTAGATCTAATATTAGTAAAATATTCTTAATTTATATGTGTTTGTTACTTTGTAATTGTATGTAATTGGTTTTCTACACACTTTTCTCAACATTTCGAAAGATATTAAATGTTGTACTTAAAGCTTTCTACATTTACACAATTGTAAACCATCCTGAATTGAATCGAACTCTGTTTTAATTGGGGCCAGACTATCGAAGCCATAACCTCCCCGCCAAATGTTTCAACTTAATTTTACTTTTACCACAACAAATAATGATTATTCAGCGAGCAAATTGTTGCTGTTGTATGTACTATTATTATTAAGTAGCTTCCAGATTGGCATTTTTTTCAAACACAACTCAAAACTTAATGGAATCTGAATCTTGAACAAAAACAGAGATTGCCAATGTGAGCTATGTAGCAGTACGATGATGAATCTTTTTTGTGGTGCCACAGCAACAGCAACAACAACAACAACAAACACAGTGAGTAATGTCCAGTCGCGACATTTGGCCTTTTTGCTTTGCACCAACAAAATAGCAAATAACTGTGATTCAAACAAAATCGAAAATAATCGACGATAACTTATCCTGTAACGAACCACAAACTATATTCCAAGTGTTTTCTTTTAACCGTTACCAAAATTATAGTCTATAATGTTTAATCGAATATGTTGTTCATTGATCAAAGAATGTTATTCGAAAGTAAAAGGTGTTTATCGCTAGGCTATCGATAACATTCTTCTCTACATAGCTAACTTACATGAGAATTTGCATCAAACACATTTTTAATGTATAGCTATGATGAAAAAAATATCGATATTTATCGATAATTAGCTAAGAAGCAAACCTAGTGCAAATCAATTACATTCTTATTAAGTTACAGTAACTCTTCAGATATTATTAGGAATCTAAACCAGAACTCGTATATCGATCATTTGTCGATAGCACATTTTGAATTTCAGCGTTTTTTTAGGTAAGCTTAATTCGAAAACTTTTAAATTGAAAGCAGAATAATAATATCAAAAAAGTTTAATTTGATATTTCAGCTTTGATATCGAGGCTAATCTTAGTTCTAGATCCTATCATCTCAGAGATCTTTTGATCATTGCAACTTTCCAAAAACAAACAATCAAAATGATTCATGGTTTACAGGGTATACAAACTGAAACCAAACCAACTATGTTTATCCATCAATCAATAGCAAATAGTAGAAAACAAAATCTTCTCCCAATCAAACGAATTGATCATTGAATTGCTCTCGGCTTGCCCCCAAGCAGGAGCTTCAACTTGTCGAAAACGAATAAGAAGAAGAAGAGAATTCGGGGTGTGTAGCACATTGAAAAATTGTTGCGCTTTCGGGTGCCGGATTGACTGACGTACAGAATGTCCGATTGAATGTTGAATGTTTTTTGTGTACATAAAAAAAAAAGTGTGTAAGTGGCCCAGAGGCTGGGCCTTTGGTGGCAAGTTGCAGTAGGTTGGAACGTGTCAGGCGGCAAAGAAAGTGTTAAATCCAATTCCAAATATTCGCTGGTGAAATTTAAATCATTTTCAAATTTAATTACCGGCAAATAAACGTTTGACATTCCACGCGAGCCACAAGACACTGCCACAGTGCCACCTGCCACTGTCGCCTGTAAATGCTGCTACTTGCCGCATTCATTTATTTTTTTATTTTTTTTTTTTTTGTTTCTTGTGTTGGGGCGTGGCAGACATTTGAACATCATAATTACCATGCATCATCACAACAATCACACACAACAATCATTATGATCACTTTGTCTCTCTCTCTCTCTCTTTCTCGTTTTCTAACGCTTTATCTCTTTTCGTTGCAATCTTGTTGTCATTTCCAAAACAAAAACCAAAAACCTATAATCAACACCTAATCATCTGGTTCATTGAGAATTTTGGCAACTACGATGCAAATTCTCATCTTTGTGATACTGAAGAAGGCAACAACGCCTTGAATTGTTTAACTAACAATTGTAAGTTGTTAAAAACTGAACACAAAAGCTCAAACTTAAAATTTGTTGCATTGAAAAAAAATTATATCTTCTATTTTGATTCCGGTTGCTTTATAATTTATTGCATATTTTCTTGTGCTAATATTTTTTTTATTTTTAAATATAGAACTTTTGTTTGTTTTATAATCTAGTTTTTTCCAGTGGATTTCTTTGGCTTAAACCACAAAATATGTTCCACAAATCATAGACAGACAGTCTGTGTGGCAGACAACAAGTGTCACCCACTCTATAATAATAACGTGGCACGCCCCATCAACTAACAACCCCCCCCCCCTCCCCCCATACAACTGTCACAGTCTCAGTTGTTGTTTTCATTGAATAGGAAACGTGCAACTGCAACAAGGTTGCACTAACACAGATTTTATTATCTTTTGAGCTGGTTGCCAGATATATACAACAGATAGCCATACAAACACTAATATGGATAAGCTGGTCTCTTGTCAACGCCCTAGCTAGACGAGGGGACACCTGTTAAACATACCCTGTAAATCTTACAAAATTGGGTCAATCGATCTTACTGATATTTAAAATTAATTATTAACGATATCATTATTATAATAAAGTTGAAGCAAAAAAAAACAATATAAAGGGTATAAGCTAGTCAAGCAAGCTAAACTAAGCTTACAATTGTCAGTTGTTGTTTTCATTCATCTTCAGCGTACAGATATATGTATGTAGGTAAACACTTGTGTATGTGTGTGCGCACGCAGTCAAGTGTGTGTTTGTGTTTGTGTGGCGATCAGGAGACATTTCTCGTTGGTCGTTTTCTCGCCTTTTTTAGCGCTGGCCGCTGCTCTTTTCTTTTCATTTTTCTTTCTTTTTGGCGCACATAAAAAAAAAGCGGCTTTTAGTTTAAGTGCGTCGCGCCTGGATGAGATGAGAGTCCGCTGTCTGCTGTCTGCTGTCCGCTGTCCAACGACGGCGTCTGCGTCTACGTCTGCTGCTTTGGCTGCTGTGCTGGTTGTAGAGATGACCACTAAAGCCGGAACTGGCCATAGCAGCCAGTCTCTGTTTCTGTCTCAGTCGCCGTTGGCAGCGTCAGTGGCAGCGCGACGAAAGTTGCGCCGCTTTTGGGCTGGCCAACTGACTGACTGACTGACTGACTAACTGACCAAACCAGACAGAGACGCAGCAGCCGACGCTGGCGGCGAGCGCAAACCGCAAAGCGCGCACAACGCAGTCGCAGGCGGAAGAAGGAAAGTGAAGACGCTGCTGTTGGCGGCTTTGGCGTCGGCGTCGGCGTCAGCGTCGCGAAGCCACCTGCAGCCTCAGAGCAATAAAGCAGCGATGCAGAGCGCGCTGAGGATGTCAAGTGAATTGTGGATGCTGGATATGTGCTGTGTGTGGATGGCATGTGGATGTCGAATGTGGCTGCGTGAAAATGCCGCCCAACGAGTTTCGCAATAAAGAGAAAGTGTCCAAAGGCTGTTCTCGCGATCGTAAAGAATAAATTTGTGTTTCCTGTTTGCTGCATACCTTTTTAACAGACTCTCCAAAACCAAAAAAAAAAAACAACAACAACAACAACTACACAGAGATTTCATCTTTATCAACAGAGTCTGCCTCAGCCGCCCAGCAAGTGGCACGAGAAAGTTATTTACCATGGGAAACACAGCCTGTTGTCCAGGGTCTTGTGTACACATACATACATACTATGTACATATGTACATATATATTGTGAGAAAAAGTCTAAGGGACCGAATGGAAGATCAATGCGCTGTGGCGACAACTTCAAGTCAAAACTGCATTAAAACATAAATTGTGCAAAAAACTCCAAATGCAGCTAAAAATACTTATGAACATACAAGCAATATGCACGTACATATGTATGTACATATAAGCATACGTTTGTATGTACATGCAATTGCCGCTGTCCCTGGAATTCAAAGTGCTCTTGCACAGTGGCACAGGCCTAATTAAAACAAATGCAACAATTGTATGTAATGCATATGATAAAAGAGCAAAAAGCGAGCAAGATAGCATCCAATGGAATGCTTGCAAGCAATTCCATTATCAATTTTTCATAAGCTAAATGACGCATTGCCACACCAAAACTCACAAACACACCCAACTGATTCGCAATGTACTACTAGAACACCAAATCAGTGCAAGCCAGGCTTTTAGCTATGGCTAAAAATTACAAATATTTTACATACATGACATTAATTATTAACATATATAAAGCTCAATACTAATATTGGATGCAGATATTGTTAAAAGATCGGTCAAATGGAAATGGACAAATGGGCTATTTCACACAACTCCACTCGCTATATTTGGCTAGAAAACTGCTAATCGCACAGCACTTTCAGCTACGATAATGAATAAGCAACAGCGACAAATTCTACGCTCAACATTTTTATAAAATCTACATAAATACTATGTAATATATGTATGTACATATGCACATACTTGTATGTAATTGTATTTATATGCTTAATATATGGCGTCTTATCCGTTAAGACTCAATCTGCTGCGGTTTGCGGCATCCGTTTGTGTAATGAAATCACAGTGCTCCAACTACAACGCAACGAGCAACTCTTTAGGGCAAAGCGCTCAAATAGCGGATAAACGGATAAACGGATAAACGAACAACACGACTAATCCTTATCATCCTTATACATGTCTTCACTCCAAAGTGCAGCCAAGCTGCTGCCTGTGCTTGGGTTTTTGCTGCTGCTGCTCGTCGATTTGCCCAGCGCTTTGGCCTGGATGAAATTTAACAGTTACACTGCGCAAGTCAGAAAACGAACGGATCTGCGCAAGAAATGCCCAAGTGTGAGTTTAAAACTTTGAAAAATTTTAGAACAGTTAAAAGTATACTTTTTACTTTACTTTTCGGGCATTGTAATGAATATAATAGCGAAATTGCATTCATAGATACATAAATGTGTGTGTGCTCTCATCAATATGCGAGCTAAGTGCGGCTCTCTCATTCAGAATGTGTCTGGGGGCAAAGAAATGGGCGCACACTGATGCCAAAATCAATCACACTTTCTAAGTGCCTGAGTGACGTCCGCGTGTCGCAGTCACTGTCGACGTTGCAGTCGTTGTCTGCGTCAGCGTCGGCATTGCCAACGTTGACAGGCGGTCAAGTGCAGTGTATATGTACATAGTATGTGTATGTATTTGTGTAGTTTTTTTCTGGGATTTTTCGGTTTTATTATTATATATTTTGTGACTGTTGAAAAACGCATGCAGCCCAAAAACCACAAACAAATTGTACAAATGCGAATAGTGACACGCAACTAGATTTGACACATACACACCTGCATTATTGTATGTGTGTGTGGCTTAATTTTTAGTTGGCACGCACATTCGCGTCAATGAATTTGTTGTGTTGTATTTTAGCGCTTACAGTGGGGTCACTGAACAATTGGAATTGCATATCCTAATTGCGAAAGAATTACTTTTTGTTTTGAATCAGCTTTAAAATACATACATATATGTATGTATGTATATATCCCAACTCTTAGTTCTTAAACGTTTTGTATTTGTTTTTTTAAGGTACGCGCCATAAGAAACTTTGATCTGGAATTAATGATGGGCAACTGGCATGTTGTACAATATTATGCGTCCACTGAAGAACTGCCGGAATATGCTTGTATGCGCAGCAATTTCGCCTTCTCCAGCGAGGATCAGCATGTAAGATAATAACTCTACTGATACATATATATGATCTACATATATTAGAATGTTCATGATTGGCAGATAACGATGAACTTTAGCTATATCTTTGCTGAGGATCCGTTGCGAGAAAAACTGCAGGGAAATATTACATGGCTAATACCGGACTTTGACACTCCGGGTCACTGGATGCACACCGAGGATATATGTAAGTTTGTCGATCTAGAAAATATCCGTTAAAAAAAAAATCTTTTTTAATTGCTGCAGATGAGGGCATCTACAATACTTATGTTCTGGATACAGACTATCATAATTGGGGTCTTATTATGCACTGTGCCGAGAAGAAGAAGCATACGCGTTATTTATCCGCATTGCTGTTGTCTAGAGAGACGACCTTGGGCGATAATGTTGTTACATTTTTGAGGTAAGTCAAGAACAAAAACAAAAGATTTTATTTACCCATTGTTGAATATGTATTTTAGAGAAAAATTGCCGCGCTATGATATTGATTTATCGTTTATGTTTGCAATCAATCAAACATCGTGCGACCATCTAATGGAGTCGAGCAAGGATGATCCGCTGGCGTATATTGTAAATGGACAAAAAGTTTTGATAGACAACTTTAAAGTAATCAATAAGCCATAAATTTTTTTTGATAATAAACAAATGCTAGACTTTCAAATATGAACTTAAATTTTAGCGCTAATGTTAAGTTGGCTGCGTATGCAAATTTGCAACATGATGTTGGCTGCGCGCAACATTTTTACTCAACAGAAGATGGCTGCGCGACGTGCGCAACGTCTTTAGCAGTGTACTGCAGTACGTAACGCACAAATGCGCAACGCTGTTATCGGGAGAAACACAACACTGTGAGCGTTCGTAGCGAATGCCAGGCTAAAACAACGCAAACAAAATTTGGTCACTCTAAATCGTAGTTGCGAAGAAAAAATTAAATATATTTTTTGTTTTTAAAACCTTTCAAATTAGATTGGCCAGACAACGGGAAACGTGCATTTTAAACGTCTCATTAAACTAGTGTTGGCAATGTGCAATAATTGCCTTTATCGCAAAGCAAGCGACTTTTATGTATGTAATATGTAGCTGTTGTTGCGATTTTGCGTATGCTGCTGATGTTAAAAGTGGTGGAAAATGTGTGCAACAAAAACATGCAGTTGTTACTAACCATGGACATTATAGAGCAGCCCGCTGATATAGTGCGTAAGTTGTTATTATCATAAATAGTGTGGACAAAATGCAAAAAAGCTCCAAAAGAATTCGCGCGTGCAGCACAAAATTGCGCCAATAAGCGAACGAAACGACGTTGCTGTCTGTTTCTGTTTTAATTGCATTCCTACTCGCACATACATACATGCATACACATAGAGCAACAGAGATTTTAACCATACACTCGCATACATATATTTGTATATGCGTGAGTGTTTATATGTATGCATCTACATATACCTACATGCATTCACGCAATAAATCGGAGGCGCACAGCAGCAGCAACAACAACAACAAACAACAATAATCAACTTCGTATTCCAGAACCTAAATGTTTTTCGTCAGGTGAGCCCAAAGAACCCGAAGACAAATAACATACGGTATACAACATAAAAATCAAGGAATAATTCAATACATCAAACTCAAAGTGCAACAAATATAAGGTGGATGTGCATTGATTTGTTTTCTAGTGTGTTTTTTTTTTTTTTTGGCAATAATAAAATTGTGTGTAAAACGTTCGCGCTCGCAACGCAGCCTGTTACTATTGTGCGCTCGCTTGCACGCACGTCGCACTTACGGATGGTTGTTTGTTGTGTTTTGTTGTTGTTGCTTTTTGACATTTGGTGTGCTATTGCTGGCAGAAGCTCCTCTTTGAGTGTTTAATTTTTTAATATCAGAAAATATGTTCAGGAATAAAAATTAAACAAAAACTGTACGCACAACATAGCCAGCGTAGTAGGTGTGTTTTGTATGTGTATGCAACAATTAATTATTAAAGTGTAACTGTTTGTTTAATAATGTCTTTTCTATCTCTCTCTCCCACTCAATCTGTAGCGTAATTGTTGCAATTGCCAGCAAGTGGCCATACGCGCCAACAACAAGAACAATAAGCGCCTAGAATAAGTGTAAACAAAAATAAAGAGAGAGATTGAGAGAGCGAGTTGCAGCTTAAAGCAAAAAACTCTCGATACAGAATTTGCCAACGGGACTTGCATCGAGTGAGAGTGTGCAAAATGTCACGGTGGGGCAAAAACATCGTTGTGCCCCTGGACTCCCTGTGCAAGGAGAAGGAGAACACGAATCGTCCCACTGTTGCGCGCTCTGTGGGCACAGTAGGCAAATGGGGCAAAATGGGATTTACATCAACACGCACCTACACGCTCTCCGCACTGCATCCAATGGCCGCCGCAGCCGCAGCCAGTCCCGCCCAGAGTCCGGCTTCTACGCACGACCACGATCCGAACGATATGTCCGTCTCAGTGCCGGAGCCCCCAAAACCGAAAAAGTTCTTCAAATCGAGAAATGCAGCGCCGCCTGAAGTCATTGCACAGATCATCCAACAAATGCCACACTGTGGCGGCGCCGCTAACTCTCCAATGCGGGATCCCTCGATGACGCCCACTCGCCACGAACCGCTCAAACTGAAGCTGACCAAAGCCGGCAGCTCCGCTGAGCGGAAGCGCAAATCTCCCAAAAAGAAAGTAACATCGTCAGCGATTTCTGCTTTAGCGCCTGGTGCGTTAAATGACAGCATGTCCATGGACCTGGCAGATCACATGATGGATTTATCAGGCGCATCGCCCACTACCACAACCACCAGCACCGCCGCTGAACCGAAGAGCAGTCAGAAGAAGAAAAAAGTCAAGGAAGAGAAGAAATTAAAACCGGAGGCGCCGCCATCGAGAATATTGGGACGTGCCCGCAAGCAGGTTAACTATTGTGAGGTCGATGAGGACGAACGCTATCCCACTCCCATCAAGGACCTCGTCATTCCCAAAACACGTCCGGCTGAAACAATAGCAACCGCAGCACCGATTGCCTCTCCAGCAGCAGCCGCAGCAGCAGCTGGATTAGGAGCTGCGGATTCCAGTCCAGCGCTTCCTCCGCCAGCAACGGCTCCTTCAGCTTTAGCTACAACAGTTACAGTGCCATCTGCTTCCGCCTCATCAAGCGCTTCCCGCACACCCGAACATCCACCAATTGTTCTACGCATTTCCAAAGTAAGTTATTTTTGTCCAGCTAAACTAAAATTATTGAAGATAAAATTTCATATTCTGCTGTGCTTTCTTATTTTTTGAATATATCTTTTGTACTTTTTTTTTGCTGTTGATGCTAAAAATTAGATAACAAAGCTAAAAAAATCAACAACAACAAAAACAAACTGCTGATCCAACGCATTTCTCAGTTGACATATATTTTCTCGTCAACTTAACCACTGTGCTTTTTTGCGCTCAACGCGCACAAGTAATGCGCTCAAAAAGAGAGAGAGAGGGCAAAAACGATCGATCGATTCCAGCTTTGAAAAAAAAAAAATCAACTCACGCACGCTTGCTTGCTCGCGCTCTCTCTCTCTCTCTCTCTGGCATTTACGCACACACGCTCATGCACTCATTGTCGGTTTGAAGCGCTCTTCTGAGCGCTGTGTGGGAAAGAGAATGCGACAACAATAACAAGAACAAGCAGCGGCAGTATTAAATTACGCGCGCTTTTACATTAAATGGAGTTTTTTTTTTTTCATTTGTTATGTCTTCTTCACCTTATTGTACTAGTTGTTGTCGTCGGTCTGTTTTCTTGAGTAGCTGTTGTTGTTGCTGCTATAGATTTTTTTGTTGTTTTTTTTTTCCATCGTATTCATTTTGCTAACGCCGTGCTTGTCGCAGTTGTTGTTTGTTCCTGTTGTGCGGCAGTCGTCGTAAAGTGCTTACTTTGATTTAAAAAAAAATTATTAATTAAATTAAAATAAGAGACTAAAGAAATTGTAAACACTGCACATATGTATACTATTAACCCAATATTCTGGATGATAAGCTTCGGGCATTAATTAAACAAAATTAAAACTTTCTATCATTTCATTTCGATTGCAGGGCACCTCACGTTTAGTCAGCACGGATAGCGAGGAGCCTCCAATTAATTCACCGCCACATTTTCCGACGCCCAGCGATGATTATGATCGAATTCCTTCTGCCGTCGCCGCCTCAACAATTATTACACAAACAACAAACCCAACAATTATAACAACAACAAATACAACGCCAAAAATCACACTAAAACCACTAAGGCCACCAACCGCCGAAGAAGCAGCTGCAACAGCAGCAGCCGCTCACAATCGGCGGCACGAAATCGACGACGACGACGAAGAAGAGGGAGAGGGAGAGGACGACGATGACGATGATGAGGATGAGGAAGAGCCGCCCGAAATCAATTATTGCACAGTGAAAATCTCACCGGATAAACCGCCCAAGGAGCGCTTGAAATTGATCATCAAAACTGATGTTATACGCAATGCAATAGCCAAAGCAGCAGCCGCTGCAGCAGCCAAAGCCGCTGGCGAGGATTCGCGCAGTGAAAAGAAGTCCAAAAGTAAAAAGCACAAACATTTAAAACACGCAGCAGCAGCCGCCGCCGCCGCAGCAGCAGCACAAGCTGCAGCTGCTAGTGTAGCAGGATCAGGAATAGGATCAGGATTAGGAGTTGGTGTGGCTTCAGCTGCAACAGAATTGATTAGTACGGAGTTTAAGACACCTTCGCCTCATTTGATCAACGAACAGCAGCAACAACAGCAACAACAACAACAGCTACAACAACAACAGCTACACTCTTCGATTATATCACCACCGGATCACGATTTTGATTCGCAATCATCGGTGCTGGGCAGCATCTCATCGAAGGGGAATAGCACGCCACAGCTGTTGGCCCAGGCGGTGCAAGAGGATAGCTGTGTGATACGGAGTCGTGGCTCGAGTGTGATTACCAGCGATTTGGAGACCAGTCAGCATTCCTCATTGGTGGCCCCACCCTCGGACATTGAGTCGCGTCTTGAGTCCATGATGATGAACATGGACGGTAGTAGTGTGACAACGACGTCGGGAGTGGGAGCGGGAGCGGCATCATCAACAACAGCTGCTGCCGCCGCCAATGAGCCACTGCAGCGGGCAGATATATTGGCTGTGCTGCGTGGCGACGTAACAATGATGCCACGCCTCAATGGTAAACAGGAGAAACACAAGGTCGATAAGCCAGAGATGCAGCCAACATCGACTACCACCAGCAGCAGCAGCAGCAGCAACAACAAACGAACGACACGAGGACGTGCACGCAAAGCCAATAACAATGTAGAGGTAGTGACTCCGGCAGCAACGGAGACGCGCACACGAATGCGCAATAAGCTGCAGGAGGAGGCAACGTCACCAACGAAGCGTGCCACACGTGGCAGGGGCAACAAGAAGCCAGAGACTGCAACAACGGCTGCAACCGATCATCATCATGCCATGGATGTGGATGCGGCGGCTCTGATGTATGAACATCCCAATGATGAGTCGGCGGCGGCAGTAGCAACACCTCCGAGACGTGGTCGTGGTCGTGCCGCTGCCCACAACAACAACAACAACAATTTGGCCAACACCACCAATAACAACAACAACACCAACAATATCAATAAAATTGCAGCCAATCTTTCGGCCAAAGCGGAAGCGAGTCGTGCCACAGACAATGGTGGTGGCGGCGGCGGTGTGGGTGGTGGCGCCGCAACCCGCAGCTACGGACGCAAGCGTAAGAATCAACAAGTGCAGCAAGTGTTGCAGTTGCAGTTGCAGCAACAACAAGAACAGCAGCAACTACATGAACAACAGCAGCAACAACAACGAGAGCTACAACAACAGCAACAAATGGTTCTGGATGAACTGCAGCTTCAACTGGATACAGATGCAACCCAATTGAAGCTGAAGCAGCAACAGCTGGCAGAGCAATTGAGGCAACAGGACGAGGCACAACCGACGCCGGCCAAACAGATGCACAGGGATTTGGATTTGGCGCTAGATCTGGAACTGCAGCTCGATATGATGCCGGAATATGAGCCAGAGCTGGAGCTAGAGCGGCAGCAGGATCATGAGCCAGAACCCGATCCGGATCCGGGCATGGATGAGATGTCAAACACCTCGGCCAGTTCATCGATGCAACACGATGGCTCCTCCTCATCGCCACCGTTGCGCGATTATAAATTCAAGGATAAGTTCAAGCGAACAATCACACTCGATAACCAAGTGCCAGGCGGAGCAGCAGCTGCAGCAGCGGCAGCAGCAGCTGCAGCAAATAATGCACCAGGCTTGGGCTTGGGAGGAGTGGGTGTCGGTGCCATCCAGTACGAGGCTGCCACTTCGAGCAGCGGGTTAACCCAATCGTGCACGGGCTTGGAAGAGCAACAACAACAACGTGGCGCCGTTAAGCTGGTCATCTCGAAGAAGAAGGGCAGCATCTTTAAGAGTCGCGCCTTAGTGCCCTCGGATCAGGCCGAACAGGCAAGCGTTGCCAAGCGGCATCTCTACAAGCACAGCTGGGATGCAGCATTGGAGGCGAATGGTGGCGGCACTGGCAGTGATGCCAGCAACGCCTCCGCCTCAACAACAGCGGGTGGAGTGGCTGGCGTTAAGGCTGATTTGCTGGCAGCCAGCAAAGCGGTGTCGGCCATTGATGTCTATGGTGACTTTGGTGACTCGAGCTCCAATAACAATACTAGCTCCGGCAGCTCAGCGCTGCGTGGCGAGAGTCCGGCGCTGGGCAAGCTCTCCGGACGACCCGCCAAGCATCCCCAGCACAGTGGACAATCGTTGGCCACCTCGAGCGATGCCTTCGATATGGATTTGGAGCCGGGTGCGGATGACGGCTCGGTCACGGGCTCAGGCTCGGGCTCCGGATTGCGTGTCGATCGCAAGACCAAGGAATATTATACGGTTGTGCGTAATGTAAAGACGGCGCATCAGATTCAAGAGATTGGCGAATACCAGGAGATGTACGACGATGTTGAATATATACTGGATGCACTGCAGCCACACAATCCGCCGCCCACACGCTGCCTCTCCGCCTTACAATTGGCAACCAAATGCATGACGCCAGCATTTCGTATGCACGTCAGAGCCCATGGCGTTGTCACTAAGTTCTTTAAGGTAAGTGTAGCTAAAATAAAATACTAAAGGCGAAACTGTCCATAGAGAAGGAAAGAATTGGGGCATTAACGATGATAATAGATCTACATAAAATAGTTAAGGAAGTTCGACATTCAAAACAGTAATCCAGTGCTGTACAATTTGAAATCATTAAAGTCAGATAATAAAAATTCCTTTAGTACCAGCTTAAGGGGCCCTTAAAATTCGTTAGATACAATGGATTTTTGATTTGGTTATGGAAGGTAGAAGAAAGCTTTTTTCATGTTATCGATAGCAACCAAATATTTGATTACGAAAACTTATATAATTTCATCAAAATCGGTCAAGAACCATCACAACAGATATATGTAGATTATTTGATAAATGCCCAATATTAATTTCTTAAAACTTTACGAAAAAAAAATATTCGTAGGCACTTTCCGATGCAAACAAAGATCTAAGTTTGGGCTTATGCACATCGGCGATAATGTACATATTGTCACAGGAGGGTTTGAATATGGATCTGGATCGTGACTCGTTGGAGCTAATGATCAATCTGTTGGAGGCCGAAGGTGTGGGCGTAGGCGTTGCACCGTCCACAGATCGCGCCAACTATGAGCGCAACAAGCAAAAGGTGCGCGAACTGTGCGAAGAGATCAAGGCGCAGGGCAAGGGCACCCATTTGAATGTCGAGTCAATAACAGTTGGCACTCTGGCCATGGAAACGCTGCTCTCGCTGACCTCGAAGCGAGCGGGCGAATGGTTTAAGGAGGATCTGCGCAAGCTTGGCGGCCTCGAGCACATTATCAAGACTATATCGGATTTCTGTCAGCCAGTGATTGCGACAGCGGCAACAGATATGGCGCTGGTTGCCTGGCAGCCGGCTCTGCTCGACAACATGCAGACTGTGGCACGCTGTTTGCGTGTCCTCGAGAATGTGACACAGCACAACGAGGCGAATCAGCGCTATATGCTGACCTATGCCAAGGGTCGAGCGGTCGATACATTATGTTTCCTATATCGCCTATGCGACAGCCAACTGCTGCTGCATCCATCCATCAACGAGCACAACAGCAGCAAGGAGCATCCGGGCGTTGCAATGCGGGAACTTCTCATACCAGTGATGAAGGTTCTCATCAATTTGACGCACACGTTCAACGAGGCACAGCCTTCGTTGGGCGCTGAGCTGCTTGGCAAGCGTAACGATGTTATCGAAACGAGCTTCCATCTATTGCTGCTGTCGTCCAATTACATTCCGGATCGCTGTGTCTTCGAGCTAAGCATTCTGGTAAGTAAAAACAACTCCACCTCTAACTAAAAGCAATAACTATAATTATTCTGTTGTTAATTTCAGGTGCTTACACTTCTGATCAATCTGTGTATGCATACGCTGCCAAATCGTGCCACATTGATGCTGGCACATGCACCCGCCGAATATATAGCTGACAATCCAATGCCCGGCGATCTCGCCGTTACCGCCATACAAGCACTCCTCGAATACTTTTACAAGTGTGAAGAGCTAGCCAGGTGAGTCTATCTATCTATCATTTGGGTAAAATTTCATTTTATTTTAAAATTTAAATTGCTTGCAGACTTGTGGAGAAGAACACCGATGCCTTTTTGGAGAACAATGAGAAGGGCAAAAAGAAGCAGGAGGAAGTCGAGGAGACAGTCAACAATCGTAAGTTGGGTCCAATATAATATGGCAAATTGTTATTATTATATGGCTAGTATCAAGTGCCAGATAGGCCAGGCCAGGCCAGTAATAAACAACAAATAGCACTTGTTGAAGTATGAAATCAATACGAAATTCGATCGATGGATTCGATCGGCGCTTGTTACTGAAATCGCCAGTTGAACGAATATTTATTTTATGCAGAAATCAAAGCAAAACAAAAAAGACCATAAGCATTTTCTAAGATTAAAAGGTAACATGAATACCATGAAACCAATTGCAATCAGCAGCTGAAAATGTTCCAATCAAAATAAACATAAACAGTTTGTTAAAGACTAAACTCATATATTATTGTGTAGTATTTGATTTTATCAATTGTAATAATGTTTGTTTCTTAATTTTTCGCAGTTGTGCAACGTGCCAGCCATCACATGGAGCATACACTGAAGGGCAGCTATGCAGCCATATTGATTGGCAATCTGATCAGCGATAATGAACAGTATGAGACAATTGTGAGACGGCAGTTGCGTGGCAATAGCTTCAAAGAGATTGTCGGTGTGCTTGAGAAATATCACACCTTTATGAACCTAACATCTAGCGTATGTATATTATTCATTTGTTTTGATCTCTGAGTTTGATCAAGAAAACTAACATAACGTTTTGCCGTTGCAGTTGGAAGCCGCATTTGTTGCGCATATGAAATCCACCAAGAAGATAATTGACAACTTTAAGAAACGCGACTATATTTATGAGCATGCCGATGAGGATAGTGCGATGTCAATGGCAATGACGATGCCGATGCCGATGCCACTTAATTTGGACACGGCAACGCATCATCATCAGCCGCATCATCAGTCGCAGCATCATTTGCAGCATCATCATCAGCCGCATAATGAGGCAAATGATGTGTTGATGCTGGCCCAGGATGTTGCAAGTAGCACCAGCAATCCAACAGCAACCAATACTAACAACAACTCTAGCAGCAGCAACAGCAGCGGCGGCATGCCACGAGTTTTTAAGACATACAGCAGTAGTCACAGATAGTTAATATCCGATGAGGAGATTATCGACTATTTAGTTGAACAAATCTCCCCGACAAACATAGAATAATTATTTAATAATACTACATCTATGTTGTTGTTATCGTCGTTGTTGTTGTTGTTGTTGTTGTTGTGTATTTGACAAATTGCATTCGTGTATTTTTAAATTATTTATTTTCCTAATACTATGTATGTATGTATGTGTTTTCTTTTTAAATATCTATCTTAAGACAAACAAATTTTAATTTTATTCTGAAATGCTCTTTTATATTTTTTTTTGTAGCTTAGCTAAGCAAAGTATTTAAACACACACACACACACACAGACAAACACACATACACAAAAAACAAAAGTGATAGCAAATTATTCATGAGCATGGTCAGCGTTTTAACTACAATCACAAAAAAAAAAAAATAACACAGCAAACAAAAACACAGAAACAAAAAAAAAACCAACTCAAAGATCCAAATTACTACTGATAAATGTGTACGTTATATAGTCATAAGCAATATTAGTAACTATTATAATTATATAATTATTAAAAACACATGTATGTATATCTACATATATGCACACCACACCACACACACACACACACATAACTAATAATCGATGTACATATTGTTTATTTGACGATTTTATCCAGTGCTACCTAGGTTATATATAAATGTTTGTATCCTCCATGTGTGTAATTTATTATTAATAAATATACTATATAGTTTTTTTTTTTTATATATCTCTAGCATGCTCTATATAAATAAGCACACACACACACACACACACACATGTAAATGTTTAAAATATAAAGTATAAAATGTAATGTATTGCAGAAAAAGCAACAAAACAAAAACAAAAAAAACAACTTATATAGTTACTTTTATTGCATGTAGCGTTTAAGTAACGAAAAACAACTCTATCCATAATTATATCTATATGTATGTATGTACTATGTGTATGTTTAAAAAAGAAGTATAACAAAAATGTCATATTTAGGCTTAAAATTGAGATTTAAACCAGAAGCAGGAGAGGTATGCAAAAGAAAAACACACAATTTCGGGAACAAAATATATATATAAATATGAATATGTAATTATTTTTGCGTGGCTTTTGTGTATGTGTATTGGTTAAGTGCTCATCAAGTCTGCGGGAATTTTGCCGTTTTGAATCGGATTTACATTACGTTACCATTACCGTTGCTGCATCGTGTGGTGAAATTTATGCAATACAGCAACCCAGCTGGTTTGTGCACAGGCTAGTATGACAGTTCGAACTAGTAGCTGTACATTTTGAATTGCTCCCCATTGCTTTTTGCGTTCAGTTTTATTTTAGTTAACATATATTTTATTCAGATTTGTTTTTAACAATAATTTATATATTTTACATTATGACGACGACAACATCCGCAAGCCACATCAAACATTCAGTCCAAACACAGCGCAACTTTTTGCGCGAGAACCGGCTGTTGGTCAGTCAGACGCCAATAGCGACAACCCTGCGGCGCCTGCAAAGAGATTTGGATCGGGAACAGGAGCTGGAGCGGAATCGGAAACAATGCCGCTATACACTGCCGACAAACGCTTCGCTGGCGCGTCAGACTAGCACATTGAAACTGCTGGAGACGCAGCGGCGTCTGCTGCAAAATGCACGACTAGCGAGAGGAGCAGCGAGTCGGTCGCAATCGGAAAAGCAAATACAAACGGAGGATATATGGGACGAGCAGTTTCTAAATGCTGCTCTGCTCAAATGCTCTCGTCACAGTGAGGGTGACGAGCCTTATTTTGGCCCAAGTAACGGTATCGATATCGATAATGATAATTATGCCAGTGCATGCCTGCGACGAACTGCATCGAATTTTGAGCTGGGCCGTGCAGCGTCCTCGCCGTTGCAATGCAAACGAAGGCCGCTAGATAGCAGCTTGCCTGCTCAATTGGAGCTCGAGCGCAAGATGGTGCTGGGGGAAAAGCAGCAGCATCAGCAGCAAGCGGTGCTGCAGCTGGCCATACCGGACATCACGGATGTGGAGCAGGAGCCACAACTAGATCATAATCTTAGTGCGCGCACAAACGCCTCTAGCAATGAAATGCCACAAATAAAACTAGATGCTGCTGCTGCTGCTGCCAATGCTGAACTGGATTCGCAGCAGATGCAGCAAAAGAAGGAGCAGCAGGACAAGGTGCAGCAGCAGCAGCAGAAAGTAATGTTAACGGAACCGCAACGTATCGAATGGCTGGCAGCAGTGCAAACGCGCCAAAGGCAGCTTATCTGGGAGTATAACCGATTGCCATTATCGATGGGCACGTTGCGTGTGCGCCGATTAAAAGTGCAGCTCGAGCAGCAGCTGGACAGGATTGATGGTGATCTGCGCATGCTCAGTTCACCGCAGGCGTACATCGAGCGCGATCAGTTACAGCAAATCTCTAGTATCTCATGTTAAAGAAACACAATCCATACAATGTAGAACTTATTCGATATATGGTTTTGATTTTGTTTGAATTGAGCGGAGAGCTTTAATCCATACAAAATCAAAATCATAATATCAAAGTCCAGTAATATGGGATGTAAAGAGCCATTTACCATTTTATTATTGTATATAATTAGGAACACAACGTTCTTTAATAAAATCGTTACAATAAATCCATTCATCTGTTGTTGTTTCTATTATCTCGTGGTCATCGTTTTTGAAATTCTAGCTAAAGTACCAGGCGAACAGAAACAAGCAGCAGCTGAATTAATTCTCCGAAGAGCCAAATTCTACAGCCATTCCTGTTTTTTTAGCGGCTCTGGTAGTTTGTAGGCTGGGGGCGGAATGGTTACGGGCAACCTGTATGTATGTATGTACGTATGTATGTGTGCGTGTATGTACATTTGTATGTTTGTGTGTTTGAGCGTGCTAAAATGGGCAAAATTTAGTAGGAAATTCTTGCTGGAGTACCAGGCGAACAGAAGGCAGCAGCAAGCGATATTTTCGAGTTAGAATAACCCAAACAGGGCTGAGCTTGCACTTGAGCGCGCTCAGCTTTGCGCTCTCCTCTTGCGCCATTCGGTTCGGCAATGAGTTTAAAGTTGAGCCCGCTGCAAAAGTAAGCTCAATGATATGTGAGTGCATTTGCTTTAAGTGCCAATCAAAGAAAAACAAAAGTTGCTGCAGCATGCATCTGCTGACTTCTGTTCGCCTGGTACTTCAGCGAGAATTTCTTACTGAATTTTACCCATTTTAGCACGCTCAAAAACACACAAACATACAATCTTACAAATATACATACACACATATATATATACACACATACATACATGATCATTGTTATTCCGCCAGTAACCATTCCGCCCCCAGCCAACAAACTGTGCCTTATAAATTAAACAATAACACTTTAGTCCTTGAATGCAGTTCGATAGATTTAGTCCTTGCGATGTAAATGCACCATGTCCTTTGAAAATCAGCAAGGATTTGGCCAAGTCAGAGCTAATATTATTCTTAAATGGACAGCCGTTTTTTGTCCAAAACTCTGTCATATCCTTAAGGATATCAAAAGGACACATATTTTTGAGCTCACTAAAAAAAGTTCTAACAATCGGCATTCAAGGATTTTGGAAATTCTGCAAAAATATGTTGCCTAAAATTTGTCAAGGGGGTAGGTCAGAAATTTTTTAAAAAATCACAAAATCATGTTTATCTCGTCCGTTATAAGGACTAGCTGGTTGTCCTTAGGTCAAAAAATAGTCCTTAGCCTGCCAATTCATGTAAGCTAATCAAAAAGACAAAAGTCCTTCGAACAGCTGAAATAAAAGGACTTTTTGTGAAAACAGAAAATCATGTTTTTCTCAGCCATATCCTTGCAGATCCTGTCGAGACCTATGTCAAAAAATTTGTATTTTTTGGGGCTAACAACTGTCTAAAGGACATCCAAATCGTCCTTGTAGTTGTCGAGAAAACAAGGATTTTGTGATTTTCACTCAAATTCCGATGAAAATTTTTTGTGTTTGCGTTCGTAAAATACCCCATAATCCTTGAATGCAGTTCGATAGAGCCGGACATAGCGATGCTAACGCGCCATGTCCTTTGAAAATTTGTAAGGATGCGGCCGAGCTAGAGCTAGTTTTGTAAATCCAATTGTCCCTGTTTAAGTTGCATCCTAAAAGTATGCAATAAACTTTTGAGTTTTCAACATTCTGCCAATTAAATTTCGACCCTAAAAGTATGCTGTAAAATTTTAAAGTTTCAACATCTAAAAAAGGCATTTTTATATTTTTTTTTTATTTAACTCATTTGTACGTATGTGATTCAGTTTATTGTGTTGATTTTGTTTTCAATGTTTTTATTTATTTTTTAAAATTCTTCGATTTGCTTCAATAAAATTAACTGTATGATTATGTTTAATATTCGTATAGTATATGTATGTATATAGTATATACATTTATATTGCATACAATAGATTTGTCTAAGTACTAGGTTAAAATAGTTTAGTCACAGCTTGCTCTGCAGTCCTCCTGGCTGCTTTTACCTCCAATCTCCAACAATATTTAAAGTAACATTATTCCACAAATGCAATAAATGCTTAACTTGGACTCGACTCTGGCAACTTACTGACTAATAAATGCATTTGCCTCCGGTACGTTTCCAAAATTAATTTTGTTTGTTTTCTTTTCTAATGCAGTTCCTAAACTTAGACTTTGGCTATAAATTAAATTATTTTCTTATAACTTGTTTTTGATTTTTGTTTTTTTTTTGGTTCATTATTGGCAGGAAGTAAAAGCATGCAAAAAAAAAAAAAATTTGAATTCGTCTCCGATCTGATATGAACTGAATTAAGTCAACTAAATTAGTCTATGTATTTTATATGTACACAAGCAAAAAAAAAAAAACAAAAACGAACTAAAACTAAAAAGAAACTAAAAATTATAAATTAGAACTCAAGTGCGACTTGTACAAAGTGGGATATATATACATATAGTATGTATGTACATATAGTAACTGTATAGCATGGGTGCACAGCCCGGCCCTTAGCTTAGATATAGATATCTAGATATCGTTTAACGTAAAGATTTAAATGCAACAATTCGAGCAACAAACTTTTGGAACTATAACCTACTAATACACAACTTGGGGTGAATTTTCTAGCACTTCAATCGATCACCACAGACCAAGGGTGGTCCACCTTGCCGTATTGTATATCCATAAGCGTTTCACGTATCAGCTCATGAACCGGTTTCTCCTGCTCCATGGTGGGTATGTATAGGTCCTGGCCCATATAGTTAATACGATTGATTGGACTAACCACACAAGCCGTTCCCGTGCCAAACAATTCCAATAGCTGCATATCAAAACAATCAAAATTAGCACAATCAAATGAGAAACAATAAACTATTTATTAAAAATACTTACGCGTCCCTGGTTAAGTAGTTCGCTAACCATGGGCATGGTGAAGACACCCTCGCGCACCTTGAACTTGCCCCACTGTTTAGCCATTGCCAAAATCGAGTCACGTGTAATGCCGGGCAATATCAGACCGTTAAGTGGTGGTGTCAATAGTTCTTGTTCTGCAAATGCAAATCCGAGTTGTTAAATACAGTCTCTGTGATATGTACGTACATATGAGTTATCGATTAATAGTGTTGAAATTTACCTCCTTGATCATTAACATAGAACATAAAGATGTTCATGGTGCCAACTTCAGTGAGCTGATGATCCTCACCGTACAGCCAGAGCACCTGTTGCAGTCCTCGTGCCGCCGCCTCCTTTTGTACATTGATTGTGGGTGCATAGTTTGAGCCCATTTTGCGATTACCAACACCGCCTGGCCAGGCACGCGTGTATGAGGGATCAGCCAGCAGGGAGACGGCACCATTGCTGCTGCCCGTCTTAAAGTAGCTGCCAACCGGGCTAAGTATGGAATAAAGTAGCGCCGAATCCGATGAGGCAACACCTAATGTTGGCTAAAGGAACGAACGCAAAAGACGTAAGTTGTAGGTTCGAAACTTCGCTAGAATAGGGGTTGTGGGGAGTCAATGCTTACATCAATGCCAATTAGCGTTGGTCGTATATACAAGCTGGCGGATTCTGTGTGTGGCACCCATTCGGAGTCAATGGTGAGCAGACGTGATAGGCATTTGACAAACTCCTTGCCCTCAAAGGTTGGCAAGCCGGAACGTTGGGCAGCCAAGTTCATGCGGGCCATATTCATGTCGGGACGGAAAATGCGAATTTTGCCATCGACGCCACGATATGCTTTCATGCCCTCAAAGAGCTGCAACGATCGATCAGCAAAAAACTAATCAGAATGTTCGATGACAACGATGATGTTCGATGACTGTTGTTGTTGTTTATGTTGTTGTTGTTGATGATGATGTATGTACATATAACTAGTATGTATGTATGTATATCGTTAAACACTTACCTCGACAGCATAGTGCAAGACTTTGGCAGCCGGATGCATGACTAGATTCTCCAATGGCGTTATCTCTGGCTTCTGCCAGCCACCCAAGCTCTTGTGATAATAGATTTTGAGCATGTGATCGGTGAAGAGTTTGCCAAAACCGAGATCCTCATCGTTATCGGGTTTTGTGTGCAGCTGTTGTGGCGTTGCCAGACGCACCGACATTTGTGATGCCTTGAACAGATCGCCCAGATCCTTGTCATGCTTGATCGGTTCGGGTGCATGCGTATATTGTGTATTCACCGATGCACTTATCTCAAAATCGTCGGGTGTGTTCAATTGTTGTTGTTGCTGTTGTTGTGCCGCTTTCAATGATTGATTGCTGCACAAACGAATCGATTGCTCGATAAAGCGTATCAAACGGTGCTGATTGCGGAATATATCCTGTAAATCCAAAAAGATGACAATTAGTTCTGGCTAGTGGAAAACTTTCGAGCTTTCGTAATTCAATGCGATTTCAAGTTGACGAACTCGAACCCTACATATTTGCATAACACCTGACAATCAAAAAAACAAAAAAACTGAACGAAAGAACAAGAAACAGTAAACAATATATATATAGTATATATGTCTTGGTATATATAGATTTTGTTCGATTTGCGTTGTTGATAATCTCAAGTTAATATCTCTAACTAATGCGTGCTAATTTGGGCCACGGGCAGCTCTAATTCCAAATGCCAAGCTCTGTGGCCTAATTGCATAAGGTAAGAAGGCGTTACAATATATATATATATTTATATATATATATATATATAAATACGACAAATGTCAGGCAATAAATACATACCGATCGGAACGTAACTAATTCAATGACATTAGCATATCATTATCTTTTGGAATCGTTGCACACGCGTGTCTTACATATAAGAACATTGACACTTTAGCTAGTATTAACGCAAATCGTATTCGAATCGGATCGACAAACAGATATGACTATGCATATTCAAATAGAATATTTTTTGTTACTATAAATAATAATAAAAAATATATATAAGAGCTCAATCATTTGATTAATACGCAGATCGAAACCTTTTTTTGCTTGCTGTCCAATCTTGATGCTAATCAAAACATCGCTTACATTGAAAGAGGTCAAATCGGCCCAACAACAGAGCTCTAATCTTCAAAAGTTGCAATCAAATCGGTTCAACAACAAGTTCAACTAAATTCTATATACTACGTATGCATGATGAAATATTTGATTCCGGTGTCTTCATACAGAAAAGGAACAACAATAAAAAACGATGCCAAAAACTAAAATATTTGACAAATTTCGAAACGAAAACCAAACTATGAAACTCAAATAATGAATTGCATCAGCCAAAATGGAATCGAAGAAATATAAACCAATAAAAAATCTAGTTCAAGCACAAACTTAAAACTCAAAAGAACCAAAAAACCAAGAGCACGGATCCAAATCGGAGCCGGATTGTCTGCGACGTCATTTCTTCTTTCAATGGGTTTTGTAGTTCTTTACTAAAGATTTGTTGTTGCTTGGTTTATCAGATTTTGTTTTGTAGATAAGCCATAAGCAATAAATAATTTTGTTTTGTTTGTTTATTTACATTTCAAGATATGTTATATGAAAAAGAAGTTCAAATCAAACGATTCTATTTCAAATTCAAAGAGCGCTTCGCTAAATTAGGTAATTAGTTTGTTCTTGTCACTTAATCAAACTTAATTGCCAAAATGCTTCATTAATTTTTATATATTAACTAGATCGTGCGTCAATTATAATTCATAATAAAGCACTAATTTGCTATCATTTATTGATGAACACTTGTTGAGTTCAACAATGCCTGTTGCTAGGCTCTTGTATATATGTACATATATACAAAAATTTAATGGCACACAGATTTCTGTTTTATTTCTAATATTCGCCGTATCTACAAAATTTTGAAATCTTTTTTTTTTTGGTATTTTAATTGCTGAACTTTTGAACTGTTGCGGTTATCAGCAAAGCAAGAAAACGATTTTTCTTTTTTGGGATCAAATTGAGGTTTGAGGTTTATAGGTTAATTTGTCTATAACCTTTGGATGGTAGACTTTAAATAAACTAAACTTAAACTTAACTCGACAAATCGACAAAAAATAATTGACTTTTCCAAAAAGAAAACACCTGTTTTTTGTTGGTATCACACTGTTCAAAATATAAAGCTTTGTTGTTTGATTTGTTTTTGTACCAACCTTTGCATTTATCGCCATTTTGGTCGTCATATTTATAACCGTTGAGCAAAAGAGCGCGCCAAAACAAATACAAGACAAATGGAAGGAAAACCGTTGCACACTTTTTCGGCTCTCTAATGCACTCTTTCTCACACACACACACAAACACTCACTCACTTTAAGCGCGCGTCTTGTTTATGCTCTATCTCTTGTATATGTATGTTGATGTGTTTATTGCACTTTTCACTTAAGCTTTAAAGTTTGATTTTTAAAGTCGCAGATAGGGTTTATAGGATTGTTTCACAGGCAACCAAAAAAAATAAAATAAATGTATATGTTATTTGCATTTACTACTAAGTAAGTCAGCTCTGAAGTCTTTCTTCGTTTATGCTTGTTTTGATTTATATATGTATGTACGTTTAATTTTTATTCTGTATTCAGTTGATCGTTCACAACGTCTGGACAATACAGAGTCTCTGCAAGAACTGAGCTCCTGCTGCTGTGCGCGCCTCTATGTATAGGCCACAGTTGCGCAGTCACGTCATAAGTCTTTGACGTCGACGTCAGCGTCAGCAACAGTTGCGCTCGATGGAAGTGAGAGCGAACGTTCGTTTACCGTTTTAATGCGGCCGGCGGCCATTTTTTAAGAGTAAACCAAGAAACGCAGACATTTGGCAAGGGAGACAACTTAAATTGTTATGGTTGAAGTAGAGGGCGTAGGGGGTGTGCAGGCAGCACCTACCACGTACTTATACGAACGCAACAATGTTGTTGTTATTTGGTTTTTTGTGGCGAATTTGACCCGACGAATTGCCAAAAAGACAGAACGTCAACGAACTGATTTTTTTCTTTTTTTTCGCCTTATATATTTTTTGTTGTTGATTGGTTTGCAAAATGAATTTCGGTACGATTTTTGTCTGTCTGTTTCTGAATGTTTTTTGCCGTGCTTTTTTTTTGGGACTTTTTAAAATATTGCCTTTTGCCTCGTTGTTGTTATTGTCGAGTTCTTTCGTTGGCTCTACGCGTTGAATTCTTTTTCTTTGTTCAGTTCTGTCTCTGTGTGTACTTTTCCATTATAGTGCAAGCCCTGCGTTCTTCTTCTTTTTTTGTTTTTTGATTATATGTTTTTAATAGAAATAAATAAATAAACTTGAGTTCCGCTTGTTAAATGTTTTCGATTCTATTTGTGATTTTTCCCAAAAGTATATAATAGTTTTTCAAAAAAGTTATCCCCCTAGCATCGAACGATTCTTGTTGTGATCTTTTTGAATGTGCTGCATATTTCTCATTAGATAACCAAACAAAAAAGTAAAAATATAATATATATTCTTATGCCTTAAAATGATTCATGCAATTTTATAATCACGAGATATCTAAATACATACATACATATAAAAAATAATATCAATCTAATACGCAATTTTTAAAGCGTAAAAAACTTTTAAAAAATATACATAGTTGAAAATTTGAAATCTTGTTGTCATATCATGATATTGGAATGGTGCCATATATATGTATGTACATATATGTATCTATATACATACATATTTTTAATATACATACTATATGCGAGCATGTTTAAAACGCATTTTCTGGGAATTAGTTCTGACACACACGTGTTTATCTCTTCTTCTTCTTCTTCTTCTTCCTCGCAAAATTTTGAACCATTTTTAGCGCCTTGGTAAGAAAGAAGAACTCTTCTACCTGAACGGAAAGTGTGTATGGATTTGTTTTATTTATTTTTTCCCTGTTTATCATATTGGATGGGGAAAAACGAAAAATGCCTTTTTGTATTTTTATGTGTTTTTGGTATTTTGGCTATCTTTTCGAACAAAACAAATAAATACCTACCTGTATACTTTGTAGCACCTGGACAACATAATGTATTTGAGGTTTAAATAAGGGTAAATCCCACTTGGTGTGCCAATGTGTGCTTGTTTTTGTTTTTTTTTTCACCTTATTTCCCGCTGATAAGCTGCAGATTTTATAAAAATCCATGCAAGGAAATTATGCTTTAATTGTAGATCTCATTAACTTATTGGCTTACGTAATATTACCTTATGCGTATGATCATCATCGAAAGTTGCTCTTAAGCGGCAATCGTAGTTGTTTTTTGTTGATTAACAGTGATTTACAGTTTTGTGTCTTATCATCTTGCATAGATGTAAGTTAAGAGCGGTTGGCTTTTACATTTCTCTTTGGTCTCTTTGCTCTTTAGCGCTCTTTTCAGTTATTGCTGATAAACAACCAAATTTTCCAGCATGCTTACCCCCTCCCAAACACCAACCTTCTGCTGATCAACAGGCAAGCTAATCGCGATCACGCGATGCGGCTGCCTCCCTGTCTCTCACTGATCGTGTGTGTAAGAGAGTGTTGTTGCGCGTGCATGTGTGAGTATTTCCAATGTCAATGACTGACTCAATGAATGGGTCTGGATATTAGCTGAACAAAATCTTGTAATTTCTGTGTGTGTGTAAGTGTGCGTGTGCGTGTGTTGTTTTGTTTGCTTAGTGGGTCATTGTTTTTTGACCTTGGTTGTGGGTGGTGGTGCCAAGGATGCTCACATTGTAGCAAACAACTTGGTCATCTTGTAAACAAGTTGTAAATTTTAATGATAACATACCCATTAAAAATATCACAGTATTGTAGTTCGAGTCGATAGTGCCAATCAACAGCAGTTGCATACATACAAACATATGTATATTTAGAACTTACATAAGATGTATTACTTATTATGTGCATACGTAAAATGGTAGCAAAGGTGTGTTAAGTACAGCTACTTATAATCCAGACCCAACCATAATCTAACTAAATAATACAGACAAAAAGTTCCAAACAAAATCTATTTTCAAGCGCCAAGTAAATTTTCTCTTTAACCATACATACATATTGTATGTTTGGATGTACATACATATAAAAAACTATTTCGAACTTGTTTCAAGCAACTTTCAGAAAAACAGACAGAAAAAGAGAGAGAGAGCTTGTTGTATAAGAGTAAAAACTTCAAAATATAAGGAAGTTCTGAAGAACTGCTAGTTTAACTCAAGTAACGATATTTTTTTTTTTTTTTTGAAATATTTTACTAAGTTTTGTAAAAGTGTTTTATGCATATATTTTTTCTGAAATTTCAATTGAATATAATAAAACAAAACAAGCATAAAATATGTATGCAGATACCCTGTTACCGGATGTAAAGTGCATATATGTACACTGACGCTATCTGTTCATACAATAACAACACGAAATATTGCTCATATCTTTGGGCACTTGAGTTTCAACTTCTCGAGTACTTCAGAAACTCGAGCATCGATTTGCAAAACTCGGAAGATCTACTGAATTATACAATATAGTATAGCTATAGGGTATGTGCGATAGTCGGCTATTGTAGCACATGACCGACGAGCACTTGTTGACAACAACATTGTTGTCGTTGCTCTTGTTTGCCATATGGCAAAAACAAGTTGATGAACGACTGTCATCATAAGTATACCAAAACAAACTCGTGCCTCCGACTATCTCTATACAAGCGATGTACGTCGGTTAGTGCATGTGTGTGTGTGTGTGTGTGTGTGTGTGTGTGTGTGTGTGTTGGAATGGCATATCGAATGACACAATTTTGTATCGCGTGCATTAAAAAAAAACTATTGAAAGTTAAAACACATAATTAAATACACTCCATTTCGTATAGGAATACACTCCGGAAAACCCAAATGATAAACCTAAACCCCTAAACGAACTTAACGAAACATCAATCTTCGATATATTTTCGATGATGCTCAGCCGATTTTGATGAAAACTTGAATCGAATCTCTTTTTTCTTGCATCGGTAAGTTACCTAAATAAATGAATATTGAATTATTCCTCAAAAAAAAAATAAATTAAGTAAATGCCCAGCAATATACTAAGTTGTAGCTGTTTATTAAAAAATCTGACGCACTTTAGCAAAATGTTCAAATGATAAAAAAGCACACAAAAAATACAAATAAAACTCAGATATACATGTATGTATGTGTGCATTTATGATTAAGTGTATTTTGTTATTTTTGGGAAACTTTTGGAGGCCCGTTCGCTAAGAGAACGCGCCCACTTTTCTTAGTCGTCTTGTTGTTGTTGTTGTTGGCTGTTATTTTTAATATTTGGTTGAATGCGCAGCACACGCGTCGTATGCGCAATTTATATTTTTATTATTATTGTGGCTTTCGGAGCTTGTTGCTCAGTTTACAAGCTTATTGTTTTGCTTTCGTGTCCAACGCGTCATTCGGCGCATGTGTCGGGCTTTTACAAGAATTTAACAACAAAATATGTATAACAATAACAATTATTACAGTGCATGTAAATGTTTTTGTTGTTGTTAAAAACAAAGTAAGGTAAAGCAAGGAATTTATGACATTATCAAACCAAAAACAATGAACTTAGAGAATTTTTTCTACTTAAAAACAAAAAAACATCAGCATTAAGTTACACTGTAAACAATTTTAGGCTGTCGTAATAGAAAACATTCGTAATATATTCTTCAATGGTTTTTTAGTATATAGAAAACTTTGTTATGGGTAGGTTTGTTGTATGAAAGTTTGACTCTATAACTTTCAAACGACTTTTGGCATCATATTGTTAACATAAATGTTATCGATAAATATCATGGTGGACATGAACAAGTCTTAAGCCCCCTGCACACATAATTCCCACTCTCTTCTATTACATGTTTTGTACTCTTTATTCTTGGCTTTCGTTTCTGTTTTCTATTTTTGTGTATATAGCAGGAAAAAATTATCGATGCATCAATCGATCAATTAATCCAACGTACAACTCTGATCGCATGCGTTATTCGAAACGGAATAGCATACAAATTAAAAACTTTATATATATACACATATCTGTTTACTGTTTACTATATAGTGCTGACAGTAACTATGCCAACATCGTTCATTAGGTATGTATATACCAAACATATATGTTTGTAGGTATGTATGTATATGTGTGTGCCTAGTGCGTAGATGCAAATCCAATTCGTTGAATCGTTGGGGGCCACAGGGTCTTTCATGTCGTTGTCAACGACGTAATCAAAACTAGGTATTTTTCCAAGTTTAAATATAGAGAGGGTAAATACCAATATACTATACTTAGCGATTATAAAAGATTGCATTATAAAAACCTGTACGGCAACAACAAAAAGAAAAACAGTTATAGAAATATATTGTACATGTATGGAAAAGTTTCCTTAAAGGTAGACGCGTTATTACTTTATACTTTCGTTATACTTTCTATATACAATACTATCAACCATCTGTTTGCAATACCCGGTACAACGGAGTACTTGGCAGTCGGTTGAGCTCGACTTTTATTTTATTATTATCTCATTATCTGCTCTTTTATTGTCAGTCTTCTATTTTTCGGTTAAAAGACAATTAAAATTGCTTCTTTGACGTAAATGCTGCGCCAAAAAATAAAAATAGAAAACGAACAAGGCAAAAGAAAGCAAAAGTTGTGCCAAATATTGAAAAGACTTGAACAGTATTACGTATATGGATGTGTATGTGTATGTGTATGTGTATATAGTGAGACAGGAAGATATCTCTAAAAATATAATTTTTAATTTTAAAATGTTGAAATGAAATCTTTCACTTTAAGGTTTTTGGCAAAAAAGTTATTCAGTTAATATGGAGATCAAGTGAATGTACTCTACTTAAGATAAACTGAATCAATGAATATAAACATCTTGAAAAAAATCCTAGACATAAAATAAATTTACGTATTTAAGACACTTTTTAACCCTTTCTATATCTTTAATTCAGCCAAACATACATGTATATAATATATAAGTATGTAAATATGTATACTTTTATATGTATAGATTTCAATATGTATTATGCCATAAATTCGTCTGATCTTTTTTATATAAGCCAAAAAATCGTGGGCGCTGTGTGATTTATGTTCTTGCGTCGTACTTTTTGCCCACGAATCTTCTTTGCTCTTTCTTTCGGGTTTCTTATTTTCTTTGGCCTGTTTCTGTTTCTAAAAAAAAGAAGGGAAAACAATGCTTTCAAGGTCGCGGCAACTCGTGTGCGTATTCTCATGTTCACAGTCTTTGGCTTTGGCTTTGGCATTCAAAAATAGATAATATGTTGACGGAGGTTGTTTACCAGCTGTCTCCGGACCATCTCTTAAGTTGATATTTTTTAGCATTTCCGAAAGAAAAAGAAAGAACAACAACAATGGCACTACACTGACATAAAAAAAGGCCTACTTAAATAAGCACTCGATCTTCTTATGTTTCAGTCTTGATTTAAGTGCGAAATACTTGAATACTTGAAAATTTCTAACTCAAGTACAAATAGCGTGTTCAAGTCACGAACAGGCATTTTATAAAATATTTTATTTTGTTTTTTTTTTTTGCGGAATTATGAAATCAATCTATTTGTTATACTTTAATTGGAGAGTGAAAATTATAATTTTAAAATTTTTATGAAATCACATTCAACTTCAACCGAGAACAAAAGAATTTGCTTCAAGTTTAAAGTTTACTTGGTTTTAGATTGAACGAACTTAAAAAATCAAACTGAAATCAAGATCTACTACACTTTCGACTTTGATTTTAAGTGTACACACACTAAAATTTGACAATTTGCATTCTACGAATTGTTTTTTTTACGATGACACGTGTGTCTCTTCGTCTTCTTCTTCTTCAAAGTGTTGGATCTGCTGTTAATATGAGCATAAAAGTATGTAAAAACTTATACCACGCAGTACTTCAGAAGTGGGTATATCTATTTGCAAGTTGTGCGAAAGATTTCCAATTATAGTATTTATCTTAATTAAAATTAGTTTATTGACTTTGTTGGTTAGCAAGCAGCACTTTTTAGAAGAAGCGTTAGTTAGCATAAACATCAAAAGTATTGGTGTACATTCGGTCAAATAAAATCCATAAAGTATCGATACTTTATTTAGTATTATTACACACAACGAGTAATTTGTGCAGGTATTTTATAGTTGAGCATTTCAGCAAACAAACGAAAACACACACACATGCCCTGGGACTGCGCGTGGCACCAAAGCCCTAAAAAGAATACCGCTGAATCTGCAATGTCAACAAAGTCAAATCAGTCCGACACTCAACACAACAATCAAATCACTTATGCATTTATACAAACGCACATACAAACGTGCAAGTGTCGAATTTAAATGCTGCTCAGATATGAAACGTATGTATGTACATATGTTTGTATAGCGATACCTGTTTGCTACTGTAAATTCAGCTCTTTTGCGAAACTCTTCAAAACAACTATTTCGCGTGGTGTTACGCTCTGCCTCATTCGAGCGGTCTGCGCTCTTTGGCTAAACGCGTTTGCTTCATTTACTCTCATTTATGTATGAAAGCAAAAAAGAGAGAGAAAGACAGACACGGAAAGAGAGAGAGAGGGACACTACAGACGAGCCCAGAAAATTGGCCAATCCGCGAGCTTTCTTAAGCGAGCGAGCCCACATGTCAGACACTTGTTGATGACAAAAGGGAGAGGTGTGCGTGCGCACAACTTTGTCTCAGCATCTTGTAAATAAACGTTTTTTGTTGTTGTCTCTCATTTCGTTTACGTGCCTGTTATTGTTGTTGTTCTATCGATCAGTCAATGGCAAAGCTAACAACAAAAATACGTACGTCATTCGCAATGCGTGCGAAAAACAAGTTGAAATTGTTTATTTAGGTTAGAGTTACAGCATTGGCGGTTCATCCCAAATGATGTGATGCCCTCTATTTGTATCCGTAGTAGTTGTCGTATTAGTAGTAGATAAGAATTAGCTAGAAATACAAACTATTTCTATATTTTGTCCTCAAGTAAATAAGCAAAATTCAAAATTTTTAAAAAATTCCTTATGGCTTTTACTGATATTAAAAATTACACATTCTCAACCATGTCGATAAGTTTTTCGTTCGCATTTTTATTAGCTTTCGTTAACGATTTCAAACAATCAAGTTTCGGTTGCTAACCCATTTCGGTCTCTCTTCCAAAACTCAAAACACGCAAAAAATAAGGCAAAAGGAAATTACCGAAAAACCGGTCTCAAATTGGCCAAGCCCGCTGCAATACAAGCGATCTGCTTAAATATCAACAAAAGCAATTGAACAAAAAACAAAATCAAAAGAATCAAAATGCGACATTTTAAACGAAATACAAAACGTGTAACGCTTAATACTACGTCAAAGAAAAACAAAATGTATATGTATTTACAAATATATATTCATGATCGTCAAAAATAATCGGTTCAAATCTTCAGCTATTTTGATTAAAATTTGTCAGAGCCTGCGTCAGAACTTTCTTGATCAGGTCACACTATATATGTCTATATATAGACATAGATCTGACATGGGACCAATAAGAAGATTAAAGTTATCTTTGGCTTTAATCAAAAAAACGCCAAACAAAGTGTTTCTCGCAAAGTTTTTTCAAAGTATATTTACACCCGATTGAGAGGAATAGTAATTTCATTATATGGATATGAAGGTTTTATACATAAAACGCGGTCCACTTGCATACATTGAATATATTAAAATATATATATATTGATTCGCTTAATTTATGCATCCGTTTTAAGCGCATTATCAGTGGTTTGCCTTATCAAAAAACATTTTTTCGATGCTCTTTGTAATTAATATTTAAAAGCAGCAAAAAAATTTTTAATGTCAATTATGTACTTTGTAGGTAGCAACCGATGGGCGCCTTATCGCCACGCCAAACACACACACACACACACACTTTATACTTTGTGTATATGTATGTTGGGGCGAGGCATCGCGTGTTGCTGCCCCAATATCTCGCGTAGCAACTTTGTGTTAAATTTTCTTATCATTTGAAACATATTTGAAACGTGCGCTCCAATCTGCGTCATTCCAATCGTTCTAGTCATTCATCTATAGTATCAGACAAAACTAAAGCATCCCCCCCCCCCTATCAAGGCCATTTTTGTTCATATAATAATTTTTTGAAGAAAACAAAACTATTCATAAACATATTGTGTTAGTGTTTTCTATATGTGTTTATATCATAAATAAATTTTAAAACTGAAAAATGGCCTAGAGAAGTGCTTTAGTTTCGTCCAACACTGTATATTAGTAACCGGATTCGCAACAAGTTAAATTTTGTTTTTGGCAAAAAATAAAAATACTGATATGTTTTGAAAATTAATCTTAAGTCGCTTTCCTAAGAAATTCAAAACTATGACTAAATAAAGGCATTTGGGCCATTATCTCTCTCTCTCTCTCTCTCCATCTCTTTCTCGCTTTCTCCGTCTCTCTCTCTCTGTCTTAAACAAACAAGAATGATTATTGCACAAGATTCAATTGTTTAAAGTTGAGAGCGGTCATTGTACTCGAAAATCCTTCACATAAATAACACTTGCATTTCAATACTTGTAGACTTGTGCCGAACCGGTTATAACAGTAACTTTTAACAAACACACACACTAACATACAACCTGACTGCCAGCCAGTAATGCCAATTACGCATAAAATATGCGCTAAAATCTGAGTTTGCCTCAAAAGAATCAAATTTTGTTTCGCATTAAATTAATTAACTTTTTACAAACTTTTTGGGCCTTGTCCACTTTCAAATGATATAATACAGGTCGAAATACAACCACTTTTTGGTAAGCAATTGTGTTTAATTGGGAGAGCTTCTTGGCTTCTGGCTAAAAGGTACATTTGTGATTTGATTTATACAAATGGCTTAAGCTCATCATTATTTACAAAGTATTTACAAGATGTTGGTATGCAAAGAAAACAAAAAGAAGAAGAGTAAAGAGATGAGAAAACTAATGCATAATAACAATAATAAGTTAAATCGCTGGCGCTGTCAGCTTCTTTGCAATCGTGGAGGCGGAGGAGTTGACAGTAGCAGCAGTGGTGGGGGAGGATGTGGCAACAGCGACGGCAGCAATAGGCAGATGAGAAGGCGAATGTTTCACCTTGGAGGTAAATACATCGTAGCCCAAACTTATGATATTATCGTAAAAGATGCGATAGTGTGTTGGTATCCAATAGAAGTTAACAAATTGTGCCACCGGCCACACAGTCCATTCGGCCGCATACAGTTTCCATGCTTTCTCCTTGATCTCCTCCCATACTTCATGCGCATCCTTCTGCTCCAGTACGCCCAGCGTTACAAAGAATGCCGAAATGTAGAGCGGCGAACAGATGACCTGATCGAGTACAATTTTCTTGGCCACAACACGCATACTGCGCCCAGGTAGATACTTGTCCAGCAGCAGATACCAATAGTGACATATGATGCCGACAGCAACGCCACTGGCTGCCATGTGTTGGGTGCGCGTGCTGCTGTATGCCTCAATTTCCTTGTTGTACAACTCCAGCTGCTGTTCGAGTATATCGCCAACGGAGCTCAGCGTCAACGAAATGCCAACGTTTGTGAATAGCAGAAACTTATTGCTAAAAGCAGTCGTATGCCATTCCCGAACTTTTTGAAGCGTTCCAGTTCGAATTTCAGCCTTAGTTCCGGAGCCGGCTGACCCGGTGGCTTCTCTTCGTATGCTGCGGCTGCCAAGAGAGAGCAGGGTGCGTAGTTTGCGTCGCAGGAAATGCATTTCAATTTGTTGCTGCTGTTGTTGTTGTTCTCGTCTTATTCTGATATTTGCTGGCTAATTAGCATAGTCCTCTCCTCAGTTTCTCCTTCTTGTTTAGTCTTATATATCCATTTTGTGTCTGATGATAGGGCAGGGAGGGCCGAAACAGTCGCAAAGGTTTAAAATTTTAGTACATACTGACTTTGAATTTTTCAATAAGTTTGAAATGATTGTAGTTTAAAATTATTTCCAAAATAAGCTAAGTAACCCAGGGGGCAGATGGATGGGCGCCTGGATAGCAGCAGCAACAACAACAATTGCACAATCACGTGTAGTTAACAGCTGTTTACCAGGGAATGAAAAATTGTTGCTCTATCGAATACAACGACTACTCGATTTTGAAAAATTCAAACACCATCACGCTTCCAAACAAAAAAAAAAGTGAACCAAAATAAACTCAAATTAATCTTATTAAGTATTATATTAATAATAAGAACAGAAATGTGTTATATAAAATTGATACCTCAGCGTCATCGATAACAGTTTACCATTTATACATGTTAGACGGCCCTCGTAAGCGTTGTGCATTGTTATTGCTGCACTGTGTTTCCTTTATTTATATGTGTTTTTGTTGTCGCAGTTAGCGAGTTGTGTGCGTGATTTTTATATTTCACAAATCCAAAGAACATAACTGTCTTACGCAAGACACAATAAATTTGTGTTTCTTGGTATTGGCAGACGTTGTGTTGTTTGCGTCGCATTCACATAATTGGTCAAAAACAGCTGTAAGTTTGCATTTTTCGTATTGCGTACTTTAATACATAAAGGTTCTCTGCCGATAAGCTTTGCAACCCAAGCGAATTTAGATGGGTGCTAATAACTAAATAACATATTCATAACAATATTCTGCAACCAAACGAACAGTCAAACAAAGAGCGCTGTTAGCAGCGCACACGCTCATACATATAAATAGACGCTGCAATTAAAAGCAGGTAAACAGAGAAACTTTAAACAAAGTACAGTAGAACTGCATACATATGTACTATTTGTTAACACTTTCAGAAGATATTTTGTATGCTGACTTGTTGCTTACGCCTGTCTGTCTTCATTTAACCTTGATGGTATTAGAAATGCTTATATCTTCTCTAAATATGCTTAATTCTTTATCAGGTTAAACACAGTCCAAAGTGCTATAATTATGGGTCGCATTTTCCTGGAACATCTCGGCGGCCTTAAGCTCTTTAATTGCGCTCAATGCCACACAAATTTGACGAATCGCAGTCAATTAATAAGCACACGCTTCACAGGCGCTACAGGTAAGCAGCTTAGAATATAATAAATTTTCCAACATTATTAATTGAACTGTATTTGTTGTTTGCTACAGGACGCGCCTATTTGTTCAAGCGTGTCGTCAACTTAACGTTCAGCCCCATTCAGGAGCGAGTGATGCTAACTGGACGGCACATGGTGCGAGATGTCATGTGCAAGAACTGCACCGCCAAGCTTGGCTGGATGTATGAGTTTGCCACCGAGGAAACGCAAAAGTAAGTGTTAAAGATTGTATACTGTCGCAAGTGAAACATTTGCTAGCATCATTTCTCTATGCGTTAGATACAAAGAGGGACGCGTGATTCTAGAATATGCGCTGATCAATGAGGCGGAAGGTTTTCCATCGGAAGCTGGAGGCCCCAGTCACTGAACTGAACTCAACTGAATACCAAACTGAGCTTCAGACGTCTCCCCAGCTTGTACGTGTGTCTGACTGTGTGCCTGTGTGTGTGTGTATGTGTGTGTGTGTGTGTATTTCTAAGTATAAATTAGCAAAGCAGCTGGCGTTGGCTTAAATAGGTTAAAGCAAATAAAATTTCAGATTTGTAGTTTTAGTCATATTAGCTTATAAACAAATGTACGGCGCGGTGCCTAATTCTAATTAGATTTCATAAAAAATATTTATATTTATGAGGCTCAACTGCTACAAAAACTTACCCCTCTACAACCTCCTCTGTTGGAGCCAAAGGAACGAACGCTCGCAATTTGATGTAACATTTTTTTTGGTTTTCTTAGCTATGTTTTTTTTTCTAGTTTCTTGACTTTAATAAATTAACAGATCTCTAGTTATCTTTATAAAACCCACAAAAACATATTTCGTATGCCAATGAATGAAAAAGAGAGGGAAAGCAAATAATTTGCATGTGAGGACGATAGAAATAGTATACATACATATGTATGTATTCTATTCTAGGTATGATCATAATATAACGCTTTGGAATGTAGCACGAAAATATTTAAATACAGCTTGCCTGCAAAAGCTTATTGAACGAGCCCAATAACAACCGCTTCTTTGGGCATTAAAACTAAGCAACGCTCACGGGAAACTAAGTGGCCATCGTTGATTCTTAGTTGTTATTGTTACAATCGCATTCAGAGATACATAGGTTCCAGTTAGTCTGTGTGTTAAAATATGAATGTATAAATAAAGATACGATAATTCAACGTTATAACAAACCGCAACCAGCCTGTACAAAGTTTTTGGTATTTATTAAATATCTAGTTAAGGGCCATACAAATGCAACAAAAATGCATTGTTTAGTTTGGGTATCGGTGTATTGTTGTTGTTAACTAAACTATATGATTTCGAGCTTGTAGCTCTGCCTCTCTCGGTTTCCTTTTTCTCCTACATTTTGCTGGTCTTTTGGGCCATAGCTAGCGCATTCTCGTTGGCAATCACTTGGAATTCCTGGAAGCGCTGTGAGACACGTTGATTCATCTTCAGGTACTTTTCCATGCAATTCAGCGAACATTTCTCCTGCAAAAACAATAAGAAACAAAAAGTTATTGATTTGATTTAAATGCCTGAAGACTGATCATTTACCTCGGTGTCCTTGACGTCACGAGATGTAAAGTCGCGCACACAGTCTGTAAAGCACATTTCGCTCAGCTTGTTGTAAGACATCAAAAAATCTGAAAACTATAAACCACACACACGTTTTTCAGTGTTAAATATATTGACATCAGTATAACGTTTTAAGGCGGCTCATTCGATTGCACATTGCATCACTTGCTTGGTGTGTTTATCAATCAAATACCTCGCAACACTCACCGTTTTCATTTGATCTTTATCCAATTGGTCTATGGCAACATTTTCAGGGGCTTTAGCCATCTTGTTTTGTAGAATTTTATTGAAGTTTTCGTAAGTTTTAATGAAATTTAGTGCGATTAAATAATAGCGGAGCTCAGCTGTGCGTAGTGAAGGCGCCGCACTATCAAGTGCCAGGGCTGCTTCGATTGTTGCGACCAACTATCGCTTTACATCGATAAATGTATAAGCGTTGAATGCCATTATTACTGACGCCCTCAGACGATATATTTGGCGTCGGTATGTTAATGAAGAACATTTCGCTTAATGGAATTAGCAAAATACTAATACTGTATATCGTGATTTGTAAAAAAAAAATAGGAAAGGTCTATACTTAACCTGTAGGATCTATCTTTGATTGCCAATACTTGTTCAATGTGTGCTCAATTTTGAGCCTTCAAAGCAACTCTGAAATAGTATGTATAAAAATATCGATATATATTATTTATCATCGACATTTGTACAACGCCATTGCATATTAATTTTCACTACGTAAGCGTGGTTGTGCTGGCCTGTAAAGAAAAATTGTGTGTACCTATCGACGCAATTCACAGATACAGAAATATAAAAAAGATAAATAAAATTCCACTAAAAGTTCAATAATACACTTTTAACCTACAAATAAATAAACACGATGCCGCGATATCGAGAATGGGACTTGGCCTGCAAAGTATATGTTGGCAATTTGGGCTCCTCGGCCTCTAAATATGAGATTGAAAATGCGTTCAGCAAATACGGGCCACTAAGAAATGTGTGGGTAGCTCGCAATCCACCAGGCTTTGCTTTTGTGGAGTTCGAAGATCGTCGCGATGCAGAGGATGCAACTCGTGGACTTGACGGAACCCGCTGCTGTGGCACACGCATACGTGTTGAGATGTCTTCGGGCCGTTCACGAGAAGGACGCGGGGGTGGTGGCGGCGGTGGAGGAGGTGGCGGCCGTCGTGGTGCCCGCAGTGGCAGTGGTGGCGCAGGCAGCGCTGCTGCTCGCGCTGGCGATGCTGGCGGACGTTATAGGTAAGTCGAATTTTCATATTATATATTCTACCTAAATCCACATCCATAACCCGCCATGTTTTTTTTTTCGCATTGTTTGTATAAGGATATACTTATAAGTATATATGTATGTATGTACATATGTATATGTGGCTTGCGTATTGCATATAAGCTAAGCAAGAAAGCAAAGATAAAAAATCGATGTGCCAAAAAAAAACCATATAATCGAAATGGAAATGGAATGATATGTGCGTATACATACAAAATGTATTGCAGTAGTACCGGTTGTATCTCGAACACACACAATCGCACTAATACCAGTACTGACAGCTCCTCATCATAACAGTCGAAAAATATGAAAAGTATGAAAGAAAAAAAATAGTTAGGACAAGTAGAGAAAATCCGTTCTACAGAATTGATTTTGATTGTAGTTTTCTGGAAATTATTATGATGCATAGATAACCTAATTGAACGTAAGTTTGAATGTTTATTGCCTTTAAGTTGCAATTTAAATGCAATTAATTTGTGGCTTTTGCAAGGAAATCCATAACCCAGTTATTCATTGTTGACATGTTGAAACAGCTGAAACCTGATTTCGTTTGCTTGAGCAAAATACAATCAGTTGTTTATTTTTTTTTTTAACATGTTTACTGCATTTACATATATTATTGTTGCTTTTGGATCATTGTTACAAAACATTTTAAGTAAATATAAAACAAAATGTAAACGGATACATTCGTTGTCTGGTTGGTATTTTTTCCAGCCCTGATTTAACCACACCATGCAGGCAGCTACATTGTAGTTTTAATAAAGCAGCACTGACATAAACATATATATGTATACACACACAGACACACACACGCGCGCATTCACCCACAACATAAAAGAGTCGCGTGCACAGAAAAAACAAGTTTCGATATCGATAATCAGTCAGTAAGCACTTAATGCATACAGCCGCTACAGGGCTAAACAATCGATTTATGCAAATGCAAACATACATATGAATGTACATATGTATATCCTACTTGTACTTCATTTGTTTCGAACCCCTTCCCCATCCACCAAATCCTAAGCAGAAACTATCCCCGCTCCTCGCTTGCTACTCCTTCAGTGCGGCCTGTGGTCGTTGTAAAAATTTGTTGTGTTTTAGTAAAACAGAAATGAAACTATATATAAAAATACAAAAAAAAAAAAAAACAAATAACACAAAAATAAATCATCAACGAATGGGGCTCAGTTTTAATGTGGTTTCACAATCATTTTGCAGGATAAAGTCTACTTCTACTACAAGCACAACAACAACAAGAACAACAACAGCTACTACTACTACTAGAACTTCTACTACTCCTCCTCTTCCTTCAACAAGTACAACTACAACAACAACAAGAACAACTTCACGTCTCATAACTACTACTACAACAACAACAAAAGCTCCTGCTCCTCCTTTTACACACATTTCACCAACAACAACAACACCACCACCACCACCAACAACAACAACAACATGCCCCACCAAATTGTGCAGCTTTATGATCAATTTCGATTTCAACAAATACGATATATTTCGCTGACTGCAATTAAAAAAAAAACAACAAAAGCAACAACAAGAAAAACAACAATAGCTGCAGTAAGCATAGCACACACACAAAAACAACAACAACAACACGCTCCTCTTTTCAAAATGCAATCGACAATGATTTGTACCAAACGTACTTTCAAAAAGGGCAGCAGCAACATCAGTAACAACAAAAATCAGCTGCACTCCAACAACAACAACAACAACCACACATCATTCATGCATTATTTCTCTCTATTTCGTTTAACCATCTATAATTTTCAAACATTCTCATAAAACACACACACACACACACATTTAACCTGATAAACATACATACATATATAATCAATTGCGACGGGCGAAACGAAAAATCAATCAATAAATCAACTATTATTGACTGCAGCTGTCGTCGAAACTTTACCACCACCACCACCAACAACACCAACAACAACAACAATAATCTTCATATTTCATCAAAAGCTTATATTATCGTACCAACAACAACAACAACGACCATTATTATTCACATTATTAACAAAACACAACAAACAACACTTATCAACAACTACAACAAGAACAACAACAACAACAAGTGCAACCAATACTGACCCAGCAGCAATCAAATCTAACTCCAGTTACACCACCAAACCAACCAATCAACCAACCAGTCAACCAATCAATCAGCCAATCAACCAACCAACCAACCAACCAACCAGTCAATCAACGCTTGCAACAACCAGCCAACAACTCGTTGACAACTCTAGACTTCAGCTTGCGTCCTCTGCAATGCTTCTTCTCTCCCCACAATATATTTATATATGTACATGTATATCTATATCGATATATATGTATATATATATATATATAAATCTAAAAAATCATCTTATGTCATCTTTAAAAGCCAGCCAACCACCAACAACTACAACAACCAACCAACAACTTCAACCAACAAAAGCTACAACTACAGCAACAGCTACAACAACAACAACAACAGCTACAACAACAGCAACAACAACAATTTGCAACAGCTTAGCGTTTTGTTTCATACTTGTATTGTTTATCTTCTTAACATTATCGTTGTTGCTCTCTCTTTCTCTCCACATACATATATATACATATATTTATATATATATATATGTATTAATTTATATACATATAGCTTTTCTTAGCTCTAGCTCATCTCAGTTTTGCACCACGCACCCATCCACACCCTGTTGGTTTTGTGTGTTGGTCTCCCTAAAACGACCAACCATCAGAGTTAAAAAAAAAAATGAGCCATGTCTCTTCATGATTCTTGAAAATCAGCTGCGCTGCGCTTCTTCACTCTTCACCCAATTCAACTTGAGCTTCAACAGCAACTGCAACTACTTCTCCTGCAACCGCAACAACATCTACAACAACAACCACCAATAGTCACCAACAACAACAACAACCAACCAACCACCTTCGAATTTGTCACGTAAAGCAACTGCAAAGAAACAAAAAAATAATAATAATAATAATGCCAAACTGCAAGCGTATGTAAAATTGCTCTCAAACATAATGCCATACCATATATTTTTGTTGTTTAGTTATATGTTTTATAATTGTTATCGTTATCGTTATCGTGTTATAGATTTTGTGTTGTCTCTTGTCTCTATACTAAATATCTAACTTACGAGAGAAAGTTCGTATTAATTGTGTGTCTGTCTTTTGTGTTATCGGTTATCGATTCTTATCATTTTATTATTTTATTTTTCGTTCTTGTCTAATATGTTAATATTACGTACGTTGTTGTTGTGCATCTCTGTCACAAACACACACACATACACTTACACATACACACACAAACACATACAACATACATACACATACACACGACACATTTGCTAATTGCCTGCACTTCTTTTTAACAACAAAAACTAATCTGTAACTGCTTATTGCAACAACAACAACAACAACACGGATGCAACAGGGAACAACGTGGATTACGTGCCACCATTATTCTTCATGCTCTTCTTCAGCCCCTTCCGACCAACCCGCCCCGAAACTGCTCCTTCACTTGTTTGTGTGTGTGTTTGCGTGGTCTATTCAACGTGTGGCAACTTCAACAGCATCAACCAACACATGCATCAACACAACACCAAAAAAAATTCCCACAAACGCCACCCACAACAACAACAGCAAAAAATAACACCAAATCTTCTCAGTCTGCTCTCTCCGCTCTCCGCTCATCATCAGCACCAACCACTACTGCTACAACAACAACAACAACTACTACTACTTGTGTTTGTGTATTTGGGTACCGTTATTATCATGCAAAAACTGTGTTGGCATCGTTCTATCTCTCTCTCTCAGCTAAGCTCAGCTTCTCTTTTTGGGACAGCCAGCCAGCCAGCCACAGCAACAACAACCACAACAAATTGAAAGCCAACAACCAAAAAAAAAAAACCATCTCCTCTCGACTCCTACATATAAAAAAAAAGCAACAAACAGAATATCATGGAGAAACAAGAAATTGTTTTAAATGTTATAACAAAAAAAAAAACCAACAATTAAGTTTCAAAACGCAAGTCTTAAAATCTATTTAATTTTTGTATTTTTTCTCTCTCTCCTCTATTTTTTCTCTCTCTCGCACTCACTTTGTCTGTCTGCCGCCCAATGCTTTAATAAATAAACCAATCGCCACACCCACTCGCCCCACCCCTCCATCCAACTTTTAATTACAGATCACGATCACCAAGACGATCATCCCGGACCCGAAGTCGCAGTTTCTCAAGGGATCGTCGCAGCCGCTCGGACTCACGGGATCGCCACTAGATGACAGAAGCAAAAGACGAAGAAGAAGCAGGGCCATCCACCATCAAAGACAGTTCTGCACACCCGGACCTTAACTACACACACACACACACACACACCCTCCCCCCCCCCTCACACACACACACGCACACAGACATATATGTTATTGAGAAAATCGCCCGAAATGGGATATACATACATATATGTATATACAACTGTGAATTGCAGACAACATTAACCAAATGCAATTGAAAAATCATTTTAATTTTATAATATACATTTACATATATAAGAATATATATATGTATGTATATTCGATCGTTTATACAGAAAACAAACGCAACTTGCATTAAAAACATATATGTACATATATATGTAAAAACATGTATGTTTATACAAATGGCAACCCGCAATTATGAAAAAAAAAAACACACTGTTTTTTGGCTTATATTTAGTGTAAGTGCATAGAGATTAATATCGGAGAGAACAACGGTAAACAACACATTCAAACTACCGGATCGTCGAGCGTGGATAGGACGGGAAGAGGTACGAGTATATTGTGAGTTGCTCCAATTTTTATTTTATTGGTTTTATTCTCCTTATTACTTTTTTTTTTTTTGTAATCTATCGACACAAGTTGTAAAATATTGAAAATTTAAGGTGAATCTAATACAAATTATTAAATACAATACAAACTGCGTTTTTTTTTAGTGTAGTTAATGGGTTTAAGCAAATACGCATTATCAATGCTGGTTCCTGCATTGGCTAAAACGTAATTAAGAGTATAAAGTGTATGGTCACTCTTCATTCTGTACCGGATAACTGGTGGAAGCTTGGTTAGCTGCATTGGCTAAATTATACGGGCGACAATAAAAAAAAACTAGAAAGGAATTTCGAAGCAAGTTTAATTTAATTGGTTTGTTGTAAATGCAAATTAGAGTTAATAGTTCTTTATAAAACCAATTTATTTGAAATACATGAATGTTTATTAATTTTCAACAATAATACAATACAGTATATAATCAACATTTAGTAAGGACATTTAATGTACGATGTTTCTAATCAATTATTTTTTTCTATATTTAACAATATCATAACATTTATAGTATCTTTGAAACAAACCGGTTCGTTACCGTTTTTGGTCGAGGTAAAATGGTTAAAGAAATTCTAGCAAAACTACCAGGCGAACAGAAGTCAGCAGCAGGTGATTTGTTTGAGTTAGAACAACCATGGGCGCGAGAGAAGAGGCTGCAAGAAGAGCGCAAGAGCAAAGCTCAGTGCATGACGTCTTGCTGCGCTCGGCAATGAGCTTAAAGTTGAGCCGCCCGTATTAAAGTCACGCTCAATAATAAATGAGTGCATTGGCTTTGAGCGCCAATCAACGAAAAACAAAAATTGCTGCAGCACTCAGCTGCTGATTCTGTTCGCCTGGTACTTTGGCTAGAATTTCAACTGCTGTTTGCCCATTCTACCACGTCCAAAAGTACAAGCACACCAACATGCTGACATATTAGCACACAAACATACATACAATTGAAGCTAATAAGGGCGTGTGTAAATATATAACTCAAGACCAGATAGCCGTTGAGCGCTCTAAAAAATAAAAAAAAAAATACAATTTATTATTTCTGCCTTAACTCCAAATTCTATTGATAAACCAAACATATTTAAAGCATTAGAAATTTTAGGAAATTACAATTACAAAATACAAATTAGAAATTTGTAAATAAGTTTGGTAATTCTTGTTTATAGATACGACTTTAATTTGGCAAAACAAATCGAGAGTGGCTTTCAAGTATAATTATTATATTAAAATGGCTAAAGGTATTGTTGAATTTGGTTGATCGATCTACTTGTACTTCTTCATGAATTCGCTGTGGAATACACGGAACTTCTCCATCATCTCCTTCAGCAAGTTGGTTTGCGGCAGAATTGTGCTACGGAAGTGATAGGTGCCGGGCAATTGGCCAAAGCCGCTGCCGGGCACAATGCAAATGCCTTCAAAAAAACAAGAAAAATAACGAGCAACACAATTATTAAATTGAAAAGATGTTTTATTTTTTGTGTTTGTTTTTTTTTTTTTTTTGACTTACCCGTCGTCTCGAGCAATTCAAATGCATAGAAAACATCGGGATGCATTTTTTTGGCCTTGGCCGCCTCGATCGCCTTGGGCGGTATCTCAATCTTGGGGAAAACATACATGGCGCCCTGCACCGGATTCACCGTGTAACCCTCAAAGCTGCTCAACGTATCGTAGACCAGCTGGGCACGCTCCTTGAGCGCATTTAGAATGGCGCACTTCTCCTCCTCGAACAGCTCATGGGATGGCTCACCGGGCTGGGGTGGATTGACCAGAGCGCTGACAGCTATCTGGCCGGCTGTGGTGCTGCACAATTGTGCCGTTATTGATTTGGTGAGAACAGCCTTGACGTCGGGACTCATGTTGACCACCTCCATGTAGCCGCCACGAATGCCACATTCGCCGAGATAGCCCTTGGAAACGGATAGGAAACTGATCAGCTCCTGGCTCTTATGGGGTCCACCCATTTCGTTCATGACCATTTTGAACGAATAGAACTTTGAGCCCTTATAATAGACATTCGCCTGATACACCTCATCGGCCATAATCAGGAGCTTGTTGTCGTACGCAAACTTAATGACCGCCTCAATATTGGGACGTGTGAGCACCTGGCCGGTGGGATTGCCCGGATTGATGACAACCAAAATGCGTGGATTGCATGTTTTTTTCGCTTCATCGTACGCACGTTGCAGCTCCTCGCGATCTAGACCCCAACAGTTGACCTCATCCAAAAAATAATCAATTCTAGTCATGCCCATTTCAGTCAAGCTGGCCGAGTACAATGGATATTGTGGTATTGGTACCATAACGCCTGGCGGCTTACCATCCACAGTGGAGCTGTGTTGTATAAAAAAGTTATTGAATTGTTTTTGTGTTTTTCATATTTCAATTACTTTAAGAGTGATAGAACGTTTTTGATGCCTGGCGAAGCGCCGCCAGTCAAATAAACATTCTGATAATCACTGGGCACGCCGCCATCGCGTTTCTCGATGAACTCGGCAACTTGGCGACGTATGAACTCAATGCCCGCTGAATCGGTATACGAGCCCGTTGACCCTCCCGAACATGCCTCCAAAATATCGCAGGCACGCTTCTTAATATCATCGGGATATTCGGGTGAGTTGAGTAGTCGTGGTTCCATCGTCAGCGCCATAAGCTGTTCCAGCAAGCAAACAAAGCAAGTTAGTTTATTATATATTTTTTCTTTCAATGAATTAATTAATCATTGCTTACCTGACGCAAATAGGTCAAGGGCTGTTGTCCCATCGCATGGCAGTCGCCAATGTTGGCCCGAATGACCCGATCGAATGGTTTCTTTACACCCTGCAAAGAGTCAAAATAAAATTAGAAAGGGCATACAGAGTGCATTAGCCAAATAACTCAGTATTCAAATTGGTTTCGTTTTCAAATGTTGGTCAGGCTTGGCACAAAGCAATTGCAAAGCATTTAACATAAACAGTTAAGACCTGTTGAGAGCGAAAGGATTTCATAAATGTTATGACAAAGTTTTGTAAGCATTCAGAAAGAGAGGGGAAGATCTACATCGTATTCTGGGAAAATCAAAAATTTTGATTTTAAATTGCATTCAATTTAGTCAAATAAATAATAGAATGCAATTGCTTGAGTGCTAGTAGATCAACACAACAAAAATTAGGGCGTGGTGTTCAAGTGTAAATTGGGGGAAGAACATTATTCGGATGGCTGACAGTAAAAATCACGAACCAAAAAACATACAAACCACATATGTACGTGTTCAAACAAAATCAAAACCAAACGGAAAGTCCGGAAATAATATAAATACATAAAAAAAAAGTATTTCCATTGTAGTTTTTATTGATATGGATTTTTCGATACCAAAGTCTTCAAGTAAAATTATTCTATAGGTTAACTGGCAAGTTGTATAACCGCCGACAATAAAAAATTTAATCACACACACAGTGACATATTTTTTAGCTTATCGGTTCAATTCTATACACCAGATGTCTTTACTAGTTATCAGATATTTGAGTGACTGTACCACGTGAGTTAGCTTTTGATTACTTCATATATGTTTTCTATGTACATATGTTATAAAACGTAACATGAGAAACCAAATGTTATTGCGGTTCCCAATAAACATATTACTTGAAGGTAGCAAATCTATTCAATCGCGATAAAGGGTATTCAAATTTGTATCACACATAAACATGAGAAACTATACACTCTATTAGAACTATAGAAATTTTGTTTGTGTAGTTAAGTGTAAAAACTTGTATTGATTTCTGAGTTTGTGCTCGAACATTGTAAACAAAACTTATATTGCGGTTAATAGACATATGAACGTATCAACATACAAAGATACATACATACAAACATTCATGTATATGTGAAAGTGTGTGCTAAGATCGTTTAAGCTTATTTGCTAATGCGTCAATCGAGCTATAATAATAAGAGTAATAAACAGTTAGATATAGAACAAGACAGAGAGAGAGGGAAAAATACAGAGAGCTTAAGTGACAGAGAACTTAAGTGACTCAACTAAACTACAAAGTCGGGTTTTTCAATAAAAAAATAAAAGAAGAGAGAACATATACATATGTAGCATTTAGGTATAGATCAAACACACAAGTTTAAAGTAAAACTGTTACTACCTGCATCAAGCTATAATTAAACTATTATCAAAAATGTACATGTCAAATATTTGCGCGTTTCGATTTTAAACAGGCTGAACAATGCTGACATTCAGCAACAAAAACAAATCAACTTGAATGGAACCGAGTAGGTGTATGGGTTGGAGGGGGTCGGGAAAAAGAACCAGCATCACAACATGAAAGGAAAGAGCATGCAATTGAACAATGTGATTGGAATGACGGAGAAAAAAATACACACGCACGCACACTCACACAAACCTCACATAAACATATGTACATTATTGCAGTAAATTGAGTGCGAGGGCGTTATTGTGGCGGTTAGCTGTGGGGTAAATTTAGTAAATTTGAAGAGAATATTATATGCGTTGACTGGAAATATTATAAAGAGTACTCAAGTCGATAAAGTATTTAATACCGCTCTCGATACCAAAACATTTAAGTTTTGTACGTTAGCCAATGTATGTTTGTGTTGCTCATGCGCATATTTGTTGTTAGTTTGTTTGATATGAATGCTAAACAGCATCCAATATGACGAACAAACTTTTCTCTTATATAAGCGCAAAGAAGTGCCAGCGAGTAAAAGGGAAAGAGAAATACCCTGTGGAACAATTACGGCCGGCCTTTTGAAGGACGTTCACTGAACTTGATTTCATTCATTCGCTGAGCAATTGGGCAAAACACAATCAAAGTAATAAGAAGTATGGTAATACTGTTTAAGAACTTTAGGGGTGATCTCAAAGAGACAGAACGAAAACGAAAGATGCTGCGACTTAAGGAAAATAATTAACAATGATATTTTAAACCATTATAAAAATGTATTGTCAAGACATCAGCCGACAGTTTTGACATGAGGTCAATTAAGCTTTTACAATTTTACAGAGCTGCGATACTTGATCAAAATTAAAATAAGTTTTAAAGACCATACGGCTGGGCTTTGAATAAAATGTATAAAAATCAAATACGTAAACTTATCGAAAACATACCGAAAAAAAAGTCAATGAATTTCATTCTGTGAGCAAAAGCTTAAATTTTATATATGCATATTACATACATACATATATATAGATGGACTCACACAATTAGAGACATGCACAAGTCAACTTAAGGAATAACAGGTGCGCGAAATGTCAATAGTGTACGAGTGTGATACAAAATGAGTGAGAAAAAACACCGAAACATGTTAGAAACACAACAACAGTGTGAAACACGAAGATGGCATTAGTGTGTGTGGCTGAGCACGCAATGCTAAGCTGAGAGCGGGATGAGTTGCAAAAAAAGAATGGTGGGGAGGTAAACTCACCTTCAACAGTTCCTTTTCGATTTCGCCGGCGCGTATAACGATAGGACCACGCACCGCATATTCCATTGCCTTAAAATTTGCATTAATGTTATCCATATTAACGGACTTCATGTCTTGGCTTTTTGTCGACATACAACTGCAAAGAATGGGCACGAAAAAAAAGAGAAAAAGATGGAATTTAACAAAACCAAACACTGTTAGGAACTTATTAACAGGAAGACACAAACACACACGAATGTTAAGTTAATAAACTTTTGGAAACGGAAAACACAAAAAGCGAGCAAAAAACAAAAGCACGAAGGAAAAAAAGTATATGCTTGTTTTTGAGACTACTAACCGAGAAGGAGCGTCGAACGGTGAATGGCTACCACGCGCGTTCAATGTTTTAGCTTGACTGCGAAGCGACGTCGCCGTCATTGTGACAGTAGCTGCTGCTGGTATTGGCGTTTGAGCGCTGCTGTTATTGTTATGTAGAAACGATTTCCAGCGACGTATAACGACGCTTGGCGTAAGTTTACATTGTTGCTGCAGCCGACTGTGACGCTCTGCTGGATGTGATGGTTCTGCCAAAGCTCTGCTTGAGCTCGCAGCGACGACAGTGACAGCGCGCTGCAGCTGCCCCTGATTTTTTAACAGCTGACGACTCATCCTAACGTTTTTTGTCCTGTTTTTGTTAATATGATAAGACTGCAAAAATAAGGAAAAAATATATTAAACTGACTTAAGGGTTTTATACTGTGCATAAAGCGAGGCAGCGCTGTCGCCGCCACCACTGAGAACAGACTTAAATGTATAAGAGCGTCTTTCGCTTAAGCTCGATTTATAAGAGTTCGAGTAGCCAAATCAGCTGAGTGCCATTAGGGCTAATGACATTGGCATTGGTGTTGGTATTGAATTTTTATTTTTGGTTTTTGTTATCAAACCCGATAAGATTATCAAAAGCATTTTATGGCTCGATTCGCATACAAATTTATTGTGCTATGCTCAAAGTGTAGCGGCAGGAATTTAATTACACAAATAAAAAACAATTAACGAAAAATAATTATAGATATATGCGTGTGTCTGTGTGTGTTTGCGTGAACATGCACGCTGCAAAGACGCAAATATAAAAGTGAAATGAAGGCATATATGTATGGAAATATGTATATCATGATTAGACAAAAATCATTTTGAGCTTTGTAACGGAAAGAACTGAATGTATTTTACTCATAATGGTATAATATGGTCACACCATCAGCGCATGACCAATATCGATAGACATCGATTGTTACGATCGTTTTTAAAAACAAGGGTGAACAGCAATTGTGTATTCCAATGATAAGCAAAATAATGTTTTAAGCCCGGCTATTGAGGGTTGGAAAACGAAATCCGTTTTGCTACCTTTATCATCTAGTCGATTTAATTGATTTATTTACATATGTATGCATAGTTGTGTTTGTAATAAGAGCACACGTGTGCTATCAAATTGCATGTACTTTTGACTTTCATCTAAACAAGACAATAATAAAAATGCTTATCAGTGACGTCTCAGGTCTCAGCTACAGCTATGCTATAGAATTACAATATGTTATATGTATGTATGTACATATGTATACATGAGGCAAAACCATACAAATAAATTTAAAACAAGGCCTTGCTGGCAATATTTGTTCTTTAAGATCGACCAACTGCGCAATGTGAAATTAAATTGTTTGCCAAAAACCAGAAAAAACATGACATTAATGGGCAAAAATATGTTGTGCTACACTTGAAAAAAAATGGGAATTCAAATGGTTTATTGAAATAATTATACCTCGTTGTGGTGCTAAACATTTTTAAAATGATATAGTTATCGATCTTATCGTATTGAATAGGATTTAAGAACTTGCTTAAGCTCAACTTTAATTTTGCAGTGTATTTTAAATGAAAAAAACACTAAACACCAGATCGAGCAATAATCAATGAATATACAATTTTGCACGATACAGGGTATACAAATAATCGACTATCGATATTTGAGTTATTTGGACTTACGCCCAGGTGCTAAAGAGACGCGTCAAATAATACAATAATTGATTAACAAATGTAAGCACATGTGTAAAATAAAGCTGTTCGCAAAAAACATGAAGATAACTGTAACATATGTATGTGTATGTATATACGTGTGCATGTGTACAGGTATTTGCTTATTGGAATTCATGACAACAGGTTATGCAATTGAAAATTGCAATTGCCGCTATGCAGTTGACATATTCATTATTTAGTTCGAGATAAGATAAAACCAAGATATGAAGATGTATTAATGTTAATTATAACTTCCAAAACGCCACCAGTTGCCAACTGACACCAACTGCTAATAAAGTGTGAAACTGTTGCCAAATTAAGTTGTCAGTTGACACATCAGCAATTCCAATTAGAATCTGTATGTTTGTTATTGTTGTCGTTGTTACTGCTGCTAGTGCGGTTTAGCTGCTTGGCTGATCGGGAAAATTGGTTAGGTGTTGGCGTCAGCAATTCGCACGCTATTCAATTGACTTGCGGCACGCAAAATAGGAAGCATATTAAATATAACTATTTAACGCACATTATTATTTACGATTCTTGACGCACTTAACTGAGAGCTTCACGCTTTCCACCTACATATGCACTATGTAAACACACACACACAGACACACATACGCATATGTTTGTATATAAGTTGAGTTCAAGAGCAGTGTGACAACTTGGCACCAAATCGATTATTTGCAATGCACTTGAAGTTCTGCTTTCGAGTCAAATTCTTTACACACCTTTGCGACAATATGGAGTTGGGTGATTATTTATGTCTTTCTCTCTCTCTCACTCTCTCTCTCCCGAGATTACCTAATATTGTTAGCGGCCGACGATGGCTGCCTGCCTGCTGCTGCGGCTGTTTGTCAACTGGCTGAGTTTGTAATCCGTTTTTTGTTTGTTGTGATTTTGGGCGTGATATCAAAAGTTATTTTATACATACATATATATATATAAGTGTGTGTATTTAGAAATATATATATATATATGTAATCGGAAAAATTATTAATAAACTTATTGGTGTGTACGTACCTTTTTATGTATTTATTCAATGCAGATTTAAAATTTCGTAAATAAATTCGCCAAAGTGTTTGTGTGAGCGCGTGTGTATATCTGTGTGTGTGTGTGTGACGCTCAACAAATAGCGCCAGTGTGCTCCAATGTTTTGAATTTGCATGCAACTATGGAATTTATAACAGCTGTTTTGCCTAAAGTGGCACCAGCGCTGCCAGACAGTATGTATAGCAGCTGATCAAAGCAGTGCTGCTAAGCGTTCAAGCTTTTGATGTTTTCCCACATTGCAGTGTTACGTATCGAAAACCGATAACGTTTGTGGTTCTTATCGTAAGTTTGGAAGAGGCAGCGGCCATCACCGATGCACATCACATTTGTTGTTATTTTGGCGCAGTTCGGTCGTGTATTTTTTTAAATGCGGGTGTGCAAAGTATATTATTAATCACAATTGCTTTGCCATATATATCAAACTGTTGGTAATTGTTGATCAGTTGTTGTATTGCACAAAAGCACATTTGGCTCACTTCATTGCACAGTGACTCCTTTCTCTTTCAATTGCGTCGTTCGGGTTTCAAAAGCAAACAACAGTCCACAGTTTAATTGAAGCAAGCCAAAGCGACGCATAGTATTTATTTATTCCAATGTAAATATTTGAAAAGCAACTCTACAATTTGACACACTTATGACAATCGCGCGCACACACAATTATAAGTTAATAGATTAACGAAAAGGCTGTAACGAGTGCAGGATAATTAACAAGACGCAGTTTTGTTGTTTTTTTTTTTTGTTGTTATTTGTTCGATCGCTTTTGCAATACACGTGAGTGTGAGTCGTGCGTGCGCGAATGAGAAAGAGTACTTTCGCCAAATAAACGAAACAAAAGAAAGATAAAAAAATGGCTCCATCTCTGAGCAAGTTGGCTCACAATCAAAGCGCCATGGTTGGTGTGGCGGGCATGACGGCAGCTATATGGATCATTGCCTATGGCAAAATGTCAAACAACAAGAGGTGAGTAAACTGTATTTCTGACCAAACCAAACAGCTGAGTGCATGTTTGTATGAATGCATATATTACAATAGTATATGTTTACATACATACATGCATGCATAATATGCATGTATGTTAAGATAACATTGGGTAAGGTCTTGGCTGCACTCTCAAATGCCTGACATTGAATTATTCAATTTCGAATTTTTTTCGTGAGCGTGTGTGTGTTTGCATTTGTTTCTGTGTGTGTTCGGATCGTACGATGTGTGTGACGCTGGTGGCTCTTAACTGGTTTTTTTTTTTTGTTTGCCCATTTTGGGCACAAGGACAACGGCAATAACAATTAAATCGATAGCTGACTTCCGATTTTTGTCCCTCAGCTGATCGCAATGGGATATTTTCTGTTTGCTAAAGATGTTACCCGGCTCTCGCTTCCGATCTCTCTGTCTATCTCACTCACTTCATTTAAATTATGAGCATTTTATTGTATGTCAACCACCTGTAAACGGTAGAGTGTAATTGGTTACAGAGTAATTTGAGTAAATCACTTTTACTTGTAATGCTTTTAAAAAAAAATACATAATACAACACCTTTCACCCCTTTAGCTTTAAGTACTCGTTATACGTTCTTAAAAGCTATTCATAAGCCTCAACAAACTATTAGATTTGAGTAGATTTAACGGGCCAAGCGCTTATTTTTGTTTTTGGCCTATGGCACATGTTAAACTTTATCTAATCGTCAGGTGCCGAAACTCATTAAGGAACGGAATGAATAGTTTAAGTTAGTCGATTGTTAAAACTGAGTATAAATTTATGCATATTGAAATGTTAACCTTTTGGCCTTATTAATTAAAATTGTGATAAAATACTATTGTTTGTTTGCATGACGACGTTCACAATTAGATAAAGTAGAGTTAGAAATTTGATGGAATGTTTGTTAGTTGTTTGTTTTTTTACCAGATTGTTCAAACATGCAGATAATACTATTAGACATGGGTGAGGCTAAAAATGCAATTGACTTTTTTTTTTAGTACATATTTTCCATTAACTTATTGGTTGTCAAGAGAGATAGATATTCAATCAATATATGAATGTCTGCTTATTCAAACAATTAGTCATGTAATGGCAAGCGGACTTTGTACATATTTGTTTTGAAACAACAACTTTTAATTAGGTTAGCGGCACAAATGTTAAGTGAATCGGATTACGTATGTTTAACATCTCATAAATATTCTTGAGCGAAATAAATAGTCAAGTTAAGAAAAGAGTGTACATATACATACATATGTAATTTTGTTGCTATTACTAATTTACTATTTGCAATTTTGTGTGGTGAAGAAAGGAATACCCCTATGTATTATGCATTTATATACATACATATGTGCATTATCGCAAAACTTTTTGTAAATATTCGCCATTTTGTTTAATTTTCCTTGAATGTGAGTTTGGTTCAGTTTCGGTGCAGTCGATAACGATAACTATTTTCTATAGAAAACAACTTATTCAATTCAGGCCTCCCTTTTGAGTTGATGGAACTTATGTGTTGTTAATTTAACAACAACAACGTTATCCTCAACCCCGCTGTTAGGTTATTCCTCCATTTCTTCCCGCCCCCCTCCGCTCGCCGCACAACCTATTCCGTTTCTTCGTTTGCACATTTACACATCGATTTGCATTGTCAATTTTCGTTAAACACCCTCAGAGTTGACAATGATGGAGTGATGGGTAGGAGTAGAAAGGCGGGAAGGTGCAAAAGGTATTTTATGCAAATTGATGTGCAAAAGTGCAAAAACTTTGACAGCGGCTAAAATGCAATCGATGTGAATATCTATCTATCTGTGTATATGTATGTATGTACATATGCAATTACAATGTGGCATACATACATATATGAATGGCAAGCCACTTTGCCGGCCGCAAAGCGCGCTTTGCTTACATTTCTCAATTTTGAATGGGTGTGTGTGTGTGTGTGTGTAATGTCGCAAGAGAGCTATTAAAGGAAAAAGAAGAAGCGCCAGCACCTAGGCTTTCATAATCCGACACACATATGTATATATGTATGTATGTGTTTGTGTGTAAGTGCAAACGTAATATACATTATAATGCAATCAAACACGTCTAGGCAATCGTCTGAAGTTGCCATTTATTGCTGTTTACAGCCAACAATCAGCACAAATTAATACATATGTATGTGCAAACACGTATATATAACTGTTTCTTAAGTACTTTTAAAGATCATCAAGATTCTCAATGAACTTGATATCAATAAATAAAGAGAAAGTAACAAAGATTTTTGAATATACACATAAACATACATATGTGTGTACGTTTGTTCGCTTGTAGGAAACTTTGCATTTTGGCATATAAACTTTTTCGCATTTGAATATCGCATACTTGCCAGAATGAATGATAATTTTTGTTTATCTTTTGCCAGTTTAACACACACATGCATACATACATACATATATATTTATTTGCCGTTGCCGGTTGTTGCGCAACGTTTTGTGATCAACAACAACAATCAACTCAGATTATATTTGAATATATATACATGTGTTGATAACGGTAAACGACGTGTATAAGAGTTTTAATGCATTAGTTAGCAGGATTCAAGCGTAACAGAAACGCTTGCTGTTAACTTGTACTCTGCGTGATAACATGCAAAAATGTTAAATAATTGCGTATCGGAGGCTTAAACGCCTTTCTACTCAACGAAATTTGCATAATTAAAAATACAGATACGATTGACTCATGCACCTGTTCACGGGCAATCAATATTCTTCATTTACGATGTAGCTGTACTTGCTACATTTGGGGCGTGAAATTCCCAACACATTACAAAGCATTAGGAATGTAGATCAACATACCAAATGCATGTATATATGTACATTTATATGCATGTGTGCACATAAAAACTAGCCTCAAGCTTTTCGACAGTGCCAGAAAGATGCAAAAGATGGCTTATTGTTTATAGATAACAATCATTTTATTAGGTGGGATACACTATGTACATCCGAACACATATAATACAGATTTGTATGTCGATAAGAAATTCAAAACAACAGAAATTGCCCGGTTGAACTTTGTTAAACTGCCGTTACAAATCGCGATGTTTTCGCTTGATTTCGTGTGTGTCGTTTAATCGATAACCCGATTAATTAATTGACATCAAATACAATAAAGCGATTAAGTATATGTTTGTGCAATTTTGCAGTTTTACTTACATTTTTGTACTCGGAATGTACGCAATGGACAATAACCAAAAGCCAAATTATGCCAACATTATTTGTAATGTATTAATTTAGAAATTTTGAACTGGTTTTATTTAAATTTGTTAGTCTAATGACATTCAACTCGAGTATTTTTCTATCTAGGATATACATACTTATATTCTAACCTTCACTTAAATGTCAAACATAAATACCCATTTGCAGTTTTTGTATTTTGAAGGGTATATTAAATAAATATATCAATTTTGTTGATCATCAAATGCGATTGACCGACCTTTCGGACCCGAACACGTGTTATGTGTTGTTCTCTCGCATACCTTTCCTCACACATACAAACACACACACACACATAGCAAACCTAGAATAAATAGAGTACAAAATATATTCTTACACGAAAAAGCGTCTATTAAGAACCAACACACACACACACACCTACATGTTATGTACATATGTATAATTTTTGAAAGCCATCGCTTAATCATCACAAAAGAAAAAGAATGAATTTATTACTTGAGCGTGACACCTAAGCAATGCGTTTTTCTTCATAAAAAGAAAGAAAGGAAAATTGGCGGACATTCATTTTTTTATTGCCATTGAAATACATACATACATATGTATATGTATTTAGATAAGCACCTACAACTCACATTCCATACACCATCATGAAAAACCTTTGACCGGCTACACTGCATTCGCATCCGCAGTCGTGTCTTAAAACCCAATTAAAATACAATTACAAGTCGAACTAAATAACCGGTTGCAAAAGTCAAGAAGGTGTACAGTCGAACTTCCATAAAACGAACTTTCTTATAACAAATTAATTTCCCAGAACCCTTATTTCTATAACGAAGTTTTTTCTTGCTCCCCCCCTCTTGAGATTTGAGTTTGACTGTATATGGGTTTTGTTGTTGTGTCTGTTTCTCAATAATAACAATAATCATGATGTTGGTGATGATTTCGATAATGTCTGTATAATATAATATATAATCAATATCATTAGTTTTATAATCAAGCTTGGCAAACCGCAAATGAACCTAGCTCATTATAAAAAAAAAAACCTTTCGACAGATTGAAAATACTTGTTAATCTGTTACACAATCAAGTGGCAACAATGCAGTAAATCTAGGAGAAGTTAAGATAACTCGTACAACAAAAAAGATAAATAACAATAATATTGATTTTTAATGTATAAACCTTCAAAGTTGATATTTGAACTTTCTAAAGCTTATTTAAAACATTTACTGCACATGCTCTTCCCATAACAAAATCTTTAGATCCTATCTAAATCATTTTGTAAATGCTTAAAATTCAAATAAATTTTTAGCTTATGCAAAAAGTTCGTCAAAGGTGCTTAAAATATACTTATGATAATTTTAGAACTTTGAACTTTTTAATTATTTGTATATATAAATATTTGTTGATGTATGTATGTACCATATGTATATTTAAAATTAAATATTTGTGTTGTATTTTCCAGAAAATCTGGCTTCGAGGACAAAATTCAGTATACCATCTCGGAAAAGAAGGAAAAAAAGGCGAGCAAGGCGCATGTGAATTCAGTATTCTTCAAACAGTTGCGACAACTGTTGCGTAAGTATTAATCATATATAATTGAATTAAAAACATAATTATTTTAAATTTGGTTTTGTTTTTCAACGTTTTTTACAGCTATACTCATACCAAAATTTTGGTGCATTGAAACTGGTCTTTTGATGCTAATTGCTTGTGCTTTGATCGGTCGATCGGTTAGCGATATTTGGATGATACAGAATGCAACAGTTGTGGAGAGCACAATTATACATATGAATCGGGCCAAGTTTAAGACGGCATTACTCAAATACCTAGCTGCATTGCCAGCTGTAAGTTGCATTCACTTTCACATTAACAAAATTTAGATTAATTTTCTTATTTTTTTGGTTTCCATAGATTTCTGTTGTTACAAACGTCCTGAAATGGAGTCTGGGCGAGCTCAAGCTACGTTTTCGCACAAATCTAACGCATTATTTATACAGTCAGTACCTCAAGTGAGTACTACTACTTAGCTCCCCAAAATATATACAATACACACGTGCTAAACTTACTTATTCTATTATCTATCTGAATGGGCTTGTTGGACTCACAAGTGTTTTCGCACACACACACACACTTAATATAACACTGACTTTGCCTTTTCGTTATTTGTTTACAGTGGCTATACATACTATAAAATGTCAAATTTGGACAATCGGATAGCGAACGCTGATCAGCTGCTGACAACAGACATTGATAAGTTCTGTGAGAGTGCAACGGATTTGTATTCGAACATAAGTAAACCGGTGTTGGATATTTTCATATATGTATATCGCTTGACGGTTAATTTGGGTGGCAAAACACCGTCGATACTAATGCTCTATCTGTTGTTTGCGGGCGTATTTCTAACGCGACTGCGTCGCCCCACGGGTCGCCTGACCGTCGAGGAACAGAAGCTGGAAGGCGAGTTTCGTTATGTCAACAGCCGATTGATAACCAATTCGGAGGAGGTCGCCTTCTATCAGGGCAATGTGCGTGAGAAGCTAACGCTCTTGGCAAGCTACTCCAAGTTGCGCTCCCATTTGCGCAAGTTTCTCGAATTCCGTGTCAGCATGGGCATCATCGATAATATCATTGGCAAATGTGAGTCTGTCTATTCACAACGCATCATCATCAAATATCAATTACTAACCGCGATTTGAATTTGTAGATTTTGCATCGATTGTTGGATTCTATGCGGTATCGATACCCTTCTTCTCCGAGAACCATCCGCTGCTGTCTGGTGATAAGAGCGGGCAGCGTTTGCAAGCCTATTATACGTACGGACGAATGTTGGTGAAGCTGGCTGAGGCAATTGGTCGTCTAGTTTTGGCCGGTAGGGAGATGTCGCGCTTGGCTGGATTTACGGCCCGAATGACGGAACTAATCAAGGTGCTGGGCGATCTCAATAAGGGCACCTACGAGCGTACCATGGTCAATGGCAATAGTATAGCCCAAAATGGCACAGCGTCGGCAAATGGCAGCAGCTTTGGTCCCAACAAGGGCGCCATGTGCTTTGAGGATAATATTATACGATTCGAGGCGGTGCCATTGGTCACGCCCAATGGCGATGTGCTGCTTAAGGAGCTGACCTTTGAAGTCAAGTAAGCGTGCAACTTCTCTTTCTCTCCATCTCTCTCTTTTGATTTGTATTGTTTTCGGTTGATAGATCTGGCACCAATGTGCTCGTTTGTGGTCCAAATGGCTGTGGCAAATCATCATTGTTTCGCATCCTTGGCGAATTGTGGCCAACGTGGGGCGGCAAGGTGACAAAACCGTCGCGTGGCAAACTCTTTTACATTCCACAGCGACCCTATATGACGCTAGGCAGCTTGCGAGATCAGGTAAAGTGCGACAACCTGCATTTTTGCATTTGCTGCTGTAGCTTTGTCTCTTTCTTTTTCATTGCACTTGACAAAACTAACGGCTTCACTCTCTTATTGTAATTTGTAGATTATTTATCCGCATACACGTGACGATATGCGGCGTTTGGGCAAATCAGATGAGGATCTCTTGCACTTTCTGGACATTGTGCAGCTAACATATCTGGAGCAGCGTGAGAATGGACTAGATGCCATTGAGGACTGGATCGATGTGCTGTCCGGCGGTGAGAAGCAGCGCATTGCGATGGCTCGACTCTTCTATCATAAGCCGCAATTTGCGATTCTGGATGAGTGCACTAGCGCTGTCTCTGTCGATGTTGAGGGCAAAATGTACAGTTATTGTCGTGAGGCGGGCATTACGCTCTTTACAGTGTCGCATCGTAAATCGCTTTGGGTGCATCACGATTTCTATTTGCAATTCGATGGGCGTGGAAGCTATGAGTTTGAGGCCATTGATCAGGATAAGGAGCACTTTGGATCGTAAACACACACAAACTCGCATACACACAAACACACACACACGTTTCTTCTTCTTCCCCCTTTTATCAATACACAAAGCAAACACACACAAATAAGTAAATTTTGGAGGCCAATATTTTGATACCCAAACCAATAGCTATAAAAAAATATATATATAAAGTTATAAATATATATACGTAGTGTTATAGCAATTAACCTTTAGTTACTTGTCACTTTTGTTTTTGTTGTTTACTATTATAACACATCGAAAACTTCCTTAAACCTGCTTCCGATTTTAGATAAATTTTTAACAATTATTTTTTATATATTGTGAACGTACATCTAAATTTGTTGTATTTTCCTATGTTTTTTTTTTTAAGCTTCCTAACTTTTGTAATATGTATTTTCTTCTTTTATCTGTTTTGTCGATACGCTGGTGTTAGTTATTAATTAAACTTTTAAAGAACGATCGTAAATTTTAAAATAACTAGCAAATATTTAGTGAATTAACAAATAAAAAAAAAGCTACGCACAACAAAAACCTGTATGGGTTTTTGGCCCTTTCCTCTTGTATGTATGTATATGCAATATTTTGTAATTTACATTTAATATATGTATAATTATCTATAATTGGAATTTGGAATGAAAGCTTTTTATTCAACTGCACAGCATCAAAATATCAATATTGGCTACTTAATAAATCCAGTCAACTAACTACCTTATGCGGCCATCTGTTAGAATCTTATCAAATTAACAGATAATTATGACTTTATTCGCAATATAGACATTGGAATTGAATAACAAGATAATTATTGACAGCAACAACTGAGAGCGTGAAAGTGATTGTCTACACAAGCAAAGAAACGGTAAATATTATGTATTGATTAGAAAAACAAAAAAGTGTATATGTAATCTGAGTTTTGATTATATTGAACAAACGCAAAAAAAACACAAAATACTCTCATCATAATTGGGTCAAGGTTGGTTGTATTGGCGATTGTTGGGGCGTTAAGTAAATAAATACTACGTCTTGTATTGTATTCATTATTGTATAGTATAGTTCGTATGAATGTTTATGCTTTGCGTTTAGGCTTTTTGCTTTCCATAAGGCTCATTATTGTTTTGCGCAAATCTTCAGTTTCTTTTTGCTCCAGTTCAAGATGCTCAATTTGTTCCTTCTTCGCCTGCAGCTGCGTTTCGAGCACGCTAACAAGATCCTCGCTTTTCTTGCGCCCCTCACGCTGCTCCTCAAGCGCCTTGTGCGTTTTGGCCAGCTCCAAACTACGCTCCTCAATTGTGCGAACTTTCTCTTTAATATCCTGCTCATAAGCAATCACTGACTTCTTTAGCTTATCGATGCGTGTGAACTATAAAAAAAAAGAAGATAAATACAATTTAGTATAAGAGAATTGCTATAGTGTAAAAGCTCATAGGGTTTACGTTGTCTTTGCTGAGCGCTTCCAGTTTTGACAGCTCTTCACTCTTAACATTCAGTTTGCTACGCAACTCTTCGCTGTCCCTTTCCAGGGCTACAATTTCCGAATGTTTGACCACAAGTCGGCGTTCGCTAGCTTGCAGCTGCTCCGACGTTTCCGACCAGCGCTTAAGCAAATCGCTCAAATTCGTTTTCAACTCTCCCGCCTGCCTCTTGAGATCTTTGCACTGTGTTTGCAAACTGAAACAACGAAAAATTAAGGCAACTTAATACTTCACTTTGTTTAAATTCGTTCGACTTACCGCTCCTCGCTGATAAGCAGCTCAAAGTTTTTGGTCTGAAAACGTTCGAGTTCGGCATTTTTTAAATTTGCCAATTGCATGCAATTACAGAGCTGAGCGCTCGCCTGCTCCAGTTGCTGCTGCATATGATGTTTCTGACAGCTCAAACTATCGATTCGATGTTTATATAACTCAATCACCTGCGAAACCGGCACCGATTGCAATTCATTTCGCTGCAATGTATCCTGAATGCTGTCGATCAATGCATCCACACGATGTCCCAATTCCTTGTCAATCAATGTGCGATGACTCTTCAGTATTGCGCTCAAATTGCGCCACTGATCAAAATCATTTGCGTTCCCGCATATTTTTGTGGTTGTTGTTGCTGGTGTAGCATTTGATTTGTTGCCTATGTTGGATACAAACTGCAATTGGAAAAACGCGTCATTGTTTTAGAGTAGTAAAAAGAGCGACAAGAAGATTCTTGTACCTTCGATACCGCTGATCTGGGAAAATGTTCGAATTGTGCTATTTGTAGTATGGCGGCAACAAGCTGCTCATCGCCACTAATCATGGCACGCGCCAAAGCGTATTGAAGCTGAGGCTGTTCAAGCAGTGAAATACACTTGTCCAGATACGCCTTCTTGGCAATGCTGGCAAAGTTAATCAACAGCAACAAACAATAGACAGACTTCTCCACTTCCGTTTGGACGAGAGTTTGGTGGCTAAGCATTTGTGGCAGCAGCGTTAGGGGCGCAGCTAGAATCTTATCGAAGTATGATTCAGATATTTTTGAAAGCACCAATTTCTCGGTTTTGGATTCGCGCAGCAGGACGAGCAGCAGTCGCAGAATGGCGATCACCTGGGCTGGCTTTGTATCGCTGCGCTCGGCGCTGTTGATCAAATTGACAACGCTGGCGGGCTCGCGTGCTATCAGCTGGGCGACAGCAGCACGCTTGCCAAGACGCAGCAGTGACGAAAGCAGCTCAATGGCTGCAACGCCGCACAGCTCCGATTCCAGCCAGTCACAGACAAGTTCAAAGAGTCTGGGTGTAATGGCATCCAAGCTAATCATGCTATTGTTCTCGGACAGTTGAACGATATGTGTGATTAGTTTGAAGATAAGTTCCATGCAGTATTGTTGATGCTTGCGCACATCCTCATTGGAGTCATCCATCTGACGACGTGCCTCAATTTGCTAAAAAGAAAAAACAAAAGAATAACGACAAACGAGAGTTGGTAGAAACTTTTATCCAACTTACATTTAAAAGTCTTTCAATATCGGAACAGAAATTGCCATAGCCGAGCATGGCGCTTTGCAGTCCGGCATGGCATTGAGCATCTAGCAGAAAGTCAACAATGTGCCGCAGTTGTGGTACATGCCACTGCTTGAGGCACTCCTCCATGCCGGCAAAGGCGGTGCGCAAAAAAGTGTCCAGTTCCCGGTGCTCCAACCTCTGAACATCCTCCGAGAGAATGATGAGCATTTTGTAGGCCAGCAGGCCAAAGTTTTGGATGCGACGACTGAAACTGGAGATGTTAACACTGCGCAGAAAGAGAAAAAGCACCACAAAGTTTTTGTAGCACAGATTGACAAGGATTGAGAGAGCTAAATGGGCCTGTGAATTGTTTACATCCGTTGTTTCGGTATCCTCATCAATGTTATGGACAAGCTCCACAAGATACTCGAGCAGCACAACCAGATATGGCTCTTCCCAACTAATGCTTATGCCATAGGTGAGATCCTGCAGTAGTAGCAACAAACGTTGCACTCGCTCCTCCCGCGTCGTACGCTTAAGCAGATAGCTCAAAAATGGCACATAACAATATTTTTGTACAATGGCGCTGCGTGCCTCCAAATTGCGACAACAATGCTGCAGCAACGATACACAGCTCCACAGTGCATCACCATCGTTGTCCAAAGCACTCATCAGTGCATGCAGCTCCACAAAGAAGTTAGCCAACTCCAAATTGCCAGTTTGTGCATAACAATGTGGTGGAACTTTTGTTCCCAACAGCGCAATACTTCTTTGCAGATGCACCAGTGATTCCTCGGTCTTAAGTTGATGATATGCTGCTGATTGGGTGCTAAATTCACGCACATATCTAATTGCTTGTAACAACTCGGCATCCTGTTGCGGTTGCAACAATTGCATTGGGGAGTCGCCATTATGATTGTTGTTGTTGCTGTTTGTGTTAATGGTGTTGTTGCTGTTGGTGGGATTGCCGCTGCCGCGACTTCGTACTGTGGACATTGCCATCAATTACGACTTAAATCTATATACACAATTACTTGCACGAACAGTTGTAGTATTTTTTTGTGGCAGCGCGGCCTTCTATTCGAAAGTTGTTTGACGCTTGCTGCTAGCTGTATATCGATAAGGAAACTAGTTCAGTTGAACAAATTATCGTTCGACTGAACTGAACGAATCTAGTACCGAGGGAAATAAATGATAAATTGTATGCGGTCACACTGGTGTTTAGTTGATTTTTACTATTCACAGCTGACGGAGTATGCGGGCGGTGGGCGCTAGAGATTTTCGGTGTTTATTAAATTTTTTTTTTGTGTGTGTGTCTTCTAACAAAAATTGAAGTTGCTGTGCGTCAAAAATATCATATACACTCTTTATATTCATACATGCAAGAAATGTACTATTAACTGCAAATATTTATGCTTGCTAACGAAGGTACGTACATAATTTGCAACACAAATGAATATCAATTTATATATTAGTATTGGTGCTGATGCAGCGGCGCGGTTGTTTGTTTTCCGCATAGCTTTTATGCATTCATTACTCAATCTTAAATCTAATAAACTTCTGAAAGAACAAACAGCAGCAGCTGCAGCAGTGAATAGTAAAATGTATAGGTGTATGTGTTTTTGTATATGCTTGTGTGCAGCGGCATCCTGATGCTGCTGCCGACGCCAAACAGCGAACCTGCCATTTATTCTCAATGTAGTGCATGCAATTTACGCACATAATTTGATTTGTGTGCGCTTACAAACCACATATGTATGTATGTACATATGTACATGTAACATATTTGTATTTCTGTGTGCCATTAATTGCGAAATGCGCCCAAAAATTTCTTGTTTTCACTCAAAACTCGATATATTAATATATTTTGTGTGTGTGTGTGTGTTCACACAAGCATGCATTTGTTTTCTCGTTGGAAGGGGGGAATAGCGAATGAACGGGATATGCGAGTAAGAGTTTGTTAGAAACCACTGTTGCTGCTGCTCTTTCTCCCTCAATTCTCTGTTTCTTACAGCTCTCTATCGCTCTCTTTCTTTCTTTCTGTCTGTCTGCCCTTGTCACGAACTGCAGTTTCTTGTTCTTTGTTATGCACTTGCCAAAACCATGCCCCCCCCACCCTCTTGACACTACCCAGTTGTTTGTTGGCGTCTTCTCTATAACTTAAAGCGCCCAGCTGCAAGATTTCAAAGAGTGCAAGCTGTGTTGGGTTTCTTTTTGATGACTCAAAATCTCAAAGTCTCGCCCTCTATGTATGACACGTTTGTGTGTGTGCGTGTGTGTATGTATGTTTGTTTTGTATGATTGTTTCGAATTTTTGACCTGCATTATCGGATATGTGATTAACACCTCGACTCCCTCGACTCTTATCAGCGAATAATAAACAAAAAAGTACCAAATTAAATAGATGCTGTCGGCTTCCTCTTCACTTATCTGCTCTTCATAAAACTAAAAACTAAATAATACCCTGCAATCGAAGTTTGTTCCTTATGTCTTAACGCCAAATAACAAAACTCTTCTCACATTGGAAAAAAGCCCATTACGTCAGATTACCTCAAAGACGTAAACACGTACATACGCCGTAAGTAATCGTGGTTTGATGTTAAGTGATATGTTATTGACCCTATAAGTCACTTTTAACTTCTTTGCTTTGTAACCATTAGTGAGAGAGAGAGAGAGGGAAACCAGAACGGAAACTTTAACAAAAGAGATTATACAAAAGGTTAAACAACTAATGTTCTTTTAACCATCTATGCATGATAATTTTTCCATTTAATCTATAAATACATATATAGTAAAAAGTTAGTGCGTTTAGGTTCCGGTGTTTGCCAAGTTCTTTTTTATCAATGCTTCTGGCTATTGACTCGATTACATTGGCAAATTAAATATAAATTAGCGATGTGCCTAGATAAGAAATTTGGCTAGAGTGCTTTGTAAACATAATTAACCTGTACAACCAATTGGGTTATAATAAGGGATTGTTATAATGTAGCAATTAATTTATCATGTAGTTAGTGTTGACTAGCGTTCACTGTACCTTTCAACGACCTGTTCTTTGCAGCTGCTTCGATTTCGTTGTAGTTGTAGTTTTGTTTTAACTCTTCAGTAAAGCAAGATTATTAGGAAAGTTGTTTTTGGCACTTTTGGTTGGTCAAACAAAACAGGTTATAAGGTGCATATTTTGTAGGGTATACAAATTTCGTAAGCACATCGAGGATTGCTGTTTGTTTACTTCTATTCATCATCAGATAATCAATAGCCAGAGTTGTGTATGCAAAAAGAGAAACTTGAAACGTTCACAATACATACAAAAAAAAACACTCAACTTTATTAAGAGCGAAGCCAAAAGAAGCGAAGAAAGAATAAACAGAGTGCAGCGCTTGTTCGCTTTGCAAATTAAAAAAACGAATACTTATATTAACGAATACTATGATGAATCACAAAGTTTGAAAATGCCCCGCAAAATATATTTGTAGCTGTTGGTCAATTGATTGAAAATGTCGTTGAGTATGATTAATAAATAGCAAAAATACACTATATATTATTAGATTTTGACCGGATGGAAAATAATTTTGCCCTTATAAATCTTAGTGGTGCTTTATAGACTATATTACTATTTAACAACTTTTTGCTATCCTAAAACTTTCATGGCCCCGAACGACTGAAAGAATGCCTGAATATTCGCCAACCATTCCGCAATAGAATTTAGACTTCCTAGGTCAACCCTTAATGTGGTGGCAGCAAGCAAAACCAAATAATGCGGGCAGAAATTTTGCGGAAAACGATCTGTGTCCGATACAACAGCACCCGGGCAATGCAGATGTCTCTTGGGTAGCAGCTGCTTCTCAAATGATTAAGTCGGTCTTCTTGCAGAACACTGTAGATAAGAAGATCAGCTAGCTCAGCAAAGAATATCCACTAGCAACATCTACAGCACGTTAAAACAGAAAAGAAGTAGTTTTCACGGAAAACATGTCATCCACCTTAATCTGGATTTGATGAAAGTGCTAAAGGCCAATAAGGGGGCACAGTTGACCTCTAAGGTCGCAGTGCATTTATCGCCATCAACTTTAAAAGATATTATGGTTGAAGTAAGGCTAGGTAGGCCTTTCTCAGAAACACATGGAGGAAAGAAGGACAGTCCCATTATCTCGTCTCTTCTGGGATAAATGTACAATGCAAATAGATCATCTGTTAAATTAAAATGCTCACTGACAAAATCCAAATTTTACTCTCATTTATAAGGCAGCCAAGCCAAAATAAACCGAAAGAAGGCGCCGTTTTTTCGACATAAAAACTCACTTTGCAAATCTGTCTATCAAGGAACAATCAAGCCTATGACACTCACAAAACACATTTGAAATGTAAAACAGCACAAATCCATTGTTAAATGTTATTTCTTCTTCTTCTTTTCCCCCAAACAGAGAGGAAGAAACGATAAAAGTGATACAAGGTTGTAAGTTGTGGTAATTGTCGAGTTTAAAGAGAATGAACAAGGCAGGAAAGCATATACAGAGCGGAGGAGGCACTGCTCTTATGAGCTCTCCACTGCTCGGATCAGCTGGCGGTGGTGGCGTTGGTGGCGTTGGAATGGGAGTAGCAGGATCACCAGCTGGTATAACCTCAATGGTTACCGCCACCAGTCCCATGAATGTGTTCAACTCAATAATGAGCTTCCTGCCGGACAATCGGCCCATAACCTCACTTCACATAGTCGAAGACTTTGAGCGGTAAGTTGTGCAACGAGAATGCAAAAATAATCAAATGCATCGATTGTTATATTTTACGGGTTTCGCAGCTGCCCGAAAAACTTTAGTGCCATACATCGAACATATGATCAGGACGCGGATGCGGATCTGTGGCGTGAAAATAATTTGCTCTTTGGACGACAGACAACACGCTATCTCTGCCTCTCCAAATCGGAGGGATTGCCCGAATATGTTGTGGAGACACTCAAGTAAGTGGAAGAGTTTTCAAACAGTTGTTAAGCGCCCGTTCTCACTTTATTTTTGATCATATTGCAGAGTCATTGCTGAGAAGGTGCCACCGCCAAAAGAGTTCTCGCTTATTTCTCGCACTGCCGACAGCGATCAGAAGGCGTGGCGCAAGCGTCAAATAGCATACAAGTTGTCCAAACGTGGAACGGTCACCCAAGCAGTGACCGATGTAATACTATGCTCAAAGCTAAAGATAGCGCCCGATGGCTTTAAGCTTGCTGGCGATATAAACGGTGTCCTTGTCTGCTATAAAACGGGTGCCATTGCCATTCGATTGCCGCCTCCAATTCCGGGCATCAATGGCACCACCAATGAGGTTGAGCAGGCACTCAATCGTCTCAATTTGCATGGACAGCGCGGAAGTGGACGTGGACCGGTGAGTTTTCAATAATGCTATGAGTCTGCTACAATATTTAATGAATTCAAATATCAATTATAGCTGCCGCAATTACCTGCTGCGAATGAACATCACGATTATGAGGAGATACAGGCGCATTATCAAATCAATTCGCCACAGCGACCTGCTCCGCCACGTCCAGCGTTGTCAGTAGCAGCTAACAGTACAAGTCGCACTAGCTATGGCGGCACTGGCACTTTGGGCACTTACACAGAACTCGAAGGTGTTCCATTTATCTTGCATCCAATGCTGCAGCGCAGCCAAACAACGACTGAAGTAAGTAGTTTTATGCACTTTTCAATGGTTTTTATACTCGATACCGAAGGTTAAAAGTATATTGGGTTTGTCCGTCATGGTGTCTGTCCGTCCGAATGTGCGCAACTTTTTTCCACACGCTTCAAGCTAGAGACTTGTAACTTTGCAAATGTCTTTATCTATGGCCGTGTAAGGTAAAGTGTCAAGTTTACTGGCAATTAGATAAATTCGATAACTCAAAATCGATAAATCCACCTTTTTCGCACGCCCTTACAGCTAGAACTACCAAGTTTATTTCTAGAGTCACCAAATTTGGTAGGAGGATAGCAAGAGACGTCCAACAAAGATCTGCATAAGAACTTTGAATGCCAAGTCCCTCCAAACCATCTCCAGCCCCCTCTCCCAAACTTTGAGCTAAAGTCACCAACTATGGAAGGAAGATAGCTTTTTGCCTTGCCCATCTGCATCAGACAATCTTTGAGGTAGCGTACACCCCAGCCGAATCCGCACCCCATTGCAATCAGGTCTCCTTTTATCTGTTTTATTACTTGTATCGAGTATACCGCAGTCGGTTGCGTCGGACTGCAACGTTTCTACTTGTTTAATATCACATTTTTGATAATGATTTGCTTTTTATATAGTTACCAACACTGCCTGACATCTCAACACTGCTGAAAACTTTGGATTATGACTTTCAGCTGGAGCGTCAGATACTGTGCACCATGAAATCTTCAGCATCTAAGAATCCATTCTTTAAATAGTTAGATCGTTAACAATTAACAACTAGTTGCAAAAGTTATTAAACAAAAAACAAAACCTTACAAATTTAAAGCATACACACAATGTACTTACTCGTATGTGTATATGTATGAAAAACACGAGTACATGAAACCGAGTCACATTTGTACATTTTTGGTTTATATTCAGTTTAGTTTGATAGATTATATATGTATATGTTCTTAGAAAAACCCTTAAACCCAATTATGTGTACTGATTCCTGTGCCTTCAAAGTATATGTATATATATATATATATATATATATATATGTGTGTGTTTATCTAAATTCATGTTCAGTTTTTATATACACATTATCCCCAAGCATTGTGATTGTGAAACGTATGTTTGTCATTATTATTATTTTAAACCAGATTATGCTTATAACTCTATATACACAAATAATATACAACAATACCATGTACAACAATCCCCGATACAAAAACAAATGAATGCATAACATATATTTACACACACATATATACATACACACAACACATAATTATTAAATAGCTTAATAATAATGTTAAAAATCAAACAAGTCAAAGCAAAAACCAGCAGAAGTATTGCATTACAAAGCAAATACAAATGTGTGTACACATATATTTACATAAATAAGTATGTATGTAGACTATAAACCAGTTGGTATTTTAATTGTATGTTTTATATATATATGGGTCCTTAGATCTAGAAACGCGTAGACTGTACGAATAAATTTATCTATATGTTAAACAAATCATAGGCTCACCTCCTCCCCACATGGCACTTAAGAATATCATATAATGTTATGCAGCTGTTTATGAAATACAAAAATATAATTATATACACAATTAAACATACATACATATATTAATAAATTATAGTGTATACTCGTACCAATGTAATATGGTTATTGCATGACATCTCAAAATTTTATCCTTTAGTCCTTGAATGCAATTAGATAGCTTTAGTCCTTGCGATGCCAATGCACCATGTCCTCAGCAAGGTTTTGTCCTAGTTAGAGCTAATTTCCTTAAAAGGACAGCCGTTTTTTGTCTATTGCTCAGTCATATCCTTAAGGATATAAAAAGGACACATATTTTTGAGCTCACTGAAGAAAGGTCTAACAGTCGGCATTCAAGGGTTTTTGAAATTCGACAAAAATATTTTGCCAAAAATTTATCAAGGGGGTAGGTCAGAAAATTTATGAAAAATCACAAGATCCTTTATATCTCGTCCATTTAAAGGACTAGTCGGTTGTCCTTTGGTCAAAAAATAGTCCTTGGTCTGCCAATCAATATAAGCTAACCAAAAGGATAAAAGTCCTTCAAACAGCTGAAATATAAGGACTTTTCTTAAAACAGAAAATCATGTTTTACTCAGCCGTATCCTTACAGATCCTTTTGATACATATGTCAAAAAATTTCTATTTTCTAGGGCTATCAACTGTCCAAAGGACATCAAAATCGTCCTTGTGGTTGTCAAGAAAACAAGGGTTTTGTGATTTCAGCTCAAATTTGTTTGCCTTCCGATGAAATTTTCTAAGTGTTTGGGTTCTTAGAACACCCCATAATCCTTGCATGCAGCTCGATGGAGCTGGTCATAGCGATGCCAACGCACCATGTCCTTTGAAAATTTGTAAGGATGCGACCGTGGTAGAGCTAGTTTAGTAAATCCATTTGTCCCAGTTTAAGTTTCATCCTAAAAGTATGCTGTACAATTTTGAATGTTCAACATCTAAATAAACCCATTTTCCACTTGGTGTATGTATGTTTGTAAGTATGTATGTATGTTTTAGCGCACTAATATAGAAAAAGCCAGTCAGATTCTAGCTTAAGTACCAGGCGAACAGAAGTCAGCAGCAGCTGACTTAGCTTTCTTAAAAGCGAAAATTTTAAAGCATACTTTTAGGCCGGCTTTTTTAAAAATCATTCAACTTAAAGCTTAAAATAAATAGCTTACTTTTGGGCTTTTTTTACATTGAATTTTATTTGATTTGAAAACGGTATTAACTGAAGTTAAATTTTTTAATACACTTATTTTTGGGTCACATCGAGCGAGCTGCCATTGTAGTCATCTGGTCATTTAGTCAACTTTGTTTGTCGTCTCAGAATAGGTTATGAAATAGTAAATCCGGTTGCGAGAGCGTCTTCTTCAGATTGCGTATGCTTAAGCGTTTAAGTCCCCGATCGGCCGTACATCTGTGTAGGAAGGTGATGAGTAGAGACAGGGAGGCAGAAGGCTTATTTTTAGGAAAATTATTTTTTTTAGTGTTGAACATTCTTTATTAGGCGACGAGTACCAGCTGAGGGGAATACCAACACCAAACCACAACACCACAGGCAACAAAAGCGATATTCAATATGGCGAAAATTGGGGGCATAACAGGTTGATGGTATGACGCTGCACTTACTCGAATATGCGATTTTGGTATTCAATCATAAGCCGAACACAATCGGCCAACATTTCGCCCTCGCGCAATAGGGCCTGTATGTCGTTAATGTGTACACCCTGTGGCACTGTGTGAAATATCGACGGTGTTACCGATATCGATAACGTGTCGGCACTTATCTGCTGCAACGGTACCTTCGTTAACCTAGGCGAGAGACAATCAAAAAAGAATTCGGAGTGAATTAAGAAAGAATTTATTATATTCATCATTATTTACTTACCGATTGAAATGGGCAAAAAGATAATCCATAGTGTCCCGATTGATCTCTGGTAGCGATCGTATCAATCTCTTGAGTGTGTCCAGTTTCTGATGCAGCTCGGTCAGGACTAAAAGAACAAAGAAATGAATGAAATAAATAAAAATCAGTTGCCATTTTCCAATTATAAACTTACTCCATTGGTTTGGCGGGCCGATAAATGTTTTGGCTTCATTGACGCTGATCAAAGGACTTTTGATTTCACGCAAAAATAGCTTAAGGACGCCGGTAAGTGTATGTATGTCGACGTCTGGCTGACGCAGTGCATCATAGTCGTTGGCATCGATATTGAAGCGCAACGTTTGAATCTTATTATAATCACCGCACTGTCGATAAACACCCTCCACAGGCTGTGTGGAACGCCGATACTTTGACTCGATCAAATCACAACAATCGATTATAATGCGCGGAACGGTACGATGCTGATCGTGTTTCAACACCAGCTCCAATTCCGTATCGAAGCAATTCTCATCAAAGAAAATGCGCTTTTCCCGCAGTGTTTCAACGCTGGGTCGACTTTTAAACCAATTGGACAGATTCATCCAGGCAGCAAGGCGGGAAGGACGCACTGGACTAATGGCTGGATTACGCTTGGGCGCGTGTGCAGGCACAGGCGGCGGCTGTGGCTGTGAACGTAGCTCCATTATATGACGGCTAAGCTCTGACAGCTTTTGCTCCAACTCCTGACTGTGTGCGGCCTGCGCCTGCAGATCCTGTTCCAGCGTATGCATCCGCTGCTTGAGATTATGCCAGCGTTTGGCACAATATGGACAACAGTTGGAGGTGGGATTGGAATTGGAAGCGCACTGATCCAGACTTGTGTTCGAGACCAGCACTGTGGTAGTCTCATCCAAAAGCAGGCGGGTCAAGTCTCTGGTGCTGCTGCTCTTTAGCAGCGCCAATTTGTTGGGTTTGCTGCGCAATTCTCGCAACAGAACCACAGCTTCGGGACGACCACATTGATCCACATTGCTGGAGCTCGAGCTGGAGGCAGCGCTTTCTAGACGCAGCAATGCTGTGCTTGTCGAGCTATTTATGCGATTACAATGGGCACCGGATGCACTCGACGCCAAGGGCGATGACGTCACGGTGCGATCGCGAAAACAATTCATTAATCGCTTGGATTGCGTCGGCGGCGTCGTCGTCGTCGTCGTATGCTGGCGACGCTCGTAAGCAACGTAACCAGCTGCTCCAATAATCATGTGCGCCGAGTCTGGCGTCCCGGGCGTAACTGGCAAATCTCTTGATCTTGCTTGCTGCTGCTGCATAGCTGCAAACTCAATGTTTTGATATCGAGTTTGAGTTCGACTTTGTCTCGTTAGGGCTCAGCTGCTGAGTTTATCAATTCATTTGCATGAAGCAGCTCCTTCCTGCTCCTCTCTATCTGTCCTCCCACTCGCACTTAATATATTGCCTGACGTCAGCGCCGTGGTGCGAAACTATGGCAAAAATCCAAAACAAAAGAGAAGAGATGAAGTCTTGTAAATGCATATGAAAATAAAAATCTTATTACTACTTATAGCTTTGTTTCACATGCTACAGTGAAGACTAACAAAAGTTACAATCGAACTTCCATATAATGAATCTCCGTACAGCAAAGAAGCCTGCAAATTAGTTCAATAAAAACACACTTTCAATTATACGAAGTTTTTCTGTAACGAAGTTTTTTCTTGCCCCCTTAAGATTCATTGTATGGAATTTCGACTGTATTACTGTAGTAAGCAAAGTGCGAATTATTATTACCTCTTACACTTCAGCAAAGAATCGGCAAAAGAGCCAATTTCCGTTTGTTTGTAACTTGACACCAATGTGCCAAAGTCGAGTTGTTGTTAATGTTGCTGCTCTGCCCAGATGCCAGATGTCCGCTTTGTTGTCCAGAAATAGTCCCAACTATGACGCAGCGGGATCAATAACAATTTAAATTCACATGCAGCTCGGATTTCCACACACTCGCCCCCCGACTCTCTGAATCAAACTATTCGAATAATAATAATAATAAAAAAAACCAAGAAACGAACGAAATAAATAAATAATTTTTGTGCGTTCTTATCATCAACATGGTTCGGTTCGTTTTGCTTCGGAACTTTTGCTCTTGATAAGATAAAACAACGTAGAGAGGGAGAGCGAACCTTTCAGTCGAACATAACCGACTAACTTATACCCTGCTATTAAGTAGATCCAAGGAAGGAAAGACGGACATTGCTGAATCGACTAGCCTGTTGATCTTGATCGATAATATATAAGTATATATATATACTTAATGTGATTGGAAATGCATATTTCTTTTCCACAAAACTATTATTCCTTTTGTATCCATATAACAGGGTTTAGGGTATAAAAATATTATTTAAATCATAAAAAATTATCAAATGAAATACCCTAAAAGCCGAATTCGATGACGTGTTTTACTTATAACTAGGGGACCGTAATCATTAAAAATATACAATAATATTAAGTTTTGTTTGTGTTCATAAAAAAATTAATACAATTTATTAATCATTAACTTCGGGTGTTATAATTTTGATCAAAAATAATGAGAATGCTCTAAGCTTCATAATATTACTCAACTTTAATGTTTATCATTGAAGATATGGTAAAAAAATTTAAGATTTTAAAATCATGGCGAAAAATAAGGATTTTAGTGTGAACTTTACCTCCGTAAAAAGAAAAAAATTCGTAATTTACGGTCCCCGCTTATAACTATTACAATAAAACTACCATAAAGGATTAAGAAAAAACTTTGTTATAGAGAAAATTTTCAATATAAAATAAGGTTTGATCGAACTTAAATGAAGGGCTATGGAAGTGAAATCGTTATATAAAAAACTTCGATGTACGATATTGAACTGTTTTAGCCCTAGCCATTTGCATCCTAATCACTTGTTATTGTGAGGCAAAGGGTTGCGATAAGAGCTTCAATTCGTCACTGTGAAATATTCTCGCACATGGTTATATAGTTATTCAATTCAAGCGGCTACTGCGCAGACATTCTTAAGTGAATTCTTCTACATATTATAATAATTAACTGGAGTGAGTTTTAATTCGATTTCTTACTTAAATTTCGTTTTGTGCATACTGTTAAATCGTATTCTATCCCATTTTATATCTGTAGAGACAATATCACACATACCTTAAAGTGATCCAGGTGGCTGTTGGTCGCACAAATAAGAAGGCTTTGTATTCCTAGCCCATTTTTTGACATTTATAACGTAAGCGTTTTTTGAGAGCACAGGACGTGGACATGTGGTTTATGTAGCCAACACTTGTGGGACATTGAGTTTTAATTCGGATTCCAAGTGACACGAACCATTCGCAGCCAACGACAATAAGCAGCATCTTTTATTTTCGACATCGTCCATGCTGGTTGTACTATTACTAAGAAGCTTTAGTTGTTTTTGCTGCTGATCCTTCTCTAGTTGTGCATAAGTTGAATGCAACCTTCTATGGTAATAGGGCTCTGCATTTATTTTTGAAGGCATCTCACAGAAGCAAATTGTTGTGCCAGACCAAAGGTGTCGCCTCAAACAACGCTGTGAGTCGATATATGGTGTTACACGAACCCAGCTTGAACAGTTGTTGTGCTCTAAAAGAAATTTAGTCAATTGGATGAATGACATTTGATAAGGTAGGAAGTTAAGCCAGTGGAATGCTTACTGCGTTGTCCATTTGTTTTGTTGTAATCTAAAGCAGCGATTCTGTTTATACTCCTTCCCCGCAAGCGACTCTATCTAAATGTTCTTTATAATCCCGGAAAATAGTTGTTTGCTGCGCCGCCGTGTTCTGCCACACAATGTTGCCGCAGCGCCTTAATTTCGCAGTCTTCATTTTCTTGCTATTGACATATATTTCTTAATTTTGTTTTAAAAATTAATGCAGCAAAATTATAGTTGCACTGCATAAAAACTATCGATGTTTAGTCTATTCAATCGATACCCGATATTTGCGCGTGTTGGGTAACACTGCATTGCGCGCAAATGTATGAATTTAAGCTTCTATTTGAATTTAAAAAACAAAACGTTATTTCAAATCAGTTTGTGTTGTAGTTATTGAAAACTAAATACACTTTTTGATTTTTGTTCGACGCACGACCAATACTCACTTGGACACAATTTGTTGACAATGTCTATGTACGACAAGATACAAATTTTATCTCGTCGTTCCCAGAGTCTCCCCAGAAGATTCCAGTGGCATATACTGATACTTTTCTGATCCGTATTTGTTGTCTGTTCAGTCTCAGAAATGAAAATAATAAAAAGTTTTCTTCTCGGCCTGGCTTACGGCATTCAACGAACATTAATGGTATGCAGTAAATAATCCAGCGATGACAGCAAAACGCGCCTCCAGCATCAACACTTGCAATGGAAAAATCAAACGAGTTAGAAATTGTTTATTTTTTGCAAAAATTAAAATTTTTGACTATGCTTAACTCAACGGCCAATACAAACCTGGACACTACGTGATGACATCAGACGGCAACATCGCTCCATATGATTCCAACGGCACACAGAGCATACTAACCTGGCTCCCCAATGTCGTTTGTCCAGCGTTGAATTCGTTCAGCCTGGCAGCGGCATTGTGTGGGCCCGCTTTGGTCAGGCTGCAAATAATCCAGCGACGACAGCAAAAGGCATCTTCAGCTTCAGCATCTACACCTGGAGTAAAAGAAAAACTGATTATTTTTGTCAACTACAACTAACCTTACAACAACATCACTATGGTCACCCTAAGACCATTCCGGACCTAACACCATTCCGGACAATAAGTTGTATTCATATTTACCACTGCTTGCAAATACATAACTCTCAACACTTTTTTTTCCGTCCTCTTGCCTAAAAGACAGAATACAATCAGGTGCCGTCTGTTTCACCCACAGCAAAACACTTTTTTTCGGTTCTCTTGTGTTCTCTGTTTCGTGTTTTCCATTGCGCAAAACACATGAATCGGTCTTGCAATAATAACTTTAGGAGAGACAAATTGCGGTTTCTCAGCAAATGAGTGTCTGCAAATGAGCAAAATGTTAAAAGTGGAAGCAAAAAGTGTCTTTTTGTATGCATGTATGTGTGTAATTTCTGTGTACTATAATAGAAACCAACGCAAAAGACGCATACAAGTATACTCAAAAGATACGATCTTTGAAAGGCACGAGCATAAAGAGAACGAAAAAAAACTGTTTTTGCTGAGTATTCCACTCGTTGATCATTAACAGCGTTGAGTGTGTTTTCTCGCTTCCTTTTTTTTTATTACGACCCAATGAAACAGATTTTTTTCGGACAGTCTGAAAGTGTCAAGACTTTTTTGCAAGCTCTGATTATAATTGAATGCAGCATTGATTTTAATAAATTTTGTTGTATTAGTTCTTCTACAACTCTGCCCACATTCGAGATTGACTCAAACGACTTTCAGTTTCATCTGCATTTTCATTAGCACGCAACAAACGCTGTCTTGTTAAGGCGTGTGTATTGCGTCTAATATTTGCATTTAAATTTACATACAATTTACATATACATATGTATGTAATTAAGGCTGAAAATACTTCGCTGTAATATTTTTATGTATTGTAAAAAGTATGTATTACCTTAAAACGTCCTATAATCCCTAATAGTCACTTATTAATTTATCACTTCTTGTTTTTTGATGTGTTAACATACTTAAATATATTCATAATGACTGAGAGTGGGCAACTTGGATCGAATAACATATGTGTGTATGTTATTTTGCCTTGCTCCAGGCGAATAACTGTAAGAGACGAAGTGTTGCTTTTCATTATTCCAGTATGAGCTAGCGAACATAAAACGATGTGTCTGCTGCTTTGCATTCGCTTTGTTTAGATTGCACTCAGATGCAGAGAAGCAGCCGAATGAGACAGTTGAGCCACGCAGCTCTGCTGAATTTTTATGCACATTAAAAAAAAGCAATACAAGATAACAAGAAAAAATGATATGTAGGTACATATTTATTTGCAGGTGTAGGGTTTCAGGGCTGGCAATAATTTTCTGTACTTATGATACAGAGTAATATGATTACAATTATTATACAATATAAAATAAATAAATAAAATGGTCACAAAAAATCAAGTACAATTGCAAAACCATTCATACTGAGTTTCTGTATTGTCCGCTTTGTAAGTCTGTTTTGCAGTGCCATTGCAAAATAGCTTTCAGCATTGAGTTGTTTCACAGACGTTCAATATACAGATATTGCAATTGCCAACAAGAGCTAAGAGCAAGCGCGTAAGTAGATTTTTGTTTCACTTGCCTTTGCGCTCAACGGCCCGAGCCATCTGTTGACCGACAACCAAGAACGGTAAAAATTGTTTGTATTTGGAATTTGTGTACATCTTTGCATAACTGTATGGAAATTGAGTTGGCAAAATTGTTGGCTAGTGTTATAAAACTGAAAACATGAAAAGTTTTTATGACCAGCAATTAAAAAAACTGAAATTTGACTGTGTGTTAATGTATGCATATACAGCACCTTCAAATGTGTGCGTGGCAATGGTGTCCCATTTCTTGACCCGTCTCAATGATTATGTATTATGTTGGCAATTTATGAGATAATATTAAAAATATTGTAAAAATAAAGGAAAACTAAATTCAATAAACTATTCTTTTATTTTTTACGCTAATATATTCATAGCAATCAAACAGGTACAAACAAGTGTTAACACATCGCCCGCAATCATTGATTTTTTTAACATGAATTTTGATAAAAAATTCTGTTTCTAACTAAGAATGCAGTGTTATTTAAGGGGTCAAAAAATTAATTTTAAGGTATTGCTCTTGAAAGTCGAGCGAATTTGGCGAAGTTATAGCTGATGGAAGTTTGGAACCGTTCCAAGTCGAAATTTATAGTTATTTTTTATTCCCTGAACCCATAAAATGGGTAAAAAGGATAAAATGGTTTTTAGCAAAAGTATGTAACAGGCAGAAGACAGCATCTCCAACCCCATAAAGTATATATATTCTTGATCTGCATCAACAGCCGAGCCGATATGGCAAGTTCATCTGTCCGCCCGTCTTTATGAACGTATTGATCTCAGAAACTACAAGAGCTATAGAATTCAGATTTTGAATATAAGTTTTCCTATACCATAAGCAGAACAATTTTGTTTCAAATTATTGATTACTATTCTGGTTTCCGATATACACATGGAATCGATTACAAAAAATCGAATTTTGAAAATATAAAAATGTTTGAAATAATGGGTAACGATAGAACTTTTCTGAAAATTTCTTCCAGTTCAGTTAAGAAGCACCGGATATATCGAAGTGAATCGATTGAAGTAATTTCAGTTTTGTTTACATTCATCATTATTTCTAATAGCTAAGCAAATTTTAAGGCGCAAAGAATAAACCGCAGCCAGCTCCTTATAATTCCCAATCGGTTCTATAGGATGATTTATTAAGCTTCAGCATCTACATCTGGAGAAGTGCCTACCCATAGGACTCGCAACCCAGCCGAGGCACACCTGCACAAATTTCAAAAACGTCTTTGTCATGATCAGCAACAGCATGTCGGACCGATACATACACAGCATATATAGACTTACATTTACATTAACATTAACATTTGCATAACATACATGTACATGATCCCTTTATTATAAGTTACAATATGCTTTGCTATTCTACATGAACTGGGGTGTGAGTGAAGTCCCGTTGAACGCATGCAATGTACTTTGTAGCTGTTAAAAAAGAAACCGAGAATCAGTCTTGATCGAGCTGCGGAATAAAATAGACTTGTGTATGTGAAGCTGCTGCGTTTTAATATTTAGTGAAGAACATTTGTCTACCACAAAATGAACATTAATATGTGTGGATGTATGTCATATGAAAGTTCACTTGATTGCGAGTTGCCGGCGGCAGCTATTATATAGATATGTTTGTGTAAAAACATAATATATTTATTGAAATGTGTATTTGTTTAATAAGTGAGGATGTACAATTTTCGTAAATTTATCGGAGAGTTGTAGAACGTGTGAATAATGTTTAGGATAAAATATTATTCTGTTGTGGAAGAATAAATTCACATATGTACGTATACGTATGTATGTATGTGCTGCATTGTTCAGTTTCCCTTTGCGTTCAGCGGCCCGTCGATTAAAGGAGAGGCGGCGGGTCAGCGGACAGCAAGAACGGTAAAAAGCTGTTGGTACATATAGTAAGAAAGTGCGTTTGAAACATATATTTCTTGCTGTGCCTGCCTATCGAGGTTTTTGTTATTTTTGATATTTTTCCTTTTTCTGTGTCGTCGGCAAACGCGGGCTTACATTTGCATATGTATGTACCAATGCACTACTGAATACACTTTCGTAATTTGTGTACATCTTTGCATAACTGTATGCCAATGATTGTTGGAAAGTGTCATATGGTAAAAATTGGGAAGAGTATGCATGATCAGCAATAGCAAAACTGATCTTTGACTGCCTTGGAAGACAAAAATGTTGTTGTTTTACTCAAGCGCCATAATGGGGGAAGATAAATAGTTTTGTGGACAAGTGTTTGCAGAAGCCTAGTTGTTAGCTCAAGATACTTGGTTGGATAGGTTCAGAATACTTAAGGCAGGCAAGCTATCGTTCATATCTGAGAGCAGTGGAATAAGGTTTTGTTTTTCAAAAATCAAGGTGTTCAGGAATATAATCGCTCGGTATTAAATGAAGACGAAAATAAAGTTAAATCTATTGCAACAGATGTATATTCTGGCTACAACAACGCAGAACAATTGGCATTCTCTCGTCAAAAATTTAATAAAATGGCAATTATAGACACTGGTGGACTACCATATGAAATAATGCTTGTCATAAACAAACCATACATGATAACAGCCAACATTGACGTATCAAATGGTTTAGATAACGGAGCAGTAGGAGTTTGTATTTTTATTGAATTTTGCGATAATAATTGCACAGTTAAGCGGTTGTAGGTAAAACTTGCAGGATGCAAAATTGGCGAGAAAGCAAAAAGGAAAAGTGCATTCTACGCGTCTAGAATGAGAGTATTAACTGGTTTAGTTCCAATCAATCGTCGAAATGCAAGTATACATCTCAATAGCAACAAGACAATCAATGTCAAAAGATCACATTTTCCTGTAACACCAGCTTGTGCATTAACAATACATAAGTCGCAAGGAGCATCTCTCGAGCAAGTTGTTTACAAGTACGATAAGCTACATGACCAGCAGCTAGTGTATGTTGCTCTTTAAATAGTAACTGCATCAGAGGGACTCTTCATTGTTCTTTATCAAGGTGAAAACGTGTGCCATCATGCAAACGGCCAAACAAAAGATTGGACCCTTTACGAGTTGAATTTGCACGGCTTGCAACTAGCTCATTAAAGACTGTGCAAGATGATGCTCTGGAGTTTTTACAAGCACCGGACTCAACACCATTCATGACAATTTACCAGTTGCTAATACTAGTTTATTAGCAATCTTGTGTGATATTTCTAATATCACGTTTGTTAATGGAGCCCGAACAACGCCAACAACACATTTACCAAAAATGCTGACTATCTACTTGCTCTTGGCTATATTGCTGTAATTACATCACAACAACAAACCAAAACACAAGCGCTACTTACCTGGTCTCCTTTATCGTTTTAGACGTTAAATGATATTATTGTTGGAAGGATTGATTGTCCTGTCTTACTTTCTTTAATAATGTTTTTCACCCCATCGAGGTGTCTCAGGGTTGTAAATACATTTTTTATTAGCATCCACCGTACCAACTATGGTCTAAATGAGCCTATTTCCAGGACTTTAAGTATTTATAATTCGCTGCCAGTCGAGTTGCGCTTCGATTTTATTTCTAATTCTAGATCAATTAAGCATCTTCTTAAGCAGTATTTTTTAAGATGATGTTTGTATATCTTATTGTGTGTTGTTTAGTGTTAGGGAGTAATAAGTTAATATACCAGAACGGAGAACTATGTTGCTCTTTGGTAGTTTGGAATCAATAAAGAAATAAACTCCATTCAGGAAAAATCAACAGCCAAATACCCACAACATCGGATCGGGTTCTGGAAAAAGACATGAAGAATAAATGACACACACTCTCACTTACCTGGTTCCTGCTTATGTCACCCTTTCGGTGGCCAACGCGGGAAATCCGGAGGATTGGCGAGTGGTCATTTCGCCGGCACAAACATCAGCGGGCAACTCAAGGTTTATAAATCTCAACTTGCAAATAAAAAACAGAAAATTCATCAGTGCAATAAGCTGACATTTTCTTGCCAAAAAAACGATACACACTCTTACCTACCTGATTCCTGCTCATGTCACCCTCTCGGTGGCCAACGTGGGAATTCCAGAGGATTGGCGTGTGTGGTCACTCCGCCAGCACAAACACCAGCGGGCAACTCAAGGCTACAACATCAAAACCTGCAAATAAAAAATAAACAAACAGAAAATTCATCAGTGCAACAAGCTGACATTTTCTTGCCAAAAATGCGAGGACCACCGGCGACGCAGCGGCGTAACGCCACTATAAAATTGATCTTGCAGCTATTGAATCGTGGCATCCTGTGGACAAACCGTGCCTGGCATACTTGGACCCAGCACGGTCATCCATCAACCTTCAATTAACATCCTGCTGCAAGACCTCAGTTCCTGCCGTAAGGTAGACCTAAGAATAGTTTAAAGTGTTGGTTTTCTCTATTCGTCACAAAGTGTTAAAAAAAAAAAAAAAACACAATCAGCTGCATGGTTCACAATGGCCAGGGCAAGTGTTGAAAACACATGCTTTGCCATTGTGAATGATCAGCTTATTAGTCTGCCGGCCAAGTGGGCAGCGTTATTAAGCATTTCATAAATGAAATGCAATTCGTACGTTGCATATGTTTGTTTTTTCCTTTTCAAGCCATTAAGTTCTTGCTTTTTTTATGACATTTGTATATAAACGTAGTTAGTCCTTACAAATAGCTCAGCAAGAGCTGAAAAAAAAAAAGTCAAAACCAATGTTAGTATATAAGTATAGGTTGATTAAAACTCACACATGTTGCTTAACCAAGTAATGAGGTGGGTTCAAGGGTTTTTAATTAAAAAATCCCGCAAAAATCCGGTTTCAGCGAAAAAAAATGTTGGCGGGAAGTCATTAAGCCTGTTGTTAAGTAATGTTCATAATTTTCGTAGCAATTAAGCTATCATACTAAGTGTATAGATTTCGCTGGTAGTAGTGTTAATAGTATTATTTTTTAATTTATTATGTAAAACTTCACCACTTTCGAATGCATGTGATAGCGCTCATTTTATGAATAAATAAAAACAGCAGGCACCAATCGACTCGCTCAGTGAGTGAGAAGTTAAAAACTTGCTCAACTGAGCGAGCCGATCAGCCGTGCCGGCGCGTCTCGCAGCTCATAACTCGTGTTTTGGCTGCGGGCGCGACCGGTTGTGTGCTTTGCGACGCGGAAAAAAGACTGCCGGCCAAGTGGGTAGCGTTACTCAGAATTTCACAAAAATTCAAATCGATCGTTACATATGTTTGTTTTTTTTTCAAGTCATTAATATTTTGTGTCATATGTATTAAACGTAATTAGTTCTTGTTAGCTTAGCAAGAGCTAAACAATATAAAAAGCCAAAACCAATGTTAGAATATAAGTTTAGGTTGATTAAAACCCATATATGTTGCTATATAAAGTAATGAGGTGGGTTCAAGGGTTTAACTAAAAACTCGCTTTAATCCGGTTTAAGCGAAGCGATGTTGGCCGGCAGTCACTAAGCCTGTTAGGAGTATTACTTAAAAATTTTTTTTGTTTATTTTTTTTGTGAACCTTTCGAACGCCTGTTGCTGTTCTAGAGTACTCGGAAGGCCTTACGTAGCTTGGATTTTGCTCGATAAGACAGTGCTGCTATCTCCGATAAATTTATGGTCATCGTAGACGGGCAATCAACCCTGAAGTTTCCTAATTCCACTCGGCATGTTTTTCTACATGAGAATCAAATTAAGGAACTAATTACTCTTAAGCCCATCCTGGACCGAGCATCGGAAGTAAGGTAGAACCAGATGTGAAGAATGGCTTTGATCAAAAGGTATGGTTAGAGTCTTGTTCCAATGACAACTGAGAGATCTATTCCCATTGAACACTCTCCTTCTCCTTGTATTATGAAAGCAAGCTACATATAATTTATGTACTTGACTTTATTGGCAGTTTTCAATCCCGAGGGAGAGAATTTGGTGTTTTGTGTGTTAGTTTTAGTATCTTAATACCCTACCAGAGAGCTTTGAGATGATTTGCATCAACAGCCCCTAGGTATGGCATTTGTATTGTATTTGCTTAAGTAAGAACTTTGCAAATAGTTTTGACATTGTGTGTTTTCTGGCTAAATTAATAACCTGCTTGAGACTGTATGGATTTATTTAGTTTATGCAAGTTTTACGTTAGAACAGTTCAAGTTAGGTTTGTAGAGAATGAGTATTTGAAATCATGGGAGCCAGGTTGGTGAGTGGATATAAGTTAAAGTTGTTTTTACGTTAGAGTGGATCGAATAAAGTTGTAAAATATTTAAATTTTTAAGAGCGAGATTGTATGAAATGCCATTAAGTTGAATTGTTTTTGCGTTAGAGTGGATCGAATTTAAATTGTAAGATATTTAAGTTTATGAACGTAGAGTTGAGTGAATTGGTAAGGTTAACTTGTTCTTATGTTGGAATGGGTCGAATTAAGTTGTAGAATTTCCATGTTTATAAGAGGGCATATCTGCTCTAGTTCTAGTGGATCTCATTGAGTTCTTAAGTTGTTCTTAGGTGTTGAGGTTGTAAGATCAATGTTTCTTTTCCTGCTAGATTTGACCGTGTAACATGCCGTATTTGAAGCTGAAACTATAAGATTTGACATATTGTTTTTAATATTGTATTGTTATTAGATTAGTTAATATCAGTGGGCAAAGCCCACTCCTGTTTTGAGTTTATTTTTATTTTATTTTATTGCTTGTTTATTTATAGTTACATAGTTTTATTACTAGCTTTGATGTTTTAGGTAACACTGTTCTTATTTTTCTATTCTTATTGGGTAATTAACTTTGAACAAAGAGAGTGGCTGATGTCTATTATTTTTTGGTTGTTGTAACCTGCTTTGTTCAATGGCTCCTTGTTTGTAAACAGGGCATCCTTTAAAAATAGCAATGTGGTTGCCATTACAATTAGCACATTTTCCATTTGCAGTTTTTGGTTTTGTACAGATACTAGAGGGATGCGGACCAGCACATTTAAAGCAAGTGAAAAGGTTTTTGGGGCAGTCTTTATACCAGTGGTCAAATTTAAGGCATTTGTGGCGTTGGTAGGCTTTATTATATTCTTTGGCTTTTTCTATTTATACCTTGTAAGCACCTATTTTATTGATTCTAAAGATTTCTGTATTATTTGGTTTTTTTGTTAAAGCAATTTTGAAGGAGCTATTTGGGAGTTTGGAGTTATTTCCTATTATATTGTGAATAGAGCAGGTGTTGTGACCTAGTAGTTCTAACTGTGTTGATATCCAGTTATTTGGGACTGTGTGGTGAAGGCCCTTGATTACAACGTTAAATCTATTACTTGTTTTATTTTGAGATTGGAAGTTTACTTTAAGTTTGTTGAGGATTTCAATTAGTTTATTTTTTTTTGCTTTCAGAGCATTGAATTTTAATATTATTATCACACAATATAGTAATGGTAATGGAGTTGGGGCCTAGATGATTTTCTATTTTTTCTATTAGATTGTTGGCGTCAGCAACGTCCTTTATTGTTAAGTGAGGTTTTTTTTTTTATTGCTGAGGGAGGGAGTTGGTTACTATTATCAGAGTAGTCTGAATTACTACCGCTGTTTGTGGAATCCGGTGAGAAACTTTTTTCTGAGAGTTTTGTATTTGTATCTTTATTTAGGTTTCTTAGTCCAAGTGTGGCCATGAGGTTGATAGAGCTGCTTCCATTCTTTCTTTGTTAAGTTTTATTTCTTGCCCTATAACTTCAAGAGCCTTTTCTTGGTATTTAGTGAGTTTCCTCTTGAGAATAGGTTTGCTTTCCTTAGTAGTCCTATGAGAGTCTTTTTAACCGAAATCTGGTCAAAATTGCAAATTCGGACATCGTTGTATCTTTGCCAATCCGCGCCCGATTGGGCTCAAAAATGTTTTATCCTCATTGCATGGGTCCCAGCTGACGTCACGCAACAACTCTGGTGTGTTTCCTTCACGTCAAACACAAAAATTATGCCACTCCAAATTGTGCCTGCCGCCGGTGAAATTGCACTGGCTGCAGCTGACGTTCGACGCAGATGTTGCTTACATATCCCGTGCATGGCCGTTTCTGAACGTGTGCGACGCAGATGACTACGGATAACTCCATTTGATGACAATTATGCTGCAATTTAATTTTAATTAATAATTTTAACCTTAATTTTAATTGTAATTGGTTAGTTACTTACACTCGTTTTATACCATATGGTAATGGTTATATTCATTTTGCCTTTTTGTTTTGTTTCGCTTTTGATTTGCTATGTTAAAAATGTCAAAGTAATGTCAATTTCGTAACGCAATTTTTGGCAATGTTATAGCTCTCACTCAGTTTTCGCCCGTCACATTTTGAACCGAGTGTAACGATAAATCTTTCATTCGTACTGCCATTTTAGTCTATCCGTATACATGTTGCCACCCTAATTAGGTAATTTAAGGAAGACAATTACGCGTTAAATACCCTTCTAGTTTTTTCGCTCACCAGCAGCCGGCCGAGTCGGACGTACATTTTTCAATCGCTCCCGCACTCTATAGTAGAAAATATATAAATATTTTTTTCGGCCAAAATTCGTGTGCTGCGCTAGTTTTATTTATATTTATTTCCAATATATATGTTATATAAATTAAAACAAAAAATAAAAATATATAATTAATGTGAAAAAAGTCGGCTCCTCGGACACATTGGTGATATCCGAATATGCCATCTCATGGATCCAGCCGCAGAATACAAAAACGGTCATTCATCATCCTACAATTAAGATCCTGCAACGAGACATCAGTTCCTGCTTTAAGGTTAATGTTATGTTATATGTTAAAATATTAATTATTGATCTCTCTCACAAACGCACACACATACACACATGCGTATTATATGTTCTTTGTTAAATGTAAATTTATCCACCTTAGCCCGCCAAATTTTAAAAAGTTCGCAGACATTAAATTCTAATGTCTGTAGTTTGTCATTTAGTCTGTCCATATATGTTTATATACAATAAGCCAGAAAGTTGAGAGTTGTCTCGTTTTTAGTTATGTTTCCTTTTTATGTTTCAACCAGTAGTTTCTCGTCAACCGGTAGTTTCTCGTCGTAGGTCGTCGACGGTCGACTTGCTCTGAGTTAACTCGTGTCACGGAAAAGCCATAAGAGAGAATAGAATGAAAAAAAAGAAAGAGAAACACGAAAATAAAATTAGCTAACGAAAAAAAAAAAATTTGAAAATTACGTAGGCTGGCTCCAAAATCGATGTGTTTTTCCGAAGCACAATTTTGCTGAAATACTTTTTTTTTTAAATTTAAAACAATTAAAAAAAATGAATAATACAATAAATTTTTAAAATAACTGTCTTTGTAATTCGTTATTTATTTCTTTTGACGTTGTAAAAAGAAAATGACATTGTTCAAATTATTTATTAAAAAAGATTAAAGATTTAAAAAAATTAAGACATGTTTTTATTAAAGTATTTTAGGTGGTTGTCAGACAGTTTTTCTTTAACCCACTTTTTGCGTGAAGTAAACCTTTTAAAGTGTCCGTTGCTAACTTATTTCTATTATTAGTTTTAATTAAATTTATTTCAGAATATTGTCGCTTAACATTAGCACTGCTATGTGGCAAAATAAGCGAATTTTGAGTACACTCCGTCAAGATCGGAAACATCTGGGTTGAATTTCCCTTTTTAACATTTAAAATTAACGCCGAAAATCGTCTGACGGTACCGCTTCCTCCTCTTTAAAGGGAAAACTCATGTTTCGCAGAAGTCGCCATTCGCGGTCTAGCTCCGTCATATTTTGTGAACACAATCCTGTAAATAATAAGAAGTAATTGAAAATTCGGTTAAAAAGATAATACAAAATTTGCCCCAAATGTGCAATAGATGGTAGCTTTGTTTTAAAACTATTGTTGAGTATTGTCGCTGGATTTAAAAAGTTTAAACTTTTAATTTTCAAAGGAAAACCGATTTTGTAGTTGCCTTTAACTTTCAATATAAAATTGAAGCCGCGAGTTTTGAAGCTGGATAATTTCATCTCGTTCCAGATTATGTTCTTTTTTTATCAACAAAGCCGCAAAGTTGCCTCCGAAATACATATTTTTTAAGGGCAAGTGGTTCTCATCGTTAGCGAAATCAATCTTTAGTTATTCTTCATCAGGCAATAATAAAAACTCCGACTTTACAAAGCACTCAACGATAGCCGTGTAAACTGCAAGAACTTTTTCGTAGAACAAATACAGCTTTGGACTGCATTTAATTGTTTAAATCGTTAAAATAGGGCAGCAAAAATTTTAGAAACTCAAAATAAAGTTCTGTCGTCGAATCTAAACACATTTGAAGAATCGGCTCTGCAGATTTTAACTGGTCATTCAATGCAGCTGCTTAAAAGTAAAATCCACTCTTCTTCCTCGTGCACCGTCGCTGTTATCGACAGTTTCGTTTTCGCGATTGCTGTGAGTATTGCTTCGTAGATGTTGGTCCCAAGTCTCGTGGCCCTGGGGACAGAGCCGGGTTGGCGCTGTGTCATTCTGGGTGTTAGCGCTATTTGGTCTAGGTTGCGACGAATTGTGAGCTGTCGATAGACCTGGCTGGAAGTTGTTCTAACAGCCACAATAAGAGTTTTGCTGGAAATCCGATAGTATTTAGCTTTTATAGCAACAGATAATAACGTAGCATAATCAAATGCCTTAATAAAATCGGTGTAAATCACGTCAGTTTACATTTGATATCGTTTACGAATAAGCCTATATAGAGTCAAGTAAAATCTAATTGTTCCGATTGCAATTTGTGAGAGACTGGCATTTAAAAGTCTGTGTGCCTGTAAAGTTTGTTCGAAATGTAATGCTTGTTCAATTGTTAATAGTTTTTTTTTTTGCCGTCTCCCAATGCCCTTGCCTCAGTCGCAGTCTACCGTTCCGCCTCCGGTTCCTACTGTGGTTCCTCCTAAAGTTCCTCCTGCGTTTCTTCCTGCGGTTCCACCTACGGTTCCTCCTACGGTTCCTCCTACGGATCCTCCTACGGATCCTCCTACGGATCCTCCTACGGATCCTCCTACGGATCCTCCTACGGATCCTCCTACGGATCCTCCTACGGATCCTCCTACGGATCCTTCACCAAATCCGCCTTCAAATTCAACCGTGCTACCGCCCGCAGTTTTTTCAACTAACTTCGATTATATGATTAATCTTACCACTCAAAGCTAAAACATATATCTAACTAGCACGCACTACCGACACATATTACACACTACTTCATGGCTTTATATTTGACGTACAGAGAAGTTGAGGTTTTTTGTTAGTGACGTTCACTATTTGTGACTTCTTGATTTCGAATGATTGAGGTCTCAATTAAAAAAGGAATAGTGTCACCAATAGAGTAATACGCCCAATGTTTGTTGCACCAATGGAGTGATGCGGCCAATACCTGATGCACAAGTTGTGCGCACTCGAGAACATTAACCATTTAACTAGCACCATACTGTTGCGCCGCTCTAATATTTTTCAAACTAGGTAAGTGTGTGGAAACTTTGTTTTTGCTGTTCCTCTTTATAAAAACCACCTCTTACACTTCGTTGTCCTGATAGTCTGTCAGTAAATATGTAGTAGGGTATGTATTTTTCAGTCTTTTAATTTGGACAATTTCACTTGTCCAGTTTGCCGCATATCCTTTCTCAAATAAATGTTTATGTGTACTTATACGCACATAATCATTTAATTTGAATTTGCTATCACTAAAGATTTTTAAGTGACTATAGACAGTTTTTAGCAATATCTTTTCATTTGAGGAATTTACTTTAATAGGTGACATTTTAATTGTTCTATGATATTAATTATTTTACTCTTAAATCAACTGCCTGTACATTTCGATCCAATTGTATGTTCCATTGAAGCTAAACTCTCTCTACATAATTTTCTTTAAAGTTATATAATTAATAATAATATTAATAATACAATTTTTTACACAAGTTCTTAAAATCAGTATTAAAAAATTCTTTTGCATCACCCGTTTGTAAGTTCTTGGGAATTCCCTTCCGTTTAAAAATGATTGCGAACGCGTTTGCAACTTATTTTCCAGATTTTGTTTTAAATGCTTATAATTCTCAACGGGTTTTAGCTGTCATAGGATGATGTACCAGGCTAAATTTTCGACAGAATAGTTGATATTTAAAAAAATTCTGAGTGATTTAAGTGTTTGATTCGTCGCATCTTATTCTTAGTTGTTCTCCAAAGTTTTTACTACTTCCTCATCTGGAGCCGACTCCATTTTAAGGAGCTGCTGCTGCCTTGGCAATGTTGCTTGATTTAGACGGAACTGGCTCAGATTTCGACGGCTAGGAAATACATAGAAGCAATTATAGTATTTTCGCGTAAGTTTTCAACATGTTTATTTTATTGGCCAACATTACAGCACGCTTTGCCGCACTCGTGGTCTCCTTGTTCACTAACTCTCGAGCACATTCTGCTTAATGATGTACATACGCTTTTCTTGTTATGTTAACTCGTTATTGCTTATTACAGATTAAGTTGAAATCGATGCGTTGTCAAGTTTTGCGCTCGACGCTTGAACCATTTACACTGAGCTATCATAACATATAGCAGTCTAATAAAAAAATTATGATATAGAGCTGGAACTTTAAAGTTTTGCCACAGCAAGTATTGAGAGGCTAAAAGAAGCCACCCGCACGCAAAGCGTCTCTTATTTTTACAGGCATAGTGCATGTTATACTTAACAAGCCGCATTTGCTCTCTCAATTGCTTGTCAATTAACATGTGTACATAAAAGAGTAGGAGCGAGAGATTTATGAATTTCTCGCTGTCGTCAACACAAAGAAATTGTGCGTGCATGCCTTTATATATACATAAGTATGAGTGTACAGTTAAGAGAGCGAGCGAGCGAGTAAGGCTACCTTGTGAAGTATACCTTGGGCCAAGGTACACTCTACTAGGTTGTCATACTCGCTCTATCGAACTCTTCACACTTTTCATGCATACATATGCAAATGTATATGTATGCACGCACATATTCCTTTATGTCGATGCCAGCGAGAAATTCATTTACCTCTTGCTCTCTTTAGTAATAATTGTTATTATCACTTTGTTAAGGCTACCTGAGAGAGCGTGTGCGGCTACCGTGATAAGTACGCCTTTCACAAGGCCTGCATAATGCGCGACGATTTGCCTGTGGGTGGCTTTTCTTAGCACCAGAATACTTGCTGTGGCAAAATTTAAGGTTTCATCTCTATATCAGAATTTTACCATTTGGTTGATGTATGTTATAATAGCTCAGCGTTAATGCATTGAGCTCCTACCGCAAAGCTTGACATCGCGTGGGGTCAAACGTAATTTTTAACAAGCAATGATAAGTGTTGACAAACGGAAAAAGCAGAAGAGTGACGCTAAGGCGTCCGAGGACTGCTTATGTTGTTTGTTCCGTTTGCAGCCTTCGAAACGTACGTCAATAAAGAGAATGTTCTCGAGAATCTTGTCAACAAGGAGACCGATAGTGCGGCACAGCGTTTTGTAAAGTTAGCCAATAAACAAAACATGTTAAAGACTTCTGCAAAAACACTACAATTCCTTCTATGTATTTCCTTACTTGCGTAAGACGAGCCAATTCCGTTTAAAACAAGCAACATTGCCATTGCTGTAGCAGCTGCTTAAATGGGAGCGTCTCTAGATGGAGAAGAAGGAAAACCGTTAGAGAACAAATAAGACTAAGATCCAATGCATTAAGCACTTAAATAACTTATATTATTTTAAATATGAGCTCTGCAGTACGGCGCATGACAAGAACACTAAATAACCAACGCAATCCGTAAGTCAACTTAGCATTAATAAATTAAGCACATGCATTATTATGAATTTCGATATCGTTTTTCAGCTAAAGCTAAACAACTCGGAGCATATACGACCGCAATGAAAAATCTCATTCTTGCACTGCCAAACGAGGATGATACAAGTAAACTGCTGCAAATCCAAAAGCAAGTCCAACGCACACCAGCTCATATCCTCGATGTCTCATTTTCTGTGGCCTACGCTATTTTAACGGCTTCGAAGAGATATTGCTTTGCGATTGCGCCTGTAAATTTTCCTGTTCAGTATCTCCAACAAGTTCTCAATTGGGCTTAAATCTTGCGATTGGGCAGGTCAACGAAGAGCTTTCATACCATCCTTGGAGAATTTTTCTGTATTTTTTTTGGACGCTATTTTACTGGATCCTCCACTGGAGTGCCTTTTATTCATCAACATCTGGAAGCATAACGATAACTCAGGACGTGGACTTGAATTAACTTGAAATTATCAAAAATGTCATTAATGTTATGATTGGGCCCGATACCTTCACTAAACAAACAACCCCAGACGGCGGAAGAGGCCGGTTTGTTCAGTCGAAGACCATCTAAAAAAACTTTTTATATCGCAAAAAAGCCAGAACTGAATTTGCCAAGGAAATCAACACACATTGTCTCTTAAGAGGGGTGAATGCTTTAAAAAATCGAAGGGTGTTAAGAAGTCTGCATTAGATAAGCTTACTATAGATAGTTTTAAGGAATGCCTCTTTGATAAAATTATACAAAATAATGAAATGATGTTTAGATCTAAGATCCACAACTTGTATACACATAAAACAAAAAAAAAAAAAAAACACTAAGCTCTGTTTTTTTTGTAAGTGTTGGTGCCTTGTTTGTTTAACAGCCGCGAGCGCTTTGCATTGCCGCGTGCTGGCACAATGGCTTTTTTCGGTTTGGTGCGTGTTTGCACAATGGAGGCTAGCATCAGACTGATGCCTGCCTAATTTTATTCGTGTCATTACTCTATTAGCTAGCAACATTTTACGAATAGTAATTGACCTCGACTTAAGAATATATATATAAATAAAAATAAAAATAACAAGCCGTGTGAATAGTATTACATCGGTGGAAATTGCTTAGAATAACATATTTTTGTTTTTCCTTCTTTACGTTAAACAATTAACATATAATTACAAATTTTGGTTTTTTTTTTAAATTTAGAATTGAATTTTGAATTAGCGCAGAGCTGCCATATATATCATAGTTTTTTTTTAATGTTGGTGCGTTAAATAGCGGCCCTCTCAACAGAGACGACCCGCACCCGTGGCGAACGAACAACGAACTGTGTCCGGCCTTCTTTATTTACTGTTCTCATTATTTTTAAAAACAACATCTAACAGCATTAATGGACCTAACTTAAAACAGTATAACAATACACTGGTACAATGACATTACAAATGCATGAACAGCGATTTAACTTTTAACAAGTATTTGCAAGAATAATTTAGCATAATGGCTTGCCGCCTATTTTCTATAATAATTGGCAAGGAATAGCATTAAAAATAATCTAGTAGTTGCGTAGCCATTTTGGTATGTCAAACAGAATATTAATAAACATTGGTTACTAGTATGCGTTGTGCAATCGCTTTTGCGCACTGACACAAGAACTCTGTGAATAATTGCACAGTGAATGGCATTTGTTTGTGTGTTTGACACATGTCAAGAGCACACGTAATGGCAAAACATAATTGTTTACAAAATACATTAGGGGTTTTCACACGCAACGTTGTTATTCGTTATTCGTTATTCGTTAAATTTGTTAAAGGTTGCCAACTGTGAAGACTCGTTTTTTACGTCAGCTGTTAATCGTGAAAATACCTACTTTCAATCAATTATTTGCAACACAACTGACAAAACACAAAGCATAAAACAGCTGATTAGTGTTTTACCGAATAACAAGTAATTTGTCGGGGCTGCCAGCTCGTTAAAGTGTTATTCGTTAAGCCGGCATTTTGTTAAATTTACAAAAACAAAATACATGTAGAACTTTAACGAATAACGAATAACGAATAACAACGTTGCGTGTGAAAACCCCTATTAATTAATTGCTAATGCTTAATCGACGCTGGACCCAAAGGACCATTCAGATGCCAGGTGAGTTGTGACGTACATTGTTGATTTTACATCAGTGAATTCCACTTTACAGGTGCTTGGTGCTGCAAACTAACTGCGTAATTTCGTGCGATCGCACAGCAATGCGACACCCGGCTGGACATAATATTCGCAGCGCAAGGCATCGCACCACTGCACGACCGCGGTAGAAATCAGCAGTTAATGCAGCTTTTGTTGTGCCACTGGAGATGATGGCGTGTTCCAGGTGATGTTTCGTGGCAAATTCACTCTTGAAGTGCGGCGTTTTAAGAAACTGTTCGACCCCATTTGTTGGTAATGGTGGTGTTTTGTTCAACATGTTTAGGTCATCGTCCTCCAGATCGCTGTCAGATTCAGCCATTTCAAGGTGTGTTCGCTTAAGCGGAGAGCAGAATAATTCAGCATCGATGTCAGATGCAATGTTATTTGGGTTAGCAATGTTTATTATTGCTGCCGTCTTCGTTGTTGTTTCATCAATTTGGTTTGTGCACGCATTAACATTGGTGGTGGTGGTGGTGGTGGTATTGGGTAAATTCTCTTGGGCAAGTTCAATTAGCAAGCTGCGTCTAGCATTTGTCGTTATATTATTGTTATTTGCTACCAATGTATTGGTAGTCTTTGTCAGAGAGTTGGTTGATTCCAAGAGCATACCCGCATGTGTGTGCGTATGTGTTTGTGTATTGGTATTGGTGCTTGTGTTCGTTTTAAGAGAGTTGAGCTTATGCTGCAGCGTTCCCATCCTTGTTGGTGTGCGGGACTCATTGTCCAGGAGCCTTGCCTTAGTTTTTGCTTCCAATTGATCACGCATTTCTTGACCTTCCTCCGTCAAAAGAGTATTTTTGAACGATTCCATTTTATCCAACAGTTCACTGGTCAGAGGAATAACTAAGGAAATCGTCACCGCAGTTGCAGAAGACGACTTTTTTGTTGCAATGTCAAATGGCATTAGGAGGTCAAGAAGATCCTGCATAATGTTTATCATTTAATGTCTTTGTCGACAACACCGCAGAACGCAAAATGAACTCTTTGTCAATAAAATGGCAAGTTACTGTTATATAGGACTCATTTGCGAACGACGTCCACAAGTCGGTGGTAATGGCCACATTTTCCATTTCATCAAGTTAAGAGATCAACGCGGTCTTCATAGACACATACCTTATCGCCAATTGATTGGTTTTCAAAGTTGTTCTTGACGGCAATTCATAGCGTGGATCAAGCACTTTGCAAAATTTTCGAAACGATTCCTCTTCGACTAGACTGAAGGGCTGCATACTTGTTGAAATAAATTCTGCTAATGCACTGTCTGCTGTTGCTTTTCGCTTGGACATTGCCTCATATGTAGTGTTTAAATAAGGAAGTACGCTGCCAGAGGTAGTGGGCAGCTCACCCACTTGCAGCGTTGGGTGCATTCGTGTCAAGTGGTTTTGCAGATTTGTGGTGTTTCCACTCGTTTTACACACTTTGCCACACTTCTTGCACACGGCACTACCACCATCCTTTGATTTTTCAAAAAAAATCCACACTTTTGATTTGCCGCTTCTGTCAGTTTTTGTAACATCTTCTGCAACGCCTAAAATACTCAAGAGCTATAAATTCATGCATGTACATTACGGTAAGTCAATTATAAATACGTTTTCTGCCAACAAACTGGTCCATCCTCTTCGCCAATCTTTTCCACTTAAATCAAACTAGAATAATTATAAAATTATAATACATTTTGTAATTATTTGTCAAACTTTTTAGTTACCCAGCCAACGCAAACGCAAAGTGTGACAATTATTTCGATATATCGATCTTATGAAAAATTGATCGATACTTTTGCAAAATCTAAAAAAATCGATATAATCGATACTGCTGCGATATTTTTGCAATTGGTGTTTATATTGTTGGCATTCTCAGAGTGGTTGCTTTGGGCTTGCTTTCTCTGCTGATGGTGTTGATGTTGCTGCTTGTTTGGTTGTTGGCGTTGATTTTGGCGCTGTTGGTGCAATTGGTGTTTATATTGCTGTTGGCGTGGGTGTTGTTTATAAATTTTGCCATTAATCACTTTGTTCGCGCGTAGTTCATCTCTTGCCATTTTGTACTTAATGCAGCCTTTGTAGCTGCTCACATGCCTTTCTTTGCAATTGACACATTTAGCCCACTCCTGCCTGGGTTTCTTGCATGATGTAGATGCATGATCGCCGGCACATTTCATGCATCGAAATGGCCTGCGGCAGTAATTTTTAGTATGGCCAAATGCCTGGCATCGATGGCATTGAACAGGCTCATATGGTTTAGCCATTCGTTCAACCGTTATCGCTTGGTTAACGAGAGACTCAATTTTGAGGATACCCAAATGGGCGTTATTGGGTGAGGATTCCACTTCCACTTCGAATAGATGCAAAGGCTTGCCAGTGAACCGTAGGTTTTAAGCCGTAGGTTTTAAGTTCATCCTTGATGTTGGTGCATGGTGTGGAGTGATGGAGTTTTCGGATGACCACCCTGAAGCCTCTGTTGATCCTGGCCTGGTGAGAGTGCAGTGGTATGCCGTCATCGATCATAATTTTTTTAATAGCTTCATACGTATCCATTTCAGCACATTGCACTCGTAGGCCGTTTTTGGTTGTAGTAGTCGTTCGGAATTTGCCAACAGCTGGATTGTTTGTCAGCTTGTTGAGTAATGGCATAATATCCGGTTGCATTGGCAGGAACAAGATTGGGATCTTTTTGTCCATTTTATTGTATTGTGCAGACTGTGGTTGATGTGGCGTCCGCTGTGTTTGCTTTTGTTGTTGGGATTGCTGCCTAGATTGTGGCGTTACTGCAGCATTGCTGACACTGATGCATTCAGTGTCCATGTCCGTGGCCATGTCCGTGACTCCATCGCCTTGATTGGGCTGTGTAGGCAAGACAGCGTCACCGTTGGGGCTAATGCTGTCATCGCTTTTCAATTTGAGCTTTTTCCTTATTGCCTCCTCCTGCAGCTCATTGGCCAGTTTGCTCTTATAGGCTGGTGTTTTAATCAAGGATGCAAACGTTGCTTCATCCATGTCCGTGGCAATTGCGTTAGCATTGGCAACCACAAGCTGTTCGTTGTCGATGGGGTCACACGAGCTACTGCGCCGTCTTCTTTTATACGGCGAGCTAATTTGCGATAAATCATTTGATGTTGTTATCGCTTCAGTAGCTGTGTCGCCTATAATCTTGTGAACAGCTTTAATGGGTGTGGAGGGAAGTGGAAACATCTCCTCAGGCAGTAGTGGCGGTATATGGGTCAGCCAGTCCGAGACATTGTCTTCATTGCATGTTTTACGTGTTTGCACTGCTTGCTCAATGTCGTTGTCACTGCTTAGCAATGACAGCAGACATATTTTGCTTGCAGAGTGATTATTTGTTGTTGTTGTTGTCCGGAATTTGCCAACAGTTGGATTGTTTGTCAGCTTGTTGATAAGTGGCATTATGTCCGGTTGCATTGGCAGGAATAATATTGGTATTTTTTTGTCCATTTTATTGTTGTTGTGTTGTTGTGCAGATTGTTGCCTTGATTGTGGCGTAATTGCAGCATTGCTGACACTAATGCAGTCGGTGTCCATGTCCGTGGCCATGTCCATAAATCCATCACCTTGTTTGGGCTGTTCAGGCATGCCAGCATCACCGTTGAAGCTAATGCTATTATTATTGTCACTTTTCAATTTGAGCTTCTTCCTTACCTCACGCTGCAGCAGTTCACTGGCAAGTTTGCTCTTATTGGCTGGTGTTGTTTTAATCGGGGATGCAAGCAAAGCTACATCCATGTCCGTGACAGTTGCATTATCACTGGCAACCACACGCTGTTCAATGTCACACGAGCTACTGCGCCGTCTTCTTTTGTACGGCGAGCTTATTTGCGTTGAATCATTTGTTGTCGTTGTTATTATCATATCGGTAGCTTTAATCGGTGTGGTGGGAAGTGGAAGTGGAAACATCTCCTCAGGCAGTAGTGGCGGTATGTGAGTTAGCCAGTCCGAGACATTGTCGTTATTGCATGTCTTACGTATTTGCACTGCTTGCTCAATGCCGTCGTTGTCATTGCTTAGCAATGGCAGCAGACATCTTTTGCTTGCAGAGTGATTATTTGCTGTTGTTGTTGTTGTCCGGTCCAGAAATTGTTGTTGTGTTGATTGTTGTTTAGTTTGTTGTTGTTGTTTTGTTTCAACGTTGTCACATAAATTATTATTATTAAGTTTTAATTTTACATTAGTTGCCGTGTTTTTATTATTGATATCATTGTCAGTGGTACACTTTTCGTTTGTCAGTGATTTGTTTTGCACTGCTTGTCGTTGATTGCTTGTCAATTGTGTGTGTAATTGCAAGTGTTTTTTGGTTAATGTGTGAGTGTGAGTGTGATCGCCGTTGTCAGTTACCGTCTTCGCTTCTATATCACTCGCGTTTACCCTCTTACTTTTTGTTTTAGCTAAATCCGTTTTTGTTGTTTGAGTGGTTTTTTCCCCTCCTAGTGGCTGTTGCGGTTAATTAGTTGGTGTCTTTGCGGGTGCTGGTTCTTTCTTGCGCTCGATTGAGTGCGCTGCTCGGGTTGAGTGTTCGATTGAGTGATTTGGTGATTTGGTGTGACGGCGTTCGTCATGGTTGCCGTTTTCACTATCCGATCCATGGCTTGTAGCTTTGTCGCCTATGTAGCTACTAAGCGGACATATTTTTTTCACGTAAAGTGAACGGTCAATTTTGGTGGGGGGGTACCTGGACTCCAAAATGGTGGTGTTCAAGTCCTGCCCACAGCCATGCAACGATTTGCGAAGACCTTCCTCATCCTCATCGCCTTCCGAGTCAACCCACGACTCGAATTTATCAGCATGTACTGAGCTGGTGCTGCTGCCAAAAGCATATGGCCTGGTGGAGGCGTCCGTGTCGGAGCTGGAGATCAATGAGACATACTCACATATGCCCGTATCGTTCATGCTCTTTTTCAGATCCTCAAGCTCCACTTTTACGTCGCTGCCATGAGCAGTTGCGCCCGTAGCACACACTTTATTTGTATCGTCATTTTTCCACTTTTTTTTCCCACTTAGTGTCTTGACTTCGGCCATTTTGAATATACTAGTGTTTTAATGGCTATTCATTCCACTTTCAATTAACTTAAAAGATTTGTCACTTTTTTATTTTTTAAATGGTATATAATAAGCGTGTATTGCTCTCTTTATTTGTTCTTTAATAAATCAACATGGTTAAATTAAATAAAAGACTTGGAGAAATTAACTAATGCGGAGCCGAGATGGACATCACGCACGTCTTCACGCTTTGGCGACCGGCAACTTATTATTGACAGTGGTTTTTGTTGTAAATTTTCCTATATTTGGATTACTTGTCAATCTATCAATAATGGGCATAATAGCTGGAACCAAGGGTAAAAAAAGTGTGGGTATCTTGGTGCCGTGAATTGGCTGTTGTTCATGTAAATTTTGTTGTTTTAACTGCTTTTGTTGCGGTTGCAACAACAGTTGTTGTTGTGACTCTAAGCGATTGGCAATCCACCACGGATGTCGGGCATTCCAGTCTCCACACAATATAAAATTTGATTTTCTATTGCAGCTGTTACTGGAGCCGTTGAAGTGACTGAGAAGTTGGAGAGAGTGCTCTAGGATCCGTTTGTATACTGGCGGACAGTTAGGATGTTGTTATTCTCTCTTGAAGTTTATGGAGGAAGGATTGTTACTGGGGCGCACTGGAGATATTCCTCGCTAATTGGGTGCAGCCCGACGTGTTTAAAATCGATGCGAACGATTGTTGCTGCACCTCCTCGTCTGTGTGTAATCGGATGCGATGCGGTGTGGACATGGAATCCGTCCAAGTTCCAGATGTCGTCATCTTTTGCGACGCGTGTTTCAATCACCATCATTACCTGAATTGACTCACGATTAATAAAAAGCAGGAGTTCGTCAATTTAATTCCGGATGCCGCACGCATTCCAGAATGTAATTTTCAGTGAGTTTGCAATCTGTATGTTGATAGAGCTGCTTCCTATGCGGGCTGAAGTGGCTGCCTGTGGCACGGGACGACAGTCTCGCGCAGGACTACTCATCATCTAAGGTGTCATTGGCGGCATATTCATTTTCTATGTCCATGTCATCAGATGTAAAATCCATTTGAGCACAGGCTGGACTCTGGGAAGTATTATTATTATAACTACTACTACCATTGCCATTGTTCGTTTGCATATTAACAATTTGCAGAACTATATTAAGCATGTTTTCCATTCGCTTCTTCATACGCTCAAACATTTCCATACTTTTGGCAAGCACCTGATGAATGTTAAGCGAATCAGTTTGTGGACAGATTGGTTTGTGCTTCCGCTGATTTTGATGCTGCTGCTGCTCATCGCGTATTCGCTGTTTACTTTAATAGGTGACATTTTAATTGTTCTATAATATTGATTATTTTACTCTTAAATCAACTGCTTGTACATTTCGATCCAATTGTATGTTCCATTGAAGCTAAACTTTCCCTACATAATTTTCGTTAAAGTTATATAATTAATTATAATATGAATAATAAAATTTTTTACACAAGTTCTTAAAATCAGTATTAAAAAATTCTTTTGCATCACCCGTTTGTAAGTTCTTGGGAATTCCCTTCCGTTTAAAAATGATTGCGAACGCGTTTGCAACTTATTTCCAGATTTTGTTTTAAATGCTTATAATTCTCAAAGGGTTTTAGCTGTCATAGGATGATATACCAGGCTAAATTTTCGACAGAATAGTTGATATTTAAAAAAATTCTGAGTGATTTAAGTGTTTGATTCGTCGCATCTTATTCTTAGTTGTTCTCCAAAGTTTTTACTACTTCATCATCTGGAGCCGACTCCATTTTTAGAAGCTGCTGCTGCCTTGGCAATGTAGCTTGATTTAGACGGAACTGGCTCAGATTTCGACGGCTAGGAAATACATAGAAGCAATTATAGTATTTTCGCGTAAGTTTTCAACATGTTTATTTTATTGGCCAACATTACAGCACGCTTTGCCGCACTCTTGGTCTCCTTGTTCACTAACTCTCGAGCACATTCTGCTTAATGATGTACATACGCTTTTCTTGTTATGTTAACTCGTTATTGCTTATTACAGATTAAGTTGAAATCGATGCGTTGTCAAGTTTTGCGCTCGACGCTTGAACCATTTACACTGAGCTATCATAACATATAGCAGTCTAATAAAAAAATTATGATATAGAGCTGGAACTTTAAAGTTTTGCCACAGCAAGTATTGAGAGGCTAAAAGGAGCCACCCGCACGCAAAGCGTCTCTTATTTTTACAGGCATAGTGCATGTTATACTTAACAAGCCGCATTTGCTCTCTCAATTGCTTGTCAATTAACATGTGTACATAAAAGAGTAGGAGCGAGAGATTTATGAATTTCTCGCTGTCGTCAACACAAAGAAATTGTGCGTGCATGCCTTTATATATACATAAGTATGAGTGTACAGTTAAGAGAGCGAGCGAGCAAGTATACCTTGGGTATACCTTGGGCCAAGGTACACTCTACTAGGTTGTCATACTCGCTCTATCGAACTCTTCACACTTTTCATGCATACATATGCAAATGTATATGTATGCACGCACATATTCCTTTATGTCGATGCCAGCGAGAAATTCATTTACCTCTTGCTCTCTTTAGTAATAATTGTTATTATCACTTTGTTAAGGCTACCTGAGAGAGCGTGTGCGGCTACCGTGATAAGTACGCCTTTCACAAGGCCTGCATAATGCGCGACGATTTGCCTATGGGTGGCTTTTCTTAGCTCCAGAATACTTGCTGTGGCAAAATTTAAGGTTTCATCTCTATATCAGAATTTTACAATTTGATTGATATATGTTATAATAGCTCAGCGTTAATGCATTGAGCTCCTACCGCAAAGCTTGACATCGCGTGGGGTCAAACGTAATTTTTAATAAGCAATGATATGTGTTGACAAACGGAAAAAGCAGAAGAGTGACGCTAAGGCGTCCGAGGACTGCTTATGTTGTTTGTTCCGTTTACAGCCTTCGAAACGTACATCAATAAAGAGAATGTTCTCGAGAATCTTGTCAACAAGGAGACCGATAGTGCGGCACAGCGTTTTGTAAAGTTAGCCAATAAACAAAACATGTTAAAGACTTCTGAAAAAACACTGCAATTCCTTCTATGTATTTCCTTACTTGCGTAAGACGAGCCAATTTCGTTTAAAACAAGCAACATTGCCATTGCTGTAGCAGCTCCTTAAATGGGAGCGTCTCTAGATGGGGAAGAAGGAAAACCGTTAGAGAACAAATAAGACTAAGATCCAATGCATTAAACACTTAAATAACTTATATTATTTTAAATATCAGCTCTGCAGTACGGCGCATGACAAGAACACTAAATAACCAACGCAATCCGTAAGTCAACTTAGCATTAATAAATTAAGCACATGCATTATTATGAATTTCGATATCGTTTTTCAGCTAAAGCTAAAGAACTCGGAGCATGTACGACCGCAATGAAAAATCTCATTCTTGCACTGCCAAACGAGGATGATACAAGTAAACTGCTGCAAATCCAAAAGCAAGTCCAACGCACACCAGCTCATATCCTCGATGTCTCATTTTCTGTGGGCCACGCTATTTTAACGGCTTCGAAGAGATATTGCTTTGCGATTGCGCCTGTAAATTTTCCTGTTCAGTATCTCCAACAAGTTTTCAATTGGGCTTAAATCTTGCGATTGGGCAGGTCAACGAAGAGCTTCCATACCATCCTTGGAGAATTTTTCTGTATTTTTATTGGACGCTATTTTACTGGATCCTCCACTGGAGTGCCTTTTATTCATCAACATCTGGAAGCATAACGATAACTCAGGACGTGGACTTGAATTAACTTGAAATTATCAAAAATGTCATTAATGTTATGATTGGGCCCGATACCTTCACTAAAGAAACAACCCCAGACGGCGGAAGAGGCGGGTTTGTTCAGTCGAAGACCATCTAAAAAAAACTTTTTATATCACAAAAAAGCCAGAACTGAATTTGCCAAGGATATCAACACACATTGTCTCTTAAGAGGGGTGAATGCTTTAAAAAATCGAAGGGTGTAAAGAAGTCTGCATTAGATAAGCTTACTATAGATAGTTTTAAGGAATGCCTCTTTGATAAAATTATACAAAATAATAAAATGATGATGAACACTAAGCTCTGTTTTTTTTGTAAGTGTTGGTGCCTTGTTTGTTTAACAGCCGCGAGCGCTTTGCATTGCCGCGTGCTGGCACAACGGCGGTCGATCGCAAACTGAGATCGGCAGTCTTTATTTGTGTACTCATCTCATTACTAAGTCTAGCAACATTTTATGAATATTATGTGAACCTAATTCCTTATAAGGTAAAATTACATAACAATACTGGTATAAACTTCGCAGCATGGAGTGGAAAAATGATTTAAATTTAAATTAAATTTTAGTGGCTGGACCACCGTCGACCCAAGGATGCCTCTGGACGTCAGGTGTGTATTGGCATGAAGAATTCTCACTTCCTTTCCCTTTTGCAGGTGCTTGGCTTGGATTATCGCCGAGTTCGGCTGGTCCGAAAAACGATGCCACGATGCCTGACTGGACATAACATTCACAGCGCGAGGACAAGGCAGCAAAGCTGTTGCTGGGCCTATGTGTTTATGTATTGGTGATGTTGGCGACAGCCTGCCACGCTGCCATCGGCCATCATCGTGTAGGATCCTGATGTTGATTGACTTCTGATAGCAGCCAGCAATGCTGCTATCGATTGGTTGCGTAAAAAGGTCAAAAGGTCCAGTTGTGTATTGGCATGTGTTGGCAGCCTGCCACGCTGCCATCAGCCATCTCGTACAAATAACATTTGTGTATTGGCGTGAATAACTCTCACTTTCTTTCCCTGTTGCAGGTGCTTGGCTTGGATTGTATTGTCGCCGAGTTTTGACTGGCCCGAAAAAAAACGATGCCTGGCTGGATATCATCATGTAGAATCCGGGTGTTAATTGGCATTCTGATAGCAGCCTGCCACGCTGCCATCATATAGAGATCCATATGGCTTAGAGTATTTGCATGTGGTGGCAGCCCGCCACGCCACCATCATTGTCATTATTTTAATGTCCAAGTATTAATCAGCAGTAAGTAGCGTGATGAAGTGACTTTTGTTTATGGTTTAGTCGTTTACCATTTGGTATTAATCGATCGTGATTTTATTTTTTATTGCTCGTTCACGGGTGTGTTTGTTAAACGGATTATTGATTTAATTATGTTTTATTTTATATTTTTAGCTGAGCGGAGCTGTATGTGCGTGTCACTCCCCGCATAAAGCAGGACGCGTGATGCTGGGGCTCATTTTGTTTGTAGCATGAGTGCGCTACTATCCATTTGTCGACAATGGATTAAAACTACGGTTTGTATGTGTACAAGCCGCATTGTTATATGAGCGTGATATGAATTATCACTCAAAATTGCTAATATTTATAAAAATGTAGGGGGGCTTCGCACGTAGTATTGGTTTTCGTGGAATTAAAACGCGTGAGGAATTACTGCTTTAAATTTAAACTTTATTGTATGAACTTGATATGTATAACCTCTTTCGACACTTGTAATTTGTCCACTGAACTCCAGCGTAACCCAACTCCGTTACAGGCCGCCGTCGGCTAGAAAAGCTCGGCTTGTGGTGAGTTTCTAGCCCACGGCAGCAGTGCTGAGCGGTTAGCTGGAATCCAGCTGTTTTTGCAAGTATTGCAAGATTGTGACGGAAGGGGGATCGGAAAATATGCTTGGATGGACGGTGGCGTTATGCCGGACACGATCCCGAGAGCATCCAGCCAAATATAGTGTTTTGTGCCACCGGGAGACCATTTTGGCCGGGAATGAGTCCTGGCACTAAGAGCTCTTGGAACAAGTCAGCTCCTAGCACCAGGGACACATGTTTGTTTTTCCTTTTATTTTTTTCTCGCCATATGAATTATAAGTTTTTATTCGCTTTCGTTTTTGTTTTTGATTTCGTTTTCGTTTCTCCGCCGATCATTTCCACAAAAAATTAATTATAAATTATTAAAAAGGGAAATACATTTTACATTACTTTCCCCAAGCAATTTAGTTAAAAATGTATCTTTCTTTATACGTAGAATTAGTTTTTGTTCGGAGAGAGAATTAAATTAGGCGCGTCCAGACTACGCAGAAGCTTTAAACCGAATGAACCGTTGTTGTTGCCGTTGATGCTTTGGCGATTGGATTGGCTGGTCCACAGGTGATTTTTTGTGTTTATGCTGTTGCTGTTGTTCGTGACGATCAACTTTTTCTACCTGTAACCGTTTTTGTTTTTGTTGCTGTTGTCGTTGTTGCTTTTCCTCTGCGTCCATCATCAGATCACTTTCCGAGGCAGCCATGTCGTTATGGGTGCGCTTTAATGGAGATCGGAGTGCCTCGGCAACCATTTCCTTAGGTAGCAGTGGCGGAACTTTTTCAGTCATTCCGCTACCTGTTTATTTGTATTGTTTTGGCTGTTATTGCCATTGTCATTGTCATTTGTATTGCAGTTTTCAGCAATAATAGTAGTTGCTGTTGTTACAGTAGCAACGTTGGTGGCGTATGTGGGCAATGCTTCTTGTGTTAGCGTTGCTAGTAAGCTACGTCTGGTGTGTGTGCTTAATGTACGCTCTTTAGAGTGCGTATCAGTATTGGTATTTTTGTTTGCATTTTGGTTTGTATTTGTATTAGTGAATGTCTTTGTTTTAAGAGAGCCAGCGTTTGGCCCTCTTGTCAATTCGTTCCCTTGGTTCCTTTCATTCCTGTCGTTTCTGTCTTTTTGGTCGCTCATGTTTGTAATGCCTGCTTGCGCTGGTATGCATGCGCAATTGTCGATCATGTTTGAGGCTGGTGTGCTGATGTTGTTGTTGGCATTTTGTACGCTGCGCAGACTCATGCCTGTTCGTATGCGTGTACTAGAGTTTGACACACGCACAGGAGAGAGCATGGGTATGGGCATGGGTATGGATATGGGTTGGGCTTTTCCATATCGATTCGCACTTGTATTTGTGTTTGTAAGTGTATGTGTTTGTGGCTGTGAGGATAGAGTAGTGGTGGTTGGTTTTACACTTGCCTTAGTACCTGTATTGGTGGCATTATTTGATATTTGCGCGCGCGCGCTTTCATCTATTTTTGCGGGCGAAAGCGCGGGATTTTTGGCGGGATTTTCAGCGGGATTTTTCCTTCTCTTAATCAAATGGCCGAAACTCATGGGGCTCTCCGGGCATGCTGGTTGTTTTGTCCAGATCCTCCTCCATGTCTTCGTCCATGTCGTCATTGTATTCGTCATCATCATCTCCATCTGGTTTGACGGTGATTCTTATTTGAGCATAGCGTCATAAATACTCCTAGTACATTTTGCTGGCGCAGATTTATCGTTTTTTTCTTGGCAGAGATATATCGTTTAAAAGGTATACTATACAAAAAAAAAGGGCTTTCATGTGCTGAGATATGTCATTTGTGGCACGGCGGAGATATGTCGTCGGAGATATGTCGCTACCCCACCTTAATGTGGCGGACAGCTTTTCATTGGGTGATACTGATTCACGCATATTTGTATTTTGTTTCTTTATCGTAGGCGTTATCCCCTTAAGAAGCTCTCCATATGTATTTGCGTCCATACGCAAATGTTTTTATACACTTCTGGTAAATTTATTTCCACATTTTTCAATAAATTGACATGAGAACGCGTATTTCTTTCAATAAGCCAATCATTCATCCATTTCCTTTTTCTGTGTTTCTTTTTCTCTTCTTCTGAGCACAAGTAAATCACTAATAAAGCAATTGCATCGTCCACACTGGTTTCGCTCATCTTGTCTTCTCAAAATTCACACAAAAATTAAGTTTATGAAAATGTTGGCCCGTGTATGGCGAAGCGACGCCCAACAAAACACACCAACATGTGCCCCGTGTATGCCTAGCTTTACTTTGTTAATCGAAAAACATGCGCGCCCCGGGCCGAAATTCTATCGCGAAACCGCTTGTCATGAGCCCAAACAATGTGCGACGTGCGTCGGACGCTGCCCGCACCTATGGCTGCAACCACCTCCGGCTCTGCAGCTGCACCTATCCGGTCTCCACCGGCGCCGAAGTATTCCACTGCAAGCCTGTCGGCCGAAAGCTGGGTGCGCCATATTGAGCGCCCAAGTTGATGGCGGAGGCGGTGTTCTGAGGCGAGGCGGAGTGCCCGGCTGCAGCGGTGCTGGCCATTCCCACGGGGACTCCGTGGCCGTTTTTCTGTTTGGCAGCGTGTCTGGTCCATACGGGGTGTCCGGGGGTGCTGGCGCTGGTGTTGCTGTTGGTGCGCAAATCGCTGGTGGAGTCGGCGTACGCGCCGGCGGTGGTGTCGAATCCTAGTAAAAATGTCGTGGGAGCGCCACCTTCTCGCACCTATCCGCACCACTGTCATGGTCACTTTACGGTGCCATTTTCCGTTTTCAAACCGTTTCTCCCGCGTCGTTGTCATCACCGTTCCGGGCAATTCTCCCTTTTCCGGCGCTGCCGACTCCGTCGATCGCGGCTCTGGTTCCGGCACCTCCTCCTCCGACGAGACGTTTATAATCTCCTCTTCCTCCGGAGCCTCTACCCCGCATGGGAAAGGTGACGGCGGCTGCGCAGGGCGCCACTCTGGCGGCGGTGATTCGGGAAACAGCGGTGTCGGAAAACTCATTCTCACCCACTCCGGGGTCACCTCCATGAATTTCCGCGGCGACTCCTCACCCCCATCGATCACCGGCTCCGCGTCGGACCCCAGCTCCCAGTCGCTGCTGTCTTAATCGGCCGCCATCTCGCTATTTTGTGAGTGCAATCGGTGCGGGTGCTGCTGGGAAATTTGTAATCCCTCTTCCGTCAAAACTGTACACGCTATGTCCTAACGTTGTACGCAGTTTACAAGAATATATTTATATGTATGTAGAATTTCTGCTTCGGGCGTAGGCGTAAGCGAGTGGAATCAACCGGCTTGTAGCTAATCAGTAGTGAGAATTCATGACGATGATGAATTTTTTTGATATATGAATTGTAAGTTTTTATTGGCTTTCGTTTTCGTTTTCGTTTTTGATTTTCGTTTTTCGTTTCTCCGCCGATCTTTTGCACAAAACATTAATTATAAATAATTTAAAAAGATATACATTTCACATTACTTTCCCTAAGCAATTTAGTTTAAAATGTTACTTTCTTCATATATATATAGAATTAGTTTTATGTTCGGGGAGAGAATTATATTTGGCGCGTCCAGACTGCGCAGAAGCTTTAAACCGATTGAGTCGGCAAATTGCATTTCAAGGCTTCTCTAGCAAATAGGAGAACAGGGAAAGTAGGAGAAAAGAGTAGGTGCAGTGCAAAAGCACTCAAACGCTCCCCACTCTCTCATACTCTCAAAAATGGGGAAGAAAAATGTTGCAAAAATGCTCAAGTTCTTATACCTATAACGGCTACTTACACGTTCTAAGACATTTAACATTTTTTAACAATTTTTAACATAAATAGACTATTGAGCATAATATATAGTATACATATATAAGTATGTATAGAGGGGACATATAAAAATCACGATCTTCTCCTCCTACTACTATAACCACTACCAATACCAATACCAATATAAGTACCAGTAGAAGTGAGAGAACGACTATAAGGGCTGGTGTAACACCAACACCATCACTTACTCTCACACAAACACACACAAACCAAATAACACGCACACCTACCAACAAGCTAAAACCAAAACCAAAATCAAAGCAAAATGACGACAACTGTGCATGCACACAAGCGCAAAACTTTATGAGATCAGACGCAAAAGCAAACGCAGACACCAATAAAGGCAATGACCCCGTTACAGCTGTTCCCTATGTTCCAAACAATGGGAACGCTGGAACTGAAACCGAGACGGCAAGAAGCAAGAGAGAGCTGACAAGAGTATCCAAACTCGACTCTCTTAAGGCAGCCAACACTTATACTTATTCTAACATTATTACGAAACAAACATTAAATGCCAGACGAAGCCTACTGGATACCCTGGCCCAGGAGGAATTGCCCGCAAATACATATAAAAATAAAAATAAAAATAATAACGACAATGACGACGACAACAACGACAACAGCAATAAAGCTAATAAAATTAATGCTGACATAAAAACAAAAATTAATAAATGGCTTATCACCGTTCCGCCCCTAAGGCCGAAAGATATAATTTTCCCACCATTGTCGCCGCTAATTAACAAAACAAAATCACAAATATATGAAGAAGGCTCAGGTCGATCTCCGTTAAAGCGCAGTCGAAAGGAGATGTCCAACTCACCTAGCGAATCGACGAAGATGGACGAGGATAATGGCAATGATGAATGTGACGACTCTAACCAGCAGCAGCAACATCAACAACAACAGCAGAAAAAGCGTTTTCAAATCAAACAGAAATCTGAGGATGATAGTGTGGTTGGTGGGGGAGTTGCTGTTGTCGCGGTTGCTCAAATCCATGAACAACAACATCATCATCGTGAACAAGAGCAACGGCAGCAACAACAACAAAAAGATAAAGAACAGCCACCAGACGCACAGCCATTACGGTCGCAACAACAGCAACAACTAAATTGCATCCAGGCGTCCATTATTAATATTCCAATGCAAATTCAGCAACATCCCCAGCTGAATAAGCAGCAGCAGCCAAAACAGATACTTACCCAGACAAAAGTAGCTGTAGAACCAAAAGCAAAAGCAGTAAAAGTACCCCTACTATTTCTGCCAAATGTGGCAGACATAGCTTTAATAATCAACAAAATTAGCAAGAACAAAAAATTAATTGATAAATTTATTACTAAAACTTTGGCTGATGGTAAGATAAGGTTACAAAGCAAGGATATAAATACATACAATGCCATTCTGCTGGAGTTGGATGCCAACAATATACATCGTTATACTTACCAGCCACGTAGCGAAAAAGGATTTCGCATAATTATACGTTATTTGCACCACTCCACTGATACCAAATGGATATCAGCTAAATTGATGCATCATGGCCATTCAACCCGTTTTATACGCGCGATTAAGCATCGTTTTACCGGCAAGCCGCTCAATCTTTTTGAAGTGGAAATCAATACAAAGGTTGATGGCACGCACGAGCAGGTGCTTCAACTAAAGGAACTTGGCAATCAGGCAATAAAGGTAGAAAAACAAAAAAAAGTCTCTGGTTCCACCACACTGCCATAGGTGCCAGGACTTTGGACATACCAAAAACTATTGCAGACGCCCTTTCAAGTGCATGAAGTGCTCAGGTATGCACGCGACAACGCAGTGCAAAAAGCCGCGTATGGACTCGCCCAAATGTCCAAACTGTGACGGGAAGCATGTGGGCAGCTATCGCGGCTGTACCAAATACAAGGCGGAGGTAAAAAAAATATTGATTGCGCGTGCTGCCCGCCTTGACGGAGCAGGAGAAGGTGCTCGGAATGGCCAGCACCAGCACCACCAACAACATCAACAGCAATGGAGGCATCACAGGCAACATCAACATCATTATCAGCAACAGCAAGCCAATACACCGCATACGCAGAATAAGAATATGGTTGGTAGCCAACGTCAGCGGCAGCACCAAAATTCGTTCATGCAAAAAGGAAAACAACAACAATATCAACAAAAGCAGCAAACAAATTTTATAAATAATAATAAGTCAACACCATACTCACCCCTTCTGCATACTGAAAGCAAGCAGAGACAGAGACGAAAGCAGCAACAACAACAGAATCAATCCACAATCGTCGAATATAATGCTGTGCGCGGTGTTCCCATAACTGCTAGCCCGGCCACATTGGGTATCAGCTATGCCAATGCCTTAAAAAATGAAAAAGGAAACAATAAATCAATAAAAGCTGGTAACAAACAAAAAAATGCTATACATAAAGCGGTCACAACACCAAAACCGAAACCAAAACAAAAATCAAACTTATCTTCATATGCAAAGAATCCTGCCGAACAACATCTGCAAAAATTGCAGCGAAGCCTCCGAGATGAGCCGGCAAATATCAACAGGATTGACAGCCAACATCCGCAGCAGCAGAAGCAACATATAAATGATCCGCATCCAGGAAATACGCTCAGCATTCAACAAGTTTTTGCCAAGACCATGGAGATGTTTGAGCGTATGGAAAAAAGGATGGACAATATATTAAACATTGTATTGCAATTGGTAAATGGCCAAATGAATAAAGCTAGTAATTACCCCGATTCAGCCAGAGTTGATATGGAGTTCGAAGAGATTAACAGCCATAATGTTGTTGTGGGCAACAATAGCATACAAGCCAATGAAATTAAGTATGATGAGTAACTCTGATCACCTATCTATCCACTCGACAGCCACTAATGATCATTATAACAGTAACCAAATAAGAGTCCAGAATGCAAAATCGTTGCGAATTGCTTTCTGGAACGCCTGTGGCATACGCAACAAGATGGACGAGCTTCTGCTTTTTATCAGACGGGAATCCATCCAGGTTATGATGGTTGCAGAAACACGTATCCCGAGCGATGACGCCTTGTGGAACATTGACGGTTTCCAGGTCCATACAGCATCGCACCCGCTAACACACAGACGAGGAGGGGTTGCAACAATTGTTCGCAGCGATATAAAACACGTCGCGCTGCAATCAGTAAATGAGGAATATCTTCAGTGTGCTCCAGTTGCAATTCTTCCCTCAGAAACTCCAGAATTTAACAAAAATATCCTTACTGTGGCACCAGTGTACTGCCCGCCAGCTTACAAATGGACTCCACAGCAGTTCGGCCAACTTCTCAACCACTTCAGCGGCCCCAGTCCTGGCTGCAACAGAAAAGCGGACTTTATATTGTGTGGCGATTGGAATGCCCGTCATGCTTGGTGGGGTGCCAATCGCTCGTGCCAACGCGGCCGTGCACTTCTGGAGGCTGTCCAAACTGGGAGACACTTCAACATCCTGGCTACTGGTGGCTCAACCCACTACCCTTATGATAGGAGGAAGAGACCCTCAGCTATAGATTTCGCTATTTATGGCGGAATGACAAACTCCCATCTGAACATATTTTCATCAACGGATCTTGATTCCGATCATCTGCCGCTACTGATCGACTTATCAAGAAGTAGACGCAACGATAGTGAATGCCAGTGCCATAATGAAGATAGTGTCATTTATGACAGAATCGGCACCAACAGAGTTGGCGACAGCAATCACACACAAGGACGCATTCTCCCATGCGGTGCAAATATCCAGCGTTTCAAGGATGCGTTGACAATGCTAATCAACCTGGAAATAGAAATAAATTCAGGACAGGACATTGATGCTGCTATCGATTTACTAATCTATAAAATCCGGGATGCTGCCCTGGTGGCCACACACCACATGCGCAGACACAGAGCCAGTATCGGAGTTCGGAGACGCACAGCAGCGAGCGGCAACAACAATCACCGAGGAATGCATAGGCGCAGTATAAGCCTGGATCCCAGTACTTACCTGCTATTGCTAGTAAAACAGCAATGCAAGAGGAATCTAATCGCTACTAGATCAAACGAAGCACGACGTCAGTACAGGGCAGCCCAAAATCAACTGCATAAGGCTGTAAAGAAGATTAAAAATGCAAGCATTAACCGCATGTTTGAAGGAATAGACTCTCAAGATAGGCACTCTATGCAGAAACTGTGGCGGCTTACCAGCAGCATAAAGCGCCAACCTCAACCAAACTGGCCGCTTAAGGTCCCAAATGTGGATGCGCACACAAGATTTGGTTGGACTCGAACCAGTACGGAAAAAGCTGAGCTGTTCGCCTCGCATCTTGAGGACCGTTTCCACCCCCAGCTCGACGTTTCAATTACAGATGAGCGCACGAGACTGGTTAATGCCTGGCAGCAGCAAAAACAACAGCTGAGGCAGCAGCAGCAACAACAAGAAAACTCACCACGATCAATCCAGCCAATAACGCTTGCGGAGCTAAAACAGGTCATAGCTGGGCTAGAAGCCAACAAAGCACCTGGTGAGGACAAGATTGACAACAAATTAATTAAAGTTTTACCGGAGGATGCCATTAAATACTTACTAAAGCTTTACAATGCGATATTGGAGCATGGCCATTTTCCTGCCAAGTGGAAACACGCTGGCATCAGCATGGTACCCAAGCCTGGCAAAAACACGGCTGAAGTATCATCATATCGTCCCATAAGTCTGTTGTCCGGACTCTCAAAGATGTTCGAAAAGCTCCTACTAACACGCCTCTTTGAGATCCCTGAATTTGCCTCAGCCATGCCAAATCACCAGTTCGGCTTTCGTCGTGAGCACGGCACTGAACAGCAACTTGCGCGTGTCACCCAGTTTATAATGCGAGCATACGAGGAGCGTCAGTACTGTTCAGCTGTGTTTGTTGACATCACGCAAGCATTCGATCGTGTATGGCACCAGGGTCTGTTGAGTAAATTAATTAAGTTACTGCCATTAAAAATGTATAACATACTGGAAAGCTACCTGAAGGATCGCACGTTCGTAGTCAACTGTGATGGAGGAGCAAAATCGCACATTGGCAAGATACTTGCTGGAGTGCCTCAGGGAAGCGTTCTTGGCCCGATACTCTACAACATCTATACCTCGGATATGCCAATGCCAGATATGATTCACAGACGTCGTGAAGTGAGTTCTCGCCGTATGCTACTGTCCACATTTGCCGACGACACGGTGATCCTGAGTGCTGCCAATTCACCAAAATTTGCTGTTAATGAAAACCAGACCTATCTGAGTCATTTCAACGAGTGGGCCAAGAAGTGGGCGATCCAAATCAACACAACCAAGACTGCTCACGTCATGTTCACTCTTCGAGCTCTGGACAGCGGGGAGAGAGCCCTAGTGCCATTAATCAATGGACAGCCAGCACCAAACAAAACAGCACACACATACCTGGGAGTGATACTTGACCGCAAGCTAAACTTGAACTCCCACGTCACTCGCCTGTGCATCAAAGCTCGACACCGTGCAAGAAAGCTTGACTGGATGATCAAACCACAGAGTAGACTCCCAAAAATATGCAAGGTGACAATCATCAAACAGCTGGTAATGCCCTTATGGCAATACGCACTGCCAGTCTGGGGAGCTCTTGTCTCTGACTCGCAAATTAACAATGTCCAACGACTGCAAAACAAAATAATTAGAAAATCAGTAAAAGCTTCTAGGTACACAACAAATGCATCAATACGAGATACCTTTAACTTGAAAGCGGTTGATGAGCTATTCCAAGAGTCGAGCGAGCGGTACGTGCGAAGCCTGGCCAGCCACCCAAATCCAGAAGCGCGCAAGCTAATAATTCAGCCGTACGAACCCAGCAGACTGCTACGGCCGAGGTATACCCAGCAGCTGATGCGACACGCCCGTCCTCTACAGCCGCAGGCGCCACTGGAAACAGTCAGCATTGTGGATCAGCTTCCATACCTTCTCCGAGCAGAGTATGAAGAAGAGGAGACTAGGCTTGAGGAGGCTGAACGCACGAGGCTGCAGCGACGACAGGAATACCTGCGTCAACAAAGGCTACGAAATCCACAACGGTTTGACGGGATGCTGATCAATGAATTCAGTCATCGATACAGAGATGGCATGCTGACGCAGGAACAGGCAGTCACGATCGTTTTCGATCAGCCATTGATCGTGCGCCTGATAATAATGCCCGACTACCTGGTGTACATGCGACAGCACCATCCTGAGGAGGTGGACACTATTATTAGCAGCAGCAATATCGCGACTCAGCAGCGACTACTCCGTGCCGGCGCTGTGACACAGCAGCAAATACAAATCCAGCCAGATCAAGCAAATCTAGAGCGAGTAAACAACAACCAGGCTATTATTGTTATTTCTGATGACGAAGATGACATTATACTTACCCCGGAACTGGACCGCATCCGAACAGAGCTGGATGAACTGCTGGAACATGATGCCAGTAGTGTTCAACCTTCAACGCAGCAGGCTGCCGGCGCTGTGACACAGCAGCAAATACAAATCCAGCCAGATCAAGCAAATCTAGAGCGAGTAAACAACAACCAGGCTATTATTGTTATTTCTGATGACGAAGATGACATTATACTTACCCCGGGACTGGACCGCATCCGAACAGAGCTGGATGAACTGCTGGAACATGATGCCAGTAGTGTTCAAGCTTCAACGCAGCAGGCTGCACTGTAAATCCTTCAGCGCCCACAAACAACACCCCAGCCTCCGCCACGAACATCGTCACAATCATTGCTGCCAAACCACATGCACAGACGATATGTTCACCATCGCCACTGGGGTCATGCTTCCTCGTTGCAAACTGACATCACTATTCTAGCTGCAATATTCCTTTTGGTGAGTATGCCCTCGCCAGAATCTAATCTGGCTTCTTTAACCCGCAGGTATGCATGCTGTGGATACTCGGAGCCCATGCGAAGACGCCGACTGACGCTGCACTCCTCAGTACGCGCTATAAGCAATCTGAGCCCAATCAATACACCCTGGTGGTTGCTCAGACGTAGACCTCCTGACGACGCTGCCAACCGTCGCTGCCAGCACCAATACTATTGGCATAGACGGCAGAGAATTAGAGCACAAATGCTGCTCACTCGCATGTCCCCGAGCACACCAACACGCATCTGGTCAAGCCACGCCCTGGTGCCAATATGCGTTGCGCACACTGAGGCCAGCTGGCGCTTCGAATGGACGAGACGTGACTGGAGATGTCCAGAATGCCACCCAGTTTCTGCTTCGACAACTGAATAAACATGCACTTGAAAATGCATGTTGCTGGCCGCTACATAGGCTATTACCTCCTGCCCTAGTTTGTGCGCACAATGCTACACAACACGATGATGAATACGCTGGATATGAACGCTGTTTGTTTTTCCCTAGCTGCAATAAATTAAATATGTTAATTATAAGTATATAAGAAAATTTCGCGAATACTTATCCATCTTTTGCTGCGTCGCGCACGTTTATGAAAAACTGTGTGACCAGTATTAAGACAAGCTAAAAAAGACAGAAAGAAAGGGGATGCCATATGCGGAAAAAAAAAAAAAAAAAAAAAAGATATATATATTGCATGCCTATGTGCCTTAGCAACATGCTGCGGAAACATTCTGTAGCAACATTTGTTGGCAACATCTGTGGCTACATACAAGTCACCTTAAGTGCAATACAGTAGATTTTATTGTTTAACACTTTGTTAAACGGCCATATTTCTCTGCAGTTGGCTTTCCACTCCTTCTAGTAAATACAAAAATTGAAAATGGATAAGACCTTTTAGGAAATTATACAAAATTTCAATGTTATATGTATAGTATAATAAGTTGTTAATTGTGTGTTCTTTTCTTTTCTGTCCATCAATTTAGTGTAATCTTTATTGTGATTCTAAGATAGTTAATAATGTTATAATGTTTAAAAATCAGATTTTAAAATGTATGCAAAATAAGTTAATTGCCCATTAGCAGGGCTAGTTGCAGATATCAGAATATGCTGCAATAGCGATTACTTTCCATAAAATAATTTGCTGCTTATATAGTAAGAATATGGATTTCAAACACTGTACTGACTAATACAGAAGATTAATAAATAAAAAAAAAAAAAAAAACTTATTTTCCAAATTTTGTTTTAAATGCTTATAATTCTCAACGGGTTTTAGCTGTCATAGGATGATGTACCAGGCTAAATGTTCGACAGAATAGTTGATATTTAAAAAAATTCTGAGTGATTTAAGTGTTTGATTCGTCGCATCTTATTCTTAGTTGTTCTCCAAAGTTTTTACTACTTCCTATCTGGAGCCGACTCCATTTTTAGAAGCTGCTGCTGCCTTGGCAATGTTGCTTGATTTAGACGGAACTGGCTCAGATTTCGACGGCTAGGAAATACATAGAAGCAATTATAGTATTTTCGCGTAAGTTTTCAACATGTTTATTTTATTGGCCAACATTACAGCACGCTTTGCCGCACTCTTGGTCTCCTTGTTCACTAACTCTCGAGCACATTCTGCTTAATGATGTACGTACGCTTTTCTTGTTATGTTAACTCGTTATTGCTTATTACAGATTAAGTTGAAATCGATGCGTTGTCAAGTTTTGCGCTCGACGCTTGAACCATTTACACTGAGCTATCATAACATAGAGCAGTCTAATAAAAAAATTATGATATAGAGCTGGAACTTTAAAGTTTTGCCACAGCAAGTATTGAGAGGCTAAAAGGAGCCACCCGCACGCAAAGCGTCTCTTATTTTTACAGGCATAGTGCATGTTATACTTAACAAGCCGCATTTGCTCTCTCAATTGCTTGTCAATTAACATGTGTACATAAAAGAGTAGGAGCGAGAGATTTATGAATTTCTCGCTGTCGTCAACACAAAGAAATTGTGCGTGCATGCCTTTATATATACATAAGTATGAGTGTACAGATAAGAGAGCGAGCGAGCGAGTAAGGCTACCTTGTGAAGTATACCTTGGGCCAAGGTACACTCTACTAGGTTGTCATACTCGCTCTATCGAACTCTTCACACTTTTCATGCATACATATGCAAATGTATATGTATGCACGCACATATTCCTTTATGTCGATGCCAGCGAGAAATTCATTTACCTCTTGCTCTCTTTAGTAAAAATTGTTATTAACACTTTTTTAAGGCTACCTGAGAGAGCGTGTGCGGCTACCGTGATAAGTACGCCTTTCACAAGGCCTGCATAATGCGCGACGATTTGCCTATGGGTGGCTTTTCTTAGCTCCAGAATACTTGCTGTGGCAAAATTTAAGGTTTCATCTCTATATCAGAATTTTACAATTTGATTGATATATGTTATAATAGCTCAGCGTTAATGCATTGAGCTCCTACCGCAAAGCTTGACATCGCGTGGGGTCAAACGTAATTTTTAATAAGCAATGATAAGTGTTGACAAACGGAAGAAGCAGAAGAGTGAGGCTAAGGCGTCCGAGGACTGCTTATGTTGTTTGTTCCGTTTGCAGCCTTCGAAAAGTACATCAATAAAGAGAATGTTCTCGAGAATCTTGTCAACAAGGAGACCGATAGTGCGGCACAGCGTTTTGTAAAGTTAGCCAATAAACAAAACATGTTAAAGACTTCTGCAAAAACACTACAATTCCTTCTATGTATTTCCTTACTTGCGTAAGACGAGCCAATTCCGTTTAAAACAAGCAACATTGCCATTGCTGTAGCAGCTCCTTAAATGGGAGCGTCTCTAGATGGGGAAGAAGGAAAACCGTTAGAGAACAAATAAGACTAAGATCCAATGCATTAAACACTTAAATAACTTATATTATTTTAAATATCAGCTCTGCAGTACGGCGCATGACAAGAACACTAAAGAACCAACGCAATCCGTAAGTCAACTTAGCATTAATAAATTAAGCACATGCATTATTATGAATTTCGATATCGTTTTTCAGCTAAAGCTAAAAAACTCGGAGCATGTACGACCGCAATTAAAAATCATTCTTGCACTGCCAAACGAGGATGATACAAGTAAACTGCTGCAAATCCAAAAGCAAGTCCAACGCACACCAGCTCATATCCTCGATGTCTCATTTTCTGTGGCCTACGCTATTTTAACGGCTTCGAAGAGATATTGCTTTGCGATTGCGCCTGTAAATTTTCCTGTTTAGTATCTCCAACAAGTTCTCAATTGGGCTTAAATCTTGCGATTGGGCAGGTCAACGAAGAGCTTCCATACCATCCTTGGAGAATTTTTCTGTATTTTTTTTGGACGCTATTTTACTGGATCCTCCACTGGAGTGCCTTTTATCATCTGGAAGCATAACGATAACTCAGGACGTGGACTTGAATTAACTTGAAATTATCAAAAATGTCATTAATGTTATGATTGGGCCCGATACCTTCACTAAAGAAACAACCCCAGACGGCGGAAGAGGCCGGTTTGTTCAGTCGAAGACCATCTAAAAAAAACTTTTTATATCACAAAAAAGCCAGAACTGAATTTGCCAAGGATATCTACACACATTGTCTCTTAAGAGAGGTGAATGCTTTAAAAAATCGAAGGGTGTTAAGAAGTCTGCATTAGATAAGCTTACTATAGATAGTTTTAAGGAATGCCTCTTTGATAAAATTATACAAAATAATGAAATGATGATGAACACTAAGCTCTGTTTTTTTTGTAAGTGTTGGTGCCTTGTTTGTTTAACAGCCGCGAGCGCTTTGCATTGCCGCGTGCTGGCACAACGGCGGTCGATCGCAAACTGAGATCGGCCGTCTTTATTTGTGTACTCATCTCATTACTAAGTCTAGCAACATTTTATGAATATTATGTGAACCTAATTCCTTATAAGGTAAAATTACATAACAATACTGGTATAAACTTCGCAGCATGGAGTGGAAAAATGATTTAAATTTAAATTAAATTTTAGTGGCTGGACCACCGTCGACCCAAGGATGCCTCTGGACGTCAGGTGTGTATTGGCATAAAGAATTCTCACTTCCTTTCCCTTTTGCAGGTGCTTGGCTTGGATTATCGCCGAGTTTGGCTGGTCCGAAAAACGATGCCATGATGCCTGTCTGGACATAATATTCTCAGCGCGAGGACAAGGCAGCAAAGCTGTTGCTGGGCCTATGTGTTTATGTATTGGTGATGTTGGCGACAGCCTGCCACGCTGCCATCGGCCATCATCGTGTAGGATCCTGATGTTGATTGACTTCTGATAGCAGCCAGCAATGCTGCTATCGATTGGTTGCGTACAAAGGTCAAAAGGTCCAGTTGTGCATTGGCATGTGTTGGCAGCCTGCCACGCTGCCATCAGCCATCTCGTACAAATAACATTTGTGTATTGGCGTGAATAACTCTCACTTTCTTTCCCTGTTTGCAGGTGCTTGGCTTGGATTGTATTGTCGCCGAGTTTTGACTGGCCCGAAAAAAAACGATGCCTGGCTGGATATCATCATGTAGAATCCGGGTGTTAATTGGCATTCTGATAGCAGCCTGCCACGCTGCCATCATATAGAGATCCATATGGCTTAGAGTATTTGCATGTGGTGGCAGCCCGCCACGCCACCATCATTGTCATTATTTTAATGTCCAAGTATTAATCAGCAGTAAGTAGCGTGATGAAGTGACTTTTGTTTATGGTTTAGTCGTTTACCATTTGGTATTAATCGATCGTGATTTTATTTTTTATTGCTCGTTCACGGGTGTGTTTGTTAAACGGATTATTGATTTAATTATGTTTTATTTTATATTTTTAGCTGAGCGGAGCTGTATGTGCGTGTCACTCCCCGCATAAAGCAGGACGCGTGATGCTGGGGCTCATTTTGTTTGTAGCATGAGTGCGCTACTATCCATTTGTCGACAATGGATTAAAACTACGGTTTGTATGTGTACAAGCCGCATTGTTATATGAGCGTGATATGAATTATCACTCAAAATTGCTAATATTTATAAAAATGTAGGGGGGCTTCGCACGTAGTATTGGTTTTCGTGGAATTAAAACGCGTGAGGAATTACTGCTTTAAATTTAAACTTTATTGTATGAACTTGATATGTATAACCTCTTTCGACACTTGTAATTTGTCCACTGAACTCCAGCGTAACCCAACTCCGTTACAGGCCGCCGTCGGCTAGAAAAGCTCGGCTTGTGGTGAGTTTCTAGCCCACGGCAGCAGTGCTGAGCGGTTAGCTGGAATCCAGCTGTTTTTGCAAGTATTGCAAGATTGTGACGGAAGGGGGATCGGAAAATATGCTTGGATGGACGGTGGCGTTATGCCGGACACGATCCCGAGAGCATCCAGCCAAATATAGTGTTTTGTGCCACCGGGAGACCATTTTGGCCGGGAATGAGTCCTGGCACTAAGAGCTCTTGGAACAAGTCAGCTCCTAGCACCAGGGACACATGTTTGTTTTTCCTTTTATTTTTTTCTCGCCATATGAATTATAAGTTTTTATTCGCTTTCGTTTTTGTTTTTGATTTCGTTTTCGTTTCTCCGCCGATCATTTCCACAAAACATTAATTATAAATTATTAAAAAGAGAAATACATTTTACATTACTTTCCCTAAGCAATTTAGTTAAAAATGTAACTTTCTTTATACGTAGAATTAGTTTTTGTTCGGAGAGAGAATTAAATTAGGCGCGTCCAGACTACGCAGAAGCTTTAAACCGAATGAACCGTTGTTGTTGCCGTTGATGCTTTGGCGATTGGATTGGCTGGTCCACAGGTGATTTTTTGTGTTTATGCTGTTGCTGTTGTTCGTGGCGATCAACTTTTTCTACCTGTAACCGTTTTTGTTTTTGTTGCTGTTGTCGTTGTTGCTTTTCCTCTGCGTCCATCATCAGATCACTTTCCGAGGCAGCCATGTCGTTATGGGTGCGCTTTAATGGAGATCGGAGTGCCTCGGCAACCATTTCCTTAGGTAGCAGTGGCGGAACTTTTTCAGTCATTCCGCTACCTGTTTATTTGTATTGTTTTGGCTGTTATTGCCATTGTCATTGTCATTTGTATTGCAGTTTTCAGCAATAATAGTAGTTGCTGTTGTTACAGTAGCAACGTTGGTGGCGTATGTGGGCAATGCTTCTTGTGTTAGCGTTGCTAGTAAGCTACGTCTGGTGTGTGTGCTTAATGTACGCTCTTTAGAGTGCGTATCAGTATTGGTATTTTTGTTTGCATTTTGGTTTGTATTTGTATTAGTGAATGTCTTTGTTTTAAGAGAGCCAGCGTTTGGCCCTCTTGTCAATTCGTTCCCTTGGTTCCTTTCATTCCTGTCGTTTCTGTCTTTTTGGTCGCTCATGTTTGTAATGCCTGCTTGCGCTGGTATGCATGCGCAATTGTCGATCATGTTTGAGGCTGGTGTGCTGATGTTGTTGTTGGCATTTTGTACGCTGCGCAGACTCATGCCTGTTCGTATGCGTGTACTAGAGTTTGACACACGCACAAGAGAGAGCATGGGTATGGGCATGGGTATGGATATGGGTTGGGCTTTTCCATATCGATTCGCACTTGTATTTGTGTTTGTAAGTGTATGTGTTTGTGGCTGTGAGGATAGAGTAGTGGTGGTTGGTTTTAAACTTGCCTTAGTACCTGTATTGGTGGCATTATTTGATATTTGCGCGCGCGCGCTTTCATCTATTTTTGCGGGCGAAAGCGCGGGATTTTTGGCGGGATTTTTAGCGGGATTTTTCCTTCTCTTAATCAAATGGCCGAAACTCATGGGGCTCTCCGGGCATGCTGGTTGTTTTGTCCAGATCCTCCTCCATGTCTTCGTCCATGTCGTCATTGTATTCGTCATCATCATCTCCATCAGGTTTGACGGTGATTCTTATTTGAGCATAGCGTCATAAATACTCCTAGTACATTTTGCTGGCGCAGATTTGTCGTTTTTTTCTTGGCAGAGATATATCGTTTAAAAGGTATACTATACAAAAAAAGGGCTTTCATGTGTATATAAAATTCGGCATGCCAAGAAAGGCTTCTTAATTGTTTTCTTTTGGTATTTCTTTGGGTATTTATATTTTTCGTTGCTGTATCGACATAATTTGCTTTAAATCGCTGCGCGGAGATATGTCGTTTTAAGCGTCATACCTCCGCCGTTTAAAAAACGACATATCTCCGCTCGGTGATATGATTTAATGTTGTGCTAGACATAATGGTAAACATCATTGGCGGTAGTTTCAGTTGACATACTCGTTGCGTTTGATTTAATACGCATAACATCTGTGTATGTATTTTTAGACGACGTCGGTATATTTAAGTTTATAAACTTAATAATTTCCTCAAAAAATTTTTCCATCCTAGACTCCAGTCTGTTGATTAACTGTATGTTCTGATCAACGGCATATTTTATTGTGTTTGGATTGACTGGATTAGCTGAGTTAGGTGACGAGACTTTTTGCTGCTCTTCCCTCAGTTTGTTTTGCAATTTGGCCAGATGCATTTCAGCCGGGTTTTGGCGTCGTGGTGTGGGCTTGTTGGCTATGACGTTTTGTGGCACGGCGGAGATATGTCGTCGGAGATATGTCGCTACCCCACCTTAATGTGGCGGACAGCCTTTCATTGGGTGATACTGATTCACGCATATTTGTATTTTATTTCTTTATCGTAGGCGTTATCCCCATAAGAAGCTCTCCATATGTATTTGCGTCCATACGCAAAAAGTTTTTATACACTTGTGGTGAATTTATTTCCACATTTTTTAATAAATTGACATGAGAACGCGTATTTCTTTCAATAAGACAATCATTCATCCATTTTCTTTTTCTGTGTTTCTTTTTCTTTTCTTCTGAGCACAATTAAATCACTAATAAAGCAATTGCATCGTCCACACTGGTTTCGCTCATCTTGTCTTCTCAAAATTCACACAAAAATTAAGTTTATGAAAATGTTGGCCCGTGTATGGCGAAGCGAAGCCCAACAAATCACACCAACATGTGCCCCGTGTATGCCTAGCTTTACTTTGTTAATCGAAAAACATGCGCGCCCCGTCGGACGCTGCCCGCACCTATGGCTGCAACCACCTCCGGCTCTGCAGCTGCACCTATCCGGTCTCCACCGGCGCCGAAGTATTCCACTGCAAGCCTGTCGGCCGAAAGCTGGGTGCGCCATATTGAGCGCCCAAGTTGATGGCGGAGGCGGTGTTCTGAGGCGAGGCGGAGTGCCCGGCTGCAGCGGTGCTGGCCATTCCCACGGGGACTCCGTGGCCGTCTTTCTGTTTGGCAGCGTGTCTGGGCCATACGGGGTGTCCGGGGGTGCTGGCGCTGGTGTTGCTGTTGGTGCGCGAATCGCTGGTGGAGTCGGCGTACGCGCCGGTGGTGGTGTCGAATCCTAGTAAAAATGTCGTGGGAGGCGCCACCTTCTCGCACCTATCCGCACCACTGTCATGGTCACTTTACGGTGCCATTTTCCGTTTTCAAACCGTTTCTCCCGCGTCGTTGTCATCACCGTTCCGGGCAATTCTCCCTTTTCCGGCGCTGCCGACTCCGTCGATCGCGGCTCTGGTTCCGGCACCTCCTCCTCCGACGAGACGTTTATAATCTCCTCTTCCTCCGGAGCCTCTACCCCGCATGGGAAAGGTGACGGCGGCTGCGCAGGGCGCCACTCTGGCGGCGGTGATTCGGGAAACAGCGGTGTCGGAAAACTCATTCTCACCCACTCCGGGGTCACCTCCATGAATTTCCGCGGCGACTCCTCACCCCCATCGATCACCGGCTCCGCGTCGGACCCCAGCTCCCAGTCGCTGCTGTCTTAATCGGCCGCCATCTCGCTATTTTGTGAGTGCAATCGGTGCGGGTGCTGCTGGGAAATTTGTAATCCCTCTTCCGTCAAAACTGTACACGCTATGTCCTAACGTTGTACGCAGTTTACAAGAATATATTTATATGTATGTAGAATTTCTGCTTCGGGCGTAGGCGTAAGCGAGTGGAATCAACCGGCTTGTAGCTAATCAGTAGTGAGAATTCATGACGCAGCAAATCATGAGTAGGAAGAAGACAAAGTCAAGGTAACAACTATCTGATAGCAATGTAATGCATATCGATACGCTGTACCTCGAAATGTTTATGGATCTGGCATCAACAGTATCTATCTTGAAGTTAAAAAATTAAAGTCTAAATTGTTTCATATTAAAATCTAAAATGTTTCATTTTAAATACTGAAATGTTTCATATTAAAAACTAAAATGTTTCATATTAAAAAAAATGAAATATTTTAAATTGAAAATTTTAACTTTAAAATTTTAATTTAAAATTCCACTATTTGAGTTTAAAAAAAAAGGTGTTAGATGGAAATCGTTACGAAAAATATTAGAGTCTTTTGTGTGTAAGTCACTGACGATGCCCCTGAACGGCAGCCACATCCCACTCCCAAGACTATCAAGCCACCGCCAACTATTATACCGGAAGTAAATAAAATTAACGGCCTAATCGCGTCTATCCACTCACTTATTGGTAATAAGGACTTTTTTACAAGGCACGAAGAGACGGCAACGTAAGAGAGATGATGGCTGAAAAGGCAAACTTCGCGGCACTCAAAAAGCAATTGAATCCACATGGTAAAAAATACCACACGTTCCAGCCCCGTGACGAGAGAGCCTACAAAAGTGTGGTTAAGGGCCGGCATCACAGGACTGACAAGGAGAGTATTAAGGAGGCAATGTCGGCGCAAGGCCAAACTGCACTATGCCATTAACCGCTCTAGTAAATCGCCAATGTCAATATTTTCATTAACTTTGAGCCAGCAAGCAACAACAAAGAGGCATACAAAATTAAACGGCTCTGCAGCTTTATAGTAACAGTCGAGCCGCCCGTGGTGCAATGCTCCCGCTGCCAAGGGTACGGGCACACTCAGAGATGTTGCCAACTCTTTCCCTCCTGGACAACAGTCGGACAACGAGAAGACACCAGAGGACCCACCCGCTCGACCTCCCACACTTTGTTGACGACTGATCCTCCCCCTACTAGCTATTTAACACACCCAACGACTATTTATATATATTTTTTTTAAGCCTAAAAGTATGCTATTAAAGACTGTTTCCATTTAGAAACGATACTTTAAATGAGCTTTCAACTTATACAAAAAAAAAAAATATTTATTTGTAAGAACTAAGAAGTTGCCAAGCTTTGACATTGTAAACCCCGCTTTACTTGCACTGCAAGCTGGTAGCACTCCTGCAAACAAAAATTGAACAGTTGCTTTTAAATGTTCTAGAATTAAAGAAAAAATAACACTAATATTTATTCAACAACATTGTGCAAAGTGTGCAAGCCAATGAATTAATGTTAATATTAAATAAGCCAAAATGCACAAAATAAACAAGATCTTTTTGTGCGTGCGTGCGTGTGTGTGTGTGCATGCGTGTGTGTGTTTGTGTCTGCGTGCAAAAGCTAAGCTGAGTAGCAGCGGGCAAGCCTCCCCAACAAGATGTATGAGAATTTGAGTCAACAGCACAATAACAAAAATACAGAATGAAATTAATACAAAAAAATATAAAAAATAATAAACAAAAAAAAAAAACAAAAAACAGTTGCTTGCGCACAGTGAAACGCGAAACAAGCGCTGCTAGCGTTTGACGCCGTCCTCCGTCGATCCGTTCTCTCTATTTTGTCGCCGCTCAGTCGTCATCGCGTAAGCGTCAAAGAAACGTGTTGCTGTCCGTCGCGACGAACGTTACGTTACAATAACAACAAGAACAAAACAAGCTTAAGCTGCAGGCATTAAAGGCTAAAAAGTGTTAAAAGAGTTTAAATGTAATTTGCATGTGTTTCGAACAGCTGCTAAAATTCAATACCCAAACACACACACACACAGACACACACACATTGACAGGCATTGAAGTGTTTGCAATTGATCAATGTCAGCCTCAGCCGCATGGGAAAAAGGCAGTGAATGAAACAACCAGGGCTGGCAGCTGAATGCTTAACATAACACACCCACCGGCCACTTAATGATTTTAAATTTATGCATTACATTTGCCGTCAAACAACGCAAACACAAAACAAAAAACTAATACACATTATCGAATCTGTGTAGCATAATTTGTGTGTGTGCAGCCCTCGAAACGATAAACATTAACAGCGTATCGTATACAATTTGCGCGTGCGTGCTTGCTTTGACCATTTTCGAGTGTGTTTGTTTGTTTGTTTGTGTGTGTGACAGCAAATTTGTTTTTGCGCGCAAAATGCTTTTAATTGAAAGTTCGCTGGCAACCAGTTAATGATTTCGGTCACTGTGCCAGCTCCACTCCACCAAGTATATGAATTAACAGAGAAAGAGAGGGAGTAAGAGAGCGAAAGAACGCACATGCGTTAAATATCCTTCAGTATGCTCAATTGCATTGACGTAATGCAATTCACAGTTCAAGCGACACACACATACACACAGTGCTGTGTGTCTATCGCAGGTGTGTAGCGCCTTAAGTGGTTTCGATTTCACAAGTAGACAGCGGGACAGCGGACAGCAGGGAAATCGACCGCTTAACGTCATATCAGCGTCAGCATCAGCGTCACTGTTAAAAAGCAAAGCAAAAAAAAAACTACTACTGCAAATTTGCACTTGTTTATTGCTGTAATTTTAATTGTTGTTTATTATTTATGCCGCTTGATGGGGCGGCAATTTCGCTGACAGCGACAGCGCCGACGCCGCCGCCCACAGTTTGTTGCATGACTGATCGTGTCTGAGCATTTATGTATGTATGTAGGTGCGCCCTCGTCCCTCTCTTCCGCACTCTCTTTTTATTTTTTTTCTGCCAAGATGCTTGAGATTCATACGCGCGTCATGCTGTCGACGTCGACGGCCGTCACTGACGTCATAGACAAGGCTTAGCGCGAACAAAGTGCGAAGCCGATCATAAATAGTACAGTGGTCACTCGGTATTAAGAACTTCCGAAATTTTTGCCCTTCTATTCTATTCTATGAATCTTTATAAAAAGTAAGGCTATTAACTAATATGATAAACAAGAAGTTTATTATTGCGTTGTGTTTTCAAAATTATGTTGGTCTAAATTTTAGACTCTAAAATAACTATCATATGTTTGTTTTTTTGTAAAAGCTTTTATTGCTGTATGTCTGGAATCGATATCAAACATTTTCTGCCAAACATGTTTTGTCGATTATTGGCAAAAGTTCTGTTGTGTCATTTAGAATGATGCGCGTGACAAATTGCCAACACAATTTATAAACGGCACAACTAACGCGTCTGTTTGTATGTTGATTCATTAACTGAATTCCATTACGGTTATGCATATAGTATGTATGCATGCATGCATGTTTGTATGTATTTCAATTACACAGCTTTTTTCCAGGGCTGCAATCCCATTTACATACACGTACATACTATATGTTTAACTGATAACATACGTTATGTGTGTCAGATAAATTGCGTGCTATCAATAAACATATATGTATGTATATACATGCGTTCCATATTAAATGTTTATCATCATACTTGGTCTGAGAAATGCCATTATCATTTGCATTTTCTTGCAACACTAGAAAATGTTGAGAATCTGCTTTTTATACCCAAAAAAAAGGCTTAAAAATTGTTTAAGAAATACACAAAATGAATTGATTTTTTTTTAATGTTTTATTACTATACATTACTTTTTTAGTAATTAACTTTTCACTAGTGATTCACTTAGTTTTTTGTTTCACTGAAATACTTTTTTTTTAAATAATTTGCAATTAAATTTAAATATGTTTCCCTAGTAATTAAAAAAAAGTATAACAAAAAAAGTATGACTGTTGTTTTTAGTTTTCAATTTCCATATATTTTGCACTTAAGCAGAAAAACTTGCGCGGTGTTTTGTTTGTTGTCGCAATTATATACATTTTTTGTGACCACCAAAGATTACGTCAATATTTTTAAATTTTTTTTTATTTTTGGGAGTCAAAACGTCATACGCCAACTGAAGCAGCTTTATTTTAATGAGCTGCAAATCAGCAGTGTGGGCCCACTGTGCGTCAGCATATGAATGTACATTGGTATGTATGTGTATAGGTATGTATGTTTTTGCACGTCGTCTGTCAGTCTGTCAACCGTAGTGCGTGTGTGTGTGTGTTTTTTTGTGCTTAAATGCAATTACGCGCTCATGTTAAGAAAACTAGCAAAGCAATTGGAGCGCAGCAACAAAAACGAAATACGAGTATAAATAAATAAATAAGCAGCAATAACTCTGTGTGTGTTCGTGTTCGGGTGTGTGTGTGTGTGTGTGTGTGTAAGTGCGGGATCATTGCACATTGCGTCAACGTTTCAAGATCACACACATTTCCAACTACAACAATTACAATTTCAATTCTGCTAGCAATTGCAGCCGCAGCATAACAACAACAACAAAATATAACAAATTTATATAAATACGTACATAAGTTTATATGTATGTATATATAAGAAACAGTGTGAACCGCTGCGGTCGCGGTAAGCGCGGGCAATGAGCAATTATGAAAATTCAATAGAACGGACTAAAAACCGCCAGAAGCAGCAAAAGCAGCAGCAGCAGCAGAACCACCTTCAACAGCTGCAACAGCAACATCATTTGCAGTTTCACGCTGCCGCTGTCGCAGTTGACGTCGCCGTCGCAGTTGGATACCAAGTTTATAGTCAAAGCGACAGTTTAGCGACGGCAGCGGCAGGTGTCATTTGAATCTGAAGTGCGCGGACGCGTAAAAGTCGCGAAAACCAAGTTTATAACGCACGTAACGCAACGTAACGCAGACGCCGACGCAAACGTAGTGAATAATACATACATAAAAACATAGATAATTGTGAGAGCGATGAGTGAGCGCCGCGACGGTCAACAAAATGCCGCGTCCGAAACCGAAAATGAAACCAAAACCCAAACCAAAACCGATTCAATGCTCAGACAAAAGATTATAATGACAGCGACGCCGGCGTTAGCGACAGCAACAGCGACAACGGTTAACGCTCAAAATAAATGCGCGACGGCAGCGCCAACGACTTTTAGTTATCAGAGAGCAGCGAAGCGTTGCGCACGCCTCGAGCAGACAGCAGCAGCATCAAAAGCACTTATACTAGACGCAAAGAAAGAAGAAAAAGCAGCAGAATTTATCGTAGAAAAGAGAGCCACAGCAACAATAAAAAAAACAAGTCTCAGTCTCTTTGAGCAAAAGGCGCAACTGCGCGCAGCTTTTTTCCAGGATTTGAACGCGTTTACAATACAACAACAAAAACAACATCAGCCAGTGAGAGAGCGTGACAAAGTTTTCGATATAACAACAAATAACATACAGCAGCTGATTGACAAATTTCAAGCAATGATTGTCCAGCAGCCAACAACAACAACAGAAACAGAGACGTCGACGCCAACACAGGTGCAGCTAAAGCCAGCAGCGATTGCTAGCAGCACTGCCAATTCAGATGAGGGCTGCAATGCGGGCGGATTGAGTCCCTACAGCAGCGACAATGAATGTGACGTCGGCAATGCCAGCTCACGACGCAAACCAAAAGTGACGCGCTGTGCCAGCAGTGATTCGGCCCTCGGACTGGATGTGGAAGTCGATGATGTGAATATTGAGGTGTTGGCAACGCCGCAGCGACGCATGACATTAACCGTTACCGATTTACCGTTACGTCCGGCACTATTACCGCTAGCCGAACCAAGAGCTCTACCCGATTCACCATTACCCTCACCCACCAGCGCCATTGGCGCTGGCAATGTTAATGTTGGTGTTGGTGTGCCAACGAAAGTGCTGCTGGAAGAGCGAGTCGTTGCAGCGCTGTCGGCACCGTCCGGCTCTCGGCGCGAGTCGACGCAGAGCTGCATCAGTGAGCTGGGCGGGATGGCAGGTGTGCGTTATGTGCGTACACCATCGGTGGTTGTATCTGATTATTCGGATGATATAAATGCATGCGGCATTAGCATGGAAGAGATGGAATATTTTCGTTTGCAGCGTGCACGCTGCCAGCGTCGCTGCTCGCTGGAAGCGAGTGCTGCTGCCGCTGGCGGCAAGGATGACGGGCGTGACTCGGATGTGAGTGCGGCAAGCAGTTGCAGCAATTTGTATTATTGTGGCTCCACTATATCAGCACTGGATGGCGGCGAGTGCATTGTTAACGGTATACGCGTTGCTCTCGCACGAAAATCAAGTCACAGCAGCAGCGACGACGATGAGGATCTGGAAGTGACAGAGGGAGAGCATCAGCAGCTGGAACAAAAACAGTTGCAACGGGAGAGTGAGCTGAGCGAGCTTTTGGCTGGGACGCAGCTTGGCGATGTCTCTAAGAAGGTAGGCAGCCGCAGGCAGCGATGCAGCAGCAACAATGGCGACAATGGCGGCGACGGCAGCGTCACAAATATATAGGAAATCTCAATTAAGTTTTTTTTTTCTAAAGACACACTCACTGGGGGATAACTGTTTACAGCAAAACAAGAGAGCAAATTAGAAAGAGAGAGAGAGAGAGAGAGAGAGTTAGAAAGGAGAGGATGTTGTGTGTGTGTGTGTGCGTGCTTTGTGTATTATTTTGAGTTGTTGTTTAAAATTTAGTATTTTTATTATAGTCTATCATACATGTCCATATAGATATGTGTACATACATACTTATACAGTGGTTGCTCGCTAATTGCCATTACTAAGTAGTCAAAAAACAAGATAATCAACATAATTGTTATTTGTTTTATTTTTTGGTACTTCGATTAATTAATTCAATATAAAAAAATTTGACGAAAATTTTTGTTTTTGATTACATGTTTTAATTTACGAGCCAACGCTGTATACGTTTTTTTTTTTTTTTTGTTGTATGATAAGAAAACTAGAGAGAGTTTGAGATATAGTAAGTGCTAGAACGAGAAACTGGGGGTGCAGCAGAGGAGTAGGACAGGGTGGGGGTAAATAAGTGTGCGTTGGTTATTAATTTGACGCTTATCTTATCGCCGTGCTAGAGATTCCATTGCCGCGAAACGTACTAGTACTACGTAAGGCCGGGTTTCTTTTTTTTCATCTATATATACATACATATATATTTTCAGTATTTTTATTTTGATATCTTATGACTTGCCGCCGACGAAATGATATGATGATGTTGAAATCGAGTACGCTGATAAAAAAAAAAAAAAAAAAACAGTTGTTGCACAGACTTTTAAATATATATAGAACTGTGTTATCACTCCAAAAACCCCCAACAACAATAACTAGGGACGTTATCTTAGTGATTAACTCTGTATGTTGTAGTATTATATAGATATACATATACATATATATGTATAAAAACCGACATGCATTATATATTATATGCTCTTAAATAAACATTTATATATATCCAACAATACAGACTGCAGCAGCAACAACAGCATCAATCAGATATTGTGTTATAAATAAATAAAAAAAATATTTTTACTCAAAAAAAAACAAAACATCAAATTTATATAATATATACATATATAACTTTATCGCGCTTATCTGGGCTATACTGTATGTTTTATCGATGGTCTAGTTTTTTCTATATACATATATGCTTATATGGTATATATACATAGTTAGCACCTGTTCCCTGATAGATTTCCATTAGCCAATTATAGGTATAGAATGTTTTAAGCTGATCCCATTTCGAACTTCACATAAACGTACAGTAATATCTCATAATACGTGCTTAAAAACAAAACTAAAAAAATTTCATATTACTCACGAATTCAGATTGAAAATTCTGCCTGAAGTGCCTTTGTTCTTAAATTTGTTTTTCAAATGAAAAAAAAATATGATTTGGGTTTCAGCCTTAAAAAGCGCAGTCGAGTTTATTGGCTATTTTTATAGCTTCACATTCTTCCATTTCGGATGGTTTTTTTTTTTTCATCAGAAATTTTTTTTTCTATCGACTTTATGTTTTTTTTAATTAGTTAAAAAGTTTTGGTATATTTTGTTATACCTAGGCAAGCCTTAGTTGTGCTACTCAAAAACCTTTTACCAGTGGCAAATGTTATTTAAATTAGCTGTTTTATAGTTTTCCTGTATGTCTGTTTTCTTGATTATTAATTTTTAACTTCGTCCAATCCAATTAAAGACTAGAATGTGTTTTTGCAGCTGTTTTTAAATCATATTTTGTTATATAACTCCACAGTTAAACTATTCTACCATGTGTAGGATTTAATTAAATTTAAGCTGCTTTTATTTTAATAACTCGAAAAAGGTATTCAGGCACATTCATTCTTCTAGTAGTTTTTGGCTTATCATTCGCAAAAGCCAATGTTATATATGTACTATATAATTCATTAAAATCTCACTTTAAGCCGCCTTAAGCCTTATATCATATTTTGATTTACGTCATAGTTATTTTTCCAAGCACGTAGTTTAATTTCTAGAAGAAATAAAACACAATCTCAAAACTTGGTAACTTTCAATTTAAAAAATTTGTTCAACTATGTTTTGTAGCGGAGGCTTTGTCGATTGATTAAAACCCTTTTATGAAAGGTTTTATCCTCGTGTAAACGCTTCTAGTTTTTTTTTTTTGAGAATGTTACACGGATAAGTAGGAAGCTGGGCTTGTCTTGAGCCTATGTTAAACGCAATGTTAAGCTTACATTGCGAGAGCCAGACATCATATACAGTTCATTCTTGGCTTAGGACAATTCATTTTACAATTCATGGTTATGGGCTAATTACATATTGAACTAGTTCTGGCATTAACATACTAAAAGCCAGTTCCTAGTTGTAAAATTCCCCGAAATGCACAATTTTTCCAACAAAAAAAAAAATAAATGAAAGTTCAATGGAATTGTTTTGGAACTGTATTTATCTAACATCTTGTTCGTGTTTTTTTTTATTTTGACATTTTTAAGAAAAGATTGTTTTCTTTTTTTTTTGCTCATTTATTGTATTATCATACCAACAATTTGTGGCACACTTTGGGCTCTCAACTTCCTGGAAAGGCGAAGATTAAATGGTTTAAAAATAAGAGTTACGAATGGGGCGGAGGGTCAAGAAGGGGTGAAGGCAGCATTTGTTTATCTAACCATACATGTATATACATATATAAGTATATATATATAATAATATATGTTTTTTGCATTCCATTTTGGAGATGCTGTCTCTCCAACTGTTTGTTTCTTTGAGATTGCGGTGGCGTGGGCTTCGTTGATTACTTAAGATAACAATTACTCTTCCATTGTGTGTATGTTAGTCAGTATGTAGTACGTCAGTATGTGTGTGTGTGTGTGGGTGTCAAGGCAACGAGTGCTGCGTGTGATTTTGTGACGTCACTGGGCACCATTTTGCTTGTCATTAATAATGGCAAAATTGCCCCCCGAGGCCTTTTGAGACCATAAAACTTTAAGGCAATCAGCAAAATAAAAACAAACTGTAAAAACAATAGAAACAAAAGAAATTCAAATCACAAAACAACAACAGAGTTTAACGCTTTAAGACGAAGTTCGTATACCCTCTCTCAAAAAAAAAAAAAAAAAAATTTATTTATTTTATTTAAATTCGACTAACGAAAATCATTTTTTCGATAGATTTAACAAAATGTTATCAATTCCTTGGGGAGTACCATTAGTTTAATGAGCTTTTTTTGGTTTGAATGAAATGTATTTTACTTCGTTTTTTTCCTTCGAATATTTAATGCTGAGAACGTTATAAATAATTCTACTGGCAAGGCCTGTAACCTTTTTTTTTTATTTTTTGACGAACGCAGTTTTTTTATTCCTCTAATTTAATTCGAACAAAATTTACTAAAAAATGGGCAAAGCTTTTTCACCTTAAAGTTTTTTTTTTTAAGTATCACTTGAATGATTTGAAAAACCATCAAATTAGGCTCAAATATCAAAACTGTGTTTTTGCCATTATTGATTTTGTTTTTCCAATGTTTTCGCAATAGATACGAATCTGAATAACTATTCATATATCATCGAAATTAGCTGACTATAATTTTGACGACGATGTTAATTATGATGATGATATTGGATGGTGTTGTTGCTTTATTTCTTATGATAGATTTATATATATGAATCTATATATATATATATATATATATATACAGAGGAAGAAAGAGAGAGAGAAACAGTGTCGCGGCCATCCGTCAGTTGAACAGGCCATAGTTGTGACAGCCGCCGTCGGCTCTGTCATATCTTATCAGATTCCATGCCAGCTCCAACAGTTTGACGTCGCAGTTTTGCGGTCGGAGGTGGTGGTGGGGTGGGGGGTTGGTGCTGGAACAATGCTTTTGAATTATGACGCCTGCTAAAATGGCGCGAGAAATCGATTAAGTTGAATGTGGAAGGGGTTGCGTTCTCAGTTACAAAGCACACAGCCTCTGCGGCAGCGGTTGAGCTTGTGGTTGCGTTGACTGCGACGTCGACGTCGACGTTATTGTTGTTGTCGTTGACTTCCGTTGACGTCAGCGGAACATCAAAATCGGGGGCCCACCGTGTGTGATCGTCAAAAGTAATTACATGATCGAGCGGGCGTCGCTGTAAGCCACAAAAAATAACAAAAAAACAAACAAAAGCGATGGCAAAATAAATAAATAATTGCAAGGAAAAAACAAGAAGAAAAAACCGCAAGTCAAGAGGCAAATAACAACAACAAACAACCACAACAAGAAAAAGAATACCGTGTCGGGTTATTCACTGTACGCAATTTGCGTCATTTGCTCCAATGTCGCCTTTTTTTTCTGTAATAAACTTAGTTGAAAAGAGTTTTAGCTATGTCATTGAAGTTGTTGTTGTTGTGATACTTTGCATCAGGGCTCATCAACTTAAAGACGATTTTGTGATATTTCGCTAACATACAGTCGAACTTACATTTAACAAACTTTTAGGGAACCCTGCCATTTGATTTAATCAAAAATCCATTCTTTATTATGAATTTTCCCTATAACGAAGTTCTTTTTTTTCCCCTTGAGGTTCATTGCATGGTAGATCGTCTATAAGAGTATACCACAGAAAACCTTCAGTTATACTGAAGGTATACTTCTATAGAAGCCATTTGGTTAATTCAAAAATCCATTCTTTATTATGAAATTTCCCTCTAACAAAGTTGTTTCTTCTAGTTCTCTTGAGATTGCTTGTCCGGTAGTTCGAAGTGTATATCAGACAATACCTTTACTTATATTTTAAGTTTGATCTTAAGTTTAAGAGTTTGGTTTAAAGGTTTGTGAAACGGTTCGCTTTTGAGTTCTGTTCATTGCGGATTTTTGGTAAATATCAACTGGAAATATGTTAAATTCAATAAAATATAGCTTAGGGTATATTGATTTTTTAATAGAATATCTAGTTGTCTTTTGTAATTTTCCAGTTTTCCGGTGAATTGAATTCAAGTGCAACAAAGTTTTGTCGCCAACGGCAAATCAAATGCAATCTAAGGTTGTTGTTGGCATTCGGTTTGGTAATCCGTTGGGAGTTTGCGTGCCGGATTGCAGCTGCCAGCAGCCAACAACAGCAGCAGCGTATTTGTCATTCTAGGCGGCCGCCGCGGTTGCAAGCTGTGCCTTTTTGTTGCCACCTCTCTTCCGCACTTGTTGCTACTTTAAACTGCAACTGCAACTGCTCCGATTGCCTTAAAGGCTATGTCGCCTGTCGCGCGACACCCAAACACAACGACAACGATTCAAACAACAACAACAACAAGCCCTGTGTTGTATGCAACTCACGGGACCGCTTAATCTTCAATGTTGTGTAGGATGTCGTGTACACTGCAACAACTCGATTGAGTTAATGTCACAATTAGTTGGGCTATAATTTGATTTATCGAGTCGAAAATTTGGCTAATTAATGATTTTCGTTTCTTCATCCAAATGATAAATTGTGACATCGATTAATTTTTAATAGCCGATTTTTGTCGATGAATTATCGATTTCCAGTTTGATAACGTTAAATCGTATTTGCAGGCACCTTAATTAATTATTTTTTAAAAGCATATCGAAACTGAAATTTAACATAAAGAGTAACAAACAAACCTTAAAGATAAAGCAATGAAAAAAGACTAGTTTCTAGAAAAATTTTGGAAAACTTTCAATAAGAAAGAAAGTAAGGAGCTGACCTAGAACTTGAGCTTTTATGAAATATTCTATCCATTTCCGGCGACCATTTGAACTTGGCAAATATTTAAGGAATTATTAACTGAATAATAAAATTCTGTAAAATTTTCATTGAAGTCGGTTGAGAATCAAACGTAAATATCACAAAACAAATTTTCAAAAGGAATTGAACTAAAGTTTTCTAGTAAACGATTCAACTTGTTTGCAGTGTAAATGCGAAATTATGGCGACAACATTTTGTGGCATGCCACAACAGACACACAAAGATAAATAGTAGATAGGCTGGGCGAAAGGGGGGCAAATGCAACACAGGAAATGTGTGTGCAACGTTTTTCCTAGTCGAAAAAAAAGTAAGAAAAAAGATTATCGTTTGCCAGTTGGGCGCCATTAAAGTGAGTACTCCCCATTAAAAACATTTATAACTAAACTAAACATGCAAAAGACACAAAGCTTAGATAAACCAAAAATACTCTTACTAAAATTTATATAACAATAATACGATATATAGAAAATGTCGTATGCCAAAATGATATTCCTCTATATGATATTAAATTATATAATATTGAATTTGTTTTGGATTGTTTTGAAAATTCAAGAAACATCACAAAGCAACAGGTCCGTTGCGTAGCGTATAACATAGTTAATATGCCTTAAAGCAAGCATTTTGTTTCTACTTAGAAACACAGACTGAAGAAATTGTTCAGAAATTGGAGATACAAGCAAGATTTAACGAATAATTTGATACAACAGATGATTGAGAATGCTTGTTAAATGCACACACACACACAAATACATATATGTATATCAGAACGTAGGTAATTATTTATAATAAATGTGCGTGGAAAGCGTAACACAATACATAAAAAAAGCACTGGAAAATCTCAAGATGAGATTAGATAAGAGACAATTCTAAAAAAACAACAAAAAAATGATGTAGAAAGAACAAGAACTTAAGATCGATATCATAGCTAAAAGAGAGAGAGGGAGAGAGAGAGACAGAGAAAAACTCTTATTGTAATTGCGTATGGCAAACGATTAGTATTAGATCAATTTCAAGTGGAAAATTTTGAGTGGAGTTGTTTTTGTTGTTGTTGTTGCTCATTTCGTATGTATCGCTTTGTATCGGTATCTGTTGCATGTGGCATGTGGCATGTGGCATGGAGTATAATCTATGACAGCTATGAGCTATGCGCCCCAACACACGCTGAGGTGGTTTTTTTTTTTTTTTTTGGTGCTTTGGTTGCTTTCGGTCCATTGCCTGAGGCTTATCGGGTCGCCTCATCTGCCTGACTTCATAAAACACTTAAGCAAAGTCTCCCTCTCTCTCTCTCTCACTCTTTCTGTCACACACACACACATATTGTGTGCGGACGGGCGTCAAGTGGGCAATTAATACCGTACAAATATTGTGACAGGCCGACAGACAGACGGTTAGACAGAGCCACAGAGCTTGTCATAAAGTTTAGCTAGGCTACCCCCTCCCACCTTACTCTCTTGATCGCCACGGTACGATTAGGCAAAATGTACAATTTGCATATCTGGCAGAGTCAGATGGCGAGCGGTGAGGAAACAAACGAACCATTATGCAAATCAAATGCATGCCGTCGCAATTTGCCGACGCAATTAGCAGCCTTGTTGAGGATCGCGACACACGTTCCTAACCCAAAAGCACCCAAAAGATAGAAAGAGGATGGTGGGGTGGGGGGTGGGGGGAAACCTCTTAACAGTTTTGTCGCTATGCCTTTTCATGTTTCAATCAGCGCCATTATTCCATCATGTTGTCGTCGTAGTCGTTGTCGTCGTTGTTGCGATCAGAGTCTAGGATTAAGCTGAGAGGATGAGACACACACACACACACATACAATCAGATAGATTAACAACAAGAGCAGCAGATAAATTTAAACACACAAGCCGAACATTGCATACTCTTGTAGACATAGTTAATCAACATACACTCATGTATTAAACAATACCATCTGCAAAGGGTACACTCAAAAGGCATCGGGCTTGGGATATGTTTCATCTTCGGCAGCGTCGTTGCTTCGAGCTCGTTTGCTCCTCGTGCCTTCAGCGAACGTTAATAGCAAACTTTGGAAGCTTTGCTTGTGGCTGCCGGCCGAGCGTTCAGTTCAGTTGCTCGTGCGCCGTTCCAAAGTCAACAAGCGATCGATCGGCCAATTGTGTGCGTTGTGCGCGAACGCGTCTATCACACACACATACGCACGCACGCTCCCTCTCTTTTCGCAGTTGGTACGCGCATTCCGATTGCTGTTGAAATTTGAAATTGGAAATAAATAAATAAATAACAAAACAATACAATTCTTTATAATTATTTATTTATTTGTTAATTTTTTGTGTATTTTCTGTGTTGTTTTTTTTTGTTTGTTCATTCGTTCGGTTGTTTGTTTATTATTTGTTGTTTTTGTTTTGTTCTTTTTTTTTGTCAGCAAGCATAATTGCTTTGTTTGTGAATTAGAACTGTAAGCATTTGTGTTGCTGCTGTAACGGTACTTAGCAGCTTAACAGCGCCCGCGCACTCGGCAAAACCCAAGTGAGTAAATTCACAAATACAACAACAAAAGCAGCAAGAAAAAAAATCACGCGAAGTTTATCTGTTATTTGTGAGTTTTTGGCTATTTTTGTTTGTGTTTGTGATTTTTATCTGTTTATTTATTTATTTTTTTTTTTTTGTTGCTAGCTAGATTGAGAAACGTTGCGGCACCAAATTGATTTTGTTGATTCTGCTCGCGTTGCTTGTTAATTAAAAGCTATTTTTTCTTTTTTTTTTTTTTGTTACCAAGATTTATAATTTTGCAATAAAGACCCCTAAGTTAGTTTTCATCTATACAAATTGGATACTATAGCTCTACAAATGTGCAACTGCACACTCAAATGGATTATTTAATGGATTTTTGGTTGAGTAATTTAAAAAAAAAAAATATATACATACATATATAAAAATCAAAAAGATATTAAAACTTGACAGTCGCTTTTTGTGGTCTTAATAAATTCAAACGGTGATTTATTACAGTCGTACTTCCGTATAACGATCAATTTTCATTTCATTCAATCAAAAAACCCAATTTAATATTTCATATTATTTTTATAACGACGAGATTCGTTATAGGGAAGTTTAACTGTGTTACTAGGTTAGGCACTTACTAGTTTTGTTTCGTTTTGACAACTGTAAGATTCGTATTTTTAAGGATATTCTGTTACATAATTGTGAAATTATTATTTTGATAATTTTTCGCAGTTTATTTTTAAGTATATTTGTTACTTTATTGAACATTTCAAGTTCGACGCATTAATTAATAGAAAAAAAAATAATAAAATTGATAGGAATCTTTATAAAAATGCTCTTAAGCAGCTTAAAGTTGGCTAAATTTTTTTGAATTGAAAAATTTGGAATTACATATATGAATTAATAAAGTATAAATAAAATATTTATACTTTAAGCTAAAAATACATTTGACTTTACCTTAAAAAAAAAAAACGCATATATCTTAAAATTGTAAATGCATTTTAAGCCTTAATTGCTTTAGTAAATTCTTTTAAGCTATAAATCACTTCCTTATATGCAGTCAAAATATGTCTTAAGGATTTTCCAAAAACATAAATTTAGTTTGTTAAATATTTATCGTTAAGAACTTAAGCTTGGGGAAAATCCTGAAAGATAGTCAAGAGCCAAGTTTAAGACTTGAGCAATAAATTCAGAAAAATGCAACAACTAAGCAAAAGAAAAAACGAAAAAATACAGACTTGATAGACTGCAGTTAAGAAGCTTAGAAAAAAAGAATATTGAAACGAAACATTTCCAAGTGAAAGATACAGGTTATTGCAGATAGTTTTTTCATTGCAGTTGCTGTTGTTGTTGTTGTTGTTGTAGCTGTATGCCACGCAAACGGATTGACCCTTGCGAACGTGGATGGGGGCCAATTGGCAACTTGGCAGCTTGGCAGCTTGGCAACTTGCAACTTGGCAACTACCATAAACAGCAGCAGCTGCAGCAGCAGCCCCGTCTGTTGCAGTTGCACATTTATGGCAAAAACGTGGCAGCTTGTTGTTAGTAAGTTGTATACAGATACTTAGTTAGTGGGCTTAGTGGCATCTTGTTGCCTGCCACATTGCTGCTTGCCACATTAATCATCACGCTTGCGCTCGCAGCGATAAACTTTGACATCGATGCGTGCAGCAGCAGCAGCAGCCAAATGAAGCGATCTTCATAAATCAAAAATAAATAAATAAAACAGCTGCTGCTGCTGTTAACTGGCCTGGCTAAGCAAAGAAATGTTGCTACCTCCTTACTACAACAACAACAACAACAACTACTACTGATGGCGGCACATTTGATTTATATCTAGCCGAGGCCTGGCTCGGCTTGGCTTGGCCTGGCCAACAAGTTAATTGAAAACGAGGCGTGACAGTGAAATTTGCCGCCGCACGCCAAGCCTTATGTGCCCCGCAGGAGTCGACTCCAGTTGATTTAAGTTGAGTTGAGTTGGTGGGGCAAGTAAAGTCTTGCCACTTTATTGGCCAGTTAGCCAGGTTAGCCAGTTTCCATTTTCCAAATGCGCCACTAAACTGACAGTTTTGCCCATAATAAAAAAATGAACAAAATCGAAAGAAACAAAAAAACAAAAAAAAAAAACAATAATAAAAAACAAACAAACAAAATAAAATGGAAATGGAAATGAAAATCGAATCCAAGCAGCAACAGCAACAACATTGGCCGGTAAAATAAGTTGCCAACTTTAATTTATTGTGACATAACGGTATAATCTGACATAAATTATTGATAAGACGACCGACCATAAAAGTACAAGACAGTTGGCTTAAGCAACAATAACAACAGCAACAAAAACAAACAAATAAACAATAAACAACAACAGCAGCAATGAGAAATAACTGAAGTCTAACGGAACAATAGTCGACGCTTAGTTGCGCTTTTTAGTTATCGATAAACATAAGTCTTGAAATTAGTTACAGAAAAAATAAGCAAACTCAATTTGAAATATTAGAAGAAAATGGTTTGTCTAAGAACGTTAACAAATAAGCAAATACTTCGGTAAGTTATCGATAATATACAAATCGATAAGCACAAAAATTATAATCGTTTCGATTAAAACAAATACATAGACGTGCAATGATAGACAAGTTTTCAAAATTTCATTTAATTATTAAGTTATCGATAAACATTTTGATTGACTTTCGGAAAAAATAAGCAAACAGAATTTCAAATGTTAGGAAAATAGTGGTTTGTCTAAGAACTTTGATAAATTAACAAATAGTTATCGATAATATACAAATCGATAAACAATAATAAAAAAATTCCTGATTATCAAAATGGATTTAATTGTATTGCTGGCATATCATCCTGTGCTATTTGTCAGGGTATAAAAGTAATAACAACAACAACAGCAACAATAACAATAACATTAACAACAAAAATGTTCAGTCTGCTTATAAATCATTCGACTAACAACCAACTGCCTTGCCTGCCTGCCTGCCTGCCTGACTGCCCGCCTGCTCGCTGGCTCTGGCTCTGTTTGTCTTTGCAACGAGTGCTGTGGCAAAGTATCTTTTGGATCTATTATTTGACTTTTATGTGCGCATAAATGCGGCGATACCAAAAATCAACTTAATACAAAAAAAGAAAAACGAAAAAAAAAACCTTGCCAACTGCGTGCCGCATAAAGGCCAGTAACAAAAAGCCGGGCCAGGAGTCTTTTAGCAGCAAGTTTATTTATTTTTTTTTTCGTTTTTTGGTGCAGCAATATTGGACGAGTTTTCGCAGCAACTTGCAACTTGCAACTGGATACTTGCCAGCTTACAGCTAACCAAACTCAGACTTTGTTCGCAGCATTGCACTTTCATGTTAATTAACAAGAAATTTTTATCAGCTGCGATTATACGAATGCCACTCATCCATTTCCCATATATCGATAAAAATCGACAGACAACAAATTGTTAAAGGAAAAGAAAAATAAAAAATGAGAAGGCTAAAAATGCAGAAGAATGGTGTAGACAGAGATTGCAATAATTAAAAAGTAGAAAAGAGTGGAAAAAAGTTGAATTACTTAAATTTTCATTGAATTTAGTATGAAAGTTTTCAAATATTTAGAAATTTCCCGAGTAAAGATTATTTGTTTTTTATTAACTTGCTTTAACGATCTGTGATAAGTTTTGATCTGCTTAAAATAAGGTCCGGAACTTTACTTTAATCTAGATTGATTGAGGAACTCAAATCTAATTTTATAAAATGAATTGCAAATTTCCAAAACATTTTTTAAACAATTTTTAAATGTTTTGCAATATCTTTTTGGGAACATCTCGCATAATACAATTATAAATTGTGTTTTTTTTATTTTACTAAATAAATATTTATCTAAGAAATGTGAGAAATTTTTTAATATTTACAAAGCTTATCTAGTTGTATTTCTTTTCAATTTTGACTCATTTTTTAATGCCCTATATATATTTTTCATTGTCTAATTACAGGTATGTTGCACTTGGGGCTTAGTTAGAGCAAAAACAAAACAAAAAAAAAAACACTGAGCAAAACAAAAGACTTAAGCAAAAAACTTTGCGCCAGGCTAAGAAAAAAAAAAAATATCAAAACAAAAAACCGCCCCTAGGCGGTGCAGTGCGGCCTTTTGTTTTGTTATTGTTGCTTTTCGAGCATTGCGCGTTCAAGAAGAGCGGCAGCAACTATGGCATTGTTTCCCTCTTCATCGCGCCCGCGCACGCTCATGGAGCAGCTACTGGCGCGTAAAATTGAAGCAGCAGCCGCTGCGGGCAGTGGTTCCGGTTCCGGTTCCAGTTCCAATGCTGGTGCCGGCTCAAGCGCCATACCAACGTTGCCAGCGTCAGCGTCTACTGCTGCCGGCAGCGCTGCTGCGTCAATTGTTAGCCGACTGCGTCGCACCGATTCACTGGACTCGACGAGCAGCCTGGGCTCCTTGGCATTTGGCGAGGACGTTTGCCGCTGCGACGACTGCCTGCTGGGCATTGTCGATTTGTACGTGATAAGCGCCGCCGAGGCAGCCAAAAAGAAGGTAGGTTCTGGTGCTGGTGGTGGTTCCAGGCGTGAAAGCTCACATTCCAAAGAGAAAAAAACAGTACGAAGAAATTTGGTCTCTTCCAAGTTGAAATCATTTATATTATTTAGTTGGAGCGAGCAAAAGCTCGTGACTGGTTTGCAGCTCGACTGTAAACGATCGAAAGCTTTTGCGCTCGAAGTGTTTCTGTATTTTGGATTTGTTGTCAGCAAGCAGCAGCATTTGGCAGCTTTGGTCATGTCGTTGCTTTGGTCTCAGCTTCAGCTTCAACGTCGTCGCATTAAATTGTTGAACTGTTGGACCGGTCTGAAAGCTGCCATCGTCGACGCCGACATTGACGTCACAGGTTTTTATGATGAGACGACGTACGCCGACGACGCTGACGCGCTTCGTCTTCGCGCGTGTAATCGAGAGACTGAGAGCGCATTGAGAGTAGCATCAACACAGCGCAGCTCATGCGTGAAAAATATGCTAACGTTGTAGTGGGTCGACTAGCCAGGGGGGTGAGGGGTTTTACAAATTCAAAAGAATATAAGAGTATAAAAATCAACAGTAAGTTCACAAGGAGCACAGCTTGAACTCACTTTTGCTCCTATCCTTTTATCGACTACCATAACGTTTCGAAGCTTACGCACTACAACAACAACAGCTCACTCTCTCTATCTGTATTCACTCTGCAACTGCATACGTCATTGAGAGCTCGTTGAGTAATTGTAACAGCAATAATGAGCTTTGCCCGGCGCGCTATTCAATTGGCAGCTACTATAAATTTGCATATTATTTTGGGTGTGCGCCCTTTGGCGAAACACCCAGTCAACACCCCATCCACTCCCACTCTCTCTGTCTCTCTCTTCCTCTCTCGTGTTCGCTCTCTACGTAAATGTGTTTACTGTTATCAGCTGCGCAAGTCGTCCATTGTATTTAGGACCCGCAATGTAATATTGAATGCTGCTTACGACTGCGACGTTACGGCGCTGCTCATCGCGGACGTCGCGTAGCTTAACGTTACTGTTGCGGTGGGCTCTGACTCTGTGTCTCTGTGTCCCCCCGACCAGTTGAGCTTTCGCAGCGATCGCGTGCGGCTGGGCTCGAGTGTGTCTCTTCTGCATCTGTCACTGTTTATTCTGCTACTAATGCTATCATACTGTTTACAGTTAACAGTTACTTTGCTTAACTTTCCTGTCGTTGTCCGTCGTTCGTCGTCGTGCGTCGCGCGTTTAACGTTCGCATCGTTGTTGTTGTTGTTGATGTTTTTGTTATATTTTCTCCTCCTTTTCGTTTCGATTCATGCCAATGTCAGGCCCGCGTCGCAGCTGCTGCAACACAAACAGAAACAGTAACTACAATAACAATCAAAGAAATAATAATAATGACAAGATACAAAACAAGAACAACACAACAATAGCATTAAGCAGAGCTGTTTCTGAAAAGAAGAACAAAAAAATAAAACCAAAAACAACACAGCACACAAAGTTCCAAAAACTGAAACTCAAAAACAAAAAAGAAACAAAGTTTAATTAAATTTTTGCCTCGGCTCGCGTTTTTTGTTGGTTTTTATTTTGTCTTCTTATTTTATTGTTGTTTTATTTTTTTTGGTTGTTTCACTTTATTGAATTTTTTTTATAATTTTTTTCCCGTGCGCTTGTCTTGTGTGTAAGTTAAGTGTTGTTATTTTAATACAATACACATGTGTGTGTGTGTGTGTGTGTGTACATTACTTGTTGCTGCTTGTTAAACATGAAAGCTCGTGCTTTGACAACTTTTTCTCACTCTCTCTAACTCTATCTCTCTCCTTGTTGCCCGGCCTGGAAATGAACGCTGAACGTTGCAAGCTGCGCAGTTGGTTCTTCTTCTTCTTCTCTTTTCGCTTCTGTATATATGTTTGTATGTATATACATACATATGTATGTAAAAAGTGTTAATTGAAGCACGCGCCAAACGCTTCGCACGCGAAATTTGCCATGGGTGGGGGAGGCTAATAAATGTGTATTCGACTCTCTCTCTACAATGGATTTAATTCCAAGTTTATGTAAACATTTCAACGTCGACGTCAATGGGAACAGAATGTTACGCACTTTGCAAATCAGCATAAGTGTGCGACGAGCAGGAGGTTGGCAACCGAAGATGTATTTGTAGCTATTGTGAATAATATAATAAAATTTATAATAATAGAGTGCGCGCGATCATCGCATGTTTTATTCAACAATTTGAATCGTTTGCTGCAATTTAAATTTCGGCCAATTGAGGCTCATCCCAAAAACGGTCAACTTTGCATGTCCATATTCCATATACATACATACATACATGTACATGTACATACATACTCCCTACAGCCAACCTCTTCTATTCACCACACTAAACGGCCTAATTGGCATCAATCGTTCAATACACATCCGCTCCATTGAACAAAAACAACAACAACAAGCTTAACAACCCAGCCACCCACACGAAACGCTATCCCTACATGTCTCTCTTTCTCTCTCTTTCCGAACTTCTCGGCTCGAGCAATTCTACCGCATTTTGTGCGTCATTAGCAACGCGCTACCGAAATAGACAAAAAAAAATAATAAAAAAAAATGTGTTTACTCTATTAATTTTAAGCTTTCGGCAGTTAAGAAAGATGAAGAAAACACACACACCAACACACTCACAAACACAAATATACTTGCACATGGAGAGCAAAATATTACGTTACTTTTTATTGTTTTTGTTATTGTTATTGTTGTTATGGTTGTTGTCATTGTTATGCGGTGTGAATGCCGAACATTAAGCGCAGTCCATTCGTAGATTCATATCTAGACGGGGGGCGGAGGTGGAATCTGGAAGTAAGGAAGGAAGACTGCGCGTCAGAGCTGGCGTTACGTCCCAAGCCAATCCCATTTGTAAACCTTATCAAAATGTGTTTAACGTTATTTATAATATACGACAAATCTCAAGGGGATAAGAAAAAACTTCGTTATAGGGAACATTCGTAATATAGAATGGGTTTTTGATTGAACCTAATTGCAGGGTTCTGGAAATGAATTCGTGAAATAGAATGAACATGTATGTACATATATATATGTAGCTATTTAGATACAACTAGTATCAAGGCGTGTATGGATGGAAAATTGTTTTTTAGCTCAATAAACTTGAGAATGAAAGATAACGATAAGAAGGAAAAAAAGATATAAGAAAGTAAATATACTTTTTAGAAATGAAAGGAAACTAAAAAAGATAGCAACAAAGGGAAAGGCAAATAAACAAAGAGATACATTTAAAAAGAGGTGAAAGAGAGAGAGAAAGATCATCAGATTTGAAGTAATAAAGATAGATAAACAGAGAAAGTAAAGACAATAGAGCAGAAGGTTTGAAAGAATCCAGAGAAAAATATAGAAGGGAATTTCCATGTAAGGAAAGAGAGAAAAGACAGATCAATGGCTTAGAAATAAAAGGTTAGAGATATTAGACATAGCCCAAAGAACTATAATCAAAGTATAATATAAAAAGACTTCAGTTTGTCTTGAGACAAACATACGAGTGAGAGAGAGAGAGAGAGAGTGTGAGCGATTGAGTGAGAGTTTGTATAAAGTCACAAAAGGAAAGTACTACAAAAGAAAGGGTTTCATATTAGAAGAATCTAGAAATATTGTTTTCAAAAAAGAAAAAGAAAGATAGAGAACAAGTTTGAGATATAGCGAAAGAGTGGACATATTCATATTGACATATTTAACAGCCGACCGTTTAGGTAATACTTATTATTTCTAAAATTTGCCATGGAGCTTAAAGATATTTCTATTAATAGGGGAATCCTTTCAACTAAATAAATTAAAGGCATTCAAGAACTTGAAAAATATAGGAAATATTTGATTTAGAAGAGTTAAACAAACCAAATCCCTCGAAATTTCCGAAATTACAAATTCTAAATAAATCATATGATATTTTCATATACAACATGAAAGCTTTGAAAAAATATTATTTGATCGATATGTTGTTGAATCCGACGAGGCCAAGAAATTGAAAGACACAATTGAGGTATTCTATCTATAAACAGTACGACCTCACTCAACGCAACCCTCGTTACACATTGTTTAAACAAAATATAAGTTTTAACAAAGTACAGACCAAAATTTCTCAGTTTTTCAACAAAATAAAATTAAATCCTTTATTCGATTTACTTAAATTTCTTTTTGGAAATTTTCACTGTATAAATAATATACATACATATATAAAGTCAAGACGCATTTCAGATTATCTAGACAAAGTCTAACGTTATGAAAAGGCGGCTATATATAAAGCATGTACGTATTTAGATTTAATCTGGGTATAGAGAGTAATCAAGGCATTATTTGAGGTACTTTAAAGTCAAGTTCGAAAATTTCGATCAGTTTGTGTGTCCCTTTATCAGTTTTGACGTTGCATTCAATTCAGTTCCGATTGAGCGCACAAAAAAAAAAAAGGAAAAAAAAACTGAGTACAGAATATAAATATATACATATTATATATACTGATTGTTTATGCATATGTAATATAAACAATATAATGTATATATACAATAGTATACTTAAATGTTTATACGGATGTTTATACGTATGTACATATGTTCCATCCACACGCCTTCCTTCAACCTCTCCCTCGTTTCCCCCTTTGTGTCGCACTTTTGTTTTGGCTGCAGCTGCAGTTTGATTGTTCCGGTATATCTTGGCGCTTCCATAGCGATCAGCCTACTTATAATCGCTATATTGTATGGACTATTTATGTATACACACACACTTACAAAATACATACATATGTGTTTTTTTATACAAAAGGTGCCGCATATATAACGTCGACGTTCCAAGGTTCCCAAAGTTGTGGTTGTTGTTTTCGTTATCGCAACGCAACGCAACGGAAAAAAAAAACTTTTGCTAATGACGTCAAACATTTTAGAGCGAAGAGCAGAAGAGAAGTGAAAAGAGTGTGAGAAGCACAAAAACAAAATTCGCTATGTACAGTGATTGCTCAATAAAGATTGTCTTTTAGCCTTTTGTCCTTAAAAACCAATTAACACATTGCTCAAGTATTGAATACAATTAAATAATTATTTGTTAGTTTCTCAATAGTTGGGGGCACAAAAGATCCCTAAGTTCGCAGTGCATTCATCCCCACAAATAATAATGGAATATATGCATTTGAAAAATTGAGTATATAATGGCATATATTAAAATTTTCAAATCTTGATTAAATTTATATAGAAACCATTTTATTTAGCATAATAGATTTGAATATAAAAGAAAGAATAGATTTTTCAAAACTAAACATCGTAAGCAAAAGCTTAAAGTAGATCGTAATTTTTGAACTGTTTCAACTCCAGCACAGAGCTGTAATATGCGAGCTTTTACTGTACATTTTGTGCGTGTGTATGTGTGTGTGTGTGTTTGTGTGTGTAACTGGATAGTTTGGTTGCCATTCTTATAACTCTTTTGTGGTTGTTGTTGTTGTTCTACATTTTTATTTTTTGTTGTCGACACTAGTATTATCATAATGCGGTTGTTGTTTTGCCTTGCCCCCAACTTTTGCTTGGGCCAGTTTAGTTCCGATTTTTGGTTGACTTTACGTATGCGATAAAAGCGTAGTTGTTGTTGTTGTTGTTGACAAACATACATTATTACCTTAGGTGGGTTTCTGTGTTTGTTTTGGTGGTTTTGTGGCAAGTGGCATTGGAGGTCTGTCGTCTAACCGCAGATGGAGAGCTAAGCAAAGCCGTTTTAGTTACCAGCACGCTTCTGCCAAATGCCTATTTTGCTTCTCTCTCTCTATTTTACCCTCTCTCGCTCACACTTGCATAGCTAGATAGACCAGCAAAACATATGTATGCATTAAATTTAATCAATTTTGATTGATGTGCGCGCCAATGCAACAACTGCAAAGACAACAAACAACGACAGCAACACGTCGACAACAACCCAAATTAAGCATTAGTTTGTTCGTTTTAAAGCGGGCTTATGAACGAATATCAAATGCACTTCAGATTGTTTAAGAATAGGAAACAATTTTGCCAAAGGTTCTTCTTGTCAACCCAATCACAGATTGATGAATAAGTTTTTAATATTACTATCCAGATTTAGTTGATTTTATTGCTGTAAAAGCATTTACAACTTATCTTAAGTCAAACTTAACAATTCAACATTTCCCAAGAATTTAAACAAAAAACTAGGTTCAAGGTCGGTAGGGTCACTTCAGTTAGGTCGATATCGTTACCTGCCGCAACTATCTTAGGTATATATGTATATATCTTTCAAGGCTCTAAAATGATTATCTTGATATTATTGCGAAATATTGTTTTGCTTTTTGGCTTAGCTAAGACTCCAAACGGTCGGTAGGGTCACTTCGGTTAGGTATCTTAGATATACAGATCTTTCTTTGTTTGTCACAATCTCCACCCTTAAGCTATAACCTTTTACGAGATCTCTTTAAAACTTGTAGGAAGGGTATTCATAACAGACAGTGAACGTCTGCATTGACGTTCGGTGGGTCAATTGTGTGTGTCTGTGTGTGTGTGTGTTAAGGCGCGAACAGGTTCGCAAATGTGCAGAAATCAATCAAGTCAAGCAACAAGTGAAACAGCAATAAGCTTAAACATAAAACAACAACAACAACAACAACAACTCTTACATCTTCTCCCTCCTTCGTCGGTGTATACATAGTTGAAACAGTGCGTCTAATGCGTATGTGGACGTCGCTCGGACGCCCCTCACATGTCGTGTAAAATGTCCGTGTGCGCAATCGCACGACCGCCGTCAAACGCAGCCGTAACAAACAGTACGCCGAGTGAAACACAGTTGCCAGTGACAACGCCAGTGACGCCGCCAACGCCGCCAACGCCGCCGCCATCGCCTCAGGTGCGCATATACGAGGATTTTGATAGGATGAGCGCCAAGGAGGTTTACTATAATGAGGCAGGGAAAAAGGTGACTGTTAAGTTGCTACACTTTCCCGATGTCCTGCCCGAGGATATTGCCAAGCTGCGTTTCGATGATGATGCCGATGTCGATGACGATGACGATGTCGAGGACGATGTCGATGTCGATGACGATGACGATGACGATGTTGATGGCGTCGATAGCAATGCGTGTCGCTCTACCGGCAACAGCAAAGCTCCCAACATAAATAGTGAAGATGGTGATAGCGAGGCAGAGAAGGGTGCCCAGGATGTGAATCACCCATCAGCAACAACAGCTGGTGGCAACAATAGCAGTGGTGGTGGTGGTGGTGGTGGTGCCACTAAAAAAATCTTTCGACGCAAACTCTCCGGCAATAATATGCAGACACGCAAATGTAGCCTGGCCTTTGCCCAGGCCCATGGCATCAAGCAGCGTGCCGCAAAGAAGCTATCAATGCCAACGATCAGCATTACAGCCAATTCGGGTGAGCATGTCAGCCTCTCTGCTGGACGCAAGCTGTCGCAGCAGCACTCTCAGCCTTTGATGATGATGTCGCCGCCACGTCGCAGCCATTCGCCGCTGGGGCAGAGCTTGTGCCCCGGCTATATACAATACTCCAAGTCGCTGCTGGAGGTGCCAATGCCAAGGGATTATGGCTATGCCAGCAGCGATGATTTGAGTTCGGAATGGGACTCGGACGTGTCTACATCGGCGGGCACGTCCACAGCAACAACAACAACAGCGGGATCATTAGGTTCCGCTTCTGGAGGCACTAAGAAGGTAAGGCGACGGTGTTAGCGCTGAGCTGGTTTAAGTGTCGCCAAATGTGCTAGTGAAGAATAATTGTAGCTTATCCGGTTTTATTCGATTTTATTTGGAACTATCCGGTGGTTTCCAACGAAATTTCGTTACCAGGATCGCATGGAGCTACTGCGTTGTAAGCTTTCCAAGTGCAAAGCTGGTGTTTCCAGAGTTGATTTAGTGTTATTATGTGCAATTGATATTTGTTTGAGCTTATTCGGTACATACCAGATTTTATCCGGGCTTTACCGGATTTATCCAGTGCTGTCCAACTAATTTAGATCCTATCCTAAGTAGCTTATTACGTTCCCAGGATCGTATAAGGTTGTTGCGCTAATATAACAAGCTACTTAAGCTTGTTTTTCTGATATATTTTGCCCTATACAATGTTATTGACCTTGCATTCTTGACTTATCCGGACGACTTAAGTGCTTAGCCAGTGATTAAGCGACACTTATCCAATTGTTGCTTAATCATTGCCATCATAAGCCCCACCCTAAAATCTATCCGGTTGTTATCTGCCTTCATCCGACGCTTATCCAGTACGTTTCGACGATTACGTTCCGCGCTTACCAAACGCTCGAACAGTATACATACATATATGTATTTAGTTGAAAATCATTGACGTCACAAGCCCCAGTTCTACAACAACAAAAACCAGCTCGTCCCAATTGTTGCCATCTATTTTTATCGTCTTGTATTTCGCTTAATGGGCTCTAAACAGAGAAGTGGCTAGCTTTGAGCCTGGGTTTTAAAGCGCGGCTGCTGACAGTTCTCGTAAATCACGTTTCTTCTTTTTTTTTAATTTAAATATTTTTTTTAATAAAACTGATTATTTAAGTGTCGCCATCTAACGAAGATTAACGACAGCCGCCAGATGGAGCCACGACAACAAAATGCTTCCACACATGTTTAGCTTAACCTAATTTATACTTTTCTCTGTTGTTTCCGTTGTCTTTATTAGAGCTCTGGCTGGCGCAAGATACGAAATATTGTACAATGGACGCCCTTCTTTCAAACGTACAAGAAGCAGCGTTATCCATGGGTACAGCTTGCTGGTCATCAGGGCAACTTCAAGGCCGGTCCTGAGCCGGGCACCGTTCTCAAGAAGCTCTGCCCCAAGGAGGAGGAATGCTTTCAGGTGCTGATGCAGGATGTTTTGCGACCATATGTGCCCGTCTATAAGGGTCAGGTGACCAGCGAGGATGGTGAACGTAAGTTAAGATTTTCCTAGTAAATGATTGATGGTTGATTGACAATTAAGTTAAAAATAAGTTTACCCATCGATTGACTGACAACAAACTTATGAATTATCTGATTGACTTAAAAAACCAAAAAGGTATATTGGTTGACGGCTTGATTGACGGGTCTTTATCATATTAGTGATTGACTGACTGATTAAATAACCAAAAAGATCCATTGATTGGCATTTCCTTATCATCTAACTGATTGTTACATTGACTGATTAAGAAACCAAAAGCGATGGATCTTTATTAACTAAGCCTTTCAATCAAGTCCTACGTGAATCTCAACTTATTTCCCATTTGCCCTGTTTACAGTCTATTTGCAGCTACAGGATCTCCTTAGCGACTATGTGCAGCCATGCGTTATGGACTGCAAGGTGGGCGTACGCACCTATCTCGAGGAGGAGCTGTCCAAGGCCAAGGAGAAGCCCAAGCTACGCAAGGACATGTACGATAAAATGATACAAATCGATGCACAGGCTCCCAACGCCGAGGAGCATGCCGCCAAGGCAGTTACCAAGCCACGCTATATGGTCTGGCGCGAAACCATCTCCAGCACCGCCACGCTGGGCTTTCGCATTGAGGTATGTACCGAACACAAAAATCAAACACCTTTCTTTTCCCATTTCCCGCTTACTAACTCGGTCTTCGTTTTGCAGGGCATCAAGAAAAGCGATGGCACCAGTTCCAAAGATTTCAAAACGACAAAGTCACGCGAACAAATCAAATTGGCCTTTGCCGAGTTCCTTAGCGGTCATCCACACATTCTGGTACGTAATTTCTTTCGTTTCCTTAACCGTAGCTTGCAAAGGTAGGGTAGGTCAAAGATTATCAACCAGCAAGATGGTTTGTCAGCCGGTTTAACTGCCTTTGATGGGAAAATTTTGCTAAATCAAATACGAGAACAATTTTGGATTGGGATCGAAGGGACTTGTCTTGTGACTTTTTGATTCAAAAAATTGAGTTTAAATCATTATTCTGGAGTAAAATTATATCAGTATAAGTTGCTACCGTCAGCAACCAAGAGGACATTGATGTTGTGTGCGTGATATGCATATTGTATTGTATGTGTGTGTGATTGAAACGCTGATAGAGTCTGTTGATAAACCCTAGGCAGTCCCTTAGTCTGTCGCTTTTATGCGCCTCAAGCGCTCGTTTTACGACGAAGGCATCTTGTCGGTTTTCGACGACCCTGTCTATAGATCAATCGGAAGTTCTTACCTTAAGTAAGAAAGGTCCATGAAAGTTGAAAATCTTTTTGCCAATCTAAAGCATAATCTCTGTCTAATGTCAAAAAAAAAAAAAAACAAAAAAATAATAAAAAATCTCTTATTCCAGCCACGCTATATACAACGCTTGCGGGCAATTCGTGCCACCCTGGCCGTGTCGGAGTTCTTTCAGACGCACGAGGTTATCGGAAGTTCGCTGCTGTTTGTGCACGATCAGACGCACGCCAGTGTTTGGCTAATTGACTTTGCCAAGACGGTGGCGCTGCCAAGTCATCTGAACATTGATCATTATTCAGCATGGAAGGTTGGCAATCATGAGGATGGCTATTTGATTGGCATTAACAATCTCATTGAAATATTCGTCGAGCTGCAGGCGGCCATCGAAACGGAAACTGGTTCGGGATCGGGTTCGGGATCGGGTTCCGGTTCAGTTTCACCAGCGCCACCATCTAGCGGCAGTCAGGAGGATGAAACAGCCAGCAAAATGTGAAAAACATAGGCAAAAAAAAAAAAAACCCATGAAATTAAAACCTACATTCATATATATTTATATATAAACTATATAAACCATATATACATACATATATATATAGCTTACGATGATACTGAAGCTTTCCATTTGGGGCTGCGCCCCGTCAAGGACATCTCCTAGCACACTTCCCAGAAAATGTGTTAAAAATCAAATCGAAAAAAAAAAACTAAATGATAAATCATTAAAATTAACCCAATTTCCCAAGTTTAGTGTAGTTAAAGAAAAAAATCATACATACATATACAAGTGTATACAATATATATATATATATATATAGAATACTTTTTTTTTTGTTTTTTTGTCTCTTTCTCTTCTTTTTTTAACCCGTTAAGTTTAAAATCAAAGACTGAACAACATTATATGCGTATACCTATAGAAACATAGAATATATATACTTCATGCATACATACATATGTATATGCAATATAGTAAAATTTGTTGTGCTCTTGCATTGCTGTTGTAGTAGTTGTAATTGTAATTTATTTAAGCAGTGAAATGAAGAAAAACAATGCGAAACGAATACATTAACGACAACAAACAACAAGTTCAAGAACTACTTACTTTTAAATAATGTTATTAATTATATGTTTATTTGATAACCTACTAATAACAAACACACTTATTATGTGCACTATTAAAAATCATGTAAAACGTTCAAAAAGTTAAACCAAAAACTTTGTATTCATTCAAATTGCGCGCGCACCTATTTTAACAGCATCCCTGAAAGCAGTCAACAAATTTTTGCCTACTCCAAACAAAACTTTGAACAAAGTTGTAAGTACCAACTGTTAAACATTTTTTGTAGCATACTTTTCGCTGCTTGGTGAAAAGGTAGCAGCGCTCAAAATACCACTCAAGCTGGTATTTTTATGATTGGCTGCTCTTCGTGTATTTGGCGTATTTTGGAGTTAGCCCCTAGCGGTCACATTGTTTATGATTTAGTTAATGTTTGTTGCTGCGCGATTGGCACGTCGCGGCTTTGAACGCGCACGCATCGAAACAGTTTGACGTTATTTTTTTGTAAAACTTTTTCAAATGTCTGTTGTTGTTGCATTTGACGACGTCGCGCGCGATATTGAGGTGAATTTTTTTGTTTGTTAAAAACTCGTGCGCGGTAAAACAAATTTTTTTTAATGAAAGCTGAATTAAAGTTTGTGCTATTTTTTTTAATCTGGTGTCTATTGTGAGTGTGTTTGTTGTTTTGGATTTGTTGCCGGATTTTATATTTTTAAAATTAAAAAGCGCATGCATGCACTTGATATATATGTACGAACATTGTATATATATAAATGTATATATATTTATAAGTGTGTATGTGTGAGCAGCGGCGTCTGTGACTGCTTAAAAAAGTTTCTGGTTTCGTTGGCGCGACAAGAGCGAAAACAACAACAACAACGGCAGCAGCAGCAACAATAAATTAAACTTCAATATGCGCCGACCGGCCTTCGACGCAGAATAGTATTAACAAAATACTACGTATATATGTATGTATGTATGCATCTGTTTGTCATAAAGAGCAAACTGGCGCGGGGGGAGTTGCGTTGTCAAAAATTGGAGAAGCAATCATCTTCTCTCTCACGTACACAAATCATTGGGCGCTCAGCTGTTTCAAAGGCAAAGGCTAAAATAGCTCAAATAATAATCACACACACAAACATGGACACACTTTACAGTTAAAGAGCGAGAAAAAGAGCGGGAGAGCGGCGACATAATTTGAGCTTGCGACGTGATTTAAGAAAAAACCCAACAATAAGAAGAAAAATAACAATACAAAAAAAAAAAAAACGAGTATTAAAAACGCGCAAATCAACTATAACACAAATTACGATTAAATACATACAAATATTTTTAGTTTTCTTGTGCTCTTAATACGCGCTTTTGTCATATGTTGGTTGAGGCTGTAACAACAACAAAAACAACACATGGAAAATAATCTAAAACTGAAACTTGGCGAATCGTTAAATACGCCGCATCATACATACAAACATCATACTTATGGATGTTGAATCAGTTTTTATCAAAGACAAGTGCAATAAAATTAAATATACATGTAGCGAGAGCGTTAAAGAGAGAATAGCAACAAAATCAATATTCAAATTAAGCAAAAAACAACAACAACAGTAAGCAGCAGCAGCCATTCGACAACTTGTCGATAAGCCGAAAGATAACGAGCCGCAAAACACTGCTGAAGAGCTGGACAGTAAGAGAGAGAGAGTGAGCGGCGAGAGAGAGCCGCTAAACAGCATCCCAAAGGGCTACAACAACCACCCAAAAATAAACAACAACAACACTGCAAAATAATCATGGGACGTCGCACATATCTAAATCGAGCCAATGCAATTTCCTACCCCAGTCGAATCGAGGGCTGGCTGGATGTGTGCGGTAAGTGTTTAAATAAACATACAACAACAACAACAAATATTATATATAAAACAAACCAAAACTGCCCTAAATAAGTACATCAAATGTATTTTTATATAAATCAGAACTTTATCGGGGGATTATTGGGAAATATTAAGTTTATTGAACTCTTATTGCATTGAGTTTATGACATTTGCAAAAACAGTCGAACTTCCATATAGCGAAGCTTAAGGCAACAGTAAATACCTTCGTTATATAGAATGGTTATTTGATAGGTCTGGAAATGAAAAAAAAAACTATGTTTTACGGAGTTTATTATTTTTATATTCGCAAAGTATTGGGAAAGTTTTCAAAGACATATTTAGCATCCACCTTTACACCATCAATCATAGGTCTTTAATAACAGGCTTGATAATCGTTTAAAAATGAAATGGAAAATATTCATAAGTTTAAAACATATTTGTGTAATAGATTGTCTCAGCCATATTATTATATTAGTTTCAAAAGGTTTTGTGTAAATTGATGTCTCAGCAATATTTTTTCTACTATTTGTCACATTTGTCAATTTTTTTTTCGGAGAAAGCTAAATAAGTTTACATTACTGCATACCAAAAAAAAAACGCTAAATCTAAACAACATCAAAACCTTCAAGCTGTTTGTAAAAAGCGGATGTGCGCTCCAATTTGTTTGGCCAGCAAAGCAAATCAAAAGAAAAAAAATATAGAAGAAAAATATTATTAATGTTACCCCATCAAATGAAGACAGTGAAAAATTTGGTATACATTCAAGTCAAGAATTTATAAATTAGTAACGGAAATTAGAACTGATCAAAAGAAGAACTAAAAAAAAAAAACATCAAAATGATTTAATAATTATAAGTGTTAAAAAAAGGCGTACAAAATAATACAGCTCCAACTTTTCACTTAAAATGTTAATGCCGGAACAAATTCTTAAACAGTTTAAGGTTTTAGCTTGAACTAAACAAAAACAAAGACAGAAAAAAAGTTTTTGAAGGAGCAAAAAAAACGCAAAAAGTTTTAAAAAATGATTTATTCTAAAACAAAGCTTAACTAAATCAAAGATTTTTCCAAGCATTTCATTTAAACTGCGCTGAGACACAACAACAGGAAGGTTAATTGTCTACAAAGCGCTTAGCAGGTCAACGACATATTCACAAATATTTAACTTTGCAAAAGCAAATTCTCAAAAAACAGTTTGTTTAACAATTTGGACAGCCCTGGGAGCTCCTTGATTTCTGTATTTGAAGGGTGGCAACGCTTAGTGCAGTTGTTATAACGGATGCTGTCTTGTCTCTCTCTCTCTCTCTCTTTCTCTCTTTCCGTTTAGGTATTCTCTCTCTCTTGTGAGAGCACCTGTGCAAATGTGCAAGCAAAATGTGCCGCATTTTTGGCCTGGGAAAATTCAACAGGGCTGTCTCTCAGCAGCAAACAACAACAACAGCAATTTTGGGCAAGTTTTTCAATGTTTGCCGTTTGTTAGTCGGTTTTTCCGTTTTCCGTTATCTGCAACTACAAAGCATTAGCATTTTTACCTGTCGCACATCCGCTTCACTTTATTGCAGTTCTTGTTCATGTTGTTGTTGTTTCTTTCACATTCGATGGGAACGTTCAGGCGACAAAAAAGTAATAAAAATTGGCTAGCCAAAATTTTATATATATATACATGTGTATATACAATTTATGAGCTAATGGCCTTGCATTTACTTTTAATGATTTTTAAATGAGCTTGTCATTAATTTGAACCAAATTTTTATAAGCTCTTTAAGATAATTAATAGATTGATTATAAAAAAATAGCTTAGTTTGTTTATACATATTTTCAAACTTTGTGGCTATGGCTTGATTAAAAGGTTTGGCTATTTTATTTATTAATTGATTCGTGAGCGCACCTTAAATGCTTTTTATAATGTGATTTAAACTCGAATTAAAACATATTTGAACAAAAACAGTTTTGAGAAAAGAGTAAAATAAATAAAATAATGCTAATTACAATTCGTGATATTGATTTCGTTTTCTATGAAGCATATAAACATAAACGCATTTTTAAATGTTTACGGTTCATGTTATTATTAATGTTCCAATGTTTTGTTCTATGAACTGTTTAGTTTTCGCTTGAAATATAAATCTTTTATTTATATAAATAACTTAGCTTCACAGCTCTTCGAAGTTTGTTTATTGAACCGGATACAATTCCTTCCTTCCCTTTGTTACAAGTGAAATTCATTATACATTTGAGCACATTGATCGAAATTGATTTGTTAATTTTTGTTGCCTGGCAACAACTTGTTGTTGTTGTTGTTGTTGCTATTGCTGTTGTGGGTGCTTCCCTATTGTTAAAGATGTATGTGTGTGTGTGTGTGTGTTTGTGTGTGTGTTTGTCGTGACGTGAAGCACAAGTAGAAGTGGAACTATATAAATAAAAAAAGGCTTCAAGGCAAGCTTGCCGCAAGTGGCAAATGGCAAATGGCAAAAGCTCTTATTGCTCATATCGTTTCGTATCTTAATGGTTAAAAGGTTTTTTGTATATTTTGTGCCCGCAGGCGGAAGGAAGGTGTGTTGTGTGTGTGTGTGTGTTGCAGGTTGGTGTGTCAAGGTCATTTTGTTTGACATTCTAACTCTACCTTTTGAGCTCTTTTAGCCGCTACAGCCTTGACTTCTCTCACTCTCTCTGCCCACCCACACGCATGTGAATACTTTATCTATATATATACATATATATATAAAGTATCTATATTTATATAGAGGTCTTTCGACCAGGTTTGGCCATTGGCCCCTGTTGTGAAGACCAGCTTTTGTTTGTTTATTGTTGTTTTTGTTGTTGCCCCTTGCTGGCTTGACATCATTTTACTGTCATGTTTGTTGGCCGTTTCATGTTGTTGGCCGCTTTCGCTTTGCATGTCACTTGACCGTCTTGGTTAACACGTCTTCGATGTGTCTTGCTTCTTCTTTTTTTGGTTTGGCTTTGGCCAAGTTAACTCTCAACATCGTTGCTTTAATTCTTGGGCAGCACACTCTGTCATTTTGGATCTAAGCTTAATTGTTTTCGGGCCATCTTTGCCATTTCACTACACTATATATGTATATACCCTTTAATAATTGAATATGCAACTTTTATACCAAAATGAGTTAGGATTGTTGGTATAAAACTAAAAAAAAACTGGCTACATTAAAAATTATTAAGTTTCGAGCAGTTTTTGTTTTTCAAAAGTTATCGATAAATAGTGTTGTAGAAATAGGATGAAAAGAAAATCCCTTCGTTATAGGAAGAATTCGTACTGATTGAACCAAAATTTGTTACATGAAAGTTCGACTGTATTTTCAATACAAATTATTGGGATCGTAAAGTACACCAGTAATTTCAATTAAAAAAAAGTTTTAGTGTAATACAGTCGTCTTTTCTAAACAACAAACTTGTTTCCTTGTCTTCTTGAGATACTTTAAACAGAAGTTCGACTGTATGAATAACTGTAGAGCATTGCTAAGTCGACCATTCTCTGTGATTTTTAGTTTCGATTTAATGATTATTCTGGTTGACTCGTTTTGTCTAAGCGCGTTTTAAAAAACTCAACCAAATGCGCGTTTAAGGAAGACACAAGAGCGCAATAGAGACATAGAGAGGTAGGAGAGATAGAGAGAGAGAGAGTGGAAGCTAGTGAGAAATCGTAAACGTCAACGGCGACGATTGGCGATGGCGTCATTAACGACGCGTCGTCGTGGCACAGTTTTTGTTGTTGTTTTGTTTTCCAGTTGGGTTTTTTTTTTGTTTGTTTATTGTTGTTTAAAACTCCAAATTGCAGCTGTTGGCAACTTAATTTTTTGTTGTTGTTGTTGTTGGTACCGTTGTTTGATTCTAGTTCAAATGCATCAGCAGCAGCGCCACCTGTCGTCACCTACCGTAGAAAGTTCAATGCGCCAGTTTGCGGTTTTAAATAAAAGGATGAATGGCAAGAAGAAGACGAAGAAGATAAGACAAATCTGTAGAAAGTGAATTAAAAACAAGTTGCAACAGAATTCGGATATCGACGCACGCACACTTGTTGTTGTTGCTGCATTTTCTATTTTCAAGTATCGGCAAACAGCTGCCCGCCTTGCCCCTTTCCCCACCGCCGCCCTGCTTCTGTCGCAAAATGTTGCCCAGCAACTTTCTATGAAAAAATTCACTTTTTCCTCAAATGTGTGTGTGTGTGTGTGTGTCGCGTCGTCGTCGTTGTCGGCCCAAGCAGGCTTTATAGACGTTTCCCCCCTACACCCGCCCCTAACCCCCCCTTTTTTAGTCACTTTTTATACCGCTCCCCTTTTTCTTCCGCATTGTTGTTGCCAAATTTTGATTGTTGGAATGGATTAAAAAAAAACATTGTTGTTGCCACTTCGTCTCAAGTTTTCCCATTGCCCCAATAACAACAACAATAATAAAAAAAAGGAAACTTGCAAAAACCTGTTGATCGCATGAAATTATAGACGCCATATGCCAATCAAGCTTGTCGCAGACATTAATCGTAATGCAGAAAATAGAGCTGAGGGAGGGGTGTGAAAAAAAATGGAGGGAGGAGGATAGGAGGCAGCCAAGTCAATACATACATATATAGAGAGGTATTAGCAAACTGGCAGAGATTAATTGAAAAGAAAAAAATAATATAAAACCCGTCGATTAAGATTGAATTAAATTTATGATCATTGCTTAACAATATCAAAGAGTTCTTGTTTTAAGAATTATTATATCTTGGCATTTTATTGACTATTCGAAATTTTTAAATGATTTCTTCTTTCAATTTCATTACAAACTTAATAAAAGAAAGTATTTTTTTATTGAAATTAGACTACCAACAATTGGAAGCTCATACCTTCGAGTAAACTGGAAATAAGTTTTAATTACTTCGTACCAAAGGTTAGGTAAGACCGACTGATCCTATCAATGGAGGGCAGGTGGTTGGCGATGGTTGTCCTATCCTCGGTGTGAGGTCATACGGAGTACTTTAGGTTAGGTTAGACCGACTGATCCTCCCAGGGAATGTGTCACACATAGATCTCAAAAGGTTCCTTAGTGGGGCAGGTGGTTGGAGATGGTTGGGACTGTCTCGGTGTGAGGTCCTACGGAGTACTATAAGTTAGGTTAGACTGACTGACTCTCCCAGGAAATGTGTCACACATAGATCTCAAAAGGCTCCTTAGTAGGGCAGGTGGTTGGAGATGGTTGGGACTGTCTCGGTGTGAGGTCCTACGGAGTACTATAGGTTAGGTAAGACCGACTGATCCTCCCAGGGAATGTGTCTCACATAGATCTCAAAAGGGTCCTTAGTAGGGCAGGTGGTTGGAGATGGTTGAGACTGTCTCGGTGTGAGGTCCTACGGAGTACTATAGGTTAGGTAAGACCGACAGATCCTCCCAGGGAATGTGTCTCACAAAGATCTCAAAAGGGTCCTTAGTAGGGCAGGTGGTTGGAGATGGTTGGGACTGTCTCGGTGTAAGGTCCTACGGAGAACTATAGGTTAGGTAAGACCGACTGATCCTCCCAGGTAATGTGTCACACATAGATCTCAAAAGGCTCCTTAGTAGGGCAGGTGGTTGGAGATGGTTGGGACTGTCTCGGTGTGAGGTCCAACGGAGTATGTGTGTTCTTCGTGCCAAAACTGAATTTTGCTTAATTTATGCTAAATTGTTGCTATAATAAAGTCGTTGTCTAAATCAACTTAATAATTGAGCTATAATTAAAAACATTTAATCTTATTTTCTTTTGTTTTTGTTTTGGCATCGATTTGTGATCTCATCCCAACAACTGGTTCGTTTAGCTGGAACTTATTTTTGTCTAATTGTTTGAAGTATGTAATAAAAAAGAGAGGAAGGTGTAGCAAGCTTTGGGGAAGAAAAAAAAACCAGATAAAAGAAGGAAAGATGACTAAATAGATGAATAGATAGATAAAGAAATAGAAAGGGAAATGAAAAAATAGAACGATAGTTAAAAATATGGATAAATAAATATAGAGGGAGAAATAAAATTTTTCCATAAATTATTGCCGGAAAAAGCCTCAATGTAATACATATTAAATCCATTAATAATGATTCAGTTATAACATGATTTGATGATCTCAATATATTTAATAATATCTTGCTATAATCGTAACAACATTATAAAGCTGCAGTTGCTTTGTTCAATGTTTATTTAAAGTTTTTCCGTTGCTTTGTTTTATTATTTGTGCCCTACTTCTCCAATTATGCCATCGAATTACCAAATTGGCACAAATCGTGAGCTTATAATATGCATTATTATTTTTTTTTTTGTTATTTTCCTTGTCTCAACAGTTTTTTTTTGAATAATCTCCCACCGACTTTAATGCAAACAAACAAACACAAAATAATGAACATGTTAAATTCGCGTGACTTCTAAGAAATATTACAGAAATTGCGTTGCGTATACGCCCTGAAAATAGAGACAAGAAGAAGAAGAAGATGCTGAAAAACTAAACCTCGTTCACTCTGATTATATGTATTTGTATGTGCGTGTTTCTATAGTCGGATGATGATAAATTTTGAAATCGTGAAGATACAAAAAAAAAAGATAAGTTTTTTTTAGCTTCAAACTTATTTTCGATTTCGTTCAAACTACAAGCATTGCCTTTAAACTTATTTTGAATCGACAAAATACGGTTAGGAAAACATTTTCGCAAGATTTATGAAACTTTATCGATAAATCGATACTTATCGACCAAAAGAAAATAGCTTGTGAGGAGTACAATAAATCTTAGTTACAAAATTGTTAATTTTACACCAAGAAAATACCTTTTCCAGTACTTAACTTAGTTTGAGGATGAATTTATCGGTAACTCGATGTACATCAATTTCAGAAATAGCACAATGAAAACTTTTAAAAGAGTTAAATACAGTTTAGTCACAAATTTAGTTATGCTACACCAAGAACCAACCTTTTTCTTTACATAATATAGTTCTAGGAATGATTGTATCGACAAATCGATATACATGATCGCAAGAAATAACGTTTTAAAGGATGTTGCAACGTTTTGGGCATTACTTCATAGCCGATATTACCCGATTTTAACAATGTATACAGGGTATAATTAAATAAAGACTTGTGAAGTCAACAGCAGCAACAAAAGTAACAGAAGAAGAAAAAAAAAAAAAATAATAATCTATAAATGAATTGACAAATAAAATGCGGCGCAACTTGGTTCAGTTTCGGGCGCTTGTTCGAGAGCTGATTACATGATGCGAAATTCAAGTTATGCTATAATTCTGCATTGTTTGCATTTAAAGAGGTGAACATCAAAGGGGAACAGAAAGATAGAGAGATAGAGAGAGAGGGAGATGGAGATGGAGAGGCCGAGATCGGCTTTGGCTTTTGTGAATGTTTTTTGTTGTGCTGCTTTCAGTATTTGTGCTGATTTAATTTTGTTTAATTTTTATTTTTTTGCTCGAAACATTACGTTTTCGCATTTTTCCCATAAACCTAATTGAAAGCTGTTGTTGCTGTTGCTGCATTTACGCAACTATTTGTGTTAGATTGCATGGCAGGGGAGGTGGGGTTGAGTTGGGTTAGGGTTAAGGTAGGGGAAGTTTACCAGTCAAGACATTTACACATGTTTGTACTTATGGGCTGCTGTTTCTGTTTCTGTTTCTGTTTGCTTTTGCTGCTCCCGAAAATCCAAAAATGCACATTCATAAACTTTAGCTATCCCCAGCCCCCCACCAAACCATCCCCCACTCTAAACTAGCTGCTGCTTCTGATGTTGTTCATCTGTCAGTTTTTTTTTCACATTTGCACCCACACACACATCATGAATTTTTGGTCGGCGGGGTGGTGGGGGGCGGGCATTGTCTGGAAGAAGAGCTGCTATAGTCTCTATGCTCTATGCGGAAGTAGCTGCATCTTCTCTGACTCTGCCATTGTTGTCGCCCTGTCGCAAGTTGTTGTTGTTGTTGTTGTGCGTTCGTTCGGTCGCCACGACAAAATCAACACAAACACTTTTGTGATGCCCCGAAATGCGCTTCGTTTCGGCAGGGTATAACAAAGAATAATATCATTATAACGTTATTTTAAGATCTTAGCTTTAGCCCAAAATGAAATACTTTGTTTGGTTCAAATAGTTGAAATCGTTCCTTGACTCTAGCATTATAACAACACTTAAATTTGACGTCAAACAACACTGTTCAATCATATTTTCGATTACTTTTAATGTTTTATTTGAAGAACTTTTCTTTTAAAACAAAACCTTAAATTTTCTTTTGTTATTGAGAAACTGCCCAACTAGTATTTGTCTCATTGCCAGGGTATATTTTGTGTGTCACCCTTTAGGAAAACCCGCACTTTCTTTTGGCATTTTCATGGTTTTTGGGTTTTTTTTTTATTCGGAATGAAAACAGCTTAACTAAAGGAAACAAACAGAACACAAACTTGGTCTGTGTCAATCGTCACTATAATTGAACCATTCCATTCCCCCCCTCATTGCCAACCCACCTCTCCTACACCTATCCCACTCAACCGCAACATATGTTCTATATAGTCACACCCTCCCACACACACACACACACACACACACACAAAAGCACGCACACACATGCATGACGCATCGCATAAATTATTTTAAATTACTTTTAATTGGCAAAAGTTTTCTTTTATTTATTTTTGTTTTTGTATTTAATATGTTTGGGTGGCTTTGGTCACTTTGTTAACTTTTAATTGTGCTGCTTTCTTTTAATTTAACTTAAAATAGAGTTTAAATTTATTTAAACTTTAAAGTGCTTTTAGATTAAAAATAGAGTTATTCGTTATTTATAGTATTGTCACAAAAAAAAAACTTTTAAGATCTTTGAATAAAAGGTATAAAAATAAATGCAACGAAAACTTTTGAATGAAATTCTAAAAGATTCTAGCACAAAATCTCGATGAAAACAAGCTAAAAAAAATCAATGAACCTTTCAATAAAAATTATAAATCCATTTAGGTGGTAGGTGAACTACCAGCTGGTAAAAATAAATAGTTCATTCTAACCTTTTCTGAACGATACGAAAAGTAACATTTTCTTGTTAAAACTTTAACTTTAAAACTTTAAATTAAATTCACTTCAATGAGGAGTTTCATTTGCTTTTAACGAGCTTTATTCATTATCAACTGTAAAAATGTAGCGCCAGTTCTTAATTTGCAGATACATACATATATTCAGAAACCATACCAAGGGGTTTAACTTTGTTGAACAAATCGATACTGGAATCGGTTCAGTTTTCTTTAATCTTCTCGGCTATTGACCATTTCGTCCAGAAGAAGATCCAAATGCCAGTTGTTCTTTCCTGGTTTCCTGGTGAATGCTTTATTTGTATCTTTTACAGTGAGGTACACTTAAGTCTAAGGTGAAGGACCTTGTTTATAATAAACTTTAAAAACTATTTGCCTTTGCTATTAATTTTTTTTGTATTCAACTATAAGGAATACGTTCCAATGCTGTGTGCTCTCTAGCTCTCACTCTTTCTCTCTCTCTCTTACTCTGTCTCTCTATCGCTTACTCTCTCAATCACATAAGATCATTTACCTTTAAGCTTGGCAACTCTGACAAAGCATTGAAATTCTCACGAAATTACAAATTTTGTTTGGCATAAGTAGCAATTTCAGTGTTGGTTAACGCGCAACGGGCCGTTCGCTATGCGCGGATGCACACTAATCGATAAATGATCGATAAAACTATTAAATCTTCCGCTTCAGGCACGTGACGTTAAAATGTTGTTGTAGTTGTTGTTTTTTGTGTGACGTAACACCAAAAACAAAACTTGTGTCCAGCGACTGGAACGCTGCCTGCCGCTCGGGCAGCTGGCCAAATAAGCAATCCCCCCTCGCCTACCTTTCCCCCCGCTGCCCTTGACAGTGCAAAGCTTTTTAGCTGCTGCTTGGCCAAAGTGCATTGAACTCGTAAGCGAGAAATTCTTATGCAAAAAACAAAAAATATAATTACACGAGTAAAAAAAAATAAATACAAAACGGCCGAACGAACATTTCAAAATTAACGCAAACTTGCTGAGCAACGCTGACGTTGGCGTCGCCGTTAGCTCGAGCTTCAATTTGTGCTCTTCACACAATTACATACATACAATACTACTACTAGTATAGTTGTTACAGTCAAACTTCCATAAAACGAATCTCAAGTTGACAACAACAAAAAAGCTTCGTTAAAGAGAAAATTTGATTTTTGAAACAATCTGGCAATAGAGAAATTTTCGCTGTACGGCAGTTCATTATATGGAAGTTCGACTGTATTCTGTACTATTATTACATATTATTACTTGTGTTAAATGGCCAGACGGGCGCCTTAATTTAAATGTCGTTTTTTAGTATGTGAAAATGATAGAGTAACAAGAGCTGTCCCCCCCTCACACAACCCCTACCCTACCCCACCGTTCGTTTCAATGCCGCTCCTTATTTTGCCATGTACTTGAGTACTCGCCGTTGCCCCCACGCACCGCCACTCCACCGCCGCCTACGAAGTTTTGGGTTAAAGTTTGTTATATTTTATTGTGTTTTGCCCTTGCACAGAGTATTTAGGTTGAGTTGTGTAACGTATCTTAGGATTATAATTTACATCTTTGACTCAAAATAGTTAAACCAGCAAACTGAAATATAAAAATTAAATTTATGTGTTATAAAAGTTTTTGTTTATATTCCTTTTGAATAAAAAACTTCAAGGGCTTAAAAAAACAGTTAGTTCATTAATATTTTTCCTTGTAAAAACAGTTAGTTCATTAATATTTTTCCTTGTAGGAAATTTGAGAAAGGAAAGAATTTTATTTATTCTTATCTCTGTTGAGTGAATTTTAGCGTTGAAAAGTGAAAATTATTATACGAAATTTCCTTAAAAAGGAATCTTAACAATATTTTAACAAGATATGATAAATAAAAATCCTTAATAATCAGTTAAAAATATATTTCAAAATTCTAACTTAAATTTATGATTCAGTTTGCATTTTAAAAAAATCTGACTATTATATATATATATATATATATAATATAGTAGTATATTGCGTTTAAACAATCTATTGAATATTTAAACAAAATCACTTTATAGGGTATTTCTGATTTGTTTCTTTTTTTTTTTGTTCTTGCTCAAGTTATGTTTTAACTTTATTTTATTTTTTTCTTTCTTGTTTTTTTTTATGGGTCGTCTTGGGTCGTCTCGTCTTTACATCTCTATTTCCCGCCTCTACAGCTTCCACTCTCCATTCTCTCTCTCCCTCTTTCTCTTATTTATGCTTTTCTCTCGCATTGCTTCAAAATTAAAACAGTTTTCTTACATTTTTTTTTTATTATTTATCTTTTTGTTGGTTTTGTTGTTGTTGCATTGTTATCGCATACGGAGTCAAGAACGTTGAATAAACGAAGTGAAACGAACTTTGTGAATTTTTGCGCGGGGCCAAGCAACAAGTGTGTGCGTGTTGAAGAAGGGTTGGGGTGGCGGGGGGGTGGGCGTTGAGGATTAAATTATTGAATCAGATGCGGGCAAGACAAATGGGATGTTGTGGACGGTGCGGCGTTCTAGAGGCGGCGGAGGCGGCTATAAGCAGTTACTTAGTTCAACTTGGTTGCCCATTGTTTGTTGTTGTTGCTTGTTCCTCGACTAATGCATACAATTTCCACAATTTTTCCACAGAGCAACACAGGCAAACGGCATTTGACGCAGTTGCAGGTTGCAGGTTGCAATTGCATTTCTAATTTGTTAGTACCGCTGTCTTATTAGCAACACGCATGCGTGCAGCCCAAGCCAGCAGCGGCTACAGTAGCCACAAACAAATGCTTTTGTTTTAGTTCTGTCAAGGGGTCTGCGGTATGTTAGAGGGGGGTGAAGCAAGTCTTTTTCGCTTTTCAGCATTTTCTAGTGCTTGTTTAGTTGCGCGCTTAAATTATATGGTATTTTATTTCACGCGCCGCCTAGAAGTAGGCAATGCTTTTTTCTCATTAGCTTATTGCAAAGCATTGTTGCTGACGCCGTTAGGTAGATGGCGCCAGTTTATCTGTGGGCTGTGAAAGCATTAACTTCGCCTCTGGTATAATGCTTAATTAAGACTTAAATACCAGTGTGCTAGCATACTTTAATTATCTTGCACATTTCTTGTTCGATTTTGCAGAAACGGAGGGCGAACTGACACGCCTCAACAAATCACTGCCCTGGGGACCGTTATATTGTGTGCTGCAACAGGATGATCAAACATTTACCGCCTACTGCAGCGAGGAGATTTCGGTAAGTAGTAATGTTACAAGCAAGTTAAATACATATATACATAAATATACAGCTAGTAACAAAACATGATAGTGCTGATAAACAGTTAGCGGCTTGTAAGTATCGAGAAGCGAGTAGTAGTAGGCTCTAAGTGAAACAGTAACGATTAGAATGATAAAAGTAATATATAGTATGAACAAGAAGTTGTTAGAATGATAAAATCAAAGAAGTAGCGAGAACTGGTGCCAATTTTCGAGCTGTGACAGTACAATTCTTTCAAATGGTCTGTAAAGAGTGACAAACATGTTCCTTATGACGAAAAATAGATGACCTACGAATATTAAGTAGTACTTAATCAACAAAAATCTAATAAATATTGGCAAGTAAACAGTGTTTAGCTATAAGTTACGAATATTAATAATCTAACGAGTTAAGTAAAATATGTTGCTAGTATTTAAACTATATCGTACCATATTGTATTTGTAAAACTCTACATACTGTGATATTAATGTATGTACATATATATATATATATATATTCTATCGCTTTTTGTCTCTCTATATGTTATGCATATGTTTTGTATCTCTTTTAACCCCACACTCTTGCACTCACTAACATGGATCTTAATACGCTACCACTAACTTATGTAGATATTTCCGGCCACGTCCAAAAAGGAAATAGAGGTGGGTAATTCTCCAATACATAATAAGCAAACAATTACACACAAACTTACTAAAAACTTGAATTTTCATTTAAAGTAGAATACAAATTTCATCGACTTTTCTCTCGTTACTTTTCTCAAACATAGCTTGGTGATGTGTGCTATGAGGATATTCCGCGAGTACGTCTCGATCGTGTCCGACGTCCAGCTAAAGCACTGTGGGACGGTCCACCCACATTGGCCGAAGAGAACGAGAACGACTCGGATTCGTGTCTCGGCACTGGAATGAACGGTATCAATGATATTGTGCTGAACACAACGCTTTACAATGATCTAGGTAAGTGTTATAACTAAGTTGAAACTGGGTCTTAATGGGTCGAGGGCAATTTCTTGACATTTGCATTCTCAACTCTCAACCCAGTTGTAGTTTTCTCTAAGTGTTTTCATCTCATATAATTGAGGGTTTTTTATTGAGTTGGCAACTTTGTTTTTTTTTCGGGCTGCCCTTTTGAGGTGTTAACCCCGCGTCCCTCGCTTGCTACATTGCGGTCAAGCGGCGCTTTAATTGCATTGACCTACGACTTAGGCGCATCGGTAATTGCAATTGCCATTGTTGTTTTTGTTGTCATTGTTTGGGGCTCTGTTACCGATCATATCAACAGTGTCTATGCCTGCGTGTGTGTGTGAAAAGGCGCACTCAGGAAATTTGTTTGTATCGTCGTCACGCATGCCAGCACATTGAGCACAATAGCAAAAGAGAGAGAGATCCACAACGAGAAAAAGAGAGCGAGGAGTGGGAGTTGTGTACACTGTACACCCGACAATTGGTAACAAAAGCAAGCTCATTTATGACAAAGCAGCTGCACAGGCGACATAAGATTTTTTCTTGAACATGAGATGAAAAAAAAGCAACATTAAATCTTAATGTTCACTTGGATTTAAAAATAGGTTGGCTTTGATGTGCATAAATTATAATGTGCAAAACAAAAAATAAAAAAACAGAACGGAATGTTTGGCATGTGAAACATTTAGTTACACACTAAAATGTAATGCAAATCAAATAAGCATGAAGAGAATAGTCAACTGGGAACTCAAACTCTTTCTCTATCTCTCTTTCTCAAACATTTTGATTAATGTATTTATAATGCGATCGTTTCTGAATACATTAATAGATATCATGCCATATTAAATATGCATTCAAACTCAAGGCTTTTAATAAATTATTAGCTAACTATACTTTTTTGCATTGTTTATTTTCTGTGTGAATTCTTTCCATTATATAGTTTAATCCATTAACATGGTTCTATGGGAAATATATAAGTTTTTCCTTTGCATAAAAGGTTTGCTGTAATGGTTTTCTTTAGGAAGTAACTGAAAATTGAAAAGCCTTAGCTAATGATTAGCTTTAGCTTAGTATCTCAGATCCATTATGTGTCGTAATCGTTATCGTTATCGTTGCGGCTATCGTTTCACGCTATTTGGCAATTTATATATTAACAATGGTTTCCTTGTTAGGCTTCTGCTCACAATCTTTCATTCATTCATTTGCTCAATTGTTGGTCACTCTTTGAGTGCTGTTGTTGTTGTTGTCGTTTGTAATTTTCATGTTTATGTTGTTGCTAATGTTGTTAATGGCTGCGTATCAAGGCTGCCACTGCTGCTGCTGCTGCTGCTGCTTGGCCAATTCAAAGCTAAATAGCCACTGAAGCGAAAACTGCGCAGGCGTCGCAGCTCGACACCAAAAACTCAAATGCAATTAAAAGCTACGATTAGCTGGTTGCTGCTGCTTCTTGCCACTTCTTCATCTTCTTTGACTATACTACTTAGACTTCTTCTTGCTGCAAATGTAAACAAAGTAAACAACAACAACAACAAAACACTTGCAACGCTTTGTGCGTTCGCAACTTCGTTTCGACTGCCAAACAGTTCCATCAATGAACCGAGAACACTGACCGAAAGAGAGCTAAATAATGAGAGATAAAAGGCGCAGAGAGCGTGCGAGCATGCGAACGTGTCTCATTTCCGTTGCGTTTCATTTCACTGCAAGTCAATAAACAGTGGGGCAAATGCGTTGAATTTAATAATTGGCCTTTAATTATTCGTAACAAATGGGCTATAAAAAGATTCTTATATTGGCAAAATAAAATAATAAAAAACCAAAAAATAAATAAATAAATTTCCTTCAAAGAACATTGTTTTTAGTTATTGCTAGTTAAATCGTTTACAGATACAATAAAATTTCTTCTTTCGAGATAAACGATTATTAATGTAAAAAGCTTAAAAATTGATTTTAATATGCTCTTGGCTTGACCGAGCGCAACACATTATTATCTTGCTGCAACATTTTTTGTCTCCGCAAAAAAAGGCAGCAATACATAGGAAAAAATTGTGATTTTATTAAGAAACAAATTGCCTGCATCAACAAGCCAACTTCAAGAAGACTCAACCCTGACTTGAACTGTTGTGCACACGTTTGCTTAGTGACGACCCACTGTGCCAGTATAATGGCCAGCTTTGGCGGCGCTGCCGTTGCTGTTGCTGCGTTTCGGTTCGGTTCGATTCGTTTCAGTCCACTTTAAGCTTCCGGCGCAGGCGGTTGGGTTCGTTGCTCGTTCGTCAGCACACGCATCGGTGTGTTTATTGTTTAAAAAAAAGCACTTGCTCTTTAGTTTTTAGTGTGTTCTGGTTTTTTTTTTATGTTAATGTTTTTTTTTTATTACGCTCGATTCACAGCTGAGTGGCGGCAGATATTTGCTGCTATTTTTTTTTTGTGTGCCTAGTGTGTTTTTGTTGTTGTTGTCGTTGTTTGCTTGGTAAACGTCAAAACAAATTTCCATAATAAATTTCGATATTCAATTTTTTCATTTGATTTTGTTGTTGTTTTGCTGCTGATGTTGTTGTTGTGAGTGAATGAAAAATTGCTGTGCGAAAAATTTTCGTGTTCGGTTGGAAAATATATATTTTTTTTGTAAAACTATGCGCGCTGCGGCGCGTTGCGAATTCGAAATGTTCTAAAAATAAAATGCAAACAACAAACAAACAGACAAACACACACACGAATATCAAAAACCAAAAGTACAACAACAGCTACAACAACCCAAAACAAATAAACGCAGAGCCCAAAAAAAAACAAAAATTCAAAACTAAACGCAAAAATCATTTCGTTCAAAAACTGGGCAAAAACAACAAAATATAAACTACTACAACAAAAACATAGTATAAAAACACATACGCACACACATACAATCACACACGCACAACTCATCATCTGGGCTATAAATTTAGCCAAAGGCAACGGAACAAAATTGTTTTTACAAAGGAAACTTATTGTCGAAAAACGTACAAGAAATAACCGCCCGCAAATGCGCGCGACTTTTGTGCGCGGTTTTTTCATCAAAATACCGTCAAGTGAAATGAAAGACAAAAGAATGGAAAGAAACGGAATGGAAACTGTGTGTGTAAAATGTTCAACTTAAATTAGGGAAATGAGCGCTTGACACCAATTGCAACAAAAGTACAGTAAAAGGCGTTAGGTGCGGGACAGGGCGGGGCGGGGCGGGGCGGTTGTGGCCCAAAATGCGGCCCAAAAGAAATACAAAAAACAAAACACCGGAAAGTCAACGTCAACTGCTGTTGTTGTTGTTTTTGTTAACCGTTTATGGCTATAAGCGCATCCGGATTAGCCCAATGTGACAGATAGATAAGAGGGAAGGGGCAAAGAGTCGAAAGGGGGGTTGGGCAGGCGGTTAGTTGCCTATGGCCTATGTAAATCCGAATGCCAAACTGTATGGCCAACTGTGTCAGAGCCGCATTTGGCCAAGTTAACACACTTGAAACCGCTTAAAAGAAAGCGAAAAAAAAAGAGAACGAGAAAAATAGTGTAAAAAACAATAACAAAAAACAACATTGCCGTCAATTGACACCAATTAATTAATTTGATGCACATGACCCACATTTTATTTATAACAAAAAACAACAACAACAACTGCACAAATCTAAATATATCAAAAAAAAAAAATCAAATCAAAAACAACAAAAAACTGCATAAATACGCATTTTATGTATTTTGGCCTTAGTTATTGTTGTTGTTGTTGAAGCTGGCAAAAAAACATAAACTTTCTTTTTTTTTTTGTTATAAAAATAATTGTGTGTGTGTGTGTGTGTGTATTTTAAATGCATTAAATAAATGCACTAGTGCAACACCAAGACAAACCCCTTACCGCACCCCTTCCCCGCCAACTGGCAACTTCTCTCTGCGTGAGATTGTCTCAAAGACAGCAACAACAACAACAATTGCCAACCACAGCAAATTTACAGCTGTTTTTGTTTTTTTTTTTTTGTTAATAGACAACATTTTAAAATACTCTTACTATCGTCTTTCTCTTTTGCCTTTTTCTTTACCTTAACGTTCTCTTTGGTTTTGTTTTTTTTTTTTTTTTTTTTTTGCTGTCTGTTTTGATTTTAATCTGTTTACAATATTTAATTTGTTTTTTTTTACACTTAAATTGAAAGCCAAAACAAAGCTTTATGCTGAAACTCATCGACTTTTACTTTAACTTGACTAAATGAACAAGTTTTAATTAGAACTTTAGCTAAATAAAATAAGATTTGTAAACATTTTATTAAAAAGATTCAGTTTGGTTCGTAAATATGTTAGGAATTCACAACTATTTTACCATAAAAGAAATCAATGGGTTTATTTATTTTTTGCATCACAAAACTGTCTTTTGGATGTCCATTTTTGGATTTTTAATACCATCTTCTTTGAAGAGAATTTCTCTTGATTGAAAAAATAGTTTATCTCATTCAATTCTAAACATTTTTTTATTAATTGTTATTTTGTTCAAAATCTTAATATTTATATAAAATGAAATGAAAATTTTACTGAAAATTAACATTTTGATTGTTGGTTATATTCCAAATACTTTTTAGTCTAAATTCAAGCATTTTCTGCATTATTAAACTTTCTTATAAGCAGACGCTTAGCTCTCAATTTGTTAAAGACGAAAAACCAAACTTTTTACAGTAGCGAAAAACGTGATTTGTGATTATTTTTGAATCCATTTATTGGCTAAGGTGTTTAGCAAGTAATTTATTTTTCATGCACCTTTGAAATACACTTTTTTCTTATGTTTTTTAAATAGTAAATACTTTAATTTTTTAAGTTCAAAATAGAGAAAAATAAATCTTAATTTCCTTCTTTTTTTCTTATGAAAATATTTTTTTTTTGCTATCAATTGGAATGAACTTATTAATTCTTTTGTGCTTGATTTTTTTTACTCTTTGTTTATTTATATAAGCTATAGATATATATTATTAATATTTTATATAACTAAAATATATTTACAGTTTATTTAAGTAACAGAACGGAAATGACTTTCGTTTCATGTCACGTTATTCTATTTTTTCTCAAACCTTTTTAGAAGCCATTCTAATTATTGAACTTATTAAAATAAGTCGACTAGCGAAAGCTCTTTAGATATGTATATAAATCGTCCGATCTCTTAAAGCTCCATATAATATTTGCATTCGATTGTCAAAGACAACTTCTTACTTTGATAATCTTAAAAGTTTTAGGAATTTTCAGGATTTTTAGCTGAAGCTAAATTTTATTGAAAGTTTTTGCTTTCAATTTTACTTCAAGTTTCTTGTTTATGTTTAACGACTTTGCAAATACTCTATCATAACTTTTTCTTCTTTTTGATTTATGTCTCTGAAGTTTGGTTTTCTATTTTGTGGTTCAAAACAACAACAACAAAAAAGAAGCGAATTGAAACAATGGGCGCTCCCTTTGTTAGGTGTTGTGGGTGGGTCAGGCGTGGCAAGGGGGGGGGGGGGGGGCGATGGGGTTGTGGGTGGAGGGTTTGCTGGGAGTTTGCCATTGTCTGATGATGATGATGAATGCCATTGTCTGACTTTTGTTGTCTGTCTGCCTGCCTGCCTGTATGACTCTCTGTTCAGCTGTCGTCTCGACGCTTGTTGTGGATAAAATTGGCAGGCAGTTAAAAAACCAACAACAACCATGAAAACAGGCAGCAGTGTACGCCGCGCGTTATTTGCTAGCGTTTTTTGTCGCCATGTATATCTGTTATAGCCGTCTCGTTCTGTCTCTTCGTTTGTTAATTGCATGCGCAAATAGTTAAAAATCGAAATTAAAATGCATTGCAATAGGCCTCTGTCTGTGGGGGGAGGGGGGTGGGGGGGATTGCTGCATCTGTAGGCTAAAGCAGGTGCAGCAGTAGATACAAATTGTATCTTTGCGAGAGTTTTGTTGTTGTATCCGTTACTTTGAAGTTGTTGCTGGCGTTCAATTGAACCATTTAAGAGGAGGCATAACAACAGCAACAAAAACAATTAACAACGCCACAATATTCAGTAATTCATATGTCATAAATATCTGTCAGTCACTCGACTGTATCTGAATATACATATAGTATATTCATGAGTGTGTGTTTGTGTGTTTGTAAATTGCTCGTTCGCACTTTGCACAAAAACTGCTCGATGTCGTCATCACCATCATCATCATCATCATTAATGAACATCATCATCATCATAGTCATCATTCATATATGATGGCGAGCGTCTTTTGTTGCCGCCTGCCCCAAGTCGGAGAGCCGAGCGTCCGATCTACATATGGCAATTGTTTCCACTTCCAATTTCAGCTAGCCAATTATATAATAAGACGCAAACACATACATACATATACAAAAACATATTAGCATACTTATGCAAATAGTTTGGGCGATTATTTATAAATCTATTTCACAGTCGATTTGATCTAAATAAGCGTTGGGATTCCGATTAGAAAGTGTTTTTTGATTGATTTGTTATGAACAATTTTTTTTATGCGAAAAAGTGAAATTATTGCTCTGAAATTTTCATTGGGTTACTTTAAAAATTCACAAAAAAAAAACCATCAAAAATCGTGTATTTTATATTCAGTTTTGAAATTTTCTTTCTTGATTTTCAAATAAATTGTATTGAAATATAAAAGATTTTTCATGTTTGTTTAAAATTTCATTACGTTTACTTTTAAAATCAATAGTTTTCGTATAAGAATTAAGTAGAATATAAGATTTCGAGAAAGAAAATCTGAAATCTTTAATTTTTTATTTATTTTTTTTAAGGATTTCTCTCAACTATAATAGCTTTAATATTAAAGAGTGTATTTCAAGGGGATGAACAAAGTAAAAATCTTGGGAATATCGAAATTTCGTAGAAAAATTATTGCCATTTAAGTATTTTTGGCACTTATTTCGTCATATTTTAAGGGAAAACTTGATTGTACGAAAGTTTGTAATATTTTTAAGAAATTCTACTTGATAAATTGACAGATTTTGTAGCTTTTTATAGAAACGATATAAAATAACATTTCCTTGCTGCTTGATTCTATCAAACAGATTGTTGCCACTGTAAACATGTCCATCTAATGTTTACATTCAATCGCAACGACTCGCTTGCCACACACACACACACGCACAGAGGCAGTGAGCGGTGGCAGGGTGGCAGGGATCGCAGTTACCACTTGTAGCCAAATATTGTGCTGGGTTGAGGGGGGTCACTTTTTGTGCTTTGACTTTGATTTGTTTACATAAAAATGTTCATCGCACCTTGAGATGCGTTCGAAATCATTTCCAAAAATACAAATTTTCTTTTTCACTCTCTCTCTGTCTATGTCTCGTTACGCTTTGCTGAGAAATCCGATAAATTTAGCGAAAAATAATAAAAGATAAAAAAAAATATTTTTAATGGCGTAAACAAACCAAAAACTGGGCAACAACAAACTAAAAAGCAACAAAAAGTTTCACACAGTTCTTGCCATTAAAAAAAATACATAATGCCCAGCATTACCCCAACCTCCCCTTCTCGCTGCAAAAAGAGCGATAGAGCGAGAGAGAGGACAACATTAAACAGTTAAATTGCCTTTGGTTTTGTGCTCATTTCAACATTTCAAGTCTCGAGGAGGCCCCGTTGGGCGCTACTTGAGCTTAATACTAAAAAAAAAAGAGACTCTCTAGCCCTGGGTCTCGCTAAAACCCCTCGCCGCACCACCACTTCGTTTGCCTTGTTTGGGCCAACATAAACAGCTGTAGTTTTTTGCCCCCTGCGAAACGAAATGAAAAAAAAAAAATAAAAATGGATAATAATTTACATAATATGCAACACATGTTGACACGAATAACGAGAGAGTGGGGGAGTGCGGGAGTGGTGGAGTATGGAGGAGAATGGGGAACTTGAGGTTTACAGCCCCGCCACCCTACCCTACCCGCCCCGCCAAGCAACTACTTACGACAGCGCCCTCTGTGTTCGGGAGCAGACAAAGTAACTAAACTAGTACCTTCAGTCCAATGTGTCCGAACCCCTTTATTTTACACCAACAACAACACCGACAACAATGAAGACAGCAACCCACACGCCGCAGCAGCGTGTGAAAAATTGCGTTGAAAACCAACGAAAACATTAAAAAAAATAGTGTGGCTCTTAGTGATAATAACACAAAATGGGGAAAGAAACAAAAAGTCAGTATTCAAAGCCAATTTTGAGAGTGAAGGAAGAAGCTTCAGAGGTAATTGCGGATTGTTTAGACGATGCAAAAATTGGAGTTGGTGTTGGAGAATAAAATATGGGCAAACACAGAATGGTTCCCAAATAGAAAACTTAATAGTGAAAAGAACACATTTTCTTTATCGCTTCGTTTTAAAAAATTGTTAGGAAATCAATGCGAAAACCCTAAAAAAAGCATTTTTTATTCAAATTTTTTCTCAACTTTTATATGACAAATCCTATTATTTATTTTTTTCTAAAATAAAAAATATCCTTAAAATTCCTTATCTTTGTAAAAGTACAAACTTTCAACAGACAAATTTTTTTTTTAAATTTTGATTCAATAATTTTCCCTTTTGTCAAAAACAAAGATGAAGTTCTAGCTTCATTTAAACCGTTTGCAAACGATGTACCTAAATAATCCTAATAATTTTATTCATCATGATGAACTGACAAAAAACAAAATATGTACCAAATTTTAATGGTTTCTCTATTTTTTTTTTATACCATTTTTGCTTTTTTGTAAACCTATTGAAATTCACGGCTTGTTGTTTTGGGCTTATAAATGGGCTGTGTGTCCCCAAAATATATTGTATATAAACCGCAAAAATTCGTACAAAAAAAAAAAAAAAAAAAATTACCGACCGGACGAACTACAAATGAACAACAATTTTCACTTTTGTTGTTGTTGTCACTTGCTGTCTTCTTGGCGGTTATTGTTAATTTAATTTGACTGCGGCCAACGAGCGATCAACGACCACAACGAGAGTCGCAACACCCCCCCGCCCCCCGGCCACGCCCCTGGCGTACACCCTGCCACAAGCTTAGTTATTCAAACGTGAACTTTTTTTGTGTAGACTGTCATTGTTGTTGTTGTTGTTGTTGCCGAGTCTTGGCATTGTTCTGAATGAATCAGACAAAAGGGGCGGGCAACACGTTTATGGCTAACTTGCCGCACTTCTCTTACCTCTGTTCAAGTGCCTCCCCCAATTCCCTGCCTTACCTTGGGCTATACAAGAAACTTTGCCTTCTCTCCTTCTCCTTCTCATTCTCTTTTCCATTAACTTCATTCTTGATTCTTGCTTCTTGTTCATCTTCTGGTCATTCGTCCATCGGATGGTGCGTGTCTCTGGAGCTTTATGTATGTCGCAATTATCGCCGCAATCATCGTGGTCCATTTTGTTGTTGTTGTTGTTGCCAAAAGTCAATTACACACGATCGTGCCGCAATAGAACTTCAACTGGCCATAATCCCAGATATATGTATATAGTATCTTCATCTGCCTATATAGTATATGTATATGAATGTTTGTATCTTCAATCTAACGAACTTTTGCACAAAGAGCCAATGACCTTTAAGCTTCTCTCTTTATTTTTTGCTCTGTGCGATTCTCTCTCGCTCTTCTTGCTCTTGTGGGGTCTTGGACCCGGACCCGGACCCCCAGACCCAGACCCAGAAACTGCGCTTGCATAACGCTTTATCATATGGCCGAATGATTGCGACGACGCCAACTTTTCATCTTTTGTTCTATGCGACAATGGGGCGTTCAAAAGTTTCCCACGACTTCACAACAACAACAACAACAACAACAAAATCAAAGCCTAAAACAAAACAAAAACATTAAAAATAAAAGAAAGCATCGCTTAAAGCATCATGCCCCAAAACCCCGAGGGACGCTCTATAACTAAACTACAAATAAATCTCAAAATATTCGCTAAAACATTAAATCTGACATTTAAATTCGCACAGGCCGCTCTTATTTATTAAATGATCCATAAAAATATTTATGAAATCTTAAAATGCAATAAAAAAAAATTATATTTTTATGTGAAATCTCTGAAATGTGGCAACGCTCAAGGTTTTTACCCCGCTTCACAAGGTTGTTATTCATTTGAGCAATACTTAAAAAAAAAAAAAAATCTCGTATTAATTTTATTATGTCAAATAAATATTTAATGTACAGTACGACCTCGCTTAACGCAACCTATTAAAACTTGGCCAGTTGCAAAAGCTAAGGTAGTTCTGAAAACCGAGGGCTATTTTATGTTCTCCATGGGACCCTGTTCCCAAAAAAGATGCCTTAGCTTACCATTAAAAATTTAAAGGATTTGGAAATTGAAGACTTTACTTTGTTACATTTTATACTTTTCTGAACAGCTGTTTCGTGAAGATCCCGAATTCGGGTGTTGCAGCTATCAAGGAGTTGCGTGTAACGAGGGTTGCGTTGCGCGAGGTCGTACTCTGCTTTGGTTTTTATAAACTTAAATTAAACATTTTCAAAAACATTGTAATACAAAAATAAATTTGAAGGAAAATCGGCTAGATTTAATAGAAAATTGTTTTGTTAGTGAAATTTTTTTTCTATTTTTTGTCCGATCTTTAGAGTACTTTTTTAATTTTTGTAAAATAGTTTGCACAAAAGCCTTATACTCTTTTCTTTCCACCCTATTTTAAATGAACTTGGGGTATAAGCACAAAGTCGTGCCACAATTTTTTGTTTTTGTGTCAAATTATTTAGTCACTTTCTATTTTAGAAAATTGCCAATTTGATCAATGATACTTTGTTGACCGATAAACGTTGTGTATTTCCTTTCAGTCCATTTATTTGTTTGATTATTTTACGCTGCGTTTGAGACGTGTTAAGTGCTGAAATGTTTTCTTGTCGATTATTCTGCTGAAGTGTTAAAAAACTGTGTCAACTGTTGTAGGCTGTGTATGTGTGTGTATACATATAGAATCTATTACAGTCGAGCTTCAATAACACGAACTTGAGTATAACAAATTCGTTTTCCAGAAACTATTAATTTGATTCAATTAAAAAAGAATTTATATTTATTTTATGACTCTGAATGCTTTTTAAATTCTCGTTAAAAAAGTCTCGTTAACCAAAGTAGCGAGTAACGAGTTGATCTATATACATATAATAGCAACTTAAATAATTTATTGCTTTTAAGTAATTTATTTAAACGCAAAACAGTTGCACCGTGAGCCGAACCAGCAACAATTTCAATTTAGCTCAATCAAAAATAACTTTAGTAGCAGCCCTCGTAGAAAACTTATTTGTTTTAGATATGTTGTTTTGAGCTTGAGCTTCAGCAGCGACGTGCAAAAATGCAGCGCTACCAAATTATACATTATGCCGCACGGCCCACGCAGCGCAGATAGACAGAAAGCCAAAGCAACAATGTGACACACACCCCTCCCCGCGATCCTCCTTCTTACCCTAGCTTCCTTTGTGTTGCCATATCGCTGCGTATTAAGCAGCATTAAGTTGGCTGCAGCTGAATGAAATCGTCGCATCGCTTCGCTGCTTTATTTGGCGCATCCGTTGCGACGCTTTGTTCTTTCTACACTAAAGTTCATCGCACACACACACAGACACACACGTATATATGTATGTGTGTGTATTGTCTGCAGTCATATGTTTTTTGTTGTTGTTTTTTTTTTTGGTTCGATTCCGTCGAGCCATATGCGCTTCATCATCATATCAAATTCTGTCCATTTCTGGCCATTGGCTCGCACTTCCGTTTCACACACACACACACACACACTGGCGAGTCCTGTACATGTGTGTGTGTGTGCAATGTTTACAGGTGCGACGTTAACGTCACGCTACGCTGCGCTCTCGCTCTCTCTCTCTCTTTTATTTTGCTCTCTCTAAGCTGTGTGAAGAGAAAGTAAAGCAGCAGAAGTTTATTATTATTAACATAAAAATATGTTTTGTATTTAATCATATTTACATATACATATATATGTATATATATATCATTATAGAGCGACCTCATACGAGAGTTTCTTTCGCTTCTTTTCTTTTCCTATGTTTGTTTCTTTGTTTTCTGTGTTTTGGGCTCACGCAGATGAATTTGTGGTTTGAGGTGTAAAGTAAATAAATAAGTAGAAGAAGGAATGGAGAGAAGACGAAAAGAAAAATGATTATGGAAAAGTGTGCTCATGGCAAGACGCACGCAACGCAACGCAACGCAACGGCAAACGCAAACGCAACGCGACCAAAAGGAAAATTCATTAAACCACAACGAACAACAACAACGACAAGGGGAAAAACTCACAGAAAGCTAATAGAAAATGTGCTATTTACAATGGCCTAGAATTCAAATTTTTCTGCGTGAAAGCGTTCGATTAAATCATGTGCATATATTATGCAAAAACTAAAGAAATCGATTAATCTCTCTCTGTGATTAATGTATGGAAACTAGTTATCGATAACAAAGGGCTTCTTCTCAACGATAATTGATGAGAACAAACAGTTTGTCTTCTTTAAAATATAAATTAACTGTCTACTCTGATCGCTAAATCAACTCAGCGAACTAGTTATCGATAACTCGCTAGGTACACATTAAACAGTAGCAACACGGTCTAAGACAATGACAAACGTTTCATTTCATTGCCATTCCGTTCCACGTCGAAGCCAACGAGCGTTAAATTGCTCGAATTAAATGCATACAAAGTTGGGTAGAAAACGATGACGATTAGTTTTTGTTAAAACATAAGCAAAGTCAGTCGCGTGTGCCAGCCAAAAACAACAACAACTACGAAAAAAAAATTAAAAAATTATTTTAATAAAAAACACAAAAAGATTAACAACAGAAAAAAAAATGAAACTCAAAATTATTTAACAATTTGCAAGGGGCACAGCAACGACATAAGGTGCGCTATGGGTGCAAGGGGTTTAAGGGCCAAGACGACTAAGACCCGGCACTGGGTTCGTGAACAGTCGTCAGGGCCAAAACCTTAGGGCAGCCAGCACGCCATGACCATAAATCTTAATTGTTGACGCAGGCAAGCGAAACCGTCGTTGGGTTGGTATCAGCTGGCTGACATTTTGGTGTGTCCATGGCGTCAGCAAGTATTAAGTAAGTCAGTTAGTCAGTCAGTCAGTAAGCCTGGCTGGTGCGTTGTGTGTTTCTCGTTGCTCGTTGTTAACTATTACTCGGTGCTCGATACTTATCATGAAGGATTTAATGAAAAAAGTCACCGTTGAGTTCAGTTCTTTATTCGACAAACCTTTTTTTTTTTGATAGCTCCTTACTCGATTTCTCATACTCGTTACTTTTTCTAAACAAGCTGAAATAATTGTTCGTTGCCTTAAGCCAATAAATGTATCCTTACAATCTAAAGAGCAAGTTTTACTCATTTTGATATGAACTTAAGAGCAAGTGCTTACAAATCATGCATTACTCGTTACTCGTTCGTAACGATTAAAGCAACGAGTCTAACGTTTTAACAAACAGGCCAAGTGGATAAAAATCATGAAACCAGAGACTAAAAAACTAAAAAATAAAGTCTATCATTAAAAACGCAACACAAACCAAAAATATAAACAATCAAAAAAAAAGGCAACTAAAAACAAAAATTCACATACCAAAAAAATACCAAAACAACAACAACAACAAAACCCTTAACAACAACAACAAAATAAACAACATTAAGCTAAAAATAATAATGAACTGCGGCGCATTGCGCACTGTCAGCGACGAAGCGCAGCTGCAGACAACGTCAATGCCACAGCAGCGCAGCAAGCAGCGACTGCAGCAGGAACAACAACAACAACAGCAACTTCAGCTAGCCGCTCAACGGAAAATGCATTCGATGCCGCGCACGCCAACCGCGCAGTCTCAGCTGCAGCTGCAGTCAACGGCGACGGCACAGTGTCGCGCTGTTGCCATGGAACAACCGTTGAGGCGCAGCACAATGCCGCGTGGGCGTGGCCTTGCCTCCTGTTTGCGTGGTGAACGCGACGATGCCCCAACGCCGCCCATTCATGAGGTGCATTGCGAGTTGCAGCAGCTACAGTTACAACAGCAACAACAGCAACAACAGCAACAACAACAGCAACAGCTGCAGCAACAACAACAACAACAGCTGCAACTGCAACAGGATCAACTGCAGCTGTGCAGTGGAAGTGGCAGCATTAGCGGCAGCGGCAGTGGCAGCAACGTTATGCCTGCAACAGCAGCACTCGATGCAGGTGGCAGGAGTAAGTAACCCAATATATGTATATATTTTCATATTTTTTTCAAACTACAGTGAAACTCCTATGCAACGAATTTTCTCAAAATAATAATATAAAAACTTCATGCTCAAAAAATTAAATTTCATAAATTAAAAATAACTGAACAAAAAAAAAAATGATTTATAAATAAAATTCAAACAAACAACATAATCGACTATAATCTAAGTACCAAGTATAATTATACAGTCGAGCCTCCATAAAACAAACTCCAAGGGGACAAGAAATAACTTCGTTGTTCAGAAAATTGCAAATAATGAATTAAACTAAAGTGCAGGGTTCTGAATTCGTGAAACAAAAGTTCGTTATATGGAAGTTTGACAGTACAAAGTTAAGCATTCGACAGTCGTCTATCCTGGGCCCACGCAAAGCATAACTTACATGATAATGATCAGGGGGAATCGAAAAGAATTGAAAAACTTAAAGTCATCATTTCGGTATTTGTTGAATAAATAATTTCTTATCGATAAAGCATCGCAAAAAAAAAACATTCCCACTCTATTTGTACGAATATCCCGAGCACAATATGATAAGAAAGAGGAAGCGAAGCATTGAGAAAAATAAAGACAAGAAGAAGCATTTAACGAGAATGAGAACTAAAAGTTGACAATGTGTCTCGAATATTTGATGATGATGATGATGATGATGATACGCACTCCATGTGATGCGACTGCATGACATCATCAATGACTAGGAAGGGGTAGGGTAATGAAGGGAAGGGGTCGGTCCATTTGCTTTGATGTCATTAGGCTGAATACAGAATTTACTGTTTGATGTGCAACAACAAGTGTGAATAATAAATGCGAGAACATCGAATGAGATGCGAACCGAATAGATAGAAATTGTAGTCTTGTGATGCGCTCAATTCTTAATGCTGATGAGAATAATGGATTCGCAGTTGCCCTTACGTTAATCGATCTTAATAGTAGTTGGCTAACGGTTGCTGGGGCTGAACGTTTCCGTATGCGAAAACTGTTAAGACAACCGTTAAACCTTTTTCAATGTACCACAAAGCGCGAACAATTAGACAAAAAAAAACAACGAAGAGCAGAGAATTGTAATGAAACGAAACGGAATGAAACGAAATGGAATGTGTTGAGTGTGGTTTCCTTTGAAATTGGAAGCCAAGACTATTCCAGCAACCAACATCATCACACTTCACTGTCCGTTTGTACTATTATTCTGTTGAATTGTTGCAGTCAATGCTTGCTGCATCATTCAATGATTCTTTACTTTATGTTGCCGTTGTTATTACACCTTATATGTATGTATGTAACTAATTCTGCTACCAGCTACCAGCTGGCACTTCCTAAGCGCAGTTACACATTATTAATGTTCTATCATTTTATTTCTTTCAATTTATACCCTGAACCCATAAAACGGTTAAACCTAAAAAGGGGATTAATGGTTTTGGGCAAATGTATTTGTAACAAACCATCATCTTCGACCCCTCATAAAGCGATTATATATTCTTGATCAGTAACAAAAATCGAGTCGATTAATGCACGCATAACAACATAATGAATTTGAAAAACTTGGAAACTTGAACTATAAATATAAGATAAAAATAATGATCAACTGTGAAAATTCTATCTAACTAGGTTGAGAAGCAACGTAAATATCAAAGTATTAAGCTTAAGGTCTGGGGTTCAGGGTTGTACGGAAGTACGACTGTATTAGGACATCTTCAAGTCTATCATTTCTAACAACTTCTTTGATATTCTGCCTGATCATTTTACGTTAAGGTTTGTTCACAATTGAAAGCAACTCCATTTGGGAATGGGAAAAGAACATCGTTATCTCTCCTTGCATCTCTCTCTCTCTCTCTGTTTCTTTCCGCCACCGTCTCTTACGTCGAAGGCCATTCAAATGTGCATTCACACATATACACGTGCCTCACCCCTTTGCCCCCTTTGGCGACTTCTTTGGCCCTGCTACTGAATGCTCGTATCTTTTGTGTTGTATCTTTGTATCTATAATTCAGACGGAGGCGAGTCGAGGCGTCTTTGCCATTTGACAACACACACACTCACACATACGTACGTGTGAATGCAATATTTTAACTCGAGCTTGGCGCTGACTTGGCGCTTTTTGTTGTTGTTGCTGTTGTTGTTGTCTCGTCGTCTCGTTCGCTATTCATATTTAACATTAATTGAAATGAATTCAAAGTTATTTTGCACCCAATGCAAAAAGGTCAAGCTGTGTATTTGTATGTAAATGGGTCGGGTTATTCTTTTGGGTGTCACATTGTTTTTGTTTTTTTTTATTTGAGTTGTTTAAGGTAGAAAATTTAAACTCACAACCCATTTACAATTGATAATAAAATTCTAACCTCCATTCTTTCTCTTTCCTTCTCTTTCAGGTGAGTACAAATCGAAGACTTTGCCTCGAATACATTTTGATACGGCACTAAACGATACGTCATTGAATGAAGGTAAACTAATTCTTTGTTGGTTTATGCATTGATACAGCTAGATACGATTAGACATGTGTAAAAATTTTGTAACATAATGTACATACATATATCAAGAATTAAGAGTCGAGAGTTTAAAACATACAAAAAGAATTTAGGTTTCTTAAAATGCCTTAACTTTAAGAAATTTTTAACAATATTTCGCATAAATTTTCACTTGTTTAATGAATTGTAAAATCTGATAACGTTCTAAAGGCTCAGCGAAGCGTATATCTCTTAATGCAGCGCCTCGGGATTTTAAATCTTCACTTAAAGTCGCAGTAATTGTTGCATACTTTGCAGCGCATCATAATTTGCATAATTTGCATTGCATACTTTGGTGCTGCAGCTGCTAAGTTTTGTTAAGTGCTCGTCGTCCCATATTAACAACAGTTCATTGTGCCGCTGACATACGCAAATGGAAAAAGAAATGCAAATGGAAATGGGAATGGGAATGGTAATGGCTTGTTTTAAGCTTTATTCATAAGTCGCATAGTTCCGCAAAAGGTGTTGAGGATAAAGTGATGGGTTATAGGGCAAGAAGGAAACGAGAGGGGAGTATGGCGAATCGTGTCACACACCAAACACGTAAAACTCAAAAGTCACGCACTTCCGTTAGCAGCCAAGTGCTGCTGCTGCGCTGCTGCTGGTGTGTTGGGGAGGGCGACAGAGTGAGAAATGTATGCCTCTAATTTGCTTATTATGCGCTGCCTGTGTGCTCAAGTATCGCCTTATGTTACTTACACACACACACACACACACTTGCTTTTAGTAAATGGGTATGCGTGCGTGCGTGTGTGGGTGTACCTGCGCTCAATTAGATCAATTACGAGCCACATTGCCACTCACGCCCTTTTGCCATATGCCTACGTCTTCTCCTTCTCCACTTACATAACATACTTTAAGCATATACGCATTTATATGTACAAATACTATGTAAGTATTTACATTCTTCCACTTGTGCTCTTTTCAGTTAATGTTGCCGTTGCTTTGCCTTCAATTCCATTTCTTACAATGCATGCGCGCTGCGCTTCAAACAAACGGGCATATTGTTTTAAGCCTTGATAAATATGTACGACACACACATATGCATGTTTTTGCAGGTATGCAGATATGTATGTATATGTATGCAAGTAATTTGCTTTATGCGTATCGTCAAACAAACAAAAAAAAACATGTTTGTGCATGCCCTTGTCTGTATTATATTTGTCTTGGCACGGACACGTACAAACACGCTTGCTTAATTTGCCGATATGATACAAAAGAACAACAAGAAATACTCTTGTGTTAAACAATGGCAGAGACGACGCGGGCGGTCGCTCTCAACTTGTATAAACTATTATCAATTAATAGAAGCAGTTTGAAAGTAAAATACAAATACAAATAAAAGCAGTAATATATTTTCCTATAATTCCAACAGCTTTGTCTCTCATTTCGTTGATCATTGATCAATTTTAATATTATTCATGGTATGCATACAATGTCAATTGCAGTGCATTTGTTTGTCTGCATGGCTGGCCGCTCTCGTTTACTCCTTGCACTTTATTACTCTCTCTCTCTCTCTCTCTCTTTGTCGTTCTCGCTCAGCCGACACAATGTCGAGCGTCAATTTGGTGGTATTGTCAACGCGCATGGGTAGCACTGTTTCTATTCGGCTGCGTCGCTTGGCTACACCACAGACTCTCGTTTTGAATAGATCGGGGCTGCGAGTACTGTAAACTCGTTAACTCACAGTACATAAGTCACAAGTTCAATTGGTCTTAATAAAATGTATCAAATACACATGCTGTTAATATCAGTTGATAAACATTGAAATAATGTTTATTTGAATATTTAATTAAAATGTAAGTTTATAAAACATTTTATTACTCCAATCGCGCATACAATTCCAATTGTTGTGTTTATTGAGTAACTTTACATCCCTGGTTTCGAGTTTAAACAACGTAGATCGTTCGCACTCTCTCTCTCTCTCTTTATGGTCTCTCTTGCTCAGCGTCGCTCACACTTTTATCGTGGACATATGCCGCTGCTGTAGCAACGGCTGCGTCGGCGGCAGCGTCAGTTGTGAGAAAAACGCGTCAGCGAGTGGTAGACAAGCGGGAAGACGACGACGCGTTGCGATGCGTTTTTCTGTTTTGTGTTATTTTTTGTTTGCTTGATGCATTTGTGGTTTAGTTTTTACCGTAAAATACCTATTCGTCTTCGGTTTATCCAATCGCATTAGTACTATTACCGTTTGACTATCCCTGATATATTTTTTTTATGTGATTCTTTTAAATATGTGTTTTACTATTTGTGGAAATTTTTAAATAACGGAATTAAGTGTGCCGAATAAATGTACTACTTATTTTGAGCTCTGTGGCATGCAACGAAACGCAGCGAATGTGATGCATAGCCGCGATTAAGTTACAACAACAAACTAGCGACAACGACGCGTGAAAAAAAGTAAACTGTATAAAGCAGTATAGAAAAAAAAATGAAAATAAAATAAAACAAAAAACGTTGGCTGACAAACGCGGAAATGCACTTAAGCGCATAATTTTTATAAGTCAAGTGACAACAACAACAATAATTAAGCAAAAAACAAAACGAGCAAAAAGTCATAAAGAAAGAAATTACTTGTCAGCAAATTGCAGCAGTAGCCAAAGAAGCCACAACACAACAAACAGACAAAACACACAGAAAACTCTCTCAAACAGAATTCATACACACTAACACACATAGCAGAACCTGCGCCTGACACCCGCGCCGTCTCTTTTGTGCGCGCGCGCGACTGCATTGTATGCGTGTGTGTGTGTGTGTTTGTGAGTGAATGAGAGCAATGATGAGCGCGGCGCCTGAACGCAGCAGCAGGAACAACAATTAAAAATAAAAAACAAGCGCGCAAAAATGTTGCATTCGCATAGCGACGCCAGTAGAACAACAACAACAACAACAGCCAGAAGCAGTGCGGATAGCAGCGACAGCATCGTTTCAACAGCGACGTCAACGCAGGAGGAAAAACAACAACGTCGACGCTCTACTTTTTATGTGCCGCTCGTCATTGAGGACGACGACGACGACAACAATAAGGATCAGCAGCAGCGCCATCTAGCGCCGCACGGCAGCACCGGCAGCAGCAGCTCCAGTATAAGCAGCATTAGCTTGAAAAAATCCAGCAGCGTTGTTGCCAGAGTCAAATCAAAAGCCAACAAAATGTCACCACCCTGCGGTTTTAATTGGAGCATTAGTGGCAGCGATGTTGCTGCTCATTATTCTGACTCGGATGATGACGACGAAGTTCAGCATCGTCTGCGTCAGCATCAACAATTGCTTCTTAAATCAGCATCAACAACAACAGCAACAGCAACGCCGGCTTCTAAACTGAAACGTTATGGAATTGTGCTCAATGTAATTAGTTTGAATGGAAGCGGCGCCGAAGAGAGCAATGGCGAACCCTTAGCAGATATGCCGACAGATGGCGCCAGGTGTGCGCCACGCACTCATTTCAATGAAGATAACGATATTGTGATGGCAACGCCACCCAAACAGCAGGCGCTCTCTCGCTCACGCTCCCCCGCTAACGTTGACGTCGATGTCGGCGTTGACGTTGACGCTGACAACGACAACGACGATGTGGATGTGGACGATGATGATGATGATGACTCAGAGATAAGCCGCATGCAGACGAACACCTCAACGCCGATCAAACTAATGAAGTCGCGTTCGCGCACAAACATTTTGGCTGTGCCGTTGCCCACAGTGGAACGTAGTCTGGCAACGACGTCAGCAGCAGCGGGAACGTCGTCAACAAAAACAACAACAACATTGATCACGCTACGCGCCAAAGCGAAAACGTTGCCGCAAAACCTAACGGCTTCAGTTGCATTACGCGAGGCGGCCGCATTAGACGATAATTCATCGTCTCACTATTACAACAACAATAACAACAATAATAACAGCAGCAGCAACAACAAACAGAAACAACAGCTGCGTCAGCTGTTTGGCGGCAGCAGAGAGAATAACAACTGTGGCTCCATTGGCTCCGGTTCCGGTTCATCTAGTTCACCATACAAATTGCAGAGCAGCGTTTCGGCTGCATCCATCATAACGCACAGTTTTCCGCCCAAAAATCTATTCCTATTAAAATCAACGCCCAAATTGAGTGCGACCGATGCCGCCGCCCCGCAGCCACCTCCAACAGTTATTACGTCACCGGCGAAGAAATCGCTTAGTTTTATACGACGCGCTCATTCCACAAAATTGTCGCGTAGCAACTCTTTGCTCAAAACAATTGGTGGAGGCTGCGCGACTGGAGGAGGATCAAGCGTAGGAGGTATAGGGGGAGGATCAGTGGGTATGCATAGTGTTTTGGGCAGTGCTGGTGTTGGTGGATTCCAACATCATCAACATCAACAACATTATGGCACATCGTTGTCGGCATCGAGCAGCTGCGCCAGCGATACAGGTGGCAGCTGGGGTAAACATTTCTATCAAAGCTACGATGTCTGTCCATTGGGATTGGACGAGCTGAGCGACTATTTTCAGACCGATCACTGTGAGGAGCTCATCTGTGAGCGTTTCATGATCAAGGATCTCAATTTGCATTCGATGACAACAGCTGCTGCAGCAGCAGACGAAGGCGGCGAAGATGGAGAAACCTCAACAACGGAGCAGCAGGACGATGATGCCGGACATCATTCTGGTAGGTTTCCTAAAAACATTCCCCAAAAAGTGTGACCAGTTGTTAGGGTCAGATGGTGATACTTTTTTGTTTTATATTCAGAGTTTTTCTTTGGCGTTTGAATGTTTATGTTCTGTAATGCTTTTCTCTCTCTCCCTCTTACTCTCTTTGTCGGTTGTGCGTGTTGTACTCAAAAAAAAAAAAAAAAACACGTTTTTCACGGCTCGTTAGTTTCTTACTTCCTGTAACTGCTGCTATTTAACGAACCCCTGGATCAATTGATACCCCTACTCCTGTTCCGATCACTGCGTCCCTCCCCACCTTTTTTTTTTTTTTTGGTGGTTGAAAGTCGGTACACGGAAAGGGTCGGATTTCCTTGCTGTTTGCTGTTTTGTTTGTCGTGTCTCCATATTACATGCTTTCCAATATTTTAAGTTTCGTTCCTTTCGTTTCGATCGTGCCCATTGACCGCCGTCTTTTGCTTTTGCGTTTCAGGCGAAAAAGACAAAAGCAATGTGATAAGATAAGAGAACACGAATTCGATTCTAAACATTGTACGGTAAAAATTCCCACTCCATGGACTTCCAGCGGCTTTCAAACACAACACATACATACTTCCCATATACTTCACAGTTTGTTTTTACTTCATTTTATCGATGTACTTCACACATTTCCCTCTCTCCCCTCGATCGACTTCCTCACTCAAACGGCGCAGACTTTGTTAAGCCTTCCTGTTCTTTACCTTTATGTGCTACTCTTTATTTACAATTCTCTTCTCTGCTCATTGCTGTTGTTGTTGTTGTTGTTTTATTCAATGTTCGATCATGCGTCTTTACTTTTTGGAATGTGTATGCATATACATACATACATTCATATGCTTGTATGTACGTATTTATGTATTGTATGTATTCTTATTTTTTTTTGTTCATACACATGTCTGCATGGTAGCCCAATTGTGTGTCTCATTTTGATGGCGTTGGCCCTGACGAAGGCAACGAAGCGTCGCACAATGGGCGTCAAATGGCTGACAGCACTTAAAAAAAAATACATAAAAAATATTATTTGTAAATTATTGTATTAAGTACAATTGTACTTCACCACTTATTCCACAGACACTATCATACATACATACATACATAAACAAAAGCATAGTTACATTCGTTCGTACACAGAGGTAAATATACATAATGGCTTGATTATTTTTATATAATGGAAAAATTTTCAATCCAATTATGTTGATTATGTTTATTAGCTTACAATTGTGGAAGAATCCCATTTTTAATGGCACAACATAAATTTCGCTGATCAACAACCGAAAATTTAAGAAATCAATCAAATGTGAGTTATTTTCGGATACAAAAAAGCAATCAACTTAAATTTTCAACTAAGAGTAGTGAACAAAATGTTATTCACAAACACACGCCTACAAAAAAAAAAAAAAACGAACACGCATATACACAATTATTTATGCATGTATTTAGCTCATTCATTTTAATCCATTGTCCCGTTTAGCATTTAGAGCTCTTTGTTGTTGGTGCTGCTGCTGCTGCGATTGCTGCTTTATTTTCGGTCTCTTTGGCTACAATTTCAATTTCATTGCAAGTCGCTGCTGTTCTTGTTGTTGCTGGATTCTGTTCTTTGTTTCTTTTTTTCTTCTTGTTTTTATTATGATTCACACACATTCACGCACACTGACACCCGCACCGAAAAACCAGTTTGGGTTGCGGAACAGTAATAAGTGAGTTTTAAGTTGAAGAGAGCGAGTCGAAAGATCGTGAGAGCGAGAGAGCGCTGAGAGCGCACGGGCAATCGGCAAACAAACAACAAGCCGCTTTATTTTAAAAACTCGTAGTAAATTGTTGTTGGCATTTTTTTTTTATGCATGTTTAGCCTTTGTTGTTGTTGTAGCTAGTACTTATTATTATTTTTGTCGATATTGAGAGAGCGTTCGCAGATAGATAGAAAGAAAGAGAGAGAGAGACAGAGATAGAGCGAAACACACACACTGCAGTTCAGCGCTGTTGCATTTTATTTGAAATTTGATAAGACGAGACAAAAAAAAAAATACATAATAATATTAGAAAAGAAACTGTTTTGTAACTCAGCGACTCAGCTGAGCGATTCTCGATAAAGCCGCATACACAAAGCATATATGAAAATATATAAAAAAAACTATTGATAAAGCAAACATTTACTGGAAATGTGTTTTAAAATATAACTGGAAAGTGTGCGTGTGAATGTGTGTGTGTGTGAATTTATCATAATTATTGATTGATCCAACTGGTTATTTTACGCTTCTTATCGTCTTTGGACGTCTCGCATCTGCTGACTGACACTTTTTGGACATTTTTCTTTTTTTTTAAATAAGGATAATAACGCAGACATTGGCTTGGCAAGTATATTCTAACTGCATCGCTCTTCATTTCACTCTCTCTCGCTCTCTTTGGGTTAGCTGCTCAGCGAAGGCATTTATCAATCGCATTTTGGTATCTATTCGATGTTTATCTACATTTCTTGTCTGCGATCCCATTCATTTATCAGCTTTTGTGCGCTGACGGATCGTGTGAAATCCGTTTGCCCAGCGCAAAAGAAAATACAATTTGTTTTTTTTTGTTTTTTTTTTTATTTTAACGTGCCGTTAATTGAGTTAACCTTATCGCTTAGGCAAACCCAATCGCTATGCATATGTATGAATAAATTCTCTATTCGTATTCGATTTTGAATTCCGAAATCGGTTTGTCTTGTCTAATTTATCGCTTTCACTGCCTCCTAACGAATTCATATAAATCCGTTTTTGAAACGCATACACAACAGTCACAGGCAACAACAACAACAACAACAATGACGATGACGATGAAATCATCAGACGACTCTCGTATTCAGATCACAAAGATCTCTGGAGGTCGCTGCCTCCTCAACTTGGCATCTCATCATTTTTATATATATATATATGTATATGTATATTTTTTTTTTTTGACCAAAACTGTCATCGTCATCCATCCACCTTTTCCTCCCTTTGGCATTACCTATTTTTTTTCCTGGCCTCGCCTTATGTGGCACCGATCGCGATCTCTAAAATAGAATTGGCAAATTATGTGCCTACAAAATACCAAAAACGAAAAAAAAAACCAGAAAAAACCTAACATGTAAATCTAATGCGTGTACGGGCGACAAAACTTACGTAAACGCTATATCAAAAGTAACTAGTTACAGGTTTGAATTTGCAAATAGTTTTTTCTTTTAAAAATACCTAAGAAAGTTTTGAGTATAACATTTTCAAAATTAAATTGTCATCAACGAATTTCTCAATACCTTTTCTATCTACAACAATTTCAGTTTAAACATATTCCATTTCTTTTTGATAACAAATATATATTTACAAACATCAATGTGTATTTATGTCTTTGATAACTTATTAGAAATGTGTTTATTGAACCCATTTTATTTGTGAAGCGTATCTCAGATCTGTCAGAAAGAAAAGATATATAGCCGTCGCTCTATGGCTGATAAGAAAGACTAACAAAAAAAACTAGCTGAAAAAGCAGCTTTTCTTTCCAACTATTTTTTTTTTGTTTCAGACGTACTGACATAAATTCCAGTTAATATATATGTGAAATGTCAAGTGCTGTTTGAGATATGATCTATAAATAAAGTTCATAAAGACAAACATGCAACTAGTATCTACAGACGTTTGTGTTGCATGAAAATAAATGAAGTTGTATGAGTAAAAGGAAAACCCAAAATGAGATTATACAAACATAAAATATTATAAACAAACAAACAAACAAAAAATTGAAATCAAGTAAATAAAGCAGATTATTTATTTATTTATTGAGCTGTCGTGAGAAAATCAAATATTACTTGAAAAAGATAACTTTGATTAATTTCAAAAAAAATACTAACAATTACTAGGCAACTTTATTCAAGATTCGAAAGCTTAGAAAAATAATGAAACCTCTTTACATCACCAGCTACAATTATGCCCCATTTCATGTCGCTTCCTCTCTCTCTCTCGTATTTATCTTATGCAATCATAATCATAGGCAGTCCAAGCATTCATTAAGTTTTTTTTTTCTCCTCCGCCCCATTCTTTTGAAGCAAAGCTATTTGTGCACATTTGTTGGGTGTGTCGTCAATCTTCCTCATTTCATATATACATATATATTAATATGGATCTTTATTGTGGGCGTGGGCGGTGTGTATGTGTGTGTGTGTGTGTATGTGTGTGTGTGTTGGGTGTGTTTTTATTCATCATAATCATAATCTAAGCCATATTTGTAACTCAAGCTTTTGCTTCCTTCTTCGAGTCTTTTGTCAATATGGGCGGAGAGCAGCGGGCCTATTTGGGTTTAGAAGATGTATTCCCAACAAGTTGTGAAATCTTTTATATCAAAAATGACACAATTTCGTAGTATATATGTATGCATGTGTGTGTGTGAGTGTGTGTGTTGGGCATCTTTTTTGTTTTGTGATGACAAATCGCAATGTTTGCATCTTTTTGAAACGATGAATGAATCAACCAACCAACCAACAAACATCTCATCTAAAATTTATCTCTCTCGAACCCAACTCAAAAAGAAAGGGGTGTTCGTAGTAGGGGGGTGGTTAAAGGGGGGTAATATTTACCTTTTGCCTGATGACTCACGCTAAGTATAAAGATTAAGTTGAATAAAGCAAAAAGGTTCTAACAAGAATGATAAAATGTTGCAGCTTAAATAATTAACTGATGTTTGGATTGCCGTGCTGCCGCCTGCCCAGCTGGGTGGGCCGACAAGGTCGTTTCCAAGTCTTTAATCTGTTTGGAGTTGCTGCTTCTTTTCCTACCTTCTTTGTGAGGGCGTCCACAAGAAGAAGAAGAAGCAGCAGCAGCAGCCGAACAACAACAAAAAGTAGAAGTGGCAGCACCAATAAAAAGAAAAACCAGTTTGCCTCGTTTAACTTTTTTTTATTTTCGGTGCAGTTTCAGTTTGATGAATCATTTTGTGCTAGTGGCAATACGTACTACCTGCACGTTCCATCACAAGCAGCAGCAGCAGCTTCCTTCAACTCCACCTCCTCCACCTCCAACTCCTTCTTTTGCTTTGCTCGCCTGCGGCAGTGGCAGGGGGAGGAGGCGTGGCCAAAACAACCGGGGCAGGTGGTGATGTGCAACAGCAACAGCAGCTGCTGCTGCTGCGACTTGGACTGGACTCCTTTTCTTTTGTTGCATACATGTGTGTGTGTGTGTGTGTGTGTGTGGAGTGTTTGTGGAATCCAAAGCCATACCATACCATACGAAAACCGGTTGCCTTTTAATGCGGGTTTAACTCGGCCGTTTGCATTTTTTTTGTTTGAAAGAAGTTCTTCCTACTCCCTCTCCATCTCTCTCTCTGTCTCTTTTGTCTGAAATTGAAATAACCACAAACGAAATTCCTGTAAGCAATTTTCCCTCTCACAAGCTTAAGCTAAATATGCCCATAATCTTTCCCGTAATCCCAACGGTTTGAATACAACAACAAAACAAATCCTCAACAATTGTTGCAAACAAATTTACAAACCTCATCGTTGTTAGTATATGCAATAACAAAAAAATACAACAAAAAACACAATAATAATAATAAATTATCTGCACGATTCTGAGAGACGACTGGTTTATAGACAAGTTTTATAAATACCGATGATTAAATCGGGAATAAATTGGTCAAGTCAAATTATTTGTATTATAATAGCTGAGGTCACACGAACTTGTACATCGAAACATCTATGAAAATGTTTTCTTTCGATACTTTCTTATCTTATCTTATGAATTAATGCTCGTTATTATTTTGTTTATATTGCAGATACTTCATATGAGAAGGCCTGTCGACGCGGTTCGGCGCCCACAACGCCCATTTTGGGCAACAAACAGCATCAGCCGGAGCACAATGCCGCCTCCCGGTTTACCAACTTCTTTTCAAAGAGGTAAGGTCAAAAAGTTGAATATCATTGCTTAAAATATTTTAACTAATCGAATCAATCATATCGTCACATTTATTTTTGTTATGTAGATCAAATCCTCTTAAGCGCACAAAATCGGTGACGAAATTGGAGCGCACCAAACGCGGATCTGGTGGTCTGCGAGGATCACGCTCTCACGAGAGCTTACTCTCCAGTCATGCAGTTATGTCTACCATTGGTGAGTACATAAGGGTTTTGACTAGAAAAAAAGTATTTGGTTTTTTTCCTATTAGTAAATCTCCTTTATCCTTTCTTGAAATGTGTATTTCAATTTTCATATTGAATATATTGTTAAACTTTATTTTGCGTTCTTTGTAACTCGTTGCTGCCTATACTAACGATAACAATAAGAAGTTCTCGTTAATAATAAGTTTAACACTTCATACCGTTAAACAGTCTTAATTAAGTAACTAGTCATACTCAATTCGGATGCTTCTATTGATTTTTACTAATTTTTCGTTACTTTATTTCTTGTTACTTATCAGATTTTTCCTTATCTTCAGTGCAATTTTTACTAGTCATAAGCTTACCTTTAAACTCCCTTTATAAAGCAACGCGTTACTTGTTGTTTACTCGTTACTAATAAATTCCTCTCTTAAGTCTACTCGATAGTCATAAGTTTATCTTTTCATACCGTTTGACACCCTTAAAGTAACCTTTTCTGAATTGCTCGTTACTCTTTATTAATTATTTTTCTCCTTTTCCCTCTATTGTCCACTTGTACTTGGTCCCTATTAAATTTTCTCGTTAATCAGCTTTCTCCCTTAATTTAGTTACTTTCGTTACTTGCTGCTCGTTACTCGTTACTAATTATCTCTTCTTCTCTCTTTCTTCGTAGATTTATCGTGCAGCGGCGCTGTTGGCGTTGCGCCCGTACATCAATCGGTGCTAGGTCGCCGACATTGTTTCCAGGTGCGTGGCGGGCCTCGAGGTGAACGTTATTACTCGTGCGGATCGCGTCAGGAGCGCGATCTGTGGATCTATTCGCTACGCAAATCGATAGCACCAAATGCAGAGCACACTCGCCGCACCGACAACTCCCTCAAGCTGTGGGTGTACGAGGCAAAGAATCTGCCAGCCAAAAAGAAATACTTTTGCGAACTGCAACTGGACAAAACGCTGTACGGCCGAACGAGTGTCAAATTGCAAACGGATCTATTGTTCTGGGGCGAATACTTTGACTTTCCGGACATACCCGAGATCAATGTTATAACCGTTAACGTGTTTCGCGAGGTCGACAAGAAGAAGAAGCGTGACAAATATCAATTTGTTGGTTCGGTTAAGATACCCGTGCATGAGGTGACCTCACGTCTGATCTGCGAGGACTGGTATCCCATATTGAGCGACAAGGCTGGCGATAGTCTCGGTCGCAGCAATCTGGGCAAGGACAAAGAGCGCGAGCTATTGCCAACGTTGAGAATCAAATGTCGCTTCCAAAGCACCGACATTCTGCCCATCAATGTGTATGGCAATTTTCTGACCTATCTCAAGGAGAACTACAAACGTGTCTGTGAAACATTGGAGCCAGTGATTGGGGTCAAAGCCAAGGAGGATATTGGACAGGCATTGGTACTGCTCATGCATGCCCAGGGTCTGGCCGGTGCCTTTCTCACCGATGTCGTGGCGCTCGATCTGCTGCGTGTCGGCGATCAGCGATTAACGTTTCGCGGCAACTCCTTGGCCACCAAGAGCATGGAGGCATTCCTTAAACTAACCGGCGAACAGTATCTGCAGGATACACTCTCGGCGCCCATCAATGAGCTCATACAATCCGAACGTGATTGCGAAGTGGATCCCACGAAGACGCCGGGCTCGTCCGCCGGTTCGTTGCAGCGACAACAGGCTGCATTGCGTACGGCGGTACGGAGTGCCTGGCAGTGTATCTATGAGTCGCATAAACACTTTCCGCCACAATTGCGCGCCTGCTTTGCAACGTTTCGGGAACGTTTGCAGCAACTGGGTCGCCAGGACATGGCCGACAATCTCATATCGGCTAGCATCTTCTTGCGTTTCCTATGCCCGGCAATACTCTCGCCATCGTTGTTCAACATAACCAGCGAGTTGCCATCGGCGCGTGCCACACGCAACCTAACATTGGTGGCGAAGACACTGCAAACCCTGGCGAATTTCACACGCTTCCAAGGCAAGGAGAATTTCATGGAGTTCCTGAACGATTTCCTAGAACAGGAAGCGGGACGCATGCAACAATTTCTCGAATACATTTCCACGCGACCCGAAATGTCTATGCCCGATTCGATACTCGATTGGGCGGGCTACATTGACCAGGGCAAACAGCTGTCCATATTGCATAGTCTGCTCAGCGAGAGTCTGGCCAAATTGCCGGAGGCGCGGCAACATGAACTCGATCCATTGCAATACATCTTGGACGACATAACTCGGGCCAAGGAACTAAATGGTGGACATGCTCTGGCATCGGGCTATTTGCCAATGTCGTCGTCGTCGGCATCGTCAACAACAGCAGCAGCAGCAGCAGCAGCAGCAATGACGACGCATCATGAGAATCAAGAGAATCGTCAGCCCGATGGTGGTGGTGGCAGCGGAGTTGGTATGGCAGCCAGCACATCCAGCAGCTCCTTGTTGCAACAGTTGCCGTCGTCACAACATCAACAACAACAGCATCAACAACAACAGCAATCAGCACAATTGGCACAGCCTCAACATGCTGTTGTTAGTAAACCATTGCCGGCGGAACGTGGCATTATGCGTGGTGTGTTGACGCCCAGCTCGCTGGAGAAGAACATTTTTCGTTACAATGATCCCACTGTAAATGTGCGATTGCAACAGCAGCAGCAACAGCAGCAACAGCAGCAATTGCAACAGCAGCAGCAACAATTGCTATCAAATTCACAAAGCTCAATTGCTGGGGCAGGCACCTATATGAGCTCACCGGTATTGCAACATGCTCAATCACAAAGTTCGATGGCATCGTCATCACTCAACGGCAGCAGCAATAATCTTTTAATGCAACAACAACAACAACAACAGCAGCAACAACTGCAGCAACAGCAACAACAACATTGTCCACCCGCGCCACAAACAAGCGCCGCCAGCACCATGGAACGTTTGGCTGTGGCAAGTGGCGGCTATCCGTATATGGTGAATGGTAGCAATGGCAATGATTATGATAGCTGCTCCACAAGTGGCTCAAGATCACGCACTCTGCCACGCAACAACAACAACGCCAACAACAACAACAATGCTGGCATCATGTTCGATGATATGCATGGCGAATTTATACAAATCTCGGGTTTGGATACAAGCAGCGCATTTGTACGCAAATCGCCAACACCAATGCTAAAGCAAGCAACAGCAGCGGGTGCTGCTGCTCCAACGCGTGGTTCTGGTGCTGCTGCTGCTGGTGCTGGTGGACGCATCAATCGTCACAATTTGAATCTAAACCTTGGCATACCAGATCATTCTGGCAGCAATTTTGTTCGCGCCCCACTAAACCCCAACTCGAATATGCCCAAAAACCTTGAGGATCTCGACGATCTGTTCAAATATGCCGAGGAGCAGGAGGTTATTGTTGAACCGCAGCAACAGTCGAATGTTGTTGGACACGCCAACAGCAGCAGCAACAAGCAACAGTTGTCGGCCAAGAGCAGCCATTGCAGCTCTGGCTATCAGAGTATATCGACAAATCCATCGCCCGCCCAATCATCCAGTCCCGTTGAGATTCAACTACAGCAGCAACAACAACAACAACAGTTGCAACAGCAACAACAACAGCAATCATCGTTGAAGCTTGGTGCACCGCTTGCCTTCAAGAATCCTTCGTATCAATTGCAGAATGCAAATGCAAATGCCAATGCCAATGCCGTTGTATTACCCTCCTCATCGTCGTCGTCGTCGTCGAGTCGCGGTGTTGCCAGTGGACGCCAGGTGAAACCGTTGGGTGCCGGTTTAGTTGCGGCACGTGCCGCATTTCTCAATAGCGGCGGCACCTTGGATGCAGCCACTTTGACGCCCAGCTCCTCGGATGAGCAACTGTCGGGCGATAATTATTATAGTTATGCTCAGGCAGCAGCTGCTGGCGCTGCAATTGCCAATAAATTGGTTGGTCGCTACAACAGCAACAACAACAACAACAGGCGGGGTGAGCCTTTGAAGCGTGAGGATGTCTATGGCAGCGGTGGTGGCATTGGTGTTGCCTATGCCATGTCCACATCACATCATCATCATCACCAACAGCAGCAGCAGCAACAACAGCAGCAACAACAACAACAACAATTGCATTCACACCACCAGCAACTGCAGCAGCAGCAACAACAGCAACACAAGCAATATGCCAGCAGCAGCGGAATTGCTGCCTCATCCTCAACAGCAGGCGGAGCATCGGCAACGTCACAGCGCAGGCTCAGTCTCGATTCAGCGCGAACGCTTTCCGACAGCAGCACCGATACAGAAGGTAACAAATTGAGTAGCAATGGCAATGCCAATGAAACGGCATGAGTCCGAAACGTTTCTCCCGTAACAAGATATTCCAAACAAGGTTGCCTCACTCGGCTGTGTCGCTCTCATTGCTCAAGCATCTTAGGTTTCAGTCTCAAATATATACATACATTTCTTTGTATTGACGCGCAATTCAGCGACTTTCGAGAGTGGGCTACGATTCTCATTACCTTTTTCAGTGTGCACTAGAAGCTGAGTTCAATAATCCCAATGATAATTTTGGTACTTCTATAATGTTAAACTTATACTTCACTAAATGAGATACATAATACAATAGAAAGTTAACTTAGTAGCAAACAATTCTGTACTTAACTTTCCATTGCAGAGTTGTCTTTCTTAAAAGGCAGTACGTAATGCATTACATGGGGTCTTTTTGTAATGCATTAAGTAGTACTTTTGGCACTTGTTAAAGAAGCGAGTGAGACTTTCTTGTTTTTAATATCTTGTTTCGTTCTCTGTCGATCTTTTCTAACTAAAGTTTTCGATATCTTTTCTCTATATCAGGTCACTGCGCACAGTTGCAGGAAGGCAAACGACGTCGACAATTGCGCAGCAGCGGTGGTGGCAACAGTGGTGCTGGTGGCGCCTCGGAACTGGCACTGGGTCTGGGCAAGGGCTATGATCAGAATGGCGAGATACAATTGCTGCAGGAGACGTTGGATACGTTGCGGCATACATTGGATCGGGATGAGGCGGAGTTGCGTGATTCGAGCGATGAACTGTTTGCATTGCAACGACCTGGTGGCGCCACTGGCAATGGCATTAACAATCTAAGCATGCAATCAGAGTCAACAATGCGCAGCATTATCGACAGGTGAGTGTGTCTCTCTCTCTTTCTGTGTTTCTATCTCTTGCAAATCAGTCATATAACTAATACTAGGCAAACATTTTGCAGACTCATTACCATGGAGGAAGAGCTGCGGCGCGAACAGCTTAAAATGTCGCTGGCCCTGTCGCACAAGCAGCGCGTCATCGAGGAGCAGGGACAACAAATAGCAGCGCTGGATGCCGCCAACAGTCGGCTGCTGAGCGCATTGACAGCGTTGCGACAGCGCTACGAGACGCAGCAGCAACAACAACAACAGCAGCAAGCACCAAAGAACCAGAAGCCACAGTGAGCGGGGATTATGGAGCGGTTGAGGGTTAACACTGGGATGCATGTAGATCAGCTTTGCCCTTTCCACCAAACAAACACAAACACACACACACATACATGTTGTAGACGCCGCCGTTAGTTTTTTTTTTTATATTTTAAAATTGTATTAAGAGAACCATTTTTGTTTACACTATAAATACTTCCCTTTTTTTTTTTGCTATGCTACATAAATTATGCTACATGTTTAATATATATACTTTCTATACATATACAATTTATATAGCTACATACATATTTACATATATGTATATGCATGTGTTAAGCATAAATATTATAAATAATTTCTCAAGCTATGTTTAAACAACACAAACGCAAACTGTTGCTGCAGCAGCGGCAACAACCAAATGATTGTAAAACTAAACATTTAAAAAAAAAAACAAAACACACAAAAACAGGACGAATTATAAGAAGATGCAAATCAAGTTAAGTTAATGAATAAAATTATAACCAAAGTTAGACAAAAAACAAGTGGAAAGAAACGTTGCGATTCACTCTATTACTCCGGATTGCAAAGGGGTAGGGATGCGGGAGGGGTTGCAGTCAAAGATTGGCTGATGTAGTTCCATTGTGGATGTCAACAGCTATATTGCCTAGAAATTGGGTGACTCTAGCTAAAAAACTGTAGAAGTTACACGCATTCCTGTTTTTGAGCGGCACTGGTAGTTTGTAGGCTGGGGGCGGAATGGTTACGGGCAACCTGTATGTATGTATGTATGTGTGTGTGTATGTATATTTGTATGATTGTATGTTTGTGTGTTGGCGCGTGCTAAAATGGGTAAAATTTAGTAGGAAATTCTTGCTGGAGTACCAGGCGAACAGAAGGCAGCAGCAAGCGATATTTTCGAGTTAGAACAACCCAAACAGGGCTGAGCTTGCACTTGAGCGCGCTCACCTTTGCGCTCTTCTCTTGCGCCATTCGGTTCGGCATTGAGTTTAAAGTTGAGCGCGCTGCAAAAATAAGCTCAATGATATGTGAGTGCATTTGCTTTGAGTGCCAATCAAAGAAAAACAAAAGTTGCCGCAGCATGCATCTGCTGACTTCTGTTCGCCTGGTACTTCAGTGAGAATTTCTTACTGAATTTTACCCATTTTAGCACGCCCAAAAACACACAAACATACAATCATACAAATATACATACACACATATATACACACACATACATACATACATGATCATTGTTATTCCGCCAGTAACCATTCCGCCCCCTGCCAACAAACTGTGCCTTATAAATGAAAACATTACACTTTAATCCTTGAATGCAGTTCGATAGATTTAGTCCGTGCGATGGAAATGCACCATGTCCTTTAAAAATCAGCAAGGATTTGGCCAAGTTAGAGCTAATATAATTCTTAAACGGACAGCCGTTATTTGTCCAAAACTCGGCCATATCCTTAAGGATATCAAAAGGACACATATTTTTGAGCTCACTAAAAAGAGGTCTAACAATCGGCATTCAAGGATTTTGGAAATTCTACAAAAATATGTTGCCTAAAATTTATCAAGGGGGTAGGTCAGAAAATTTATGAAAAATCACAAGATCCTTTATATCTCGTCCATTTTAAGGACTAGTCGGTTGTCCTTTGGTCAAAAAATAGTCCTTGGTCTGCCAATCAATATAAGTTAACCAAAAGGATAAAAGTCCTTCAAACAGCTGAAATATAAGGACTTTTCTTAAAACAGAAAATCAAGTTTTACTCAGCCATATCCTTACAGATCCTGTCGAGACCCATCTTAAAAATTTTGTGATTTATAGGACTATCAACCGTCCAAAGGACATCCAAATCGTCCTTGTAGTTGTCGAGAAAACATGGATTTTGTGATTTCAGCTCAAATTTTTTTGCCTTCCGATGAAATTTTCTAAGTGTTTGGGTTCCTAGAGTACCCCATAAACCTTGAATGCAGTTCGATGGAGCTAGTCATAGCGATGCCAACGCGCCATGTCCTTTGAAAATTTGTAAGGATGCGACCGAGTAGGAGCTAGTTTTGTAAATCCAATTGTGCCAGTTTAAGTTTTATCCTAAAGGTATGCTATAAAAATTTGAATTTTCCACATTCTGCCAATTCAATGTTCACCCTAAAAGTATGCTATAAAATTTTGAACGTTCAATAAAAACAAAACAATTTTAAGATTTTTTTTTTATTTTTTTTCAGCAGCATTTAGTTGGGTGGGCATTATTTTGGTAGCTTTCGCTACGGGGAGATATGTGGTTTTTTGATTTTGAGTTATCGAATTAACCGATTTGCCCCCAGTTAGCGTACAGCTTCAATTTTTACATTTTATCTGTATCGGTAAGAGTGTGCCAGCGCCATCTACATTCCTCTATCGGAACTAGCGAATTAATTGCGCCAGTTGAAGCGCTCTCTATTGTAAACGCGCTGCAACTACGCCAGCACTGTAGCAGGCCATGCAGTCAACTTAAAGCGGCGTCTACAGCTCAAACGAAGTTGGTATGACAAACAGATGGCGGCAGCAATGCCATTTTTATGAGCGACGCTCATAAGCAAACAGGATAAGCAGCAGATTGCGCTGAGTGTTAAGTGCCACATTACGCAATAATAATAAAAACTGTGTCAACCGTGTGTGTTTGGTAAAACACAAACGCTAATTGATGCTGATTAGGGTAAGCAGCTTAGTAAGCCAGGCAGGTAAACAAAACAGGCAACGCAGGCAGGCAGGCCGGCAGGCAGGCAGGCAAAACAGTTAAATATGATCTTTTATGATTGTCGGCGCGGCGCTTTTCAATGAGCTGAAATTCCAAGGGATTTCCAATGCTGCGAGCCATTCATGAAATTTTTACTTAAACATTTAGCGCACATGTGTTCTCAATTACCTGGACAGGTAGTAAAAAAAAGCAGTTAACTGATTTTTTTTGTGTTTGTCCAGGTAGATTTGGATTTGGGTTATTCCGTTTGCTTGTTGAATGAACGTAGAAACCATATAAAACCAGCTGCATTTGTAGCCAATGCATTTAGAAGCCAATCCAACGTCATCCAGTCAAGTTATGTCGTCGCCGTCAACAAAGTTCCTGCTGCCGCTGCTGTTTATTGCCATTTTTGGCAATGCGCTGGGCGCTAAACAACAAAATCGAGTTGCCATTACCATTGCCATTGAGGAGCCGATGTCGCTGCCCCAACAATTACGCATCTGGCAATGCCGCCAGAGTTGCTATCATCAAACATTGCTGCAACCACCCACCAGACCTGGACTGTGCCACACTCGGCCCGATTGTTACATGTGCCACGACTATTGTCGCGTTCTTCTTGTCGCCGATCGCAGTTTGGCCCGAGCAATGTGCGCGGATCGCATATTTTGTAGCCAGGGTTGTCGCACTGCTTGCGCATATCATCGTTTGCAAACGGAAGAGATGTCGCCGTTTCTAAATGCGCTTCACAAGACGTAAAAAACATTTGTGTGGAGTGCTGGTGGAGCGCGAGGGGGCGAGTTGTACTATATAGCTAAGATCTAGATTATAAATATATGTATAATAATCACAAAAATAAATGAAAACGAAAAAAAAAAAAACAAAAACATATTGTCTGTTGTCTTTCAATTGCATTGCTGTTGTTGTTGTTGTTGCTGTTTGCCTGATGTTGCAAGTGGCAGTGGCATCCTGTAGTCAGAAATTGGCCAGGCTGTTGCTGCCACAGCTGTTGCTGAACTTTATTAATCACCAGAACGTTGATCATGACGCTTTGGCCATGTTGCAAGGTTGCAACAACAATACTGACGCAAAAATTTTATTTTAACCAGCAACAGCAAAAATTGCCCATCAAATTCCAACAAAATTACAAAAAAAAATGAAAAAATTAATTTATATGAGAATTATTATTATGTTCGTTTGGTGATTTTCGAATACCCTAACATACGTTTAGTTGAGCGCGTTTATACAATGCTCTTTATGCGTTTTTATAAAGCTAAAAACTTTGGTTGATTTTTTTTTCTGGAAATTTAAATACTTTTCATTTGTATTTCGCATTAGATACAAAAATTCCGTTTCCATTCCATTTTCGTTTACAATTATTTAAAACGAATTTTTGTTTTTTTTTCATCTTTTGTACCAAAGTTTAATAAGCCAACGCAAGGGTATCCATAATAAAGACATTAAGTTGTTGTTCACAAGGAATTAAATTGCTGCTCGCGCATAGAAAAGCATGCAACAGGTGGCCAGCAGCAGCAGCAGCAACAGCAACATCAGCGACTGCGACTGCAACTGAGGCAGAGGCGTCACCAGCTCCTGATCAGTTATTGGGCCGGATATTGGCTTATTTTTTGTTATTCTTTTTGCTATATATATGTACATATACATATATAGATGTTTTTATAATTTTATTTTTTGCCCAAACATATGGCGCTTTGGGCCAAAACCTTTTGCCAGTCGTTGCGATGCCAGCGCAGCGATAAGGCCAACAACAACAACAAAAAAAAAAAAAGAAGCCAAAGTTAAAAAGAAAAGTTCCCTTTCGTCTAACGGTTCTCACATCAACAGCAACAAATCTCTCTCTCGTTCTCTGTCTCTCGTTCACTCTTTGCATATTGTTTGCCACAACACTTAATAACATAATTGGGAGCAATATCCCCCCCCCCCCCTGCTCCACCCCCTGCTGTCAACTGTCACATAAAGCAGCGGCAAGCGCATATAAAAAAAACCCAGCGATGATCATAAAAAAATCGATTTGAAGTCCATAAAAATCATATTATACAAGATTTTTATATGCCATGCCACATTAAACGCAACAACAAATGTCAAACATGACAGCATGAAGGAGAGGGACGAGCGGAGTGTTGAGTAGAGCTTAAAACCGGAAAATGTTAACTCTATCGGCAAAAGACAAAACAAACCAAAAAAATGCAACAGAAAAATGCAGCAAAAAAAAAATTTTTACATTTTTAGTAAGAAAATTAAGAGGCAGAAAAACAAGAGAAATGTATGGAAAACAAACTACAGTTGAACTTCCATTTAACGAACTTTAGTATAACAAAGTTTTCTATATACAGAATTCAATACCAGATCCCAGAAATTTGGTTAAAATAAAAATTAATTTTTTATGACAAGTTTTCTTTTTATCAAAGTTATTTCTTGTTCCCTTTAAGATGCGTTATATGGAGAAACTAAAACTATATGCGGCATGCCGAATATAATATACACTTGTATATGCCAGTGAAATTTTGTTTTCAGATCCGGCAGTTTTTGACATAGAATCTTAATGCAACAAAACAACAACCAAAATTTCTGCGGAAAAACATAATCAAGAATATTCCAGATATTCACAGTAAGACATTGTTTGTCCGGGATAAACTCCGAATTTACTGAACCGATTTTAGGTTTTTTTTTTATTTTAAATGTTTGTTTTGTTCCAACTTAAACTATAGAATAGTTTATACAACAATTTATAATCTATTATATATAATTGCAGTGTTTGCAATGTTTTTCCGTAATAAACTACTTTTTGTTATTATTCACCAATCACTTCCTTAATAATACCAAAAGCACATAATAGTAAAACGAGATACAAGAAAACCTCAGCAAATATATACTCAATGTGATCGGAAAGGCTTCGTTCACAACAAAAATAAATATGGGATTCGATTTCAGATATATGTATATCTCAATAGCAAAGCGATATTTTACAAAAAGATACTCTTAATACTAAACAAAAAGATATTTTCTATATAGAAGTATAAGTAATTTCCGATAAACTTGTAACTAAATAACATTATATATTGTCGTTTTTATTTACTTTCTATTAGGCTCCAATCCAAAACTATTATTGTTAGATCATTTTGGATTGACTTCAAAAGGAAAATGCATTTCAATTTATTGTTCAGCTAAGCTGCATTTTTTTTTTTGAAAGAAAATTAAAACTAACTAAAAAAAGATGGCAAATAAATTTCATTTCAATTGAGGTGCAAAGGAAGTAAAAGCAAGAGACTTTTGTGTCGTGGCGAATTGAAAACTATTCCCCGCCCCCAACGGACGATGCAATAAATTCAAAGATACAATTTTTATTTACGATTCGCGCGGCATCGCAGGGAATGGTAGTAAGAGGAAGCGGGAGCAGCTTTATTGAAAATATACATCTTAATATTAAATATATACATATATGTATAAATATATATTTATATGGAAGGAGTTGAGCGATATACAAAAATATTTAAACTAATTAATTATTAGCCATGGCCAAACTGCAGGTAGGGAGACAGAGAGACAGAGGGGAGGTTGGTCGGTCGGTAAAGGATCAGGCAGCTAGGACAGGTCTGTGCTGGCTCATAACGAAGGCACGAAGGTGAGAAATCAATTTTCAGTATCTCGCTTTGCGCTTAATACTTTTTCCAATGAAATGCGCCGACGACGACAACGACGACGAGGAGGAGGAGGGGCAGATGGGTTGGGGAGGAGAAAGAAGCGCCTGAAGGCACAACTGAAGTCAGGCAAGTGAGTGGAGACTACATGCTCCGACGTTGTTGTCAAGCCTGCAGCCGCCTCAACCTGAACCTGAACCAGAACCAGAGAGACGCGCTGAGATTGTCGAGCTTGGAGCTTTGAGTTTTTTCGGTTTTGGGCAGCAACGGCACGTAAATTAGGATAACAACGTGAAACATAATTATTACTTTGGACAGATATGGCAACGTCGACTGCTCGACTGCTCGACTGCTTGCGCCTGCGCCTCGTCCTGCGCCAACGCTGAGTGACTACATTTACAGATACCCTGCATATCAATATACAAGTGACGGCAAGACTGAAAAATTACAGAAAAAGTTATATAAAACAAATGGTTTTTGTTACGTGAACCAGTTAATTCACATTCCGGAAATCTTATGTTTTTCATATTGCAGGAAAAGACAAGAGAAGTTAGCACAAAAGAAATGTAGAAAGTAGGTAGGAAAGTAATTAGTAAAGTAAGTAGAAAAGTAAGTGAAAAGGCTTTCTTGTAATTGTAATTTTAGACAATAAATTACAACAAATTTTGGCCGAAAATTCAAAGATTCTTTCCAATTCTTAACGAAAAGTAAGTAGAAAAGTAAGTTATTAAGTAATAAGTAAGGTAAGTGGTGAAGCATCTTGCTTTTCTCTTCCTGAACAATGATTCTTGCCAGGAGTAACTGCTAGTTGATCAGTTAGTTTCTACAGCATGTTTAGTTGTTTATTTTGCTTTTGTGGCCCAAATAAATGTATTAAAGTTGGTTAACGCCTTCGTTTTTTGTTTTGTTTTGTTGTTTTTAGTTGTTTTTGTGCTTCGCGTCGAGTTGCTGTCCGGAGTTCGAGTCAAGCGGATCTACCAACAACAGCCTTAAAGTAGGTGTAATAAAAAATATGAATTGTTGTTGTCTTAAGCTGCAACAACAACAAGCAGTTTAAGACACTCAAGCAGCACCAGCAGCAGCAGCAGCCAAAAATCATTCAGCGCATTTTACGAGCTGAAGCTGAAGCTGATGTTGCCCAGTTTCAGAGTCCAATCGGATTTTGGATTGGGGGGAATTTAGCTTTTGGGATTCCAAGTTGAAGCGAAATCCGTGTGAACAACAAATTCTTTATGAAATTTACATGTGTGTGTGTGGGTGTGGGTGTGGGTATATAACAAATTGAATGGTATTCAAATGAGCTCGATTGAGTGTTTAACTAATATCATAATAAATAATACTTCGAAATAATACTTCGTTGAAGTGCATTCATTTATGAGTGCAGCATTTTAAAAGTGTTTTGAACATAAAAATATAATTTAGACTTACTTTATATTCATTTTCATACTCATACTCATTCGCATAACAGTACTCATAATCATACTCCAATGCATATTCATACTCATTTGGATTCTTATATTTATAGTAAATTTCATACTCATATCCATACTCATACTAATAGCTAAGCCGATACGCAAATGCGTATTCATATTCAATATCATACTCATTATCAAATTTATACCCATACACATACTCATACTCATACTCAAACTCATTTGGATTCTAATATTTATATTCAATTTCAAACTTATTCTCATAATTACACTCAAACTCATACTCATACTCTTATTTATACTCATACTCATACTTATATACCAATGAATATTCATATTTAATTTCATTCTTATGTTCATTCACATTCTCCTCATCGAACTCATAATTTTTCTTAACCATATTTTTTTTTTTTTAACATTTATATTATTTTAATCACTTACTTCATATTCATACTCATTCACACTCGTTCATACTCATTCATTATTCCTATTCATGCGTTTCCAATCCATTTTAAAGTGCTTTGAAATAACTCGATTCCCATGTTTATAATATTTGTTCATTTATAACAAAATTGTGAAATTAATTTAATTATTGAATTAATGAGTGCACTCAATTGTTCGTGTTAAAGATTTGTTAAGGTTAAAAACAAATAAAACAAACAATGTCTCAAAAGGTGCAAATTGGTATTTGATCCTTGGGCTCATCAGGTAATTAACGCACAGCGGTTGCACTCGCACTCGCACCAAATAAAAGGGGCAAGAATGTGGAAAGAGGGGCAAGCAGGCGGGGGCAAGTTATGCCCACCCGCTGTTTGCTGCCGGGCTCAAACCAAGGAAATGCCACAAAATTGAAAATGCAAAACGAAATTGGCAACCTGGCCAACAAAACGTTCAAAACGCTTTGTTTGGGCAGAGAAAAAGCGTAAGAGAGAGAGAGAGAGGGGGAAATGTTGGCCGTGCGTAATGAAGACGTTAAGCTCTAAAAACAGAAAAGAAAAAAAACGAAAACGAAAACTAAAACTAAAGATGAGAAGATCAACACGAAAAGCTGAAGTTGAGTCCAAATGCTGCCAAAGTTGCGAATGAGGGAATGAGTAGAGAGATTGTGGCAACACTTTAGGCTTTAAGGCATAAACGCAGTGTTGCAGTTGGACTTGCGGATTCGAATTGGAGTTCGTGTTGTTGTTGTTGGCTGACTCTGGATGGCTGCGTAACTCTTTTGCGGCGCGGCGCGGCTCGGCTCGGCTTTTTGGTTCCGCTTGCATGTTAACTGAAAATTCGTATGAAGGCGAGAAATTAATGAATCATTCACACCTGCATGACGGATTGTCGGCATTACTCTCTGGCTCCATTTTGTACGATTCTCGAGCGAGCGAAAGCGAGAAAGAGGGGGCGCGACACTCCTGACGCTTCTTTTTGTGCTGTATTTTTGCTTCGAAGGAGTTGCCTTCTAATTTATTTGCCTGATGTGTGTATTACATTTGTGGCAGCGACCCCTTGCGCTATCCCGCTGCCCCGCTGTCCCGCTGTCCCGACACCAGACGCATTGCATTTTGTGTAAATTGCCTCTCGGCTATGCAGGTCGACTGTCTGGGTTTCTCTCTCTCTCTCTCATGCCCCATGATGATGCGGCGTTCAACACACACACACACACACACACACACAAAATGTATCTGAAAGATGCAGTTGCGCCTCGCTTTGCTTGGCACAATGGACGAAATGCGATTGAGACAGAGCGAAAAATCATTATTGTGCACACGACGCACGTGTTGCAAAGGATGTCGACCCTTAACACCTTAACACCTGAACACCTGAACGCCTGAACACCTTAATCTGCAATCTTCATTAATTACAAATGACAGCTAATGCCTGTCATTTCGAAATGTGTATCCCAAGTATCGATACTTAGTAATTAGTGAGTGACCTCGCTAATCGATAACAATTGATACCGATATGTATTTAAACGGAGTTGATTTTAACTATCGATCTTAAATTATCGATAACAAATCAACGACAAAGTATTGATACTTATCAACTTGTTAGTAATTTTGATCATCGATAACAATTGATATCGATATTAATTTGAAACAGAGTTGCTTTACAACTTTAAAACAATCAATATCGAATCAACTAAAATCTATACTAATCGATACGTAAAATTTGTGAGTGATTTTGCTACTAGTCAACTGTTGATATCGATATGTGTTAAACAATTTACAACTATCGATTTTTTAAATCGCTAACATATCACCTTAATGACATTTTTTTGATATCCTTACCATTGTTATTGTCATTTTGCACACTTACTGCGATTTGTTGGCAGAACCGACTATCGACATCCCGAACAACAACTATCGATTGCTGTAAAGCGATAAATGCTTAATGCAGCCCATGGTCGAAGCCAGCTACCATTGCGTGCTGCGTGTAAACTTGATGGATGCACTACCTCTACTACTACTTCGCCTTCGCCTTCGCCTTTTTCCGTCTCCATCTGCTCGAAGAGTTTGCATCACCGCCGGGCACTTAGCTGGAAATTAAAATGCATACTCAAATTCGCATTTACACTGCCACGCTCTCTCTGCCGCTCTCTTTCTCTCTCTTTCCTTTTCTATCGTTTAGTTAAAAGTCGGATGCATCTTACGTTCATTGTTAATTCTCATACTTTTCTTATTTTTAATAACCTTTGTTTTAATTTCCACTAAAAAAGATGCTTCAAATTAAGCCATTTTTTTTAAGGCTTTTTCAAGCCTTTTTCTAACAAACAACTCTATATATGTATATAAATATATATGTACCCTATATAATTCCACACGTAATATTAAAAAAATAAATAGGTTTAGTGGTTAGTTGTTTTAGTTTTTTCTTGCCTTGTTGCTTGGCCCTGTAAAGCTTCTGTTATGTCCCAAGCAGCGATTCAATGCTAAAGGATGAATTGTATTGCGTCTTTGGCTTCGGCGGCGTCTCTGCTCTTTGGGCGACAGGCAACACCGGCAACTCCAGTGGCTCCAGTTTTATCACAGTGTCTCCATCCCCAACGCAGCTGTGGACTCTTTGGTTTGTGTCAAAGTTGGGGCCAACCACATCGATAGGCAGCAGCCCATCCTCGTAGTCGTCCTCAGCTCCAGCTAGATCGCGATCCCGCAGATAGTCGACACGCAGCTGTTCCACATTCACTTCGAGACCCTTGTGCCTTAATTTCTGTGCTTGTCGCTCGATTGCCTTTGCGATCCTTTTGGTACGCTGCGCGCTGCTCGAAAGGATTCGCATTTATAAAGTGGATTCGATGCATCTGTTTGTGTACTTACCGTTCCTTGGCACGCAGCTCCATCAGTGGTATCGGTGCGCCACTGCAACTCTGTGGCTGAGCATTGTGCGCCGGCCTGCCAGGACCCTTTTTTGTGTGCTCCTTTTTGCGCCACTTGGCGCGTCGATTTTGAAACCAAACCTTAAAAGCAAATAATATTCATAAGATATGGAGCTATGAGAGTTGAAATTTCTGAAAGGTTTAATAGTTTGTTAACTTAAAGGAAAAGGAAAAATAAAGTCAGCTTGATTAGAAGTTATCCCAGACATCGATATCTCCGGGAGTTCCCGACCGATTGCTATGGAAGCTTTCTGAACCCTCTCGCTTCGCGTCGACTCGATTGATATTGCTGATCAAGAATTTTTACATACTTTATAGGGTCGAAGATTGACTTCGATTGAGTAACTCAGATATATTCGAAATTCGTACAGAATAAAAAAAATAGTCGTTAGGGTCTGCAAACTTGAAACTAAATCATAATTTAAATCAGCTCAGCACAAATGACATTCCCTCAATTCATAAATATTTAAAGACCTTGCCTTGCACTCAAACAGAACTGAGGCAATTTAATTCCAAGTATATGGAATGGGAATAAATGAATACAATCGATTAGCATTTAATGGTAACGCAATTGAATTGGATAGCCTAGCAATTTTCTTTACCCATCCACTGAACGCTTAAATAATAAACGTACGTATTAATAATAATTATTATTAAATGTTTTTATAATATGTGGTTATCATTGCGTTTAGCTATGATTGAAGCAGTCGGTACTCGAGCCTTTGGGTTCAAGTACTATTCACAGGTTTCTACTTTCGATATGCACTCATTATTCATGGGGTTAGTATGGCGGCGTTTGTCGTAAACAAAATGGCGTACCTAATTGAGGGGCAGTTTGACGAGCGACTCAAGCGTGAATGGTGTAGGTGTTCTTGTTGTGTGTGTGTGTGTGTGTGTATGTGTGTGTAAGCGAGTGTGTCACTTCAATTTGAAGTCATTTGCATGCATTGTGCATTTTTTAATGTGCAGCAAATTGTTTTTGAGTAGCTGCATGCGATGCTCACAATGTCTGCCTCACTGACTCTCCTCCAAAAAGCTTTAACGAGTGAACCGCGAACCTCAAACCCTCACCTCCAAAACTATAACCGAACCATCTAGTGCCCCCCCAACACCCTCCCTCAACTCCATTCAGTTCGTTTGGTTGTAGTCTGGCCGTGTCTCGTCTTGTTCGCATTGACAAATTGATATGTCATGTCAAGAAACAATTTCGAATGGCAACAAAGCCTAGACGACCGAAGGAACAACGAAGCGAATGAGCCAAACCCAAACCAACGAACGAACGAATGGAATGAATGTCCCCACACATACACAAACACACACACACACACACACACACACAGAGTAGACGATAATCACACGGCTGACATGCAAAGTTGCACTGGCTGTGCACAAACATACTTTGTCTATGGAATCGTTGTAGTCGTCATCGAGCATACAACAGAAAAGCAAGAAGGGTTTAGATGCAATTGAAATCATTCCAACAACAACAACAACAAACGGGACACGAGACACGAGAAACGCAATTCCAAAATGAAATAAACTGAATTATAATGAATAAAAATAGTCAGGTAATTGGTTTTATTGAGTAATTGAGTTTCAGTTTGCTGTCAAATTGTTTTACAATTGCGCACACGCAATGGCCTGTAATACAGCAGCCAATGCTTGAATTAATTTATATCCATTATAGCGACGCTCGCTGCTCACTCGCAATAATACCATTACAATAAACAATTGTGTAAGCATGTCGATAAGTTAAACGGCAAATCAACAAAACGATTTACAAATTAATAGAAAAGAAGCCAATTAAGAGACGAGACGGTTAGATGCAGTATTTCCATAAAGGCATATCGATTTTTATCGGTTTTTGTAACAGGAATACGATTGATCACATACTTAAATTCGATTGCATGGCTTCGATAAGTAATCGATATATTAAATATTTGTTTGTCGTGAACTTAGTTGACACAATATCGATAGATGATCGATAAATCGATTAGTTAATAAAGTAACGCTTTCCTTTCATTAGTCCAAGTCAAACTTGACTGATAACTTATTAATTTACATCGAAACGTATCGATAACTAATCGATAAAATTGTGTACAAGTGTTAGACTTTCATTAACACTTGTATTCATGTACATTATTTACAATCGATTAGTGTTATCGATAATACTTTTTATGAACTTACCGCTATACGTCCCTCCTTCAAATCGAGTCGCATTGCTAGCGCCTCTCTCATATACACATCCGGATAATGGCTGCTAAAAAAGGCGCGTTCCAGCTCCTCCAATTGCCAGGTGTTGAAATTTGTACGGCTTCGTCGATGAACCGCTACCGATCCAGCTATAGCGCTGCTCTCGCTTGCCGTCTCATCATCGTGGGCGGAAGCCGAGGTGCAGGCAGAAGCGGAGGCCGGAGAGACTGCAAAAGTCGATAAGTCATTTGGCATTAGTCGGAGAAATCGCAATCGGATACAATCAAAGCAAAACAAGCGAGCATAATTAACGTGGGCAACATTTAGGGCAAGGGAACGGAAGGAAAGGGACAAACCGACCGAACAAGCTTGGATCCTAGGGTTTCACACATACACACACACACACACACAGAGACGTTTTGGGTTTCGCTTGCATTATAATTGCAAACAATTAAAGTCTATTTATGTAAATTTCCAAGATATGCTAACGGCCTGGCTGGCTAGTGAGCCCATGGAACGAACCCAGGGAAAATAGGAACCAGCGCCGGCAAACGCCCAATTGTTTGCCACGCCCAAAGACCCATAGAGCTCCCTCGAAATGTAACGACGACCAAGGCATTTTGCATTGTTGTTGGTGTTGTTGTTGGTGTTGGTGTTGCTATGTTTTAGCTGGTTTTGCTCTGTTTTTTCGAGCCAACTCGTCGTTTGTCTTTCTAATTTATAGCAGCGCAAATTGGTTTTCACAATTAGGAAGTGGTGGGTGTTGCCCATTGCCTTTGGTGCCTGGGTGCCTCGGATATGTTTAAAGCGCCTCTGCGGAAGTAAATTACATGTTAAACGCGTACCCAATTCGTTTGCAACACCCTCCACCCCCGCCTAACTCCTCGCCATCGCCATCGCCATCGCCTTCGCCCTTCTCCTTTGAGTCAATTTTTAGTTGCAGTAGTTTAAGTGAAATTTAATTGCAGAATTTTGTCTAGCTAACCAATTAGAAATGTTGCGATAGGGGCAAAAAAGAAGGAGAGAGAAGGAGAGAAAGGAGAGAGAACGCATTTAACAAGCTCTTAGTTGCAACCACTAAAACCGCAAAGAGTTTGTGGTGTGGATGAGTAAGTCGTATGTAATAAAAATGCACATCAGGTACTTTCTGGTTGTGAAAGAAAGGTTCTCTCTTTCTCCACATAATGATGACAAGGACATCGACGATGATGTTGATGTTGATGATGATGATGATGATGATGCGGCGGCAGACCAGCCCTCACTCAACCTCCTTCGAGGTGATACACACAACTCTCGACGTGATATTCATATGTTAAAATGCACACAGATTTCAACAATTTATAAACACATCTGCTACCAAATCGAAGGAGTGCCGCGTCTCAACGATTCCCGTTCCAACCCTCAAATGAAACAACAATACAAAGGATCCAGACACTTCATACATTACACACACAGGCACAGGTCCTTTTGGTCTCGGTTATGTCCATTTGTTGTACACGGGTCTCAAACTCGGCTCAGCGGCCTCATCATCACACTTGAAAGAGTAAATAAAATATAATTCCTCAAGGGTGTTATAAATAAAATTATCTGAATTATGGTTTCTGTTGACTTTCTGACTCTTTGTCTATCCCTTTCTCTTTCGCACTCTTTCGTTGTTGCTGTTGTTTGTGGCATAGTTTTGCTGCTGCTGCTGTTGCTTTGGGGTATGTGCCCCTAATTTGATAGAAGGCAAACTCCGCAGACCAAAAACTGAAAACGCCTTCACATGTTAACTAACTGAATGCGATAGCAAACTGTGGGCGCCCCTTAATGGGGCAAGGGTGTGGCAGACAAAGTAAAGGGCTGGCACTAAATCAGATAATGGACAAAACATTTGATAAGAAAAACACAGAAACAGACAGACAGTCCGAATCCGAAAGAGGGTCCAAATTATGACAGCTACAAAATCAGTTAGTGAAAATTAATCAATATTTTAGATTTTTCATTCATTCAGAAAACTTTGGCAAACGAACTAAGCAAAACATAATGGTAAGGGAAAATTCAAGTTTGAAGACAGTAAAAAGACTTTTGAAAAGGGAGTCGACGAAAGGATTTCCAACAATTATTTAAATTATCTTTAGAATGGGATTGTCAATTATAAGGTAGATATAAATATCTGATATTTTTTTAATTTTTCAAGACCAAAAGAATAGTTGTTCCCTTATTTAACTCAAAGGTCTTATAATGCATATCTGTTTTTCGGTTTTTAAAATTTTAGGAAAATCTTAGTTTTTCTTTCAACTTTGAAGTACTCCAATTTTCATTGTTTTCTTTGAAAGCGGGAAGTTTTATGCACTTTTTTCCGCTGTTTTATGATTGATATTTTTAATTTTTTAATTTGAATCCTACGATTTTAAGCTTATGCCTAAACAACATTTTAAGTTCTTTCCTTTGTCAATCATTTTTATAAGTTAAAATTTAAGTTTCAGTTCGTTTTCCAACCGTGTTTTTTTTTTGGTAAAAATCTCCATATGTTTAATGCTATCCAACAAAACAATTTTAATTCATCTCATTAGGCTGCTCGCATTTTTAATTTTCCCTTCCTTGAGTCCTTTGACAAAAAATAAAATACATTTCGAAGTTTGGCCTAATTAAAAATGGTAGCCCAATTTTAATTAGGCCAAACAAATGTTATATACATTGTTATTTCGAGGCGTTTACAAAATTTGCATATAAATAGTATAAATTGTTATTGTTTTCCCTCTCTCTCTCTGTCTCTCTCTCTCTCTGTGTGAGAGCCTGCGGACAGCATTATCTAATCTACGGGCTGGTGCATTGGGTCGGTCGGTCGTCCACAAAACGAAGCCCATCTAACGCCTATTGCCCCTTAGTTTTGCCTAATTTCAAAGGTCGTTAAGCAAACAAACTCAAGTGGAACAAAATGCACTGACAAAGACACGGAGAGAGAAGTGAGAGAGAGAGGACTATTGTTCCTCGAGGGAACAAACCAAACGAAACCCCAACAAAAATGTATTCAAATATTGTATAAAAAGCGGGCTCGAAACAACCCGCCCAACGGCAACAAGAGCAAAAAGAGCAGCCGAATCAAATCTGTTACAGAAACTAACGGCAAAAGTAGCATCCGTAGTTTATAGTAGTAGTAGTAGTCCCACCAGAACGCCGCCCGTAACGACCCACAAAAAAATTACCCAAAAAAATCACCATAAAATTCTATAAAAAAAAATATATAAAAAAAAAGTGGGTAAATTTCTACTTAAAAATAAAGGAAGAAAAAAATGTGCATGAGAATAAATGTTGGGCTCATTAGCATTTATAGGCCACACAAATGTCAGACTGAATGTTGGGTCGTGCCACCTTTTGAGGTTCATTAGAAACTTGTCACATGATTTGATTTGCTTTTTTTTCGCTTTGTATTTAGACTAAACAAAAAAAGTGAAAAGTCAAATAATACACAAACAACAACGGAATAAAAACAGCTATTAGGGCTGCTAATGATGCGGCCCTCGCACGGCACAATCACCCCCCACCCCTCTTCCTCAACAGCAGCTGAGTGAGCATCCAAGTAAGAACAAAAAAAAAAAAAACCAGGGCGTTAAGTCAGCCACGCGCCCCTGATGCATCAACTCCTCGTGACATTTTTTCCTTGTTTCCTTTTGTTTTTTTTTTTTGTTAAATGTTTAGGCTATAACCCCTTACCTCTTCGGCCACTTTTCATTGCCTGTCAAAGTCGTTTAACTGCTTGTTGTTGTTGTTGTCCTAGTTCGATTTGATGAATTGTCCGAGTTGTCGATTACTTCCTGCCTGCCTGACGTCTGCAAACTTTTTGGAGTGTGTGTTAAACTGTTTGCACACCACACGCTGAAATTCTCAATGCCGAGTCGGCGGTGGGCTGAACGTCATCAATTGAAAATGAGCCGATCGTTTATGGGTTTGGAATTCAACCCGAATCAAGGTTGGGCTATTTAACTTTTCCCTGACGAAATTCTCCAACGGCTTATCAAAAACATTATCGAGAAGTTTTTGGGTTATAAGTTCAGGCAATAAGTGAAGAAAATAACTTTCATCCTAATAACAATTTGAAGGAATTTAGAACCTACAACAACCGATGGATCCATCTGAATTGATCCTTCTGTCATTGCACCCTCAAGAAATCCTCCAACGGCTAATCAGAAACATCTTGTAGAAGTTACTGGGTTCATGGAATAATTGACAAAAAAATCTATAAGTCTTTTAACAATTTGAAGGAATTTAGAACCTAAGACAACCGATGATGAGATGGTTCCTCAATTGATCCTTCTGTCATTGCACCCAAGCCGCAAGCAACAAAATCGTTATAAATTTGTTTAATTTCATCCTTTTAAGAGTTCATTCGGTTTTGATCGCAATTTTCGATATGACCGATTCGGTTTTTGTTGGGTTCAAAAGGGTTATAACATAATTTATATCATGTCATCTCTGGATGAGCTTGTAATTGTGGTCAGGTTAAACAGATGCTGCACATAACATTTACACATCTTGGGAGCAGCGGGGAGCGTGTGTGTGTGTATGTCTTTGGACGGTAGGTAGCCGCAAAAGGGTGCTTGCCGCGCACAGTGGGGCAACAAATGTGTGGCACTTAAATTAATGAATTTCTTTGCACTTGGCACGATGGTAATTGAAGATGCGCCCCAACAACTTACAAACTGACCCGAGAATAAGAGCGACAGAGAGAATGGGGGGGGGGTTGGGGGGTAAAGAGTCGAAGAATGGAAGAGGGAATTGATTGAGTTCGTCTGCTTGCTGCAACACTTGCAACATGAATTTATATGAGTTGTTTGCATTAAAATGAATTGATCGACACGATGTTGCAAGTTGCACGTTCTCGCTCTCATGTCTCTGTCTCTATCTCTTTCTAGCTTGTTGGGTGATTGCTCATCTGCCACGCCAGGCACGTCAACGCAGCAAATTACTTGCCTCTTGCTGTTGCTGTTGCGATGCAAAATTGAAAATTCAAGTGGTTAACTTGGCAACATGTTCTTGCACCAGCACCAGCAACAATACTCGATCCTCTGCTCCGCGGCACTCTTTGCTCTGGTCTGGTTTGGCCTGGTTCTGGTCGGGCTCTGGTCTGGTCGGGTCTGGTCTGGTCTGCAGACTCGTGTTGCATGTTATGATTAAATTTTGATAGCCAACAACAATCAAGTCAAGGAAAATCAATAATTTTTACGCATCTTGTTACGTTGCTGCCACAAACCAGAGCCTTCTCAAACGATCGAGACGAACTGCGATCAACCATCAACGATCATGATGATGATGATGATGATGATGATGACGACGACATGCCAAAGCGGCGCATAAATGTTTTGTTGTTTTAATGAAGACGTTGGGGCATTGGCAACTGCAACGGCAACAACAACGGCAGCTTCTACTTCTAAAAACTTCAACTCCAACTTTGAGACTTCAACTTTAGCTTTAGCTTCAGCTTCTTTGAAGTACTACTACGAGAAAGACATCAAGGCGTTGTTGCATGCCAGCACCAACAACAAAAACAAAAAATGTATCCTCTTTTTATTATTTTTTTTGCGTTTACCCAATAGCAAAATGTGTCCCGAAAAAGGGAGTATCGAAGTGTGGAAAGTTTCGAAATCAAAGCCGAATAATATATAAACAAAAATATCGAACTTCTATATAACGAATTGATTTTAGACACCGCAATTTTCTCTATAAACGAAGCTAATTTTGTCTCCTTTTAAAATTTCCTTGAAAACTTTTTTTTTAAGGATCACACGATAATTAGAAATATGAAACAGAAGTCAAAACATATCATTTCAACCCATTTACAGGGTATCTCTTAGCCGAACACTTTCTTCCACACTTAACTTGCCCTTTCTTCTGCTTCTTCTTCTTCTTTATTGTTGTTGGTCTGTTTATTTTGTTGTTGTTGTTGTTGTTGTGTTTTTGCGATCGAAAGGGGCGCGTCAGCGTCTGCATCGTCTGCACGCCATGACTTTCCGCCGGGGCCTTAAACGCTATCTTGGTCTTTCTCACTCACTCACAGTGTAGCTGGCTCGCTCTCGCTGCAGCACGCTCTGAATGTATGTATTTTGCAGTTGCAACCTTTGCGGCTGCATTACGAATAGGGTCTAATTATTGTGGCAAGCCCCTGAGCTATAATTTGCCTGATTGATTTACATAACGATCGAAAATGATCAAGACATTAATTTCTTATTAACGTTGCTCCTCGCATCGCTTTCTCGCTTGCACTCATCGTACGCCACGTTCGCTCGTTATTTAAGTTCAGTTCAGTTCGGTTTGGTTTGGTCGGTCGCAGTCGCAGTCGTCGTCGCAGTCGCAGTTCCAGTCCCAATTCCAAACATTGTTGTCGGCCGCCTGCAGCCAACGATGCTGCTGCTGCTGCTGCTGCATTCGCTGCGCCTGCGCGTCTGGGGCGTAACTGTGGAGCAACGTTCCTGTGCTGCTTATGCATCCGCTGCTGGTAACATCATTTTCAGCTGCAGCACATTTACTTTTCAATTTCTTTATTTTGCAGCCATTTGACTTTGGCCTGTGCTCTGCCTGCTGCTTCTGCTTCTGATTCTGCTTCTGCTAGAGGGCGCCACTACATTCCAACAATCCACGTTTATCGCACTCTTCCCAACATAAAGTACCACATGCAAAACGGTAAAAAGAAGTACCAATTGTGCAAACTTCCCTTGACGAATTTTATTATGTGTGTGTGTTTTATATGTATGTATGTATTTACGATAAAAGTAGATTTTTGCGCTCTTTTGCATAAGTGAGATGCAGATTTGGTAAACACTATTCTTTATTTGGCAATTTGTGACCATCACTTAACTTTCAATCGCTCTTAGACTCTTTCAAGCTGGCGCGCTCTCTCTCTTTCTTCCTCTCTTTCTGTCTTTGAATGTTTTTGTGCCCAATTTGGCGTGCTTTCCTTTTTTGCGTCGTTCACTTTTGCTCTCTTGTGCGCGCGCGCTCTCTCTCTCTCGCGCGCCTTGATCGTTTTGTTCGTTTCGGACATAATTAATGTTAGTTTTAACGCTGCTTGAAAATGTTATTTCCCTTGATTATAGCAGGGCACATCGGACTACGGCTGCCGTAGCGGCTGTTCTTCGTTGTTGTTGTTGTTGTTGCTGTTTACTGCCGCTGATTGTTGGGTCTTGGTGTTGGGCAGAGCTGGCTGGTTGATGTTGGCGTTCTTTGCCTTACTGCCTGCCTGCCTTTGCCCGGTTTGCTGTAGGCAGTCATGGGGAAACATTTTATGACGATTACTGTAATTCGTTGCCGCAAACAATAATTACTTTCCATTACGAAAATGGCGGGCATATTATCACCTGAATATCACACACACACACACACACACATGTGCTGAGAGAATGCAAGCAGCAGCAAACACAGGTGTTAAGCATATACATATGTACATACATACAAACATACTTATGTTTATGCCGACACAATGTCGACGACAGCGTCGCAGTCGACGTTCGTGTCAGACGTCAACGTTTACGAACGACGCGAAACGACGCGAAGCGACTTCGACTTCGCTGTGCGATTCGATACGGCAAACGTTTCGCTGCGCTGGCGAGCCAAAGTCGCTGTGGCGTTGTCTCAAATTTTCGGTAATAAAATATGACAACTCAATCAAGGCCCATAAAAGCCAAGGCACAAAACAACTACAACAAGAACAACTGATGATCTGGGCGTGTCTATGGGTCTTTCAGTTTCGAGGCAAAAGCTCAGTAATTTGCAGAGGCTGCAAAGGCGATCAAAATTTACGATCATTTTGTTTTCGAAAATCAATTTAGAAAGGAAGCGCGGCAAAGATCAGCCAGCGCACGACAGATGCCAAAGAAGAACAGAAAAAAAGAGAGGGAGCGAGAGAGAGCGAGCCTTGGGACAGACAGAGCTCGAGTTAAAGCGCTTCAAATTGAGTTCTTAACTTGTGAGTTGTCCGTTTTTATGTTTGCTGCTGCTGCTGCTGCTGCCTTCACCTGCACCTCTGCCTTTCCTCCAGCATCATTCAACGATCGCACGATCGTCTTTGTGCAAAGAAAAAGAGAGAGAGAGAACTTTTCGGCTTTTCGGCAGTTATTAGTCGGATAAAACACGAGTCTCTTGCACATTTGAGAGCTTGTAATTTAGTTAATTTGATTACGACCAGCAAACTTCACTGCGCTTGAGTGGGCGTCTGAGTGCTTAAATCTGAATGCGAGGTAGAGCGAGAAGAGCGAGTAGAGCTGGGAGAACTTGAAGAGTTGTTCGAAAGAAACTGCTGCAGGTGCAATGCCAATGTTTGAGTTGAGCTCAAGCAAATATGCAATTTGGGTTTGGGGGTGGTTTAAATATTTGAAATAGTATATAATTTACAGCACAGACATAGAACAAACGATATAAATCATAGAAGACCTGGTTAGATATTTGTGTATATTTTAGCATGTTTTCTATTAAATAATTGGTAATGATGTTTAAGGCCTATAAATTAGCTCCGGCCTTTTTTGGTTTCTGCTTACTTATTAAACTTTCATATTGAATAAACAAAAAATTGATATCACCCAAGCCTTTCCATTGAGCACAACGTACTTTTAATGTCCCCCACGGTACTTTCCACTTAATGGGACATTTTAATTTCCCTTAAAAACAACAAAAACACTAAGCGAATTTCATAAGCTTGGGTTCAAATTAACACTCAATTGCACTTTAAATTTAAATTTTTGTTCGTGTACGAAATTAATTGTGCAAACAAATTAATTTAATACGCAGCATGCGAAATAAAAAATAAACAAAAACAAAAACCAGCAGCGATACAAAAAAATCTATTAATACCAACAATAGTTTATTAATTGAAAGTTATTTATGCATGTGTGTGTGTGTGTGTTTGTGCTTTTTTTTTATTCATGTCTGGGGCTATGGCTTATGATTTATGCGTTAACCTGACAACAATAATAACAACAACAACAACAACAACAAATGAGAACAACAATGCTAAAGCGGGGCCACAAAACAGCTAAACAACATGAACAACAACAAGAGCGACAACAAAATCAAAGCATAAAGCGAAGCGCAAAAAATAAAGCTCAGCATAAAAATTGATTTCTGCTGCTGCTGCTTAAATGAATTCTCTGCCATGGCTCGGGCCAATAACAGCAACAACAACAACAACAACGACAACAACAACAACAACACAATCTCAATCAATTTCAAGTCGCACATCACATCAAAACAAATTACCAAGGAATTAATTTGCCATCAGAATCACGCAAGCGCAGAGACTGAAACTGAAACTGAGACTCCACAACTCAGACTCCAAACACGAAACTCTCAGAGCCAGACTGCACTCGAAGAGGGAGCGATTGCGAGAGCGAGAGAGACGTCGGGACGTCAGGACGTATGGGCAACGAGTTTGTTTGGGGCGATGGCGATTAATAGAGCGTCATGATGTTGCTGCTAAGGGTGAGCGGGTGGTGGAAACGGCAGAGTCGGAGGTAGGTGCCGTGATTAATACATGAGGATTTAATTAACTTGCCATGCTGAGCGCGTACACTATCTCGCTCACACTTGCCAAATGCCGCCCACCGGCTCTCTCTCTCTCTCTCTCAGCATGTCCACGTCCATGTCCATCGCTCTCGTCGTTCGCGGGTTGACTGCACAAACTATGGCGAAGTCAACGTCGACCGCGGCTCGGCTGCTGCTGGTGCTGGTGCTGTGTTTTGTGCTTTAGCTTTTTGGAACGGGACCGAAAGCGAGCGAGAGAGCGAGAGATTGAGAGGACAAGTTGCTGTAAATGCTGTGCGTAAGAGCAGAGCCTACATTTAAAATTGATAAACTGTGTATGGCAGGCAAATTTGAATCAATAAAATGTACAGCACAGATTCTTAAACGGCATCAAAAGTTACTAACATAAATAAATAAATACTTTGCTAATTGTATTGAATATTAAAAATGTACCAAAAATACATGCAAACATATGTACATACATACATATATAATTAGTGCACACATTCATACAGTTTAAGCGCATATCAGGTGTGTGTATGTGTGTGTGTGTGTGTAATTGAAACGTGTTTTTTGTTTTTGCTGTTGTTGTTTGGGGCTGCTGTCGTTGCGCGAACGCCTGCAGCGCGAAAATCGGTGGCATGTATAATTTTTATCACCTTTAATTAACTTTTCAATTAATAAAAAAAAACGTAGCAGCGCGATCCAACAGCAGCAACAATAACAACAACGACAACGAAGTGTTGCTGCAGCTGTTGTTGTTGTTCTTGTTGCTGTTGTTGTGGTTGCTTTTTGGTTAGTGTTCGCTTGGCCAATAAAATGCCGTCGGCATTTGAATTATCTTTTGTCTACACGCGAAATTTGCAACAAGCAACAGCGAAAGCATTGCCAGACACAAAGGTGTTAAAAGTGATAAAAACAACAAAGTGGAACTGACGAACAAAAGGGGAGGAAAAAATAGCAGAAACAAATGGAAACAAAACTGCACTGGAATCGAGATGAATTTCCTTCCACCGAAAGCCCATTTTGAAAAAGTTATCGATAAATACAAAAATCGAACAGAAAGGACCAATAATGTTATCGATAAGTGCTAAAAGCTACATACTCATCAAAGGACTTCGAATTTAATAAGCTATGTGTTATCGAACTTATCGATAGAAAAGCTATTTTCGGAATGTTTGAAGAAATTGATAAAATTTAAACAGCAAGCTGCTTAAGCCCATTTTGAAAAAAGTTATCGATAAAGACAAATATGACCAATAATGTTATCGATAAGTGCTAAAATTCATCAACGGACCTCGAATTCAATATGCATTTTGTTATCGAACTTATCGATAGAAAAGTTATGTTCGAAATGTTTAAAGAAATTGATTAAATTTAAACCGCAAAGCAGCTAAACAAAGACGGCCAACAATAACAACGGAAACGGAAACGGAGAACACAAAAACACGACAAGAAACACACACAAAGACAGAGTGAGAGAGAAAGAGACACAAAAAGAGAGAGAGATAGCAAGCAAAATGGCTACAAAGTCAGCTAAAAGTGTCATTACAACTCGCAAAAATCCAACAAAAAATAACTTCAGACCAAACACAACAACAACAACAACAACAGAAAGCACATAAGAAGCAAATAACAAAAACAAAACAAAGTCCGCAAAACATTCAGGGACGTCTGCGTTGTTGTTGTTGCCGTTGTGGCATACGGCTCAATTCAATTTTATCGTTTCAATATTAACCCAAAACAACCCCACAATATTGCCTTCATTTAAGGTTTATTAGATACAACGACAAAGCCAAAGACGCAGGACGCAGGACGAAGGACGAATTGAGCGGTGGGTGGTGCTCTGCACATTGGGCTGTGTGGGTGGCTCAACGAGCGGAACGAGCCAGGCAATACCAGATACAAGAAATACTAGCTACAACAACAACAATAAACGAAACAAAAATATACAGTGATCACTAGCTAAAGAGTAAGATACATAGTTCTAAACGATAAAAAAAACTAGAACATAAAAACATTGATTCAAACTATAAACAAAGTTAAACAGTAGACTGCATTACGATTGTATATTTCTAGCATTTTTAAAAATTTAATGAAAAATCAAGAATATTTTATTTCCAATTAAAATTTTAATGTAAATAATATTTGAATCGAATATTTTTGTGCATCGAAATAAAATATGCAAAAAATATTAACGAACATAGTTCGATTAATCATGAAGTTGCGATTTTGTTTAAGTGTATGTACACTTAAGAAATATCTTTGTTAAATAAAGCCAAGAATTTGTGTTTAGCATCGCAAATCTTTTATTATAGTAAGAATTTTCTTTGGAGCTTAAACTTAAACGTAGGATTTAAATAAACGAAAGAAAATGTTTCGATTTTAGAGTAAAGTCCTTATCCGTTCCATTAAAATAAAAAATATTGAAAAAGTGTTAAATTTGACAGTCAAAAAAAAAAAAAAAAAAAAGTAAAGTTCGCATAAAAAAGTATGAGAAAATAATTGTTTTGATGAAATTTCTTCTATTCGAGTGACTACTGTATATTCAACAGTCACACACACACACGCACACACTTAAAGCAAAAAATTTCCAATTTACGAACGTCGCCAAAAGCCAACGAGAAAGCGTTTTGCTGCTCTGTTCGTTGGCGGCCAAGGGGATGTACTAGGTATGAATGTGTGTGTGTGTGTGTGTGTGTGTGTGTGTGTAACGGCATAAACATTGATCCAACCGTAAAACTGGCTGACAATCGTGTCCCTGCCTGCTGCTGCCTCGTCACCCCAATCGCCAATCCCCCCTTTAGTCAAGCATTTTGCCTGGCGTGGTGGCACCGAGCCAAAGCGAAACGACGCCAAGCCAAGTGTATAAATTGTATTAGCCCCAAAGTGTCGAGATGGCCGAAAAGAGAGACGCGACTCGAGCGAGAGAGAACGAGAGAACGAGAGAGAAAGCCTAGGAGAGCAAGTAGGCAATTGTTGGCAATAATGGGTGTGGGCAGAGAAGCGGGGGATAGATTATTGGTGGAAAGAACGGGGCACATACCGTCTGCTACAGCAGCAACATCCTGTCCTGTCCTGTCCTATCCTGTCCTGTATGTCCTGGCTGTTCTGTCCTTGCTTCTCTGCTTTGCGTGCTGTGTGTTTGTTTTTTGTTTGGTGGTTGATGCGCGTCGCAGTCGCTGCGTCGCCTTCACACGCACGCACGGAAGCACGCATAGGGGAATGATTAAAGGGGGGCAGCAGCAGGGGGTATAGGTAGCGAGTGAGTGTGGCAGCCATGAAGAAGTTGGCCAATATGGCTGCCAACTGTCCTTGTGCCAACTGTGGTGTGCTCACAACAAGTGTCATTTGCAGCAAATTGCAAACCGCAACAATTTCACAACAAGGACAGACAGGACGAACAGGGCGAAGAACAGGGCGAAGGCGGTGTATGACAACATTGACTCGAGAGAGAGAGAGAGGGGGAGAGAGGGGGATCGTTTGATGATGGCAGCGGGAAATGCGGTGTACAGACAGCCAGCCCAGCCAGCCAGCTATGTAGCTCTACGGCGGCGGAGCAATCTGTTTCAATATAAACGCACATGAGGCATTTACGAGCGTCCTTCTGCTCCTGCGGGTGGATGGGTCGATGCTGGATACGCTTCGCTAACTAACGGTTGTACGTGTGTGGTTGTAAGTGTGCGTCCGGGTGCGTGTGTGTGGGGAGAAAGATGCCACTTAAATGCCTCATGATGTAGTTTTAGTTTAGATTTGATTTCTGTCTTTTTAGGTTTTGTGTTTTTCTTTTCGGTTTCCCTTGTGCTCCGAGCATTTTATGATGAGTTAGTTGGTCTTAGGGGCTTTTAGTTAACAGATGAGCGAATTGAGCGCAAACAAACCAGATGACAAAAAAATAAAAAACAAAAAAACACTTGACACGCGATTTGAGTAACATTTGTCGCATTTGTCTGACAAACAACTAATAGAATTTTCCTATGAAATTTCGATTTATAAATTAATATTGAGTTTACTTACTGGACCAAACCAATTGATTTTTACTCGTTCGATTGCAAGTTTTTGCTAAAAAAGTCCTTGAATAACTGCAAAATGCTCTCGTCACTCGCTACTCGTTACAATTTGCTTCGCGAGCTTGAGCCAAATCGTTATTTATATAAGTCGCTAGTTTTTCCTGTAAAAGTCTTCACAAGCCTTGAATAACTTCTTAATGATCTCGTCCCTTGCTACTCGTTACAATTTTGCGAGCTTACTTAGTCGCTAAGCGATTGTTTTCTTCTTATTTTATTATGTAAGTAGCTTGTTTTGCCATTTTAAGCTTGCAGCTTCTTATAAGTCTCTTCTCCTGCACAATCACCCATCTAAACTAATCGCCCTCTCTCTTTATCCATTGCCCTACTCGTTAGTTTTACTCGTTATTTCCGACTTTTCATATATAATTTGCAAAAATAAAGCTTTTTTTTAAAGGGTATTCCAAGTCTATGTTCACTTTCTTCTAATTTCACTCGCTCTCTGTTTATATGACTCTTGGAATTTTTTTTTATATTTTTTTTTCAGGGTAGTTTGAGCAGCTAAAACAACAACTACAACAGTGCAACACTACAGTTTGCTATGTGGGTTGTTGTTGTTGGTGTTGTTGTTTGCTTTATTCACTGTTGCGCTTTGCACACATCTTCGTCCCTTGGGTGTCATAATTCTTGACGAGCTCATCTTTTACTTAAGTTTTACATAATTTTCATGTCGTTGGCCGTGCAGAGCGCTTGTTGTGGCTTGTGGGTGGATGGGACTGGCTGATATCACTTGGTAAATCCCATGGAGATAACATAAAATCGAAACATCAGCGTGTGTGTGTGTGTGTTTGTGGGTGAAAGGCGAAGGGGTGGCGAAGTGGGAGTATCGTCGGTTTTTGTGGTAAAACGCTTAACTCTACGTGTCTGTGGCTTTGCTTTTTATACCTAACATGTTTTATGAAAAGGAATTTCGAAAGAAAAAACAAAGTGGGAGAAAGACTTCTTTTGTTTATTATAAAGTTTTGGGAAACGAGTTTGAATTGATCCTTTAGAAAAACCAAACCTAATAGCGAGTCTCATCAGATACGATAATTAATTATCTATCTCATCAACGGAATCTTAACTTAATATAAAGTTTTAAGGGGAATCATTCATTCATCAACCATTCACCCATTCACCCATTATTCCTGCACGATTTCTTCCACTTCTATGCACAACCCAACTGCTCAAGGTTATGAAAAACAAAATGACAGCTTAACGAGAAAAAAAAATGAAATAGAGGAGGACAAAATTCGAGAAGGAGAAGAAAAAACCAGTGAATTCATTTGCAATCCTTCTGCCTAATGGTACTTTGTAAACGGCTAATCTCAAATGGCCGGGCCAATTTGGCTGCCAACTTATTGGCCATTTGTTTAGAGGCGGTGCACGAGGGGCGGGCGTGACGCTTTTAAGACACAAAGCAAGAAAAAAATATATATAATACAAAAAAATTACGCCTCAAAACTGTAAATGGCCAAAAACAACAACAACAGCAACAACAATAAGTAGCTCAACACCCAAAGACTAACCTAAGCGGCAGGTATCCCTCCCCCCTCCCGCGCTCAATCCGCTCCTGTCTTATTTTCTAGTGCTTTATTTCGGCAAATTTCATTATCTACAGCCGCCATCTTTGTGCTAAACGGCAACAACACACACACACACATATACAGGGGGGGTTGACTTTTTTTTTGTATATTTGTTGTTGTTGTTGGGGCTTTATTTTACCTAAGCCAAATCCGCCCCTTGAAGTGTTTATCCTTTTGTTGTAACGGTTAGTTGTTGTTGTTGTTGTTGTTGTTGCTTTGGCTGAAGTGTTTTCAATTTAAGTTTAGCGAACAAAACGCCTTTTGATTTTTTTATTAGCCGAATAGCTCCACACGCCCACCAGCCAGCCCAAACCGCTTCAAATGAGGCCGGTTGGGAAGGGAAGGAAAAGGAAGAAAGGGTTTTTTTTGGATGGGTCGCTTGTCGCGCTGCCAAAATGCATATTCCGCTATTTGCTGTGGGCAGCCGTAGTAATTTTCAGCTTTTTTTTTTGTGGGCTAGCAGCCAAAAACACAAATTGTGAGTGAATTTATGGGCAAAGGGTTGTCGCCCTCGTAAATTATGCAAATCATTATCATATTGTTGGTATTTTTTGGCGAGGGCGAAACTCTTTGGGTCTCTGCACTCGGTTGCAGCTGTTTCTTCTTCTACTTGTTTAAGTATTTTAGTTTTTTTTGGTAGAAACCCAACTAAATGAGAGACACTTAAATAATTATGATTTGCCCGGGGCGAAAACGCTCGTCAAAAGCTCATTTGTGCCGTGGCTCGTCTCTCTCGTTTGTATGTATGTCTCGCTGCTCCAATTAGCCAACGAGACGAATGAGCATCTTCATCTTCGAGCTGAGCGTTTTTATTATTAATTATTATTGTTATACGAGGAAAAATCGTTGGAAAACGCAACCAATCTAATGTTGATGATGGCTTCGTGTGGCTTCTAGTCTTGTTTTGTTATTTTCGGGTTTTTTTTTCTTTTTTCTATTAAATACTATACAAAGTTGTTGGGTTGTTTTGAGGAGAAATGGATTTGTTGTTGACCCCTGCATGATTCTCGAAAAAAACATCATCATCCAAATTGACTCAACTAGTAAATCTCATCTCATCGGTAAGCTTCCACCTCACCTAACTACCATACTACAACAACACAATTAATCTAGTTTTGTCTAGGTCTAGGTCTGAGCTCAGGACGGGGGCCTCTTCCAAATCGAAATGATGGCAATTACTCGAAGCGCTCGACCGCTCGTCTCGAGCCTAATGAGCACTAGCTGATCGTCTCAATTCATTCATCACAAGATGATGATCAGAAGCAGCAGCAGCAGCAGCAGAAGCAGCAGCAGAAGCAGAAGCCGAAGTAAATAGAACCCGAAGAATAGGGCTTTGCTTGCTTCTCTCTCAATATTCTCGGGGCGTGCCAATGGCGTTCATATTAATTTGCTCAATTTTCAACAGCAGCAACAACAAAAACCTTAGAAAAAGAAAGAGCGAGGGGGGGTGAAAGTAAGCGGTTTCAGGGGCTAAGAAGGGGGGCGAAGAAAAAAACAACAACAAGCCGAAAAACTTAATTAAAATGTCGTAAACGAAAATTGTATGTTTGTTGTTGTTGGCTTGTCGGTTTGTCGGTTAGTTGTTTGTTTCGATTGTTTCGAGGGTTTTGAGGGCCGGCGAAACGGCGCAAGAGACGACGACGGCGGTTTAGTAGCTCCCAAAATAATTAAGACATTTCACTTTGGACCTCGGGCCAAATGGAAAAATTGTTAATACAAATTGTTTGTTGCCCAATTTGTTGGGCCCCCTAACACACATACTACTTATTACATATCCAATGTTTTTCCCTACAGCTTGTTGTTGTTGTTGGTTTGTTTTTTCGGGGCCGCAACCGAAAACAATAAAAATGACTAATGGCAGCTAATTTCCCGTCGTCGAAAAAGTCCCAAGATGGGAAAGCAACGAAATGTGTTTTTTGTTTTTTCTGTTTTTTGTTTTTCTTTCCATTTTCATTCTGTCAATATTGGTAGGCGGCTTTAAAGTAGTTCAGTTTCGACTTTAACTCCCAATTTTTGTTTCTATTCCGATTCGTATTCCCGTTGTGTGGGCGTTGCTCACACACACACACACACACATGAGCAATGGGCAGTGCAGGTTGGTTTTGTTTCCTTTGGGTGTAATTTTTGTTGTTGTTTTTTTTGTTGTTGTTGTTAATGACAGGACTCAGACAACTCGAAACGCAACTTCAAATAGTACGAATCGAAAGCAATTTTGAATTGAAATTGCATGGAATCCAAATTTTAATAGAAACATTTCTTTTCCGCTTCGTTTGCTCATTTTTGAGGTGCACCTGCTTTTATGCATTTCTAATGAGTTTTTTTTTTTTATATATATTGTTTGCATATTTTTGGTTTTTTGTTTTTTAACATTGCCTAAAGTTAAGTAGTGAAGTTTCTTAACAGACAATTTCTCAGAATTAAATTAATATAATAAAAAAATAACTTTAAGAGGAAAGGAAATGTTTTTTATGTTAAAATAAATATTCAGAATATCTAGAAAAACTAAGCAGCTGAACCTTTTTTTGATTAAAAAATAATTTTTGTTGTTGTGTTTCATTAATTTTCTAATATTCCGAGTCCTCTAATTTTTCGCATTAAAAATATAAATAAATTACAAATTGATTTAATAAAGCTTTAACATAAAACACACACACACATGTTTAGTTCACTCCCCTCTCTCTCTCTCTCTCTCTGTCTTTCTCTCTCTCGCCAGGCTAAAAATAAAACACACAAAATTGCCTGACAAATTTAATTACGCGCATAATCAAAGACCAACAACAACAACAACAACAACAACGGCACCGTACACTACTCTTACGCTCTCACTCTTCCATTCTCACTCACACACGAACCGAAAAAGAGCCACAGTAACTGTAATAGCAACAACAATGTCACAAATGGCTGCAGTTGCTGCGGCGTTGGCGTCAACCAAATATTTTGTTGCTGCTGTTGTTGTTGTTGATTAAAAATTGATCAAAAAACATAGCAACAAACAAATTATGCATGTTTGTTGTTGCTGGTGTGCGTGTCGCAGCGAATTGATTAAAAAGAGCAATGCGATTGAAATTTTATTGGTAAATTGAATAAAGTGCGCGCCGGGACGCCAGCAGCAGCAGCAGCAACTTGAATTCGTTTTAGCGCGTCGTCGTCGTCGTCGCTGTTGTTGTTGCTGCTGTGTCGCAGTCAACGTCGCTGCTGCCAAAATGCTAGCTGTAAATTAATGAGCACATCCATACATACGTATATAAGCATGCATTTATGTATTTGTATGGTTTTGTGTAGGTTTTGGGAGGCTGTCTTTGCCATTGGTAATTATTGCTGTTGTTGTTGTTGTTGTTAAAATTTAGTGAAGTAAAAAGATTATTTCCATTAGCTAAATATGTTTTGCGATTTTATGCTAAATTTTAAGGCCGATTTATTTGAAGGAAATAAGTAATATTTTTCGTTAAGTTTTTAAAGAATTTTCAGAAACTCTTTTCTAAGCAACTTTAACGAATTTGGTCTAAAAGGAAGTTGTTTGAGGTTATATGAATTGAAAATACACTTAGAAAAAAAGAATCGTAACAGTTTAAAGCTAATTACCATCGTTGGCTTCCGTTTGTCTTCTTGTCTTCTTAGCGGTGCTTGTCCCTTTTTCCTCCTCTTCCAACTCTTTAACCAATCTTGAATCCTTTTGCTGCTCTTTGATCTCCAGCAGTTCGTTTGCTGCCGCTGCTGCTGCATTGGCATTGTGTTGCAAGAGCGCCATGTGGCGCAACATATTAACCGAGGCGTTGCCACAGGCGCCATAACAATAACTGGAACTCGTCGACGATCCATTCAAATTAAGAAACGGCGCCCAGCCGGCTGCTGCAGCCGCTGCATACAAATGCAACGCTGACGCGGCGGCGGCGGTGGCTGTGGCTGTGGCAGCGGCTTGTGAGTTTGGAGCAGCCGAAAATGCAGGCATCCCTGGCGTCCTTGGAGCTGTTGCATGCGCCTGCGCAGCTGCCGCCAACTGTTTTAGCAGTTGATCCATTTGTTTGGGGCTGGAAATGGCTCGCTGCGCAACTGTTGCATAACACGTTTAATCTAAGCACACACACACACACAAATGAAAAGGATTCGTAGCTTGAACGTTGGCTTTGAATGCAGTGAGGACCCGGCGTTTGGCAACGGTTGGCAGCCCACTGTGCGGTGGCTGCGGCGGCGACAAACAAATTGATTCGAATTAAAATAACGCTCAAAGCTTTGCGAAGAAGCGTTGATTTACGCGCCGAGCGAAACAGAGCAGCCAAGCGACAGAACGAGACAGAGATAGAGAGTAAGAGAGAGAGAGAGAAGGCGCGATGCGTTGCGACAAAGTTGATGTCTAAATGAAAATGGGCAAAAGCGGCGAACGCAAACGATGTTGACAACACTTATTTACATCTCTGTGCCTGTGTGTGTGTGTGTGTGTGTGTATTTGTTTAATAACTGCGTGTGTGTGTGACAACAACAACAACTAAAGAAAAAAGTGTCGCAGCTTTTGGTCGCTTTGCTTGGCATTGGCTGGGTTTGTGTCCATGCTAAAAAGTGAGATGGCTAGCGACACCTGCAAAACAACAACAATAACAACAACAACAACAAGCATAAGCATTTTCAACACTTGTGGCCAGCTGGTGCTGTTGTTGTTGCTGGTCGCATGCGCGACTGCAAGCAAAAATCATTAACGTTCAAATTTATGTGCGCCAAAGCGAGAAATAACAAAACGAAGCCAGCAATAGCAGCAGCAGAAGCAGCGATGCCAACGTCGCTGTCGTTGCAATAAAAAGAAAAATGGTTTCACTTAACAAACACGCCAAGGCGCTGCTGCGCTCTCCCGCTCCTTAAATACACTTACACACACACACACACACACATGCATGCACATGCAGCGCAATAATGGTATTTTTCTGGCTCAGTGCGCACATGCTAAAGAGTAGCAGAGAGAGAGAGAGAGAGCTTAAGCGCCAAAGACAGACAGAGAGAGAGGCGCAACAGTCGACGACGACAACGACAACGTCGTGAAAATGAAATGAAAAACGCCAAAAAAATTGATTTAAAGTGAATTTGTGTGCGCCACTGTGTTCATGTGTGTGTGTGTGTGAGTGTGTTCAATGAGTGCCCATAGCTCTCTCTCTCAGAGCACATAGAGAGCGAGTGAGCGAACAGCGTGCATTGCAATCGCCTAGATATGTGCAGTTGAGTGCGCTAAAGCGAGACAGCGCTATTTTGAGACAGGCGTGGCCAAAGAATAATGGGAAATTTCATTCTTTTGTTAGCACAACCGTATTTGCGTCGCGCGCTCGTTATGATTATGGGCAATTTAAGGCAAAAGAAGGCAGCGCTGCTAGCAAACAACAACAACAACAACAACAGCTACTACAATAGACATTTTATTGATTGTTTTATGCGATTATAATGTAATAATGTCTTAAATATGCAGCAGCAGCAGCAGCAGCAGCAGCAACCCACAGCAACACCCAACTGGATGCCGTTCGCTGTTCGCATACTGCGCAGCTGCGACTTTTGCGTCTTTTATAAATGAATTATGCACACACACACATACAATAAAAAACCAAAAAACAAAAGGAGGTTGTTGGGGTAGTGAAAATTGCCGCCCTCGCTGACCATTTGCTGGGGCTTGCAGCGATTTTCCTTGTCTTGTGATTGGCAACAAAAATAAAAAAGCCAATAAGCCAAAAAATTATTACACGCTGCACTCTTCTTCTTCTTCGACTTTCACAGCTGCCTTTCTTATGCATCTCCTTCTTCTTCTTCTTCTACTTCTTGTTTGACTTTTATCGGCAGGCAAAAATCTATAAACGGGGCATTGGACGCCGCCGCCAACGCCACCGCACTCAACTCAATTCAATTAATTTTCACTTGATTTTTCCACACACAAACAAATTTTCATTTAATTTGCTGCAAGGCATTCATTTCTCTGTCTCTCTCTCTCTCTCTCTTTCTTTTTTTCTCTTTTTCTCTCTCGATTTTGTTGTTGTTTGTTTGTAACTTCTTATTATTATTATGCTGCTTCTTATCGTACGCCATTTTCTTGCGCTTGATTTTCTATTAGGTTTCTCGCTTAACTTTCGCCAACCCAACCCGCCCCACTCGCCACCCCCTCGTCTGTTCATTATTTGAATATTATTTAAGCAGTCATTATTTGATAATTATGTTTATTTATGTTAAATTAAATTTGCGGTTTTTTTCCGATATAAATTTTTTAATTTTTCGGAAAAAAAGTATTTTGTTTTAAAGTAAGAATCTAAAATTTTAACTCTTATTAAAATTTGTTAATTATTTAAAAAAAAACTTTTATTTGAAGGCTATTATTTTCTTAAAAGTAAAATAAAATTTAAAAAACTAAATAAAATCTTTTCTTAAGTGAATCTTGAAATATTCTAAAATAATAATTTTTTGAGTCAAAATCAGCAAAAATAGAGTTTTTGTGTAAAACAAGAATATTTAAATTGTTTAAATTAAATATATGTTTACTATAACTTTTACACATTTCTGCACAAAAAAAATCATCTATAAAAAAATGCTTCTTCATAAATTTTAATTCCATATTAAACTCAAATTTTTTTTATCGTGAATCTCAATAAATGTTTTCAAATGTTAATTAAAGTGAAGCTTAAATTCGCATCATTAAATCTTTAATTATTTAGTTCCGTTCAGTTAATTTCAATGTTAATTCATTTATTGGCCATCAATTTTTGTTGTTTGTATTTTGTTCTTGTTTTTTTTTTTTGTGCTTATCAAATGGTGGCAATCATGAATCAATTATTATTAAAAGCACATTAAAAACAATAAAATTGTCATTAAAATAAAAAGTGAAAAAAAAAACAAACAGCAACAAAAAAAAATACAAAAATAAACTAAATGAATAAAAAGTTGTAATCATTATTTAAATACGATTTAAAACAAATCAAGTTGCAATTGCTTATCAATTGATAGATTTCATATCAACCCGCCCCCCACAACCCCACCCACTGCCCCACCAACCCCTTTTGCCCAGCCTGATGACTGTGATTTTTATTACGTTTTTTTTTTGATTATTTACCTTATACATTCGACAGTAATTTGTTTTTAATTTGTGCTGATAAAATGATACAATAATAATAAAAATGTCGGGTAAATAATGAAATTAATAACTAGGGTGGGGGTGGAGGGCACGTGGGTTTGTACCCAACAATTTGGGTTGATGAATAAAGCGCCCCCCCCCCTCCCCTTCCCTCCCGCTCGATGACAAAACATGACACAATAATAATTACAATAACAAATATATATAGTATACACAATCAATCATATTCATATTCATATTCATATTCATATTCAAATATTTATTGACTGACAAAATAATGACATTATTTTTGGCCGCGATTTATTTGTCAAATTCGAATATTATTTGTTATTTCCAATTCGGAATCGGAACGCATTCAACGAAATAAAACATTTGTGGGGGCGGGTAGGTATGGAGGGGGTGGGGGTAGAGCAAGCTTAATGAACCACAACGAGACGCTACAATTCCCAAAATAATTATTAAAAAAAATTATAGGTAGACAAATTGCAAGCAACAAGTTTTTTTTTAGTTATAGAATAAAATTTTAAATATTAAAAAAGAAAGGCAAAATTTAAAATGAAGAACAGAGAGAGAGAGAGGGAGAGGAGTGAGAGAGATAAAGAGAGAGATAGAGAGAGTATAAAAAATATACTAACAACTTATTAAAGTATATAAAAGTTATAATTTGTTTAATTTTACAGTAAAACTATTTTTCTTTTTAAATTAAAAAATAAATGTTTAATTAAAATAAATAAAATTTATTTTAAGAACTGCAAAAAATTTGGTAGAATTAAAAAAAAAACAAATGTTACTAAAACAATATACAACTCTTATAAAAACTGCAAAAAAATATTTGGTATAACATTTAAAAAATTTTTACTAGAGTACATAAAAATAATAATTTCTAAACATTTACAGTAAAAAAAATTTGGGCATAATTTAAAAAAAATTAAATTGAAAAAAAAAATAGTTAATCAAAAAAATTTAAATTAGTTCTAAGAACTGAAAAAAATTCTAAAGAAAAGCACAAAAGAAATCAAACATTTTGAATAATCTTTAATATTAATATATATTAATAATATTTATGGTATAAGGAAATTATTTTAAGTTTTTTCTTACAACAAAAAAGACTTTCAGACATTTTTCTTAGTGTATTTTATGAGCATTTCAGATATTTTTCTTAGTGTATTCTATGTACATTCACTTGAAATATTTAGTTTCAGTTGAAAATTCAACTATCAAAAAACTCGTTAGAATATATTTTTTTTTAATGAAACTCCTTATTGATTTTTGCCAAAAAACATTTTCCTTATTTTATTGTTAATTTTCGAGGCACAAATGAAATGCCTTGTTATAAATGATGTAGAGTGCATTACCGTACAAATCAAGTATTATACAATATGTTCTATATGTTTATTAACTGTTTTCCCAAAAAAAAAAATTATAATGAAGTTTGACAAAAAATATGTGTAGGATATATATCCAATATTAATAATATTACTAAACTAATGACTTTTATTAGCTAAGCACAATTCACAAATGACCAAGAGGGAGGAGAGTATGCGGGGGAGGAGAGTTTGAGTGAAAGACAGAAAGTTTTGGTAATTCGAAAATTTCCGTTTGTTGTTGTTGCAATAATAATTCAGGTGGTCGGGTTGGCGGCTTTTAGGTATGCCTGTCAAATTGTTGTTGATTTGTTTTAGGCGATAAGCACTTAAATTAAGTCTTAATTTCGAATGCCTCTTGTTGCACACACACACACGTGCCGCTGCTGCCACCAACAAAGGCCGGGCCCGGCTAAAATTTGACATCGTTCTATGGAAATGGACATTTAATTATTTGCTGTGATTAAACACACACACACACACAACTTCCCCCTCTCACTCCCCTCTACGTCAGACGTCGTGTGTCAATTGTTTTGGGGTGGGGCGAGAGAGGGGTGGGACTTGTGGCTGGTGTTGCACAGTCGGCTGGCTGCCAGCTTCATATTCCAATTATTTATCTTATCGGCGAATCGAGTTTTGATTTTCATGTTCAACCCAAAAAACGCCCTAGATCTAGATCGCTCCCTCTCCCTCCCTCTCCCGCTCGGTCGTTGTTGCACTGCTCTTTTGACATTTGACAGTTGCATCAGAGGCGTCAATGAGGGTGGGGTAGGGTTCGGGGGCAGTGTTGCACGGACAATATTAAACTGTGCCTATCTTTTTTTTGGCATCTTCTTCTTCTGGCCGCGGCGGCGGCTGCTGTTGTGGCTCTAATTTAGCAACTATCTATGTATCTGTATCTTCCCCGCTGCCCGCTCCCCCCTCCCCGCTCCACCCTTTGTATTATGAAAATATTTATCTTTCCCAGCAGAGCGAATTCGATGGAAATTTGAGGCGTTGCCTTCCCCTTTACCCCCACTTGCCTTGAATGAAGTGCAAAGTGTGATAAAGTGGTGTGTTTTGTTGTGTGTGTGTGTGTGTGTGTGTGTTGTGCGCAATGCTTGTCAAATTAATGAGATTTAGAGTTTTTGATTTCTGATCGATCGTTCGTTGGGTTGATGATAAGAGGAATGCGGAACAATGAATTAAAAAGATGCCTAAAACCATAAACCAAATATGAAGCAGAGAAAGGGAGAGCGAACAATAGCGAAAGGGAGAGCGAGAGCGAAAGATAGAGATAGAGAGAGACTTTTAGAAACTAAGATTGTCCCCATTAGATTAATGAAAATTGCATTTTAATTTTTAAATTCGGCCAAAATGCCAAAGTGAAAACAAAAAAAGATTTGAACAAATCCAACTTGTTATCGGATCGAGCTAAACTAACTGTACTATATAATATACTAGCAATAACTATAGTTCAATCAAACTTATCATAGCCATAAACTTTGATTAACTTTTGAGTTATGAAAAAAAAATATTATATGATATACGGAAAGTTGGAAAAAAATACTATTAAAAATATAAATTTTTTTTAGTTAGATTTTAAATTTTTTTTCTCGAATTCAAAACAAAAGTTTAAAACGATTCGAATCGATTCTAAAATTAATGTGGGAAATGTTTTGAAATGCAAGAAGAACCGTTTCAAGTTTTATATTTCAATTTTATCAATTTTAAAATGAAGAATAATAATTTAAAATAGGAATCTTTAATTAAAATTTTTGATCGCTTCTTGTTAATATTTTTTTTTTTTGTGTCTAAGAATAATAATAATAATTTACTTCAACTAGAAAAAATACATTAAGCCTATATAAGATTTAAAAATTAGTTTTGAATTTAAATTTCCTAAAAAAAATATATTTATATATTCATATATAAATGAATTAAAATAATATTAATCAAACTAAAATAAAGTTTATCTAATAAAGTTAGTTTTAAAAAAAGTTGTAAATACATCAGAAGAAGAACTTAATATAAACATTTATTTGGTTTTAAAGCAAAATTGAGATATAATTAAGACTTGAAGCTTTAACTTAAAACATTATTTCATTTTTATATGTTTTTTTTTCCAATTTGTTTTATTTTGTGCCTTAAAAGTAATCACATTAGCGAACCCCAACCACCCCCCAACCCTTCTACCCCTTTGTCAAATAAAATGAAACCTTTTGCTCCCCAAAAGTCAACGCCGTTTCACCGTTTCAAGTGTTTGGGATTGTAAATATGCAAATGCATTTGTTGTAAATAGATGAACTTTTTATTGTGTATACGTAAGCAAAAAGACAATCATAACAAAAACACACACACATACTTAAACAAGTTGCCACATAGTCGGAGAAAATATCTAGAAATAAATATATGTATATGGGAATCGGTATGGGAATCGGTTAGCAACTCAAATTGACTTCTAAAAGCAGCAAAATCAGCAAAAAATTTGCATTTCAATAAACGATTATCGTAACTTTGCGTACGGGGTTTTTTGGTTACGGTTTACGGTTTACGGTTTACGGTTTACAGTTTACGGGTTTAACGGCAAAAATTTGCCCAGCTTCCCAATCGACACCTATACACACACACATACACACACACATATATATATATTTAAATATATTGGGTTAGGGGTCGCCATTTTTTCGTTTGTTGTTTTTTTTTCTGGGGTCGCAAAAAGGTTGCCTTTAGGCAGTTACAATGCAGCGGGGGGGGTTGGGTTGTAGTATCAACATCGGTTTACGACAGTCAACGGTTCAAATTGTCGTTGTAAAAGTCAAATGTGGAAAATTTATTTTTATTTATTTTTTTGTTTAGCTTTTAAATTAAATAAAGTTTGCTTGATTTTTTTTTATTATTATTTTGTCGCCCTTGTCGACTTTGATTTGCATTTGAATTTTGTCACCTTTTGCCGAACCCGTCCCCCCCCCCATTCGGTCGCTTAAAAAACTGTTTCGAATTTCGTCTCACGTTTGCAATATATCGCCATCTCTCTCGCTCGCTCTCTGCCTCTATCTCTGTTTATTGTTTAGGCTTTTTACAGTACGCAAAAAAAAAAGTGGTGGGGGTTGGGGACAGCGGGGTATGGGGCATATTCCTGACTGGCATCATCACAAATCAAAGGCTCACGTACGACGCTTAAATATGGCGCTCGTTTCCATGTCCAGCAAACCAGAAAAATAACAATAATAATAACAACAACAAGAGCGAGAAGGCGAGAGAAAGCAAGAATCGTCCATTTCTGTTCATTTTGCATGCGAACGCAATTTGATAACGAGCGAACGTATTAATATCATTGAGCACCATTATTTCAAACTCAAACCAAAAACCAAAAAGCCCAAAAAAAAAAAAACTTTGGAATTGGCCAATTCCTCCCCCTAGCAAAAAAAATTACGTTCAATTTAGCTGAATGAAAAGCGAAAAAAAAACATATAAATAAAAAATGAAATATATTTTTGGACATTGGAAAACGGCAAGCCGATTCAAGAATGCACTTTAGATGCAGATAAAAAAAAAAAACAAATCCGATTCAATTTCTTGTTGGAAAACTTTAAGAAGGATGAAAATAATATATATATAATTTTAAATAGAATTGATCATAACAAATTTTTAAGGGCGCTGCAAGAATATTAACGATAGAAACAATCGATTCAAATCGATTAATCGATAAGTTTTTTTGTTTTTGATCTCTTGTCAATAATACAAAACAGCTAACAAAACTTCAGGATACATTTTTAGGGCGCTGCAAGAACATAAATGATAATCAAAATAATAATAAATTCGTACTTAATAGAATTAAACCGGATACAGATTTTGGACGCTTCAAGGACATTAACGATAATCCCAATCGATTAAAATCGATACATTTACTGTTTTTGATCTATCAATAATACAAACAACATAAAAAAACTTTAACTTTGTTTAGTTTTTATAATTCTTGGTACTTCCTTTTACTTATACAGTCGAGCTTTTATATAACGAACTTTCGTTTAACACAGTTTTCGTTATAAAGATTTAATTTTTAGAGATCTGAAATTGGGTTCTAGTATATTAAGAACTTTCTCTATAACAAAACTTTTTCTTGTCCCTTTGGAACTTCCACTGTATTTATATTTTGGTATAGCTGCGATAAATATCGAAAAAATATTATTTCATCTAAATTTTTTTTTTTTCAACTTTAATTTTTCCTACTTAAGAGCTATAAGAAAGAAAGGAACAGTTACTTTATTATAAGACTTGATTGTATTTTCTTAGTATAACCAAAGTTTTTCCTAACGTTTTTTGCTAAGGTTATGGAACCTTTTCTCAGCTGAAATTGAGAATTGAAAAATAATCTTTAAAGTTTCGTTTGAAAATGTATTTGTAGCAAACGCATCAAACAATTGCAAGTGCGCCACATATTGCAAGTCAGTCGAGTTGCTAGATGCGCAACGTTGCGAGATCTGCTGCCGAGAGAGAGAGAGAAAGAGAGCTGGCACTCTTCTTGCTTGTCTTTTTTTGGTATTTCGGTTTTGGGGCTTATCGGGGCGTGCGTGCAACATATTGCCACAATTCTCGTTGCCACATTGGCAATTGTGACTGATGGCCAATAAATTCTTCTTGTTGCTTTTTTTGTTTTTTTTGTTCACTCAATGGCCGTAGACACTTGCAACGCGAGCAGCAGCAGCAGGAAAGGGGGTGGTGGGGGGCTTGGGTGCAACATGTCGATGTTCTTTATGTGCGCCAGCGCCAAAGCTTATTAAATAAATCACATACAAAAAAAAAAACGAAAAAAAAAGATTTTCACAGAGCCACAAGCAAAGGCAGGGGGCCCGGGGGGCAGGTCAGGCGTGGAGGGTAACAGGTTACACACTCGGGGTTGGCCACTTGTCATTGCTGGAGCGTTGCAAGTTGCAAACGGCAGCGCCATAAATTCATGCGCCCAATTATCTCATTTGTTCGCATAACGGAAATGTGAGACGCAACGCTGGGGCAACGCAACGCGTCGTTTGGGGCAACGCGATAGATACGAGCGACTTGAGAACACAGAATCTGTAGGATCGTATTTTCCTTAGAAACAACAAACAAAACCAACAGACATTTCATTTATTTTCATTGAATGTCATTTCAATTTTTTCATTTCATTTGGGTTCAAAGGTTTCACTTCTTTCTGACACAAAAGCAAGGCTTGTTTCTGTTTCAGCTTTCTGTTATCAGTTCTGTGGCTCTTATCATCAATGCCCAACAATGCATAAAATATATGTCTGTAAGCTATGGAGTGAAGGGGTCACTGCGGGGGCGCAGCTCGCGTTTTACTCGCTGCCTTTAATAATTATTTGTCCATGACTAATTGGATTTATTGGAATCTAATTTATTATGTTATGCTTATTTAATATTAAATTTATGCGCTGTTTATTTTGTCTTTGTGTTTCTTTCTTTCTTGTTTTTTTTTCATTTATTTTACTATCTGTTTTTTTTTTTGTTGTTGTTTGTTGAGTTGAGGGACGGAGTAAGAGGGGTAAGAAGTAGAGATTGGAGTGTTTGAGTTAGAGCATCCATTGCCATAACAATCAAAAGCTCTATTCTGGTCGAGTTGCGAGAAAAGAATTGCTTAAAAAAAAAAAATATCAGCAAATTTAAAAATAATTGGAAAAAACTATAATTGGAAAAAAACATTTTTCTTGTTAAAATTAATGCTTAGAAATTGTAAAAATATGAAAAAGTTAATTTTTGAAATTTCCTGAAAAAAAACTTATCAAATATAAAGTACGTTACGTTAAGTTTGCTAAAAAAAAAAAAATGATATGATATGTACATATATTAAAGGACTTACAGTCGAACTTCCATAAAAACGAATCTCAAGAAGACAAAAAATAAAAATTCATTTCAGAAAAAACTCGTAATATTAAATGGATATATGATTAAATAAATTCGTTTTATAGAAAACTTATCGTTATCGTTGTTCAATGATGATCAATAACAATATATGAATATGGAAAATGTACAGGATATAATAGCATCAAGGTAAACCTATCTCAACCAAGAGAAAGAATTGAATTTTTGTTCGAAATTTAATGACCAACCAACTTAATAAAAAAAAAAAAAATAATAAACAGCCACGATTTATTATAATCTTTTCTGGCAGCACAACACCTGCTACATATTAAGCATATATGTATATAAATTATTATTATATATGTATATATTTTTATTGGTGTATATATTTGACGCCAGCCACAATTCATAGGCAAGGTCCTTTTGAGCTGTTGCCTTGTTTCTGGGGTTGAAGGGAGAACGGCTCAGAGGCGCCGCTAATGACCCTAATAAACAGTATTGTGGGCGCTACGCATACAAATGAGCATCCGGAGTCCGGACTAGAGCCAAGCGGCGGCAGCACCAACAACAACAACAACAACAACGAGAACCGTTTGCAAAATGTGCCAGCACAAAGTGCAGGACGTCAACACCTTTTTCTGCACAGCTCTCATTTGCTCTCTCTTTTACACACACACACACACACACAAACTTTCTTCTTCTTTCATGTTCTGTCCATCTATCTATCTTACACCACTCCCCACCCCACACCACCCTCTCCAACACACACACACACACACACCACACATTTAATGAGCAATCCATCTGCACAACACCCGCACGTAGTTTAGTGAAATTTGTTGATTTACATGACTTGAAATAACAACAAGAACAACAACTAGCATTTAGATTGTTGGCAACCCTACACACCCATGTGTGTGTGTGTGTGCAAGTCCTTTTTCGCAGCTTAATAAATTGTTTGCCATTAATAACAATAAAAATAGATAATCTCCGTATAACAAATTAATGATGTGCGCCGAGAGCAAAACCAAAGTAAAAACCGAAGCAGACCGACTGCAAGAGCGAGATGCCGAGAGTAACAGCAGTGTAGTTATGTTTGTATGTATGTGTGCATGATGTTGTTAAATATGAAAGGCCTTCACTTATTACACTGTCCAACAAAAGTTTAAAGAAAAAATATATTATATCAAAATTTGTTAAAGTTACATTGCATTTATATTTATAATGTACCCAAAACTGAAGAATTTATTTACAATTTTCAATTAATTTTTTTTCACAATTTATAGCATAATTTCATTTTGGGTAACAAATATACTTGAAATATTTTGAATATAGATCCCAAGCGTTATAGTTTTCAGTTACATTTAGCATATTGAATATATTACTCACTTTGTTTTTTCTTGTCTCAAAAGTTGCCAGTGTTGTCCAGTGTAATTTTTGTGAGCGCTAACGGTGTTTTAAGGTCTTTGGTGGTTGCTTCTGGTTTGGACCTGTCGTTGTGGCTGCAAACCGTTGGACAAAGTCAAAAGTCGCGCCAAGGTGTATGTATGTGTGTGTGTGTGTGTGTGTGTTGGTTGTATGTGGACGTGCCGCTTGCCACAGAAACAACTCCCTCGGGGGCCATGTAGTTGAGTACGGATTTGAAGTAAATTAAAAGTCACTCACACCCTTGAGTACCAACCGGGCCCCCACCCCCTCCTCACCAACCACTACTTTGTCGAGGGTTGTCTACACTTTCTCCCTGCAATGTTGGTCCCTTAACTACACCGCGCTTCCCCTACCCCTACCCCTACCCCTACTCCTGCCCGCTTTCCCCGCTTGGCTAAGCACTTGAGTTCATTATTATGATATTTGGTGTCAGCGCCATCCCCGAGATTTTGTTGCCTGTGCTGCTGCTGTTGTTGTTGTTGTTGTTGTTGTTGTTGTCCTGTTGTGCCTGACCCAGCGCCCCTTCATCTTCATATTTTTTGTTCGTGGGCGTGGCAACGTGTGGGCAAAAACTCAATTATAACAATATGCTCAGATTTATTTCAGCCCAACTAGATATTTTGAACTAATTTTTGTTGTTTTTCTTTTCAATTTACGATTTTATGTTGTTTTTTTTTGGTTCGTTCGTTGGAGCTACCTGATGAGACGACAATGCAGCGGATGAGGCAGCCCATTAAACAAGAAAATAATAGCAACAGCAACAACAACTCGAATCGAATCAAATGAACAGCCCATAAACTAGCCATCGTTGTTGGCCATAACTATGAGCTAATAAGCCGACTTTGCTGCCACTGCTGCCGCTGCTGATGATGATCTAAATAGAAAAAAAAAACCATAAAACTCCGAATCACAGCAAATAAAAGTGGAGCATAACTGAACTAACTCTCTCTCTCTCTCTTTCGTTCGCTCTCTTTTTCTACCCTTTCGTCTCAGCCTTTATTCTTTTGGTTAAAGAAATGCCTGCTAATCATCGCACAATGAAATAAATTATAAACATTGTTCGCTTTTGTAGCCAGGTTTTTTTGAACATGAGCAGCTCTCCGTTCCATACCCTTTCACCGCTCTCCCGCTCTCTTTCTGCCGTTCGCTCTATGCCTGTCCATAGCTTACGCGTACCCGCTGTGAAAATTGAAAAGCGCTCGAAAATAAATAGAAAACGTTGAGATTAAAATAAGCACAAAACAACAACAACAACAAAAGCACAGGCGCAAAGATTAACACCAAAACCTTCTGGCCCAATCAATGATTCCAAAGAGTGTGAATAAATTAAGGCATCAAGATCATAATACCAAATGATCGGCCACGATAAACACTTTGATTAGCAGTATGTGTTCCCCTCCGTTCGTTTGTATGTCCGTGTGTGTGTGTGTGTGTGAGTGAGTGGCAACTCCCGCTGCGAAATTGATATGGAAGCGGCAGCAAAATGAGCTAACAACAACACAAAACCAACCAATAACCAAAACTTTAACCGAAAATAACAAAAGAAACATCTGCTCCAATATGCCCGATGAGAAAATACCCAGTTATTTACACTGTATTTAATTATTTTCGCGTTTGTAGTTTTCACAAATAACCGACCGCACGCACAAATTCCAATGGGATGAAGGTGTCACCGTTAACTAATTTCATGATTTCATGATCCACGACGCCAAGCAGTAAAAGTGTTACTCGCACTCTCACTCTCTCTCTGCATATGCTGCTCTCTGCAGCAGATGTGTTGTCCTTCATTTCGTCAAATTGCAATATTTAGGCGAGTGAGCGAGCTAGTGCGAGCGCACCAAATCACAAACTACAGTTAACTATAACTGTTCTTCTATTACCTACGCTGTGTAAAACTATGGAATGGGGACGTTAAGACTAGCTAATAACATTCAGGCTCACATACTGCTACACAACAGTTTTAAACAGATTCGTTACACCCATTTTGACAGCATATTATTTAATGGGTATCCGACTCAAATAATACCAAATGCGTTCGTTGTCTTGAAGGTTGTTGTGGCTCAAGAGAGAGAGAGGCAACCGAACAACAGCAAAATGCCTCATAATTATGACAATCAGTTGTTGTTGTTGTTGGTGCTGTTGCTGTTTATGATGAAGCGTTAATCCGCATTGTTCAGTTGTTGGCTTAAGAATCTGTTACAGAAAACTTAAAAGCGTCGTTTTAATAACTTTATTGATTTCGATTAAGCGCTATAACGTAGGGTGCACAGCATTTTGTGTTGAGCATATCAAATAGTTTGTTCGCAATGGTTTATTTTGCGGAATATAATGTTAAGATACAGTTATTAAAGCCGATAATAATCAGAATTGAAGAAAAAGACATAGTACAGTCTTCCATATATCGAGCGAAGTTTTTTCTTGTCCCCTTGAGATTTGTTTAATCAAAGTTCGACTAAAAAAAAAGGATTAAGATCGTCTGTTGAATAGTTAAAATTAAAGTAAGATTCATTTATTTGTAACTTGGTAGCGCAACTGATCTGTCGAAGATGCCAAACACAACTTAACATCTCTAAGCCCAATAAACAACAATTCACGAACAATAAGGCAAGCACAACAATATTTTTTAGGCCCAATAAAAAACCCATTTAACCAATGCTCAGATACCCAAGCAGAACCAGATACAAATACTACAGCAAAGGTGAATCCGTAAAATTATGAGCCAAAGCAGAGATTTGACTTGAATTTTGGTTTTTTTTTTTTGTGTTTGTGTGTAAGAAAAATATTTAATGAAAAACGTGTGAAGAATAGTTAAAAGGCGACCAATTTGATTTGCATCAAAAAGTAATTGAGCCACAAAAGTTATGGATGCTCGACGGGGGCACACGACCACAAAAAAAAAATGAACTAAAAAGAGTTGAAAAGAAGTAGGAGCTGAGGGGAGAGTGCGCAGAGGGAGCGAAAGAACGAAAGAAAGAGAGCGCGCGAGAAGTGAAAATCTTTCAAATCATGCACAATTATTAAAATACATAAACGTAATAATCATATCAACAGGGCGCAGCAGCATCGACAGCCGAAAAGTATAGAAGGGACGGGGGGGGGGGGGGTGTCGGTGGAAGGAGTGCAGCACACAACACGCGGAATCATTAACAGCAACACCAACAGGAACAAGCAAAGCGCAAACACTGAAAAAATTAATAAGCAATAAAATTGCCATGAAATGAACTTCACAAATTCCCATGAAAGCGGGCCGCTGTTGCCGTCAACGTCGACGTCACGCTGTGCACGGCAGCAGCAGCGGCAGCAAACAACAACAGCAACAGCAACAACAACAACAGCAACTAGCAACCAGTTAAACTTATCGGGCTTAAAGTTTAAACGGTTAATTGTAGCTTACCGCAACTTGTGCCACAAAAAAAAACACAAATACAAAAAAAAAACCAAAATGAAAATAAAATAATACAACTGAATGCTAATTCAATTGACACATTTTGTGGCATGCAACGTCGACTCCAAACTGCGCTCCAAAGCGTAGAGCAGAATGCGAGATCAGCCTGTTTTCTCGCTCTCTCTCTCTCTCTCTCTCTCTCTAACTTACTTACTGGATTAAACCGTTATTAAGTGAAAGGATAAATAATTGCCCTGTGGTACCAAAAAAAAATCTTATTCTTTTAAGTTCAGGAAATTATGTTTTCTTATATGAGCTACTATAAAAAAATTAAATTTTTCAAAATTTCCTTGCTTGTTAAATTTTTTATTGGTAATTGTCTTTGCATCTAGTTTAACAACAAATAAAAATAAAGCACCAAGGGCTTTTTTTGACGTTATTAAATGATTTTTATCCCAATTTTATGAGTAATGAATATGTTTGTTGGAGTCCTTAACGTTCAGATCCTTACCTACTTACCCACCACCTTACTTTATGCTTGACGTTGGTGACAGAAGCATTCCATTTGCTTTTGATTTCTTACAGCTGAAAATTGAATTTTGTTTTTTATATGCTCATAATTTGATTTGACAATTGACAATTCGATTTTTAATATGTTTGAACATAAATCGCAAGTCATTCCCGTCGCAATTCTCTCCAAAAAATAAAAACACTTTTCGTTTCATTTATGCGTATTTTTCATGCCATTTTTATATAATGTGTTTTCTTTTTATTTTGGTTTTCCATTAAATTCTTTGCCAATTTTTTATTTGACCAAAAAAACAAAAAAAAAAAAAACATTTTAATGATGTAATTTTTTTTTTCGTTTGGTTTTTACAATTTGCTTTTTACTTTCTTGTTGGACAGTATTTGTAGATATTTGCTTGTTTTTTTTTTTTAATACAATTTATGTACTTTGCATTCTATTTGTTTAATATTTTTTGCGTGTTTCATATATTTTAAATATGTACTTTAATTTTTATTCTTTCACTAACTCATTATTTTTCATAATTCTTCATTTTAATCAGGACAAAAAAATTCAATTGTTTTGTTTTGTTTTTTTTTTTGCTACTTTATAGTTACATTTTTACACACACTCACCCAGCCACACACACGCATACATACTCAGGCAAACAGCACAAAAAAAAATCTTATTTTTATATATAGTTATTAAATATTTATTTTATATTTATCGTTAATATTACCATTTCATCTTATAAGCACTGCTTAGCCAGAAACAAAATTCACAAAAAAAAAAAATATTATTTAATTTTTAACTTAAAATTAATATAAAATGCGCGCTACGAAGCTAATTTTTAGTCTCTCTTGGAACATTAAAAAGTACGAAAAAAAAATAATAATAAAAATAAACAAAACAAAAACTTTGAATAAATAAAATCACTTAGCTATATTCAAGCTCAGAGCCCAGAACTGGAGAGTGTATTTAAGAACTTATAAGAAATGTGAAAAAACCCTTAAGGATTAGAATTCTATATAGTAAATTAAAGAAACCGCAAAGAAAGTTATTAACGAAATGAGCAAAAAACACATTTAGGAACTCATAAATATATATATTCAAATGACAAGGAAGTTATTATATAGTATGTTTTTTTTTTGTTTTTCTGTTTTTTTTTTTAGTTTCAACTGAGTTTGAGGTGACCCCAGTTCCAGTACTAGTCCAAGACCCATTCCCTTTCCCATTCCCTTTCCCGAGCCCAGCACCAGACGACCCCGTCCAGTTGCAACTTCAGGATATTATTGTATATTGTTGCTGTTGTTGCTGCTGCTGCTGCTGCTGTAGGAGGAGGGGGAATTCCTCACGTATTGTTAAACAGCAGGGATTCAATGCTAAACGGATTATTTCGACGCATGCTGATGGGCGAGGTCTGGTGGACAAGATTGGCGGCAGCTGCCACTGCTGCCGCTGTTGCTGTCGCTGCCGCTGCCGCCGCTGCTGCAGCGTTATTGTGGTGCTGTGTATTTTGCAGGTTGAGTTGATGGAATGCCTTGGCGGGGAACAGCAATGATGATTTCGGTGATGCCGATTCCCGCTCGTTCTCATTCTCGCCAGCATCCGATAACTCCGAGTGCATATAATTATTACCACCACCAGCACCACCGCCGCCGCCGCCGCCGGCTGTACCATTGCTGTTGTTGTGCAGGTTTGGTGGCGCCGCTGAGCTGGGACTGCCCAGACTATAGCTGCCGGCACGTGAACTATCACCATCGGCATCGAGTCCAGCGCCGCTGCTACAGTGATGCAGCCCATGATGGCCATGGCTCGAGCCCAGTCGAGCGGGACTAACCGCATCGCTGTCCAATTCATCGTCGCTATCGGTGCCGCCAACCACATCGATCTGTATGCCATCGTCCTCCAGATCGGAGTCGGAGAATGTGCCATTCGCCTTATGCTGTGATATGTATTCGGCCTTTAAAGCCTCCAAATCCACCGTTATGCCCTTCGCCTGCAGCTTACGCGCCTGCCTATCGATTGCCTTGGCCAGCTTCTTGCGTCGTCGCGCACTGCCCAAAAAAAAAAGCCAAAAGAGAAGAAAATAGCATAAATTATTTATTTAGATTTTTCTTTCGTTCTCTTTCGAAGCAAAGTCCTGCCAACTTTTTCTTGAATATCAAAAAACAAAACCCCAGAAAAATTGAAAACTATAAATATTACAAAAAATAATATTACCGATTGGACGATCACCCAGAAATTAGTTTACCTATCTAACAAATACTTGAAAATCATAATGGGGCTGCCAACTTGTTTCAAATAAACCAAAAACCTTTAAAAATGTCCCAGAAAAACTGAAAGTCAGAAAGCTAAAAACATTCCACAAAACGATCAAAAACCAGAACTTAATTATACTTTCACAAAAATACTTAAAAATCATATCGGAGCTGCCAACTTGTTTCATATATAAACAAAAACCTATCAAAAATATACCAGAAAAATGTAAAGCTAGAAATCTTCAAATACTCCACTAAAACGTTCAACAACCAGAACATAACTTTTCTATTGAACAGATACTTAAAAAACATATCGGGGCTGCCAACTTGCTAACGTAAATCGAACTCCAGAAAAAAACGCCTAATTTATTTTTGATCTAAACTTAAAGAAAACATAATCGTTGAAGTACAATCTCATGTGCTGCCAATCTATGAAAATATTAATATAAAAGAGCTGCCAACTTGCCATTTACGTAACAATTACATTCGAACTACCATATAACAATCTTTCGCATAACAAAGTATACTTTTTATAACGAATTCATTTACATTTTTGGTTCTCGACTTTAAATTTATTGTATGGTAGTTCGGTAGTTCGCCTGCTTTTGATTTAAGCCAATAAGTGCTGTCAACTTGTTTTGCCGAATTTATTTTCAAAGAACTTACCGCTCCTTGGCTTTGAGCTCGTTGGGAGGAATTGGTTCGCCGCTGCAAGTTTGCGGCTGTGCATTGTGTGCGGGTCGTCCAGGACCCTTTTTGGTGTGCTCACGCTTCCGGACCTTGGCACGTCGATTCTGGAACCATACCTATCTGGAACAAAGCGTATAATCTCAGCAAAGATGCTCTCTCTCTCTCGACAATTTAAACATTTGCCATCCTACAAATTTCAATTCAATCCAATTGAAACTGAACTCACCGCAACACGCGACTCCTTGAGATCGAGACGCATGGCAAGCGCCTCACGCATAAATATGTCCGGATAATGGCTGGCGGAGAAGGCGCGCTCCAGTTCCTCCAGCTGCCATGAGTTGAAGTTGGTGCGCGAACGTCGACGTTTTGCAGCACTGCTATCATCATCGCCATCACCGGGAAATCCTGTAAAAAAAAATACAAAAATAAAAGGAAATTAAAAACAAAGTAAATATATTTTCGAGCTTATTTCAACTAATTGCGGTTCAAAACTAGATACTTTAGCGCACACTTAGTTTACCCCTATAATTAAGTGTTGGAAAATGATTTAACACAATAATGAAAACAACAAACCAAAACAACACTATACAAAATATGCATAAATATTCATAATCATATATTTCAATTACAAAAACCATGCCAGCCCACCCAGCGTACTAGTTGCCACAGATCCAATGCCTAATAACATGTGTGGCACACACACACACACACGCACACCCCTCGACCCTGTTTAACCCTTTATCCCCCTTTTAACATGGCATATATCCTTTAACATTTGCCGTCGGCGAGGCGACGATACAAACCAAACAATTTAATTACGTTTCTATTTCGCCCCATTTCCATCTGCCACACATAGTTTTCAACCAAAAAATAATAATTCAGGGGGCGTGGCAAACACACACACACACACATACACACAAAACGATGTTGTGAGCTGCATGCAAAAGCTTGGCAATTTATCAAATTAGCTGCGATCGGGCCAAGCGAATCTTGCACGAAAGCCGACAAAAGCCAAAAAGGTGTTTTGGTTTTTCTTCCTTTTTTTTTCGAGACGCTTTCGGACTCGGAAAACCAAAAACAACACGCACACTAACACACACAGCACAGGTCAGCTGCATAAGGATGCTGTGTCAAGGGCGGAGCTAAATTTTAATAAATTGAATAATTGTGAGTTTTGTTCATTAATTTTTGATTGAAAAAAAAAAAATACTTAAAATTCTTTTTATATAAGTGTAAATCATCTTCAGTCAAGTCAAAAACCACTTGAATAAAGATAGAAATTGAATTAAATTATTAAATCTTAATTGGTAATTCCTTTTAGTTTCAATTCATTTATTAATTATAATGTGTTTTCCAACTCAAAGGCTTTTAAACTTGCTCAAGATCTGATATGAATTTTTTGTGATTTCTAAGTTCAATTCGTATAATTTTTAATCTAAATTTTAACTTTTTTATGTTCAGCCAATCTTAAATAATTCAAGTTCGACTTTAAGTTCATGTTTGATAATGCCAATTTTATGTATTATTCAAAGTTTTATTATTATTATTAGCATTTTCACATTATATTTAAAAACTCATTCAAAATTCAAGCGATTTAAATAAACAAATGACTGCTAATCGCAGGGCTGCATCACTCATTGGATTTACTTAATTTTTTTTTTTTTTTTTTTGTTCAAAGCGCGTGTCAACATTTTGCTTATGAATGCACTCACACACCCATTATTCATGCAAAAGGGCATTCAATTGAGACTGATTAATGTGCATTAATTTCCTTTTTTTGTTATACGTAAAATACCGTTTTTATAAATTTTACTACATATAATATTAGTAAATGCACTCATTATATTCTATATATCTTTATATTATTATTATTATTATTATGGGTATAGCTTTTAATTATATGTATGAGTACTCTTTCCCAATGTCTTCTCCCTCCTCTTTTTTGAGTTGCTTGCTGCATTTTGCCACTTTGTAAACACATATCCTTAACTATGCCCACAATCTCAATTCAACGAGTCGAATGTATCCCAACTTTCCCTCCATTCCCACCTCGCCCAACTGAAAGTAATACGCCCATAATTATGGGTTCTGTGCCGTTTGCTGTTAAGTGTATCTAATTATGCGCAAGGCGCTGTATTACGTTTCGCCGACGACAACGACGCCGCTTTGGCCAAAAGCGACAAAAAACTCGTTTGTTTTAAACGACTCAACGCAACGCAACGGTCAGCCTATATATATGTGTGTGTTAATAACTCAATAACCAAACACCAACAACACACAATAATAGAGACATTAAATAGCAAAGCGACAAAACGTTCCACCTAGCCGAAAACAAAAAGGGGGGCGCAGCGGCGTTGCCGCATTTCACAAAGTTTAAGTGCAAAATGCATTTTTATTAGGGCGGACAAAGTGCATTCAAATGACTTAATAATAACACAGACAAACACTCACACACACATAATTTATAGGTGGTTTTTTGGTTTGGTTTGGTTTGGGTTTCGGTACGGTTTGGTTCTGTTTCTGTTTCTGTGATTTGTGCCTTGTGCAAAAGTATAATTGAAATTTATTATGATTATATTGCGCCCACCGTGTGCCAAATGCCATGTGCAACGAGCAATGTGCAATGTGCCACCACCATCATCATCATCATCATCATCATCATCATCATCATCCAACTGCAATTTGGCAACGCTGCAGCGCAGCCTAAACTCAAACTGAGAGAGAGAAACAGAATACTAAGAAATCGTAGCAAAACGAGTTGTTTGTTGTTGCTGTTGTTTGTGCATGCCACAGACACATTCCGTGGCATGCCACGTTCGTTTACAGAGCGCGTCAGCCAAGCAATATAACTGTTATACACCCTTAACCTTAAACACACCCCCTCACCACTCCCATTCACCCCTTCTGTGGACAAGACGCGCGCGCGGGCCACTTAAGTCATAAAAATTAAGGCAACTACAACAAATGGGGCGAAATGGCTAAAAGAAACAAAATCAAAGCAAAATGCTAAAAAAAAACAAAATTAAAACTCTTTTTTTTTTTTGTTTTTTTGGCCTGTCCAAATTGAAGTTTAACACAACAAAAACAACAGCAATTTGAACAAAGGGTATGCCCAAGTTGTGGTTGCAAGTTGAGGGTGAATGCCCCCCCTTTGAAAAAAAAAAAACTTAATTGCAGGCAAAGAACAGCAAATGTTTATTACCTTAAATCGTTCGTAAAGGAAGGATTTGCAGTGCATGCATGTCAAATCAAAGCACGCCAATTGAATTGCCTAATCAAAAAGCGGGTACTCATTTGCACTCATTTGAGTTAGTCGAACAAAAAAAAAACAATTGTGATATAATATGTGGGTGTACTTTTCTTCTCTTTGAATCAAACAATTAAACAATATTTTTCTTTCTGAATGAATATTTGGCGGGTACTCATTTGCACTCATTTGAGTTAGTGGAAAAAAAAAAATTTGATATAATTTGTGGGTGTATTTTTCTTCTCTTTGAATCAAACAATTTAACAATATTTTTCTTTCTGAATGAATATTTGGCGGGTACTCATTTGCACTCATTTGAGTTAGTCGAAAAAAAATTGTGATATAATTTGTGGGTGTATTTTTCTTCTCTTTGAATCAAACAATCAAACAATATTTTTCATGAATATTTGTGAGGTTTTCTTTATTTGTTTAGCTAAGCTAAAATGCTATTCATTTTATATTCATTTCATTTGTCTGAAAAGTATTCAATTATAAGCTTTTATCTAATTTAAAATTTATTAACAAAAAATATAAATTTGATCTAAAAAAAATATTCAAGTTCTGAGTTCAACTTATATTAATTCAGTACACTTTTGATATTTTTTTTAAAAGCTTACAAAATTCAATTCAAAATACTTAGGCATAACTATTACAGTGGATTTTCCGTATAAGAAAGAAAGAAAAGTCTTTCTTTCTATTTAAAGAATTTTCTGTATAACGAAGGATTTTTCCTGTGCCATTTTAAAGCTTTAAGCTGAAGGATTTGTTTGTAAATAATCTTAAAAACTTTTATTTGAAACCAAAATTGAATAGTAAATCTATCTAGAACGTTTTAAAAAACTTTTCCTCAACAAAGAAAATTAAAACTTTTCTTGGACACAGAAAATATAATAATGGAATTTCCATAGTTGTGGATGGACCCTTTTAGCGCTTGACCCAAAAACCTCATTACGAAAACGGAAATACTTTAAAAAAAAATTGAAATCAAATCTATTTGCGAGTCGACGGCGTCGGCGGCGGCGATTCATCATCTGTCAGTTTGTCATAAGGCGGAAGTTGTGCCAACTCCTTCGACTCATTTCGAATTCATTACGAGAATCCAAAGAACAAACAAACAACATGAAGAAGCATTCAAAAAACAAAATGGCGCCGGCCACCGAAAAACCGAAAAGCCGAAAAATCGCATGATAAATGATTTCGATCGTTTTATGACAGTTTCTTCATTTCCGGCATGAAATGAGCAAAAACAAATGAAAAACAGAAAAACCGGAGCATGGCCATGTGACGTGATGTTGATGTGTGCAACCCTGCCCCACAGCACCGTCTAACACCTCACGATGCGAAAATGTTGTTTGTTACTGTTCGTAAAACAAAAAAAAAAAACAAAAATGATTAATGAGCATTGGCAACGACGACGACGACGACGACTAAAAAACGATCCCAACACCCACCCAGCACCACGCCCACTACTCATGTGTGTGTGTGTACGCCCACGTCTTGTTGGTACTCCGCAATGGTTTTGGGGAACATATATATATATCTGACTATCTTCAATCTCGAGCGGGGCTAATCAAATTGAATCAAATCAAATTAATAATTACTTTTGTAAGATGGCGCGCGATGCATGCACGCGGCCAGGAAGTGGGCGCTGTCTGTCTCCTACATAGTCCCCCTCCCCTCCCCTCTCTCACTCGATGGCAATTAATTAAATGTCGCCCCTGGTGCGCGATGGTCCCCGCGGCTTCGTCGCGGCGCATAAAGTGCAGAGCCAAGTTAATAACCCGCAACAAAACAACAAAAAGCTGCCTCACTTCAAGTGCACACCTTTGGTTTTTGCCACGCCCATACACATACATGCTACACGCCCCTGGCCCCCCTCCATCACACACAAGCCCAAAAGCATTGGATATATGCATTATGGCCATAATTACACACAACTAGCCATCATTTGTTAATGCTAATTGGCCAATGAGCCGCGGCACTCCAAACTTGCTTTGGACTTGAAAGACGCGCCTTTTAGCCCGGCTTATTGGCCATGCCGATGCCGAACTGCTGCTGCTGCTGCGGCGCAATCAAAAACGCAGCGTTCTCAATTGTTGGCCATAAGCTCATCAATTTGGCTCACTGATTGCTCGAGAGCAAATGGATAGATTTTCTAATGGCCAAAAGAAAATCATAAACGAAAGCAAGCGAAACGCGGCAGAGCGAGAAATAATATTGGGTTTTTCCTTTCCAACTTACAAAAAAAAAAAAAATTGATGAAGAAGCTGTGTGAAGCGTTTAGCAAGATTCTATTAAGAGCGTTGAAAATTACAGATTAGAAAAAGATTAATGGAAAATCGTATATGCATTTATCGATGAATCAAATAAGGCACAATGATAAATGTTGCCCCCGAAATTAATCGATTATTGAACTTTATACTAAATGCAACTAATAATCAGAAGTGGAAAAACTTAATCAAAAGCAACTTAAATAGCATTAAATGGGGAATAATAATATAGTTTCGATATCTGTACAAATATTATCATAAAAAAAAATTATTTTCTTTCTTTTTAGTTCTTTGTTCAAGTTAGAGAAGGGTTTTATAATGGAATATTTTTGGAATTAGAGAAATGAATGTAAAAGAAACTGAAGTTATTTCCGGATCTTGAAAAAAAAAGCGGTTCTATTTTGCCAATTTTATAACAATAAATTTATCAAATGTATGAAGTTGTGAATTACAAAAAACGATTTAAGATCTTTCGATGATTTAAGTAAAATTCACTAATATTAGACCCGAAACATTAGTTTTAACTAATCTGCTAATTATAATATTATATAAAGAAAAAACTCTTTAGTGATTCTGAATAAAAAATTTTTTGTAGACACTATATAAGTCGATTGAATGATAATCATAATGATGATGATGATTCCTACTGTCATTGTCGTATTCATTTTGATTTGAATTTGAATTTCGAATCAGTTTCAAAACAGTTTTGCTACGCGACCTTCATGTCTCTGTCTCTCACAGCAGGCATCTCGCATCGCAGATCAAGCAATAGTATTATAGATAGTTCCCGGCCCCAAACCTACTTTGTATGCAATAAAATCAATCGGATTTTTACATAATAAAAGCTGATTAACTAAATCAATAAATAAGTTTAGCAGGTAGCAAAAGTCAAGCGACCGACGACTGGCACAAAACTGACAAAACCCCGAATACATTTTGCACATCGGCTAATTGAATGAATTGGCATTTTTGTATATAATCATATATACATAGATAATGAAATGATAGGGTCTCAATCAAAACTAATCTCGCAAACTTCTCCTTTTGTGACCTTTAATGACGCCACCCGGCAATTTCGCAATGATTCAAAATTCATTAGCCAAAAAAAAAAGGTTTGTGAATCGAATAGAAATACAAAAAAATAAATAATCCGTAAAATGAGCATAAATAAAATTCGTTTGACTTTGAATTGAATAAAGTTAATTGATTTCTTGGGAATGCATATGTTATAGCTCTTCAGACAACTTTATTTGTTGGCCAATTAAATTGGCTAATAATAGCCAATTAAATAAATGATAATAATTTTTTTATTTGGAAATTAATTATTTCTTTAGAAAAATGTCATTGGCTTTGAAATAAATCAATGAAATCAAAATCTTCTTTAACTTTTGACAATAATTATATATAGGAATCTTCAGTTTGTTTGGTGGTAATATTATAATAATAATAATATAATTGTGCAATTATTTTACCAAAAAGTTTGTAAAGAACCTGCGTTTTGAAGTTGATCAAGTTGATTTCTAAGAAGAAAAAGAAAAATAGAAATTCTTAAGGTCTTTTCTTTTGATTTGATTTCATTCTAAAAAAAAAGGATCATCAACTGAAGTTTAAAACTTAAAAACGATCTTTCTATATAATTAACGAAATTTGGTTACTAAATCCCTTGACTTTTTTTTTTGTCCTATCGGAAAATTCAAAGTTAACTCGAAGAAATAACCTTAAGAGTTTCTTAGACATTGAAAAGGAATAAACGAAACCGAAAGATCATACGATTTTTTTATAACTTTAAATTTGCAATATTAATTTTGAAACTTAAACTAAATTTAACTTGAAATAAAGATCTTAGATCAAGTAGAACCCTTAAGAATGTTTTTTAAATGTTAAAAGGAAAGGAAGAAATTTTTTTTTTGTACTAAAAATAAGAAATACTCTATCCGAATTTTGTACTTGAATCAAGATTTATGCTTGATTGAAAATACTGTTTTTTTGTAAATTATTTTCTATCCTTCTAACTGAATAAAAAATGTATATTTATTGGGGATTTTCTTTTTCGGAACTTACCGCCATCTTCGTTGGAACCCTCGCTGGGCGGTCCTGCAGGCGGCAAACTCTGCCGATTGCCGATCATGAGGCGATGCTGTATAGTTGCCACGGTGCTGGCAACAGCGGCAACCGCTGTCGTCTGGGCGGCACTAACATTGCGCAAGGCAGCTGCACTGAGACCGGTGAGATTGGCAAAGGCATTGCTGGCATTTACCGCCGCCATTTGGGTGGCAGCCGCTGCCGCAGCGGCAGTGTTGGGATGCCCGCCGGCGGCAGCCTCGAATCTGGGTCGGCCCAAGAATGGGCCGTTGGGGCCAAAGACGCCGGGCACACCGAATTGTAGAAAGGGTCCCCATGGCGGTACACGTACACCGCCGGGCGCCAATTGGGCGGCGGCGGCATAGAGCTGCAGTGCAGCCGTCGGATGCAGTCCCTCCGACGGCATGGTGATGGTATTACCGCCGCTGCTGCTGCAACTGCTGCTGCTGGAGGCGCCACTCAAACGTTGCTGCAGTTGCGGCGGCGTTGCGGCCAAATGGCTGCTGTGACTGTGATTCGAACTGTGACTCGAACTGTGACTTAAACTGTGACTTGTCCTTTGACGTTTGATTTCGGTGTTGTCGCAACTGTTGTTGTCTTCCTGTTTGAAGTTTCGATTGTTATTGTTGTTGTTGTTGTTATTATTGTTATTGTTGTTGTTAATATTGCTGAGCTTTTTGCTCTCCGTTGTTATTGGCTGTTGTTGTTGTTGTTCTAGTACCATTATGGCCCAATCTGCAGCAGTTGTTGTTGTTGTTTTAAGCCATGGAACGAACGTCTTGAAGTTTTTGTTTTAATATTAACACACTTAACTTTTATATGCACACAACATGCATGCACTTGTCGCACTTCGGCTTAACCGTTAGTTTTTCTATTTTCGTTAGTTTTACGTGCTCAAAAAAAATTAGTGCCCTTTGCCGTCGGCCGGCATTGTGCTTTAAGGAATGCAAAAAACAAATAAACGCAAACGCACGCACACACAAACACACATACACACACACACGCACGCACGCACACACAGATGCAGTGACAGACAATGAATGGTATAATGGAACTTTGAGCGCGGCTCTCAATTAAAAAAAAAAACAAACAACTTTAATAGTTTACAGTTCAGATCGTGTGCCTTTGCGTATGTTTTTGTTGTTGTTGTTGTGTATTATTAGGAGAGTGAGAGAGAGTTTGCGGGGCAGCAGCAACAAGCAGCGGACGACGCAAGCGCTCGCAATGAAAATTCAATTTGAACTGAGCGCCGCTGACTACGCGCCACGCGAGGAAACCGACAAAACACAGCGCAAGCAAGAATCGTTCAGGCGTCAGCGTCAACGTCAACGGCTGCGCGCAGAGAGCGACAAACGCGAGCGTGCAAAAGAGCGAGAGAGAGAGAGCGCGCGCGAGAGTGGGTAAGTGTGTGAGCGTGGGCAATATGTGCAAGCGAGTCAGACAGATACATAGCTGGGCTACAAAAATGCAATACAACCACCGTTACCACCACGAATACCAACACCAACACCACCAACCCAAAGCAAGCAGCGGCAGAGATTGTTGCCATGTTGTTGCGGTCGCTGTTGATTGTGTATGTGCGTGTGTGTGTGCGTGCGAGCGAGCTGGAAATTCATCAAAAAGCAACAACCACTTAATTTTTATATGCGCAGCGTCGCCTGTTTCAATTTTGATCAACTTGGCGGCGGCTGCTGCTGCTGCTGCTGCTGCTGTGGACATCGCTGCTGCTTGTTGTTGTTGCTATTATTATTATTCTCCCTGGGTAATTCATATCAAAGAAATGCTGCTATAACTGTGAGTGTGTGTGTGTGTGCGTGTATGCTTCTTGTGCATGGCCATTTTCAATATGGAGTCACCAGCGTAACTACAAACAGCCAACAGCAAGTGGGAGCGAGACAAACAGCTGTCGTCTGGCCACTTTCATTGGCTGTCGAAAGCTTTATGAATAGTGGGAATTTTTCGCCGACTGAGGCGCCATTGCCAACAAACGACTTGAAGTGTTTTCAATTTTCTTTGCATTCGAGAATGCGTGTGGGTGTGTGTGTGTGTGTGTGTGTGTTTGTGTGCAAGCAACTTTTCCAAGGGCGGAGTTATGCAGCATTTTTCAATTTGCAGCACATCAAATTATTATGCTTTACTCTGCTGCTGCTGCTATTGCTGCTGCTGCCGTCGTCGTCGTCGACGCTCGCAAACTGCGCTGCTACCAATAACCATAAATGGCAATTTCGCAGCGCCAAATAGAAAATGAAAATTCGTTAACAATTAATTAGCAAACGATATTGTTTGGCGACATCCACCCCCCCCCCCCCCACAAACCCGTTCCTGACCCTACTGAATTTTCTTAGCAGTTTTTGGCTAACATTTTTTCTTCTTCTTTCTATTTTGGTTCTTTGCTCTTTTCAATTAAAATCTCTCTCTCTGTCTTTCACAGCTGCAGCTTTCAGCGTTGCTTACTTCATTTTTACTTTGGCTGTTATATATTTTTGTCTTCACTTTGCGAGTGCGAGCGAGATGGCCATAGCACGGCACGAGCTGTGGCAGACACAACGGCGACCAATTTGCTTTTAATTTGTTAACATAAACGCCTCGCACTTCGTACCGCACCGCACCGCACCGCAACGCCCCCGACGCATGTGACTCCAACTTCGGCTACAGCTTCAGTTACGTATGTGTGTGTGTGTGTGTGTGTGTGTGTGTGTTTTTGGGCTGCGCATGAATCATTCATTTTATTAGCGCAGCTGACTGCGACGCTGACTGCAGCAGCAGCAGCAGCAGCAGCGCAGCTCCACTTAACCCATTTGCTGTGCAGCATCCAAACACCCCCACGCGCACGCCCCCAACAGCCCCCACCACCCGTTTTTCGGAACGTTTTGGTCAGCAAAAGCTGGCTAAAAGCTGAAGCAATCAATGTCATTGTCTTTTGGCCGGGTTTGGGTTTGTCTGTCTATAAAACATATTTTTGTGTGTTTTGTCTTTTGCTGCCGCCACCACCCCCAAACGGACAGTTGCTACACAAGCCCCAACGCCCGCTCTTTTGTCCAGTTGCAGTGTCAACTGTTTTGTTGGCAGGTTACTTAATTGCTCTCAGCTCCATCCACAATCTCCCACCCTCTCTCTCTCTCTCTCTCGTTGTCTCTCTCCCCCTTTTCGGCCCCTCTTCGTTGCTTGTCACATGTCCACCCGTTTTTTGCCTGGTGTTAATTTTATTAATGACATACAACGCCACTGGCCAACACCTCCCCCCTCCACCACTCTTCGGGCAATCTATATTCGCGTTGTTAATACAATTTTCATGCGTACGAAAACTTAATTAATTCTGTGTGCCACAGATTGTTGCAAAAGTTTTTCCTACCTTTCCTACCAATTTTATTTTTTCATTTCTTTTTTTTTTCATTTCTTGTTTTTGCTTCAACCAAAATGGCAGCTGTCAGTCGTCCCGCCCGCCTTGCCATCCGTCGGCTAAACCAAATGAATGAATTTTAATTATTTTTTGTGTTTGCCCTAGCCTCACGACACCCCCGCCCCTGCCCCTGTCACCCACCCACCACTCGCACACTAAGCAAACAAGAAAGAGAGAGAGAAGAGAAAAGTTTTTGGTAAAGCGAGAAAAGTTTTTGGAGCAGGTAGCTAAGGCAAAGTTTTTCCTTCACTTGCCGGAAATACACTAAGCCCCCCACCCCCTTACCCCACGCTTCAGCCAACATGCCACAAGCAATGAAAATAATATAGGAAACATCAGAGTTGAGCCCCAAAAAGAAAAAACATAATCAAAAAGAAGAAGAAGAAGGCGAAAAAAGAAGCATCTTAAGCAAAAGTTGCATATAGCCAATGTTTACTTTATATATATCAGATATATGTATATTGATCTATGCACTATAAACCAACATAAATTTATAATATAAATATGAACAATAATTTTTTGAAGCAATTCTGTTTACAGTCGAACTTCTATATAAAAAAATTTTCATCAAACGAAATTTTCGAATTAATTTTTTAATTGTAAATTGCGAATTTTCGCTATAGCCAAGGTTTTTCTTGTCCCCTTTTGAGATTTGTTTTATTGAAGTTTGACTGTAATACAAAAAATGTAAATATAAAAATGAAGTTTCTAGAGTTAGGATTAATACTAGTTTTAAACCATTATAAACGGGAAAAAACATTATGTAATAGTTTTGAATATAAAAAGAAAAAATGTTTTCAAAAATTATGTATAAAATTTAGAACTTAAGGCTATCAGTTGGGCTTTTAGTTTATTACTTTACTTAAGGATTTTTTTTTAATTAATACATTTTTTTCGATTTTATTATAATATTAATCAACCTACTTAAAGGTTATAAAATATTGAGAAACAAAATATATTTACCTAAAATTTATGAAAATAAATAAAAATATAGAAACAGTTGTCAATTATAAAAGCGACTTATATTTGAATTAACCTTAGTAAAAATAATATTAAATAAACTAATAAATGATAATTTTTTTAAAAGAAATTTTATGGTTGGAAAAAATTATAAAAAAAATGAAGCTTAGAAAATATAAAAAATGCTGTCAAAAGAACATAAAAACATACATTCATATGTTACATATACAAACAAAATCATTACATATACTATATGTATATATGTACTTTATATATATACATCTCAAAGCATCTCAAAGTTGGCTTGCCATAATGACAATTTTTTATCATCAGAATTCTACACTAAAATAATGCACATCCATATAAATTTATATTTATTAAGAAATTGTTTGTTAATATTCTTTAATATTAATTTATATAGTTTAAGTTAAACTCAAACAATAAACAATTGCACTTGCTTTGCTGTTGAGCAGCACAGCACACTGGGAAATAATGAAATGCTATAAAATACTGGGAATTTATGTACGTGCCATGTAAATGTTGGGATATTTGTGTCCAGAGCGACCGTTTGAAGCAGAAATTGCCGTTTGATTGTCACGTCAAGTGTTCGCCAGGGAAAACTCAAGACAATGTTATACATATAAGAAGAAGAAGAAGAATAAGAAGAAGATGATGATGATGATGAGCCAACAGAGAAAATATATATGATATTATATAAACGGTTATAAAGGAAAATTATGGTTTAATATTGGGGCAAAATATAAATCAAAAGATTTTCAATGTTTGTTTTTATTTAAACCAAATTTTATATAGATTATTTTAATTGATTTTTAATAGCAATAATTTAGAAGCATGTACAGTGCGACCTCCCTCAACTAGACTAGCGATTGCGTTGACTTTAGTTTGTGCTGTTCGATTTTCATTAATTTTTATTGAAATTATTAAAGCAGTTTCCAGTTGTACTCGAAATAAATTTGAAAAATTCAGAAAAAAATTTAATTTGAAAAATTCCGAAAAACTTAAGTAAAACATTTTTTCACAATTTTTTAAAATCATTTTGCAATCAACTCTTGAAAATTTGTTTTTTAATAAACCGAGAAGATAAAGCATATGTTTTGAAACATGAAACTAAATTTTTTCAATATTTGTTGAAAAATATGAGGTAAAAAAATCAAAAATTTGTGTGAAATTAATAAAAATTGAAATGAGAAATAAACAAAAAGTTTGAATATTTATAAAATCGTATAAAATGTTGCCTTAAAAAGATTTCAAAATTTTTTTTTATTTAAATTATAAATTTATTTTCAGCTTAATTTATGTTATTATTATTAATTAATTTTTGATATTAAATCAAGAAATGCTAGTTATCAAACAAAAAAAAACAACAAACAAAATCATGCTATCTTCTTCTTATTATTCAGATTTTTAACAATTTTTGAACAGTTGTGATATCAATTAAAAAAAGAATATTAAAAGGCTCGCAAGGAGCGTGTTAATTGCTCGTCAATGTGACAGAAAGTGCGAACAGATAACGGGCGCAGGATAAACCCATATTAATGTGACCGCAGCAGCATATCAAAATCAAACGTCAATGCCACGCCCACTTGACACAGAATGTGGCAGGCAGGCAGCATCGAACAGGATCAACAGATGCAGCGCATCAACGTTTTCATCGAATTATTTATACTTATTATTATTATTATGTGTGGTTGGGTTTTGTCTCAACAACAAAAACAACAGCAACAACAACAAAAAAAACAAAACACATGTGTCGCTAATTTGGTACACAATTCGGGCCACGCCCAAAACAACAACAACAGCAACGAAATTCCGCTCGTAAAAAAGGCAAACCAAAACCAAAACCACAAAAATGCAGAGCAAGGACAACCCCTCCGAATGCCTGCCCCTGCCCCTGCCCCTGCCCCTGCCCAACACCATCAAACGGAGCACAGCTTCCTCTTCCTGTGCTGTTTTGTTGTTGTTGTTGTTATTGTTGCAACAGCAGCAGCAGCAGCAGGCCCAAAGTCAAGTCAAGTCACACGAAAATTATGGCAATTACGTTAAGCAGCCATTTATTTTTATGAGCCCACGAATTATGAATAATTGCGTCAACCAACAGCAACAACAACAACAACAAAACAGTTATAGTAACTATAACTATAAAAAAGGGTGGGGGATGGTGGGGGGATTAAGGACATACATACATAAACGTACAACAGTGGCATGAATGCATGTCAACAAATTTGGTTTTATTTTTATTTAAAGCAACAAAAAAATCAAGTAAATGAACGACTATCAAAATACACTGCAAAATAAATATTACAAGCTAAAAAATAGCAACAACAAAAATTAGACACAAAATTGGCAAATATCGGTTATTCACAAAAAAATATTTAATAATAAAATTGAAAATTTCAATCTTCATCTTTAAAAAAAATCTGCTAATCAAGTTGAAAGTTTCAACCTTTATTCAAGCTATGTTTTACTTGACTTAAGCTTTTTTTTTTAAATAAAAACATTATTTCGCACATTCAAGAATAAATTTTAAGCATTATTTAATTCAAGATCTTTCGATTTTTTTTTTCTGTGCCAAACAAATTGCAAGAAAATATCCTTCTATATAGCTTTTTTTACATATTTCCTGAAGAACAACGATATTAACTAACTTTATTTTGTAATATTTGGAATATTATAAAATCGAAAATATGTTTTTCGTGATTTCTTCAGTTGGTTTGAAACCAAATCAAAGCCAAATCAAAAGCAAAATAAATAGCAAAAAAAAACTGAAATGAAAGCAAAAAATTTAGGAAAACTGTAGAAAAAATTCTCTGGCTTAACCGAAACTTGAATACACTATCTAATATCTGAATGACTTAATATTTTCTTTACTTTAATTTAGAAAATAAAAATAATAAAAAAATTTTAAAATCAGTTTGAAAAAAGTTATTAGAAACGAATTTGGTGCAAAAATCAACACACCGAATTTTATTTGCTTTCAATTTTTAAGCTCCAAACTGATGGCCTTAAAAATATTTTAAAAAAACTTTAGAGATATTTAATATTTATTAAGAATATTTATCGATAAAAATATATATAAAAAAAGTATTCGAAAATAAATTCTAATATCTCGGCTTTTGCACAAACTAAAACAGCAAATCAAGCAACTCCAACCGCAAAGCAGGGCATCGAATTTTCCAAGAGAAATGGTCCTAAGGCTAATTCCTTAAGATGGCTGCTTTTGCCGTTTTCGTCGCTGTTAAGACACGAGACAACAATTGACATTCATTGGCCAGTTTGATGGTGTCTGCCCTAACCCCCCCCCCCCTCCCCGTCTCCCCACACCCCTCATCAATTCATCCGTTGTCCCAGCAAAGTAAACGAAACATTGTCGTCGCCGTTTGGCTTTTATTTTGTTGTTGTCGTTGTTGTTGTTGGCTACTTTTGTCTCATTCGCATTCTCTGTCTACTTAGCTGTCGCGATTGATTTTACTCTAACGCCAAAAAGGCATCCTTCAGCCGAGTAAGCCCCCCGCAAATAATCCTTGGCATGGGTTTTTTCTAGTTCAGCCGAACGAACGCTGGCGGCAAATAAATTACAATGTAATTTGTGTGTGTTTGTTGTTGTTGTTGTTGCAGTCCTGGTCTAGACCGTTCAACTCACCCTCTGTTTTTGGGCGTGGGGGTGTTGGGGGTGTTCGGCTGAGCATCATTCTTGTTGTTGTTGTTGTTATTGTTGGCTCGTAATTTGATTTCGAGTGGCTTTTTCGCCGCCAAATAACCGCCCCACAAAACCGCCCACCGTTTTGGCATTTGCTCATTTTTAGTAGCATTTGGCGACGTGCCCAGCAGCCCTCTACATACATACATACATACATACATACTATATCTGTCTCGTTCGCACGTTCGGTGACGCTCGCTCTCTCGCGAGAGAGCTCATTTAAAGTTGATGGTGTGTGAAAAAATGTGAACAGATTGTTATGTAATTGAGTTTTTAGGCAGCCGTTTTGAGGTCGCCTTTTGTGGCTGGTAACTTTTCGTTCGTTCCTTCGTTCGTTCGTTCGTTTCGTCCTTTATGTCCTTTTTAGCTGTGGGTGTTGGGCTTTTGTCGTTGTTGTTGTTGTTGTTGTTATTTTGTTACCATTTATTTGCCGCTTGATTTGATTTCGTTTCCCCAGCCGCACATTTTTTTTTTTTGTATCCCCTTGACTTTTCTTTTTATTGTTGTTCTTCAGTTGCCTTTTGCGGTTTATTTGCCATCCAAGTGAAATTTCTTGGCGGCATTAGTTGGGCAATTTGTGGTTCGGATTTGCCGTTAAGTGATTGATTATTGGAAACGTATTCGAAATGTTTCTAAGCCAAACACGTTTAATAATACACACTTATACATATTTACTTAACCTCACACTCAGCTAATAATCTCTCACTTAATATTGATAAGTTAAATCAAACAAAATTCAATACAACCAAACACAGTTAAACATGAATATTCAGTGAGCTTTTGTCTTTGTTGTTGTGCATTTCGGAACGAACACAAGCAACAACAAAGATAAAACAACCGTAAGAATGCATTTTTGGCATTCAACAAGATGAACAGCAATAAAAACAGCAACAACAACAACAAGAACAACGAACGATCGACAAACGATTCACGACGCATTGGTCATGGTTGTCTCGGTTTTGAACTTCGTCTCCTCATCTCATCTGCACCAAAAACTCATCGTGCTGGTCGTTTGTCGGTTTGCCGACGTGTTCGCTTGTAACGATCACGAACAACACCTTTGCTGTTGGTGCTTAACGCTGGACGACTTGTTTCTTTTTCTCCTCCCCCCCTAGCACAAACCAACGAACTGCCGCTCTCCTGCTTCGTTGTCGTTCTTGTTCTTATTAGCTTGCATTTAAAACGCAGCAGGGTTTTCACACCTTTTGCACCCCACTGCGTCTGTATGTGTCTCTCTCGCTCTCACTCACTCACTCACTCACTCAGCGTCTTTAACATCTTGCTCTCTGTGTGTTTGCGCGCCGACAATAAGAGCCGATGAGCCAAAAGGAGCTGAAGGTGCAGAAGAAGAAGAAGAAGAGCGCACGCGCGGCACAATCAAATTCAAATCACTTTGCATCTTTGAGATCTCAATAAAAAAAATCTTGTTCTTGTTCTTGTTCTTGTTCTCTTGTTCTGCGTCTTCTCTACTCGGCTTTTGTTGCCTTTTGTGGTTTTGTGTTGTTGCCATTGACTTTAATTGTTGCCGCAGGAGCATTGCTCAAATATTAATTGGTTTTTTTTCTCGTCTGTTGTTGTTGTTATTGTTATTGTACATGTAGTATGGCCCGGCTGGATTTCTTACTAAAGATGCTGACGTCGACGGTGACGGTGACTGTGACGTCGCTGCCGACGCGACGTCGACGTCTGACGCGGCTGTCTTTTGAGTTTTGTTTGTTGCGTTGCGTTGAGGCTGCAAAAATTAATTACGATATCATGATTTACAAAATTAGCCGCAAATGGCGCGGCCTTTATTTTCTTTCTTTTTTTTGTGTTTTATACTCTTTTTCCTTCGCCTTCCTCTGCCCCCTCTGTTCTATGTGGGCAATTTGATATGGCGGGCGTGGCACTGTGGGCATGGTTCGTCTGCTTCTTCTTCTTCTTATTGAGAATGTCTATTGAGAAGTTAGATATTTTACGGCATTGTTTTTGTTTGATTTCTGAGTTTGAAAATTATTTAAAAAATATTTCAAATCATATTTAAAAAGTTTCAAACATCAGATTTTGTTTTTTTTTTAATCCATTTTAGTTTTGATTTTTTTTTGTATTTTCAGAGTAAATTCGAATTTTCTATTAACTTTCACGTTACTGGAGCGATCTTGTTGAAAGTTTCACAGATAATCGATATTGTGTGAAAGTTTCTTGGGAAAAGAAAACAAATCTGATGCAATTATGGTTAAGAAGAGCTTGAAGGGTTCCAAATATGAAGTCTTCAGCATAAAATATACATATACAATAGTTTTTCCTAATTTTTTAAAATATATGTACATATAAATATTTTTTCCTAAATCTTGAAAATCCTTCCCAAAGTGTTTGGGAATATGCCCCAAAAATGCTCTATGTATTAATATGATTTTTCATTCGAATGATTTGAAACTTGAAATTTGAATTTTCGATTTTTTAAAAATCCAATAGTTCCGAAACATTTTCTTTCCTCTTACTCGTAAAATAGGGCTTATTGGATCTAAATAGCGACGCCCGCCGGGTACTAAGTTTAGTATTTCTATAAAATATTAAAAAAAAAATTTTATTTTAAAAAGAAATTTTTTAAACATAAGTAAAAAGAATCCTAATAAAAAAAGTGCTTGGGAATATTATTATAATAATAATTATAGTTATAAGGGCAAACTTAATTTAGGTTTTATCAACATCGCATTTGGCTGGCAACTCATCAAAAGCCGTTTATTATGTTGTTGTTTTTCTATCAAGTTGCCAATTTTGTGGCACAAATCATTTGGCGCCCAAAATACCTCGCCCCTCGCACTCAGCCGCTCCTTCAATATTTTTAGATGTGGAACAGTTTGCTGATGGACACGTAGAAGTCATCAGTGGCTTTCATTATGTTGTAGGCGGGGGTTGGGAAATTGTGGTGTTTGCCACAAATTGTGGCCTCATTCATTTTCATAAGCACTGCGGGAGAGCGCGTAAGAGAGAGGTGGTGGGGCTGCCCTGCATTCTGTGTTGCAGCATCTGCAACATTTTTAAGTTTGCTTTTTTTTTTGTTGTTGGTTGTATTTGTTTTTATGTTGTGGCAACTTGGGCGTATGGCAATTAATGTACACCAACCGATCGGCCTTGGGCTGTAGTTTGGTTTTGCCCTGCTGCTGCTGCTCCACATTCAGCTGCCCCATTTCGCATGCAGTACAGTGCCCAGGACCCGCCCACTTTTGGTATGGCCGCTGGCGTTGCCACTGTTACGATTTTGTCGCTCTTTGGCTTTGGTAATTAACATTGTTGCAGTTGCTCTTCTTGTGTTGCAGTTGCACTTTTTATATTTATAAAAAAGTCATCAACGCCCCAGATGCCACGCCCTTGCGGTACCACACAACGGTTGACAACTCAATTGTTTGCTTGCCCCTCTTTGCAAATGTCATTAAAATGATTTCTGCGATCGGCATTAAAACATTAAAAAACATATATATATATATATAAAAAAGCCAACGGAACAATAAGCAAAAAACACACAAAAAACCTCGCCTAAGCCAAAGGCAAATAAACACAACAACGACACAAAAAATTGGAGCTAATTTGATTAATATGCAATGCAAAGCACACAGCTCCCCTCTCTCTCTCTCTCTCTCCCTCTCTCTTTCTCACTTGCTCGCTCTCGCTAAGGCAACCCTAATGATGGGAAGTGCGAACGCATTTTGGCTCCCAGGCGGCTTTGGATGCGGACGCGGATTCGCAATTCGCACGGGAGCGTAATTGCAATTGTAATTAGTGCAAATCTAGCAAATCAACCGGCCCCGCCAAACCCTGCCAAACCGTGGAAACCACAGCACCCTACCAATCCAACAGCACCCTACAAATTGCCATCTCAAAATGTCGAAAAGCTTCCGTTTTACATCAGTTCAGGTGTGGAAGAGAATTTGATTTTATTTGAAGAAAACTCTGAATGGAAATCGAACTGTAAATGGGATTTAGTTAGCGCCAAAAAATAAGAACCGAGTTGGATTTGGATTATACAAAACGCACATCATATAGAGAACCTTGTTGCAATAATACACTGTGCTTGAACCATGCGAAGTACTTCATACACCCTACATGCTATGTATGTACCTACAACATCTGACAACCATGTTTCATGTTCACAGCTCTACGAAACCATACATCCTACTTTGACACTCTTTCACATATTGAGTCAAAATGGCGAACTCTGCAACATGTGCCTTAGCACCCTGCATACTTTACGGTACATCCTTACATAGACTCTATATTCAGTAACCTTTTCACACGTAAATTTGCCCATCGATTTATACATACCTTTTTAATATTCTATAGAACACCCTGAACTTGTACCATCTCTACTTTCTACACCTTACCAGTACCAGTACTTCATACACCTTACATTAATGGCATTCTCTATCATTCGAAAATTTATTTAAACGTTCACGAACCGTATTGAGTACTACATGTACTAGAACCATCTCTATACTACAAGTACTCTATGGAGTACCGTGCTGTACGTTTCATCTTCGAATGATTAATTTTAATCTACGTGCCAAATTCTACAACATGTTCCATTGCATCCTCTGTACTTCACGGTAAATCCTTATATAACCCCTTCTTTCAATAACCTACTCATACGCCATGGATAACAACATGCACCCTACACCCCGTATGTCTACTATACACATTATACCTTGCACCCTGTTACCTACAATTTACCTATTACCGCAACTTTTTAGCTCAACACCTTACATGTCTATGCAGCACCCTACAACATATTTTGCACCATCCTCCTTACCAACAACATCTTACACTTAATGCTTTAACCTTTTGTCATACTAGCCTGCCCCCACCTATCCATCTATCTATCTTCTTTCCTAGCACCCTACTACACAACCCACTAGAAACCCTACACTACAAACTATTTAATGGTTTAAACAAAGAAAGAGAGAGAGAGAGCTCAAAAATTTGCGTAATCCTGTACGCATGCATCGATTTCATGGCCAGCTACCGCAGCAGAAGTAGCTCCACTGGGACCACAGCGACTCAACCTGGCTAACAAATCCTTTTTGCATGGCGCACACTTTGAGGATTTGCTGCTTTGATGCTCTCGACACGGCAAACTGGCGCATTTCACGCCTCCTTTGGTACCTTTTGCTATGTACGAGAAATATGTTTTGGCCAAACAACCACCACGACAATGCTGATGCTGATGATGCTGATGATGATGCAGCGGATAAGGATATGACAAATTTCACGGCAAGAGTCCTTACGGGCATTGAGGTTGCGGGCGTAAGGTGAACGTCGCCAGCGGCTTAACTTTTGCTCGAACGTTGGCCAGATTTTCAAAACAAAATCAAATTTTGTTTCAAAAATGCTTTTCTACAAAATCCGATAATGAAGTCAAGATTGCAATCGACCCGAAAATGTGCTGCTCTCGCAGCCAGGACACACTTTAATCAATCGCAACCGATTTGTCGGCTTAACATGTACAACATGACGTAAATAGTGAACCCCGCGTCACATAACAACGACAACGACAATGGGAATGAGATTTCAAAAGGGGATGCGAAATAAAATAGGCAGGGCAGGAGCAGGGAGTACAACAACAACAACAACAACATTGGCAGGCATTTTTACAGGGTGTCGCGCATTAAAGTGAGCAATCGAAAAAGGATTTGGGTGTCTCTGGAGTCGGCTTACACTGGGCAACGCGTTGCGGCGGCATCGTTTTGGTGTCGGTGGCTTGTCGGGATTAGCGCCAGTTGTCTGCCCAAAGTGGCCAGCTAATCGTTGTTGCTGTTGTTGTTGTTGTTGTTAGCACAGCGTGAGAAGATGATGATGATGATTATGATGGTTTTCGTGGGGCAGTGGGAAAGCTTTTCTGAGCAGGTCATGCAGGGAAAATATGAAGAGAAAGAGATTCAAAAAAAAAAAAAAAAACGAAATTTATAATTGTTAACTAAGAAAATTATGAGAAAATAAGTTTGTAGTAATAATTAAGTATAAACTGTAGAAAGGATGTTTGTATCTGTCATGAGATTGATTGACAGCTTTCAAGAAAGTTTTACCTTTGTATCTCTAGCTTAGAATTTGCGGGATTCTCATCAAATCATACTTGGATCAAGAATGAAGTAAAGTACACAAGAACCCAAAATAAGCCCATCAAGCTTTCAAAAACGACTTAAGCTATGAATTTCGGACTTAAAAAGTTCAGTTTAAGAAGTTTTCTTTCCAGTATCTGTCTTCTTACAAAATTTGGTAACTGTAGCTGTATGGATATATGGGAACTATGAAGGTTTTTCGATTTTGACTTATCGAATTTATCGATTTGGCAGCCCCTCGGTAGGTGTAGAGCCCCAATCTTGAAACTATATCTGTCCCGGCCATAGAAGTAGATATTTGGAAAGTTTCAAGACTCTAGCTCGAAGGGTGTCAAAAAAATTTGGGTTCGTACCGGCCAATAGACACCCTGAGGAACATTGCACAAACTCGATAAGCTCTCTACCTTTGGTATCGAGTATAAACTTTTAGAGGTAAATTAACAATATACAGTCGAACTACCATATAACGAAGTTTTCTATTTGATTTCCGAAACCCTGCAATTGGGTTTACTCAAAAACCCATTCTAAATTTCGAGTTTTCGAAAGTTCGACTGTACAACATTCTCATAGCTCGTTAAGGATATGGAATATATTCAACGATATTTAAACCCTTTTTTCCTTAACAAAAGTTTAATTAACCTTAAAATTTATAAAGAACAACAACAACTGCAAATTAGGGAAAACAGAGATGTCAAATGATGAGAAAATAAATGACACAGAAATAATGCCAAAAGGCATAATCAAAGGAAAGAATAGTAGTTGTTGGTGTCAACTGGAGGGAGGATCAAACTTATTTAAAAGAGATTTGACAACCGAATTAAACCCAATAAAACCAAATGAATGAATGAATGACACTCGAATATATATTTTATAATGGCTTAAATGCGAATATAATAACAACTAATCGAGGCTTAGGATCAGATAAGATCAGATGCCTTTTGTTCGGCTGACTTTGCAAATACTACAACAAAATACAACGAAAAACCAACCCTTACCCATTCCTTGCCCAACGAACCCTTGACAATGGCTCAATTTTTATGCGATTTACTTATTTTGATAAACATTCGATGTGTGTCTTTGTTGTCTTTTTGTTGTTGTTGTTATTGTCATCGTCGGCTGTCTTTTCGTGTCTCATCTTTTGGTGTCTCGTGTCAAACGACACCCTGGGACAAGTTGAAATCAGAATGCGAAATCAAATTCCACTGGCAACCCCAAAGATTCCAAAATTAACAACAGAGACAGAGAGAGAGAGAGAGCGAGACAGACAACTTTTATGAAGGTCGCGTGCGGTTTGAGTTTTGATCGTCATCGATAAGCCGCAACAAAAACCCAAAACACCCAAAACACCCAAAAGCCCAAAAACTGTATATAAATCAAGCAAATCTACATATAAAACACAGCGTGTGGCGTGTGAGGAGGGGTGAGTGGTGGCAAAAGAGACTTGCGGCACGATGCCTAACCCCAAATCTAACCCTAATACCCCCGATACTCAAAACACCCGAATATCGTCGCCCCCCCGCTGTTGCAGCAACAGCAGCAGCAGCAGCAGCCGTAAGTTTGCTTTATTGTTTGATAAGTATTTTGATAATATTTTGAGTGCTGTGCGAAAACAATAGATAGAAGTAGAGAAAGAGAGAGGAAAGCAAAATGTTTCGAATCGAACGTTTAACACCCTCTCCCAGCCAGCCAGCCAACGAATACCCTATAAACCGATTGACAAAAAGTTCGATTTGAAGCAAATACCTTTCAGAACGAAAAGACCTTAGAAAGTTCTATATAAATTGGTTCAGCTAATGGTTTTCGATTTTTAGGAACGACTTAAGGGTCTCAAAACAAAACTATCGAAAATAATCGAAAAGAAATACGAAATTTTTAAAGATTATTTTCATATTTTAGAACGATATAAAATAGTATATATTTTAAAGTCCTTCGTTCAATTTTCAAAACTAAGCATAAAAAGTAGTGAGATTTCGATTTGATTAATATCGGTTATTTGTTTTAATCCTAGAAAAAATCTAATTACTGATAATTGAGCTAAAATCTCCCACTGTAAAGCAACACTATTTATTTATAACTCTCCAAAAAGCGATAAATATCGATTTAAAGTGTTTTTAACACATTTTTCTCTGGAAAATAATCATGTTCTCGTTTTCGAAGCATTTTTTCAACAATTCCTTACCCAGTCCCTAAATGCAACAACTCTGAGTATAGGGTATCTCTGAGTCGAACTCACACTTCAACTAGAATCATTAAATCATTTAGCTAACAAACTTTGCTTAGAGGGAAATGTGGGAAACTAGTTTTCCTTCTCAATATAATCAATTTGACAACACTAAATGCATCCTTTACCAACACTGAAAGCTTTATTCTGCCGCTCTAACTTGCGGCTGGTACAGTAATGATTGGCTTGGCGCATCAAAAATGACAAGCTTGCTCGCAAATTGGATTACTTTATAGCCAGCAACTTGCAACATGCGGCAGCAACCAGTCGGCTAAGATCAAGCGGGGGCAACAACAACAACAACAAAACGCCAAAGAAGAAGAAGAATAACAAAATAAGCGATATAAATAAATAAATACAATTTTTGTGGCCGATTGATTTCTGCAGCAGCAGCAAAGTGAAGGGATAAGCGTTGTCGGGAGGGGGGGGGGGGGGGGTTGAGGGAAGGTTAAGGCTTGAAGGGCTTTCGCAAATTGCCGCATATTTGTTAAGTAATTACGCTTTAACTTGTAATAAAGAAGACAAACAATAAAACGAAGGATCCCAAAACCAAACCAAGGATGAAGCTTCTTCTCTCTCTCTCTCTATCTGTCACTCCCTCTCTCTTTCCCGCTTTCTAATAAAGTTAGCCAAGCGCACCTGGTGCCTATGTAGATGAAGTGATAAGAAGGGGGGGAATAAAAGAAAGATGGAGGGAGGGTGAGTCGTTCTCAATTGAAAAGCGTGAATCGCATAAGCCGCAAATTGGCTAAGAAGTCAGTCAGTCAAGAAGAAGAAGAAGAAGAAACAGGGAGAGCGAGATTAAGTCAAAAGTCGAAAGAGCAACAACAACAACATTGCGTTGTTTATACGATAATCCCGATTGCGATTTGGTCGATACGTAATATGTATATTCATAACTCATTTTCGGACTAACATAACGGACTTCTTTTAGAAGAGAATGAACCAACGAATGTTGTATACACTAATAAAATGTAAGCGCTAGTGTGAATATATATGTAGTTCAGTCAAAATTCAATATTTGAAGCAATTAACAATTGTTAACTAAGCGCAAACTTATGATAATTAAAACACTGATATTTTATAAGAGTATCCAACATTCGTAATGCGCTCGTTTTCACCAAAAAAAATAATCAAATAACTATTCACACTTAAAAATTTATTCGATTTCGATAAAAAAATTGGAAATGTTCTACATAAATTTTTGATGTTTCCTTTTTTCGGTATTTTTAATAAAACTTTTTACACTTTAAGTCTACAGTATAATTTAATTCCGGTATCTATTTCGAAACGATTATTCTAGTAGTAAAAAAGAAACCCGATCCTTGTATTTTTCATCCCATGAAAATTTTTTTTCTTTTTAAATTTAGAGTTTTACCACTAAAATTAAAAGTAATACAAAGAAAAGAGGAAAAAATTCTTCCTCAAATGTCATTCGATCAATCTATAATTAATTATGTATTTTCAATTGATTTGTTCATCATCATAATGTTGCACGTATAAACGAATAATATCACACTAACTCTCTCTCTATCTCTTTCTACCTCTCTCTTTCTCGTCTTGTGGTTAACCGCAGCAAAACAAATCTTTGCACTAAGCAGGCTCTAAATAAAAAAAAAAAAAAGAGAAAAGCAGCCCAAAAGAGGCAAACGTAGCAGCAACGCTTAATTTACTGCACGAAAAAAAAAAACAAAAAAACAAAGATGTGGCAGATGAGGCAGTTGCAAACTGGACTTGACTTGCAAAGATGTACAACAAGAAGAAAAAGAAGAAGACGAAGAGGCAACGAAACAAAAAACGAAACCCATAAAATGCATTATTATGCTAAATGACTATAAAAATCACGTTTACAATCCATTTATGCCTGGGATAATAACCGATCTTCCCATTTTGTTGGAGCATCGCTCTCTCTCGCTCTCTCTCTCTCTTTCTTTCGAAAGGAAGCTGCAGCTAAAGCTAAAGGCTTGCTTTTGCTTCAAGTTGTTGCAACGAGCTGCATTTGTTTATGCCGCAAATAATTGAGTTATCTGATCCCTGCTAGCCACAGACACAGACACAGACGTGGCAAAGGCAATAGATGCGGCGAGTGCAAGCCGAGGGAGGGGTTTGTTGCATATTGCATGTGGCATGTTGCATGTGGCAGCAGGTAGGTGTGGCTGGATAGCCTATGTAGCAAATTGCTGGGGCGCATTAGAACGCAAACCGCTGCCCCTCCCACCCCACCCCCCCGTCTCACTCTCTTCTTGCCCCACCCTTGTCAGTTGGTAATGACTTTATTTGGTTGCTGCGTTAATGGGGCGCTGTTGCAGTCGCAGTCGACGCTGGCGCAGGCAGCACAAATTGAAAGCGCATTTCAAAATTTTTCACACCTGAAAATTGTTTCGTTGTTGTTGTTGTTGTTGTTGTTTTTTTTGTATCAAGAAGGTTGAGTGGCACAGCGGGCTGCGCGGGTAGGCGGGGCAAGAGTGCGGATTGTTGTTGTTGCTGTTGTTGTTGTTGCCTTGTTTCTTGTCGTTTGTGGCAAGTGCAGCGAATTTGTGTCGGCCTGGAAACACTTTTCACGTAGCGCCTGCAACAGCACAGCAACAACAACAACAACAACAACAACAAAGAAGGTGCCGACCGGCGGCTGCAATTAATCAAAATTTAATTTCAAATAGTCGACGTCAACGTCAACGTCGACAGCGACGCGACGCCTGAACAAAAAAAAACAAAAAACAACAAAAACAAAAATTGAAAAGGCTAAAGAGAAAACTGGCTAAAAAGAAAAAAAACACATATATATATATATATAATTAATCACAAGGCGGTTGGTTGCCTGTTTGGGAAAAACTGAAAAGAAAAAAAAACAAGAAGAAGAAAAGCCACAAGAAAGGCAATGAAAAGCGACAACAACAACAAGGCGCCCCCCTTCACAACGAAAAAAAACCGTTACAAACAGTTGTTTTTGTTGTTGTTGTTGTTGTTACTATTGTTATTGGCTTGTGAGGCAACAGTTAATGACAAGGGGTTTATTTTTTTTTTAAACGTTTGTTTAAGCCAAAGTTTGATTGAATAGTTTGAAAGCTCAAAGTTTTTAAGGTTATTTGGGGATTAGCTAATAGTTTTAATTCAGCTGATCTTTGGCGTAACTAAGCTTTTAAATGAGAGATTTACTAACATATTAAATGTTTATTAAGTCCAATTCTCGTAGTCCTTGAGATCAGTTTTTGTTGTTGTTTTAATAAACTAGCTCACACAAATGTCCATCTATCTTTCATATTCTTATCATACTTTACACCATGTAACTTTGTGATTTTCCACACCAAGATGGCGCTGCCGATTTCAACTCACATGCAGGCATAACGCTAAATAGCGCCATACATTTCATTGTGAAAACACCAGCGCTCGCAAAAGTAACTCTCAACACTATTTTTTTATTGCCGCTGCTCTTGCCTAAAAGACAGAAAACAATCAAGCGCCCTCTGTCGCTCTCTCAGCAGAACACTTTGGACGTTTGTGCTCACCAAAACGGCATTTGAAAGACACGAGCATGAAGAGAACGAAAAAAACCGTTTTTGCTTGAGCATTCCACTCATTGATAAATAAATGAGTTGAGTGTGTGCTCTCGCTCCCTTTTTTCGTTATGTTTGCGAGTCGCGAGCTATAACGCTAGATGGCGCCATACATTTCATTAACTAATTCTGATGATGCGACTCCTTTTTAAATACAAAACGCGCAGAAACAATTTGGTTTAATTTTTATTGTTAAAAAATCGTTTGTTGTTGTTGTTATATTGCCTTTTCATTGCTCATTTTGACTGTGACCATTTAATCGTTAATTCGCTTTTCTGGTCGTTTTTCATCTTCAACTTTTTTTTTCTTATTTGTTTTTTTTTTCTTCATTTATTGTATTTGTTCTATTGCTTAAATTACTTTGTTTTTAATAGACAAGTAACACTATGCAACAAGATTTCAACAGCAAAAAGCAAAATAAAAATAACGAATTAAAAATAAACAAAAAAAATTTTAAATTTCAATTAAAAAATGCAATAATAATGCTAATAATTAATATGTTGCATAGTGTAATTTTGGTGTTTTATTTTTTTGAATTGCTTTCCCTGTGTTGGGTGTTGTTTAAAAGGAAAAACATAATTTGACTTGTTCGTTTCTTTGTGTATTTTTTAAAGTATAAACAAAATAATAAAATAAATATACTTTATATACAAAATGTTTTGTACAAATACTATAAAAATAAAAACAAATAATATACAATAGTAAATAATTAATTCGGAGAATTATGCTTACAACATAAATAACAAATAAGTACAAAAGAAAAAAAGTTAATCAAAATGAAAAGAAGAAAAAATAAACAAATATTAACAATCAATTAAATAAATTTACATATTGCATTTTCGGTTCAACAATCCTCAATCCTCTAATTAAATACATAATAATAATAATAATTAATTATTAATTACCATTAGCTTTATCAAATGTTTACATTGCTCTATTGTGCATATTTTTGTTTTTCATTTTTTCGTTTCTTACACGTTTTTGATTTTTTAAGGGAGTTTCTTTTCTTTTTTTTTTATTTTTGGTTTTTTGCCATGACACTTAACTTTGGGCACGATTTTAAGAGTGATTCGTTGAATAAGCTAGCGCCCAATTAAAAAAAAAAATAATAATTATAATCAACTTTGGAATTAAGCGACAGATATTTGAGCAATTAGCGAGTATTTGTCTCAGTGTCAAACCGTAAATTTGCTTAAGAATTTTTGTATATATATTAATATATGTTTTACGCACATTTTCTTTACATATTTTATCGGTTTTTTAAATGTAACATTACCTCTTATTATATGTAAAGTAAATTGCATATTTTATCGGTTCGTTATCGATTTCGTTGTTTAAGAAAAAATAAAAATAAAAATACTTGAGCAAATTTACAGTTTTAAATTAAAAAAAGAAATTATATAGTATATTTATCTGACAATTGTCCAATTCGCTTTTTGTTCTGGAAACATCTTATATATATAAAGCTTATAATAACACATCTCCGAATGTTTTTTGTTTTTTTTTTTTGCATAAAATTGGGGAGAAAAAAATAATCACAGCTTAAAGGCAAGCATTAAAAGTTAAACACTTTTTTTTTTGATTCTTTCTAGGATTAAGAATTCAACGCAAAAATCGCAAAAACAAAAAAATGCATCGTGCACAAAGTGTGTGTGTGTCCATTGTTCTTGTATTATAATAATTGCTGTTATTATAATTCGTTATTCGTTTTTTCTGTTATCTATTTGTTTTGTTTTATAGTTATGCATAATTATATACATATGTTTGTTGTCTGTTTTTACTTGTCTACGCATAATCATATTAATTAATATATATATATATATGTATATGTTTTTTGTTTTTGCTTTTACATTTCGTTAATTAGTTAATATTTATAGTATAGCACCGAGTACAAAAAATGATCAATAAACACGAGTTTTGAATTTCTTTTTCCTTTTTTTACTTTTTTCGTTTTTTTCATATCAACAATTTGCATTTGCACTTGTTGTTGCTCTCTCTCTCTCTGTCTCTTTTGTTTTTGCGTTATAAATGCCTTTGCTTGTTTTTTTGTTTTGTTTTTGATTTGTTAAATTCTACTACTTATATAATGTAATAATTTCTGTTGCTTTCGCTTTCGTTTTTTTTTAACTTTTGCTTTTCATTTTCAATTTGTCGTCACAAAATTTCACATCGATCCTTCGCCCGATATCTACACATATTTAGAAAGAGATTGTGAATTCATGTTTTGAGAACAGATATTATTATTATATGAACATACCTGCGAATGCGAACTGTCGCTTTCCACTTGCTCAGAATAGCAATGCTTATAGTTAAGATAGTCTAAAAGTCTTCTTGGTAATGGCAATGTCTGTATTAGATCCTTTCGTATAACCGCCTTTAGTATAACAAATCTGCAACCAAATTTAACAGTTATCAAATGTACATACATAGATATAGCAAAATGTTTACCTGCACATATGCTGCAAGCTTTGTACATGCTTAAATCTAGATACTGGATTGGTTAATTGAACCCGCATTGGTCCATGCTCAGGCCGACGATGCAGAAAGAACAAATATCTATAAAGTAAATAGTTCACGTTAAAAAACATAAGATAAAAAAGTAATTGTATTGTTTGGTTTTGTATTGTTAACCTGCCGCTACGCGAATGTTCGACTGCCTTCTCAATGAACTCGGTGATAGTTTGGGATTTGAATTTGGCATACGAACCAAATGAGAATGTGCCTAAAGAATAAACGAATGGGTGTAAAAGGATTAAAGCTTCATTTTGCAACTAAACGAACTCACCCTGATCCTGTTCGATGCGCACATGACGCACACAATTGTTTAGCTTAAAGCTCAACGAGAATATATAATGATCGTCGGAACTATCACGGACTATAAACGAGCCATCTGGCTCATTCGACAGCACTTTCTCCGCCGCCTCGCTCGACAATGGCCCCCAATACCAGCCATACTGCAATTTTAATGTCAATTTCAATCAGTTAGCAACAATTTCAAAAAGTTTCCAAACTTCAAATCGACTTACATCTTTGACTTTCTCAATGCTTGAGGTAAATTGCAGCGCACGTGGCTCTTGTATGGCAATTGTTTTCTTCGATTCGTCCGGTTCCAAACCATCGGTGGCATCAATTGCATAAGCTAAACGAAAAACAAAACATTAGTTTCAATTAATAATTCTATTAAATAGTGTTTTTTTTACCCTTTTTTGGCAATGGCGGCAATGCACGCGATTGAAATTTCTTGCGCAAATCGGCATTGTTTTCGCTACGATTGTTGAGCTCGTCGGCATCGTTTGCATCAGCTGCTGCTGCTGCTGCTGTTGATGATGTTGACGATGTTGCTGGTGCTGTTGCTGTTGATGATGTTGCTGCTGCTGTTGCTGCGCTGTTTGTTGCATTCGCAGCATTGCCAGCTGCTGTTGTTGCTGTTGATGATGTTGCTGATGATGCCGAAGTCGCTGCTGCAGCTGTTGTTGTTGCTGATATTGATGTTGTTGCTGCTGTTGCTGACGCTGCTGCCGTGGTGCCATGCTGCTGTTGTGCATTGGCGCGACAACGATTGTTGCCATGATTGTTGCTGCGTCGAAAGCGAAAAATGCTGCAAAACTTTTGCTTGAGATTCAATGAGAATTGTGATTTCTTTTCCGTTTGCAGCAGTTGCTGCTGTTGTTGTTGTTCCGGCAACAATTTGCTGTCCGATGAGCTTGTTGCTGCTGCTGCAGCCGATTGTTGTGCATAGTTGCTGCTGGCAATGTTGTTAATATTGTTGTTGTTATTGTTATTGTTGTTAAGCTTATCATTATCGATATTATGTTTGTTTTGTTTGCTCAGATATTTGTTGGTGTTGCTGCTATCAGCACCTGCGCCGCCGCTGGCGCGCGTACTGCTGCGCGTCCTTGCCGTTGTTGTTGTCGCATTTGTTGTTGTTGTCGCATTTGTTGAGCAACTCCAAATAGTTTCATTGCTCGATTTGGCACCCAAAGCTTTAGGCATTGCCGTTGTTGCTGCTGCTGTTGCTGTTGTTGCCGCGTTTGCTGCTGCCGCAGCGACTTTATTGCCACTCCACGACGATTTGGCACCCGCATCCGAATAGAGCGTATGATAGAATTGTTTGACTTCATCGAGGGTCATGTGCAGCGGTTCGGTTTCGCCGCTTTGCAACATGACAACAGGCGTACGATATTTGCCATGCTTGCCACTTGCCTCATCGCTTGTCTCAGCGGCTGCGCCTATTGTTGCCGCCGACGCTGCTGCTGCTGCTGCCGCATAGCGTTGCTTGCGCTGCTTATTGCGTTTGTTACGTCGACTTGCCGCCTTCATATACGACGGATGCTTAACTGCCGCTGCCACCAAATCGACGGTTTGCTTCTCCAGTTGCAACTGCTCCAATTGCTGTTGCTTTTCCAGCTGCTGTTCGATCATGTCAACGGGAAATGCATATATATCCGAATCGATGGGCACATTATAGAAATCAGAGATTTCGCGCGTAAACAAAGCATCGTGCGACATCGCCTGCGTTATGAATATGGAATCATCGGGCTTATTTGCCGATGAAACGTTCAATGAATTATGCGAGCTGCTCAGGCGACTGTTTAATGAATTTCGCGAATTCGGACGCTGTCCATGCTGATGATGATGCGCCGCATGATGATGCGCCGGATGATGATGATAATGCTGATAATGATGTTGTTGCTGCTGCTGCTGTTGTTGTTGCTGTTGCTGTTGCGTTGCATTATGATAATGACATTGGCTCGTATGTCCCAATGGACTATAAACCAATTGTCTTCGTTGCAAACTGTTATTATCAATAATTGTTGTTGTCGGTTGTTGTTGCTGTTGCTGCTGTTGTTGTTGGTGTCTGCTTCGTGCGCCATAGTACAAATCGTAATCGTGTATTTCGGAGAGACCAGCGCTATTGAAACGTTGCTGTGCCGCTGCCGCTTTAGCGCTAGCAATGCTATCCTGTTCCGTTGGTATCGCCTTAAAGTAGCGCGTATGATCCTGATAATATGGACATAAGGTTTGTTTGATTTTGATTATGGATACGGGCGGCGGTGGCGATGGCAATGAAGGCGAACAGCTGCTTTGCTCCGATGCCGCCTCATCCTCATCCTGATCGTCCTCCAGATCATCCTCCTCCTCCTCCTCCTCGTCCTCATCCTCCTCGTCGAGCAAATCAATGCTGTTGCCCAACGAGCTGCTTATGATATTATTGGGCTCATCGTATATATTATCTGTATGACTATTCAATATCGAATCACTCGAATACAAATGCTTATTGATGGCATACGATTCCTTGAGTGTTCGTTCTTGACAAAACTGTTGTTGTTGGTGTTGGTGTTGCTGATGCTGTTGCTGTTGTTGTTGTTGCTGCTGCAGTTGGGCATGATTGACGACGAGCGCAGCAGCAGCTGTTACAGCAGCAGCCGCATCACTGGGCAATAACAATTTGTTGCTGTGCTGCAACAATGTTGTTTCCGTCGTTGGCTTGGCCAGCAACAGCAATAGCTCCTGCTGGTTGGCAGTGCTATTGGCCATAATGACGGCATCGTCCTTGAGATGCTCAAACGATGATTGCGATGATGTCCAGCGTCGCAAACTGTTGACAATATTCTTCGATATGGAACGCACAAGTGTTGTTTGTGGTGAATCTTGAAATTCGGGTGGCGGATCGATTGGTGCCAGCGGTCCTTTTTTCAATGTATTAAAATTCTCGGCACTCATACCGCCCTCCGAGCAATTGTCCAGCGAATCGAATTGTGACACCTCGCCATCACTTTCCACCATCTGAAATACAAAAATACAATTTAAAAAAGTTATATGTAGTCGTAATGTCAATTCGTCGTACTCACCTCAATTTCAAATTTACACATGCCAATGCGATAGGAATCACCGCTAGAGATGGAACTGTTTGTTGTCAATGGTACACCACTGTCGTCGCTCAATGACGCCGCAGCATTTAGTTCGATGCTATTCGCACTGACCAGCTCGTGATCGCGTTGGTGTGTCAATGATGATGGTGTTGGTGGCATAATGCTGCTAAAGCTATCGCTACTGCAAATGCTAACGGTTGTTATTGCTGCTGCAGTCGCCGTTGTACTTGCATTCGTATTGCTGCTGGCAATGCCGTTGCTGTTACAGTTATTATGACTACTGTTATTGCTGTTGCCATTGCACATTTGATTATGGTTGAGGCTTTGATTTTGGTTACCGTTTGAGTTGTTGCTCTCCTTAAGCTTAATGGACGATTCCATGTTCTGTATTCGTGTATGTGTGTGTGTGTGTGCGTGTGTGTTGAGAAAGCGATAGACAGACAGAGCAAGAGATAGAGAGTGTGTGAGAGAGAGAGAGAGTGGGAGAGAGTCAGGGAAGAAAAAAAGTGTGTCTGTGTGTTTGCGTGTGCTGCAAAGGATGAAAAATAAAAAGAAGAGAAAACATTTTTCTTTGATTAGTCAAATTAATTGATGAATCAATTTAAGCTGCATGAAATGAAGCTGCTTGCATTTGTAATGAGATTAACCGTTACATTTAAGCACTGCATATGTATATAACGGTATATTCGGTTTGAACCGAATTGACAAAGGACACATTCAAAAACACTTTATTTATATGTATTAAAACTTATATGTATTAAAACATTAAACTAATAATGCAAACCAAGGCAATTGCAACTTTAATAAGCTTTGTTTAAGTAATTTAATTTTGATTTTTTGAGTTCTTTTTTTTTGTTATATTTGTCAGAAGCATATCTTTCAATAGATTTTTTTTATATTTATTTTTAATATTTTAAGTTTCTTTTTAGTCTAAAAACTGTATATCGGTTCATTCATTGATGCAAAGTCGATTTCAAATTGCAATCATCATCGATTTGTTTGATAATGATTAATTGATAAATTGGTTAATTGATGACACACATCATATGACCTTTAGGGTGCGGCGATTTTTGTTGTTGTTGCTGCCGCTGCGAATGCTAACTGCAACGAATTTGCAGCGTATGCAACGAATTGAAGGTCAATGACAGTTGCGTGCGCCTTACATCCGCCCACCCACCACCACCCAACAGGCAGAGTGGGCAAGCGTTTTGTCAGCATTTGCTTGTGCGCAGAAAATTGTTGCCAATTTTAGTAGTAGATTTTGGGCGTAGATTTTTGCTACCTTTTTTTTCTTTTCATTTCATTTCATTTCGTTTCGTTTTTTTTTTGTTAGTTAGCTAGGAAAACGAGCTGTCGCCTTTGCTGGACACACACACGCACACACACACGCAGAAGCACACCCACCCACCCACACACACACAACACCAAAACATTTGAGTGCGTAAAAAATTATGCTCTATGTGTGTAGTACACACGCACACGCACACACACAAGCGCAGCACCGCCCAGCCAGCAGCAGCATCAAGCCCAAAGGAGTAGCCGGGATATGCGACGCTACTGCGCTGTCGCTGCTAACGTCGCCGCCCCGACGTCGTCGTCGTTGTCGTTTTTGTAGTAAGTCGTGCGCTGTAGTAATTTTTTTTATAGATAGCTAAATGCCGCTGCCGCTATTTTAATGCGAATGCACTTTGCTGATGCGTGTGTTTAATAGTAGAATGGGAGACCGACAGAGTGGGCGGTTGGGCGAGTGTGTGAGCGAGTGAGATACGAGATAACAAATATTCTTATTAGAAATTTTGTCACTTTGTATATACACAACTGGGCACACACACACGCACACTTATGCACATATACACGCAGCAACGCAGCAGCAGCTCACACACATGTACGTAACACCTTTGCTTAATTTAATTATTGCTCTCCTGGCTCTCGCGTACACACAGCTAGACACAAATACAAATGCATATTTGTATTTTTATACGTGCATCGTACACATGCAAACAAACGCACACACACACACACACAGACAAACACATAAGCAAAATGCATTAGCATTCATTACAATTCCACGGCGCATACAATTTTCATTGCACTTGCCTTGCTCTGGGCTCTCTCTGGGCTCAGCCTGGCTGTGATTGCTCTCTCTCCAACGCCTACAGATCACACTTTTTGATTAACACGCGCACTTTATTAATAAACACATATTGATTGCTTGCATTTGCACACATTGCAATTGTTTTTCGGCTGCTGTTTTCAATTTCAGCATTATTTTATTCGTCCAAAACTCCGACGTCGTTTCAGCGTCGTCTCTAGTGTGCCCACAGCACGCATTGCCCAAAATCTACAAATTTTTATCCACGCAATAATATACCAAAAACAAAAAAATACCACAGTGATTTTGGCAGTACTACTGTTCTTGTCGCAAGTAGCAAAGTGCGCGATGCATTCAAAAATTAGTTTTTTTTTTTATAAATTACAAGAACACCTTTTAGATTTCACATTTATTGACCACAATAGAAAAACAAAAACTTTTTAGCCTATTTACTAAGAAAAGAAATATTAAATGCAAGCTGATGTCAAGCTTTGATGTGTTTAGGGCATCATGCGCAGGGCACCATCCAAACGGATGACCTCACCGTTCAGCAAGGGATTCTCGTAGATGGCCTGCACCAAATGAGCATACTCGCTGGGCTCGCCCAGACGCTGTGGGAACGGTATCGATTTGGCCAAAAAGGTGCGCACCTTCTCGGGCAGGGCCGCCAACATTGGCGTATTGAATAGACCCGGCGCAATAGTACAAATCCTAATGCCTTGGGTGCTCAAATCTCTAGCAATTGGCAGCGTCATGCCAACAACGGCAGCCTTTGAAGCCGAATACGCAGCCTGGCCAATCTGTCCATCGAATGCGGCGACCGATGCAGTGTTCACAATTACACCACGCTGACCGTCCTTGTTGGGCTCATTGGCACCCATCAGTCCAGCGGACAGGCGAATGACATTGAATGTGCCCACTGTATTGATGTTAATGACACGTTGAAAATCCTCCAATCTATGCGCAACATTCTTATTAAAGTTGTATGTCTTCACGGCGGTCGCTGTGCCGGCACAATTAACCGTCAGATCGAGACGTCCGAACTTTTGCTTGGCTGTCTCCAAAGCTGCGGTGACATCCTTCTCGGATGTAACATCAACGGGCACAAAGATCACATTGTCGCCCAGCTCCTTGGCCAATTCGTTGCCCTTCGATGATGGCAGATCGGCAAGCACAATGCTGGCGCCCTGCTTAGCCAGACGCTCGGCGGTAGCGCGACCCAAACCGGAGGCACCACCAGTTACTAGGGAGACGACGTTCTAAAAAACAACAACAACATTAAATATTATATTTGTTAAATATTGTATAACGCATCGTTTATATGTATGCATGTATGGTAAACGTTTGAGGGCCAAGGTACAAACACTATCTATGTTCATATGTATGTATCTTGTGCACTGTAGTTTTACAGTTATTCTTAGCAGACAATGATGGCCCCTAATTGGACTTTGTACCCGGTGCTGCCGGAGTGCAGTTACAACTGAAGAGCAGCTCAGATAATGCACATAAAATATTTGATTTGTTTTAATTTTAAATTGCTATGGCGCTGCTTACCTTGAGCATGTTGAGAATTCTTTAAGGATTTAAATGAAGACAATTGATTAGGCAACTGGCGGCTCTGTGGCAATAAACACCGGTTGCTACTTTGGCGACGAGGGCTGTTGAACAAAACTATCGATAGTATGCAAGTACGTTTGATACTTTTATGAAAAATACCAAAAGCAACGATAAATTAACACGATATTGCAATAGCACCATTTTCTGATGAACTTAAGCCCAGAGTCTTAAAATCAATCAAAACTATGACGCTAGTAAATTTATACACAAAAAATCGTTATTGAAATAAAATGTAAAATTTTATAGTTTTCGGAAGTACTGCACAGAAAATAGTGTTAAACAATTGCAATATATATTGTATTTCGATAACAATGGTAAGCAGCTGGTCGTTTTAATTTGTTCGACATACTTCGTCTCGGTGACACTGATTGTCTGATGGGGCGCCAAAAACGTATAATATACGGTGAGATGGGTGATAAAAACCAACAAAATCACTTCAAAACATCACAAAACATCAATTTACGTCAACAGCGTAAGTCAAAGCAACAACACAAATTTAATTTTAAATGACAATTTTTTTTTTTTTTTGACTGCAGCTATGGATTTGGGGCAGGCAGCGCAACGGCGGCTTATACGCTTCCAGAAAAACAATACTAATGTCGATACCAAAAGCCACGTGGTCTTTAATAGCAGCAGCAACCAAACCAATATAAAAAGCAACGTGTCTAGCCCAACTGCAGCAACTGCAACAACTGCTGCAACTGCCGCTTGCGAATCGCACACTCCAACAGTGCAAAAGTTCGATGAAAAGCCAAAAACACCGAGGCAACAAATTAGGTATTGCCCAAGGAGTCCGAAACAGCATGTTTTAGTCAACAATAGATTAAAAGTTGACAACGGCGTTAAGAATACCTGGGCAAAGCCGAAGGCACTGCTTGAAGCTAGCCATCGATCTCAGAGTGGTAAGCTGACATTTTTGTTTTCTTTACAATAAAGCTGATTTTTTCCTGTGGTTGCCAGCAAATCAACGCTTAGCGTTGCTGTGCGAAAAACTGCAGCTGGAGCAGCAAAATAAGATCAACAACAACAGCAGCAATAACAATAATACTAATTGTGATAAAATGCAAACAGCATTGCAGCCAACAGAAGAACTGCCACCATGTGTTCCTTCAAACTGTATAAAGCTGAATCCATCGCCATCTGACTGTACTCAGTTGACTGAAGAAAATGGCGACGAGCCCATGGATATAGACTTACCGGAAGCGGAGAAGGTGGTGGAGAATAGTATTGCCAAAACCATGAGCACCACGGTAAGCATCGTTTTCATTTTATTTTATGTATTTTTGCGCAGCTGCCAAATGCTTGACAACTTTACAGCTGCATATGTATGTATATACGAGTACAAGTAACGAGTAGCATTTACCGTTATCGTTGAGCATTGAGTATACACAAGTTTTTTGTGCAGATCGCTTAAGTGTGTTAGTGCAATATGACGTGCGTGTGTGTGATGCATATAAACACACACGCACGCCTTTTTTACCAGTCAAAACGGAAACCAAAAACGCATTGCTCTTTGGTGTTCTGCGTATCGCCACGGACGACTTTTTTGTATTTTGCTTTGTTTGCGTCGTTTAGGCTTGTTGTCACATACAACGGAAACGGAAGCCGAAACTGCAACCGAATTCACATGGAAAACATGAACAACAGAAATGACCAGCGTTAATTTGGCTGCGTTTGTAGAAAACAGCTGATCGTTGGTTGGCAGCAACCGAATAAAGTCAAAAGTAGTTGTTTCGGTTTCGATTGCTTATGTAATGCATGATGAAATAACATAATGTGGTCCCGTCGGCAACAGACATCCACTTATTGTATGCTTGCAATAAGTGCGAGTGAAAAGAACATATTAAACTGAGTGTGAGTGAGGCGGCAATGTGATTGTTGATTAACTCTTAGCATGTCCGTAGGTTTTGAATATGCCATTTAAAATAAAGAGACGAGACATTTTAAATTTAAATTTTTTAATAATTTAGAATTACCAATTATTTCTACCAATTGCTTTTGGTTCTTAATACAAATTTTTTGTTCAAGTATTTTACTTTAAAATATATTCTTATTTTAAAATAAAAAAAACTACAAATCTATTCAGCTCTACATTTTGTGCTGCGCTTATTCAATTTTCTTTGAAATTTTTTGTCATTTTAAAATTTTCTTGTGTAAAACTCACTCCCGTCACAACTTAGCAGCAAAATTTGCAATACTTCATATTAGTGCACGCTTAAGGGTTAATGAACAAGAAAACAAATAAATAAGTGTATACTTCGTAAAACTTCGACTGCCGACGGGTTCACCTTATGTCATTTCATCATGCTGAACTGAATTCGGTTTCGGTTGCTAGCAACGTAAAAATTACGATTTTCAGTTTCGGTCGCAGTCGCAGTCGCAAATGTACTGAATTCGGTTTCCGTTGTATGAGACAACAGGCCTTTACGGCTCCGTTTTGCAGCCCTGAGAGAGCGAGTGCGTATCATGCTTAGTATATTTTGGCCTCACTCGCTCTTGACAAATCAGAAACGAGAACGAGTAAAATTCGTCCACGTATACGTTTCCTTTGTCTAGAGTCTCATGAGCGAGGGAGCGAGGGAGCGAGGTAGTGTGTATATCTAAAGTCAGACCGCCATGCTAAGTACTTACGTATGTATATACATGTGTTATTATGTATATCTTGCACATAAGTTGACATGATACCAACACTTTGAAGCTTCTTTGTTTTTTTTTTTCTCTCTCTCTCCATCTCTCGCTGTGAAAAGTACACGTTTTTATTGCATGTGTTTGGAAACTGCGCTGATCCGATGTAAACGTTTATTTGCAAGCAAAGAAATTATAAAAAAGGAATATTATTTAAATTGCATTAATTTATTTTCCAACGATAATTAATTAAATACATTTCTTCGTTTATTTTTCATAGCCAACTGTTGTCAATTTGAATATCACACCAACTGTTGTCAATATTGTCAATATTGACAAGGTTGATGTTAACCAAAATATTTTGAGCCAATCGATACAGAACGTTAATACGGATAACATATTAGTGCGCATTTTCAAAGCTTTGTCGGACAACAATAGGCCCGAACGTTTGATAGACCATATGTACTTTGTGCTAGATACAAATGTGCTAATGGATGATTTGAGGTTTGTCAAGACTTTGTGCGATATCAATGTAGCTGACACAAATGGCACAGTGCTTTATATACCATACATTGTCATCAAGGAGCTGGATATTCTTAAAAAACGACGCGGCAACGAAATTATCAAAGATGAAAACCCAATTCGAGCTATTCGATTCTTGAACTACATGTTTGACAATGATGAGAAAATCCAAGGTTGTGTACGATGTTGCCATCATCAAAAGAAAGGTTAAATCTAAATGTTTATTTGTTTATTGTTTTTAGCTCAATCAGCTGTGGAAGAAACAGAACACTTGATAAAAGTGGATTGTGCTGATGACAGCATCATCAACTCTTGCCTGCAGATTAAGAAACAGGTTCCATCCATCACATTGTTGACCAACGATAACAATCTGCGTCTTAAGGCCAAAGCCAATAACATTCGTGTTTCCTCTCGTTCCCGAATGCTGGGCGATAATTGTGATACACTCTCTGATTTGCAACTCGAAAGATTATAATTTTTTTTAAGTGGAAAACCACAAAAAAAAAGGGAGCAAACAAACATTGCACCAATGATACATTGAAGTACAATTATTTAATTTAGCTTAATCTTTCTATAAATATAGAAAGATATGTAAAGCATTTACTTTATTAAAATTAAAAAAAAAAAACAAGGAAAAGCAAGAAACAGATTAATACAATATACTCAAAAGCTTTAAACAAAGTTATTCAAGAAAAATAGAACAAACACAAAATTCAATAAGCAATACATTTTATCTTATCAGTTTCAATTTATAAAACCATCAATATTTTACACAATTTCGAAACAAACTTAATTAATTAATCATTTAATTTAGAAAAATCATCAATATTTTATACAATTTTAAACAGAAAATGAATTTAATTGAATCTCTTCCAATCAGTTACAGTTTATAAAAACCATTAACGTTAAAAGCAATGTAAAAACAAACACAAAAAATAATCAACAAGCAATAACTTTCCAGCTCTTCCAATCAGATTAAATATATTGCTATATAATTAGTTTTTTACAATACGTATTATGTATACGTATACGAAATATGTTTAGCTTTGACATAAACAAAACAAACAATGATAATTTATAAAAACCAACAATATTTTATACAATTATACAAACACAAACATTACACAAAAGTCACACAATAGTCACACAATAATTAATAAGCCATCTCTTCATTTAAAATTTATAAAAATCATCAACATTTTTTAAAATCATACGAACAAACACAAACATCACACAAAAGTCACACAATAATTAATAAGCTATCTCTTAATTTAAAATTTATAAAAATCACACAAAAATCACCTCATCTCATTTTATCATTTAAAATTCATAAAAATCATAATATTTTTCACAATCATACAAGCAAACATCAGGCAAACATCACACAAATATCACACAAAAATCACCTTTTTTCTTCTTATCATTACAGATTCAAAAAAATCATCAACATTTTATAAAATCATACAAACAAACACAAACATCACAAAAAAGTCACACAAACATCACACAAAAGTCACAATAATCAATAAGCCATCTCTTCATTTAAAATTTATAAAAATCATCAAACATCACACAAAAATCAGCTCATCTCATTTTATCATTTGAAATTCATAAAAATCATCAACATTTTTCACAATCATACAAACAAACATCAGGCAAACATCACACAAAAATCAGCTCATCTCATTTTATCATTTGAAATTCATAAAAATCATCAACATTTTATACCTTATACTACCTAGAAATAAAGTTTATATTGAAAAATAAGTTGGAGCCGTTTTAATTTGTAGTTTGATAACAACTTGAACTCGATTTATGTCTTTAGACATTGTTACTGGAATCTAATTTGAGAAAAGAGATAGCACTCGGAAAGCATGATAAGATGAGCCAAAAGAACTAAGGAAATATTGTCTTATGAAGACAAACAAAAATTAAAATAAATTTCCATTGATTTTACAAAGGAAAAAAGTCAAGAAAATTAAAAAAAAAATATATTCCTACAAATCTATTGAAGCTTTAAAAAAACACACCTGTCTCCATGAATAATGACATCTTACGAGTTTTAGACAATGTTATCATACACATATATATATAAAGTATGTAACTACTATATATAGATTGAGATGATAATGCTTCCCAATCTTCATAAGTTGCAACTTTTTGCAGCGTATTTAGAAATCGGTATGGCTTTATTTTTATATGGAAATGTAAGATTTATGAAGTTTGTTTAGTTGTTGAATTTTAATTAAGGTGAAAACAAAACAAAACAAAAGCCAAACCAGAGCGTCCTAACCTTATCGAAGGGTAAATACATATACATATATATGTATATAGCTTGGCGCCATCCGCTCAGTGTCTGGGCTGTCTGGGATGGGTTTAAAAATTCAAAGCGCACTGAACGCTTGTAGTGCTCGGCTGGAGTTCTCATCCAATGTGTAAAGAAACAATAAGTTATAATAAAAAGTTTTTGATTTTATTTAAATTTTTTTTGTTTTCGTTTTTTTTTTTTTTGGTTTTGGTGACAGCGACAACTTTATTGCCTGTCTGGCAGAGTAACTTAAGCTATATAAAAATTGTATGTATATATTTTTTATATAATATATATATATGTATATTTGTGTATATGTGTTTAAGTGTAATTAAGTTGTTTTATTAACCCTATAATTTTGGCTTGGGCAAATAGTATTAATAATTTAGCCCCAACACAAACTGAACCCATTGAATTGGCTTTTATGGACGACGCAAGGTCAAAGCTAAAGCAGAACAAATACATTGTTAAGCAGGGGGGAGGGGGGGGTTACTGTTGCCAACATTTGTGAGCCGACTGCCTAATTCCATTATGTGTCGAAAGTAGATGCAGAAAGTGAATGTGAAATTGTATGCCAAGACAAAAGCAATTACTTTATGCATTACTTTTTTCGTTTATCAAGAGAACCCTCATTCCAAATTACGAATTTTTAGTTTCTTGTAACTTGTTATATGGAAGTTTGACTTTAGTAACGAAATAAGTTTGGTTTAGGCAGTCGCTTATTTTCGATGAGTTAAGTTTTGTTTTTTTTTTATCAATTTTCACTTTTTCTAAAATCTTTTATAACTTAAAATATATGTATGTATATGTATTGTTAACTTATTCGATAGATCAAGAATTTTTTACTTGATTTTAAGCTATTCCAGAGATACTATTAAAAATGAATGAATTGATTATAAAAATATTTGATTATATTTTTTTTTTGTTTTTTTTGTTTTTTTTTTGCATCTTTATACTTATTTATACGTTTTTCTCTGAGCGAATGTATTATAAAAATTATGTGCATTCCCCAGAATGTTAATTTGAACTGTTTATTTTTTTGACTAGTCCACGTAAAGTTCAAAATACAGTCAAACAACCATATAACGTATTTCAAGGGGACAAGAAAGAATGAAACACGATTAGGTGTTCCGAAAATGTATTCGTTGCATAAAAAACTTTGTTATACGTAAGTACGTTATATGGAAGTTTGACTGTACATTGCCGATTTGGACTAGTTATAGCACTATATATGGGCTACATTATTTTGTGTGTCTTTGTTTGATTGTGTTATGAAGCTAGAGTTGAGCGCGTGACAAGAAATAAAGCACGAATTGCCCAAAATAATTTAACTTAATAATGTTTAACATGCAAAAGTTTTTTAAACAAAGGACAGAAACAAATAACTTTTATAACTAATTATTAAAATATGCTTAAAATTAATACGAATTCTGGCTTTTACAATTTTTTTTTTGTACTTAACTAAATGGAAATAATTAATAAATGTTTACTTTTATGTTGTATCTTTTAAGGTATTTATGTATGTATGTGTATATATATATATATAATATATATGTATGTATTGCTTATCTACTGTAAGACTGTCATAAGTCATAACTTTTATGCTTAAAATTGTATACAAATTTTATATAAAATAATTACAATAATATAACTTATACACTCTTTCACTTTCTATATTCATTTGAACTGCAAAATTGCTTCATTTCATTTGTTATTTGTTTTTTGTTTTTACCTTATAATAATTCTTCCAGTCGAGCGATCAAGCATAATATGCGACACGCGCTCAGCTCGAGTACTCGAGAAATGTCTTAAGCTTTTGTTTGTTTTAGTTGGTTTGTTAACATTTGATTTGATTTGACCCGTTTCATTTCATTTCATTTCATTGCATTTCATTTTTCGTGTCATTTTTGTTAATTATTTGTTATACACACTGCAATTGGAAGCTGATATCGTTCCAAATGCTGTGACGCTGCCATTGGTGCAACAGCATCGTCGCCCGATGCAGGGCCATTAATTGGCTCCAGCTCCAGGCCAGGCTCCTGTCCTACAATCTGCTCAGATTTCCCATTGCACCCATGCATTGCATACGTTCGAGTTGCTCGGCGAGCGCACGTTGTTCGCTGGTCAAACGCATTATCTCTTGACGCTCCTCGGCGGTATGGCCCTTGCGCTTGGCCCGATACTGCAACATGCGTTTGTAGCACTCGAGTATCTCCTGATCGATGGTATCCAATTTGCGTTTCAATTCGATGCGTTTGATTTCCTCACTGGCCGCCAAACGCAAACGTTTCAGCTCATCGCTATTGAACTGTGCCACCGCGCTTATTTCGGCTGTGACTCGTTTGATTTCCAGCAACACTTCATCAACCTCATCTTCCTGCTTGTCCAGCTCACTGGCATCGATTAGACCGCTGTCGATAAGCACCTTTTTCAGTCGTTGCTCAATGCCAACGCCATGTTTGAGCATTGACAATGAACGAAAATTGTTTGAGGCAGCAGCCGCAGCTGCTTTCGCTCCAATTGCTCTTACGCCGCCATTGGCGGAATGTGTGTTCTCGATGTTGTTGTTGCTGCTGCTGTGGTGCTCACCAACAGCGGCGGCTTCACTTGGCAGCGATTCATCCATTAAGGCAGAGACTAGACGCTGTGTCAACGGTCCCTGTATGCTCTCCCCCAGCATGCCATCGGCCATCTTAAGCATCGCATTGACATTCTGTGACTTTTGTCGCGCTCCGCCCGGCTGCAACGATTTCATATCCTCTTGGGCCCATATGGTCGAGTAATGTGGCCCCAAACTGGGCACAGGTGGCACCAGCGGCCCTCGATATTGTTCCAACAGATCGTCAACGAGTCGCAGATCTTCGTTTGTCAAGGGCATGCAATAGGGCTCGACTGATAACCAAAATTTATTGGGCATATCATTTTTGGGTAGCGCCAATTTGGGCATTTGTTGCTGATAATGATGATGATGCTGCGGCTGGTGTGGATGATGATGATGATGAGGCTGCTGCTGCTGATGTTGTTGTTGTTGATGTTGTTGCTGCTGCTGCTGCTGCTGTTGTTGTTGTGAATGAAGAGTGTTGGGCATCGTTATAGTATAGTCCATGCTGTCATCCGTATGAGCACCAAATGGACTATTCTTAACCTGATGCTTGTTGTGCTGAACACTACTGACCTGGTGTAATTGCTGCTGCAGCTGCTGTTGCTTAAGTATCGTCATTGATGAGTGTTTTTTGCGTACGCCGGTTGATGGCAGCTCTTCGCGCATTTTTCGTTTGGCCGCTGTTGATATGCTGCCGAGATTTGTGATGGTGTTGGTGGTGATGGTGCTGGTGATGCTGCTTAAATTGCTTGCATTGCCCAGCAGGCCGTTGAGTAGGGAATGATGTGTGGGCGGCGAGCCGGGCGCTAAACGATCTAATTTACGGCGATCCTGACGCTTCTCATCCTTGTCCAAACTATCATATTCGGATTTAAGGACACGTGCGCGCAACGCCACATTGGAGAGCATTAGCTCCAGCTCCAATTGCACAGCATCTAATTCTTCGGCCGCCAAATGATCGTCAGCGGAACGCTGCAGTGCCGCCGCTATCGTTGGCAACTGCTTGGGCACATCTCTACTGCGAATAATTGGTATTATTGTTCCACTGGGCAGTGCAAATACTTCCGTTTCGTTAATGGCATGCGAGGTTAGCTTGCTGCCACTGCCAGTGATGCTGCTGCTGCTGCCGCCTAACAACGCAGCGCCCGAAGCAGACGCACTACCGACTCCACCTCCAATGCCAACGCCACCGGCGCCAACAATGCTGCCATTGGTGTTATGATGTGCAAGCAATTTCCCAGCTGATATGCCAAAGCCGCCGCCGCCAAAATGGCCCATTTTAAGATTCTTAAGGTTTGTACTCATTGCCAGCAGTTGGAACTGCGCAGTTTCACGTGCGTTTTGATTGTGAAATTCGTGCCAAATTTATTCGCGTCGCGTTATAAAAAATTGCGTAGAGCAGATTGTAAACGAGCGTCGGCTGCGATTACCTCCAAGAACTGAACTATCGATAGCTAAGTGCGAAAATAATAGCTGCAATAGTGCAATTCGATATAATGACCATCGTGGGAAATTATATTAAAAATTTTCTTAACAGTATTTATAAACTTGACAGGAATTTGAGACCATTAAGGAAATACAACTTAAACTTTACTTAGATACAAATAAACTTGGACTTAAATTTAATCGAACATATTAACAAAAAAAAACAAACAAAAATGCATTTTATTTATTTTGAAAACATCGATAGGCGCTCAAGCGATAGATCTGCGCATTGACCAATGCTAAACAGACGATAAGTATTTGTGCTGTGTCGCAGCCCTGGTTTGTTGTTTCGTTTGCGTTTTGTTCTTTGTTGTTCCGTGCGCGCTATTCTGTGATAAAGTGTACTTAACCATCTAGTTGCTCTTATCAATAAGTAATGATTATGTCTTATGGCTAATATCCATGCCATAACACGCAAATTGTGTCAACACCAACCAAATAAATAAATAATACCTATAAAATTAAACCACACACAAAAAAAAACTGCAACAATAACAACATACACAAGAGCAGCGCTGCAGGTAGCAAGCAGCAGCAACAGCAGCAGCAGCAGCCAACGTTTGTATGTCATCAAAGAGGGCAGAGTGGGGTGCATGCATACATACATATAGTATGTATTCAACATTGATATATTATTTTATGTAATTGAAAAGCAATTTTGAATTGAGCAACGTAGTTAAACCTAATCTCGTGATGCCTTCAATTAATTGTGGCTGACAATTTGCTGCTCAATCACAAGACCCAAAGCACATTTGATTTAACGGCCAGGCATCATCATCATCATCATCATCATCATCTTTTCCAACCAGCGCTGCCATTTTGCCCGGATTTAAACTCTGAGTCAGTCAATTAAAGTTTGCGCTTGACAATATCTTCTTCTTCGTTTAACCTGAGAACTTTATTGATCAAATATTTGCGTGTGCAAGGTATATGTGTATGCATTTGTATTTGTGCATTTCCGTCTCTCTCTCTCTCTCCCTTTCTCTCTGTGAGTGTGTGTATCTTTATCTGGGTTTTGGTATACATATGTCGAATAAATTAAGCTGCTGCTGCTGTCGTCTTATCAGCAGTCAGCTAAAAAAAATCAGTGCACAAAGCCAAACAGCTAAGCGATAAGCCTTAAGCAGGCAACAAGTGTATAGACAATTTGTCTCTTAGTTGTTTCGAATGTTTCGGCCAACAAAGTATCCTTAAAAATACGTAATTATCCAAAAAAAAAAACTAAAATAACAAACATATGGTGCTGCATCTTCACTTCACTTCGCTTCACAAATCGCTACGAATTTTTCAATCGATCTGCTTTAATTAATTTATTAACTAATCAATCGTTAATACGGCTGCAACATAAATAAAAATATTCGAACGCTTATTATGTATTTTGTGTAGTTGTTTCTTTTCTTTATTTTCATATGCACACATCGGGTATCACCCCCCTAACACTATAGCCACACTTACAGGGTATACAACTACACGCATTAACTATCAATGTATGTGTGCGATATAGCTTGAAGTGGTTCAATTCATTAGACCTGGCCAGAATGAAATGTCTATTAATATATTTAACTTGGAATATAATTTGTTGACATTGATTGAATGATTGAATGCTCGCAATTGACGCACTATCAATTACCACCTGTCTCTGCCACTCTATCCGTGTGTGTGTGTGTATATGTGTTAAGAATTGTCCTACAATCGCAAACGGAAGTACAGCAATTATAGAACGCAGTTGTTTGCCGTTGTTTGGTTCAACATTTATTTTATTATTATTATTATTATTATTATTGTAACTTCTTGTTGCTGCCATTTGGCAAATATTTGTGCAATTAATTAATTAAAAATTCGAAAAGGAAGGTTTTGTTTATTCAGCGCAGCGACAACAATTTTCCCAATTTGTTTAGCTTGTTAAGCGGCAAGTGCTAATGAAAATAAACAAGCATAAGGGTTCCCAAATAAAAGACATAAAAATTTTGGGATAGAGAAGATGCAGTTTTGAATGTTTCGACTATGGTGTACCCTTTATATGAATGCAACAATGGCTTAATGACAAAATACATTTTTTATTTTTAAAAAAGAGTTTTAATAATTTTTTCAAGTTCTCGCTGATCTAAAACTGTAAATTCAATGTGCATTTAAGCAAAATGTTTAATCTAAAATAATTAGAAAAGGTTTACATTTTTAAAGATCTCGCTGATCCAAAAGTTTAATTTTTTTTTAATATTATTTATATAATTTATTTTACAAAAAGTTATTAATTGTTAAACCACAAAAAATTTCAAATCTCAATTATGTTTTAAATAAATTTTTGTTTACTTCCTTATCATTTGTTTCTATAATTTCAAATAATTTTTTGTTTAGTTGGCTTTCTTTCCTATTTTTTCCAAGTTCACAACCATAGCAATATACTCTTTATTATTGATGCATTAAATAACCCAAAATGAGATACCGTTTTCTACGTTATCAAGAGCAAACACGTAAAATAATACTCAAAATCCAGTTGCTTTCTTACAACAATTTTGTTTTGTTTATTTTTGCAACTTGATTAACTGATAAGATGTTGTTTTCACCGCTCCCACGCCCCTGCGACCCATCCTTAACATACATACATAAGTATATCATAAACAAACATGAAGTAACAAAAAATTTGCATTGATTTTGCTTGGAAGGCAAAAATAATCAAAGTCAGTCGAGCATGGAATAAGCCGCAACTCAGTTTGAAACCGTTGAAGCTAAAATTGTTTATTTTTCTATCTTTCTGCAGTGTTGGCTTAAAGTTGGCTTAGAACCAAGCCAGGGACAAACGACAGCGAGAAACAGCTGAAAGAAAAACCACAACAACAACAACAATTAAGTCGCCGTCATGAAGTTCGCGGAGCATCTGTCGGCGCACATAACGCCCGAGTGGCGTAAACAGTACATTAACTATGAGGTAAAACCTGTTATTTATTATCAATAACAAGCAAAACTTAAATAATAATCTAAAGACAAGTGGAGGAAGATCTTCACTCAACACTTTTAAATCCTAAAATCATTGAACAAGAGACTATAAAAGATCTCTCTAGGCAGATCAATTATTAAAATTAATTTTTAGAATCATTTTTCCCGTTTTCGATTTAATAAAATCAATCTTATTCTAATTTTTGGAACACTAAATTATAACTACGAATTTTCTCTAAAACAAAGGTTTTTCTTGTCTTCTTGAAATCCGTTTTATGGCAGTTTGACTGTATATGTTTAATGTAGCTCAAGACACATTGACATACAATTGATCATCTCTGAAAGTTTCATGAAAATCGATCAATAAACACGAAAGATATGGAAGATTCAAAAGTTTACTAGGCTTAATTAAATCAGAATACAACAAAATGATGAAAGTATGTACATATTGTTCATCAATCAATCCACACCCATATATATATAAATAATTTTACTTTACAAAGTGATGAAAGTAAAGCTTAAAAATATGTACATCCACCAATCAATATTTATATATATTAATAATTTCACTTTGCAAACAATAGGAAATGAAAGCGATGCTGTATTTGGCGGTGGAGGAGGCACCATCGGTGGACAGCGTTGAGGATGAGGTGCTTAAGCGACATTTTGCCAATTTCGATGAGAACTTCTTTCACTATTGTGACAAAGAGTTGAAGAAGATCAATACATTCTATTCGGAAAAGTTGGCGGAGGCAACACGAAAATTTGCCACCTTAAATGCCGAACTCAAATCAAGCATTGAGGAGTCCGAACGCAGTGCCAAAAAGTCCAAGGGCCAGAAGCGGCATGCGGCATTGCCCGATCGTAAGGCACGCGAACTCAAATTGGCCTTCAGTGAGTTCTATTTGAGTTTAATACTCTTGCAAAACTATCAAAATCTAAATCATACCGGTTTTCGCAAAATACTCAAAAAGCATGACAAGGTGAGTTTCGAATCGCGATTTGCTTTTTTACATTCTTATAACTAATTTTTGTTGTTGGGCAGCTGCTGCGCGTTGATACCGGTGCCAAGTGGCGTCAGGAGTATGTCGAGGCATCGCATTTCTTCATCAACAAGGATATTGACAACATTATCAATGAAACGGAGACAACGGTTACCGGAGAACTGGAAGGTGGCGATCGACAGCGTGCCATGAAACGTTTGCGTGTACCACCGCTGGGCGAGCAGCAAAGTCCGTGGACAACGTTTAAAGTGGGCCTCTTTTCCGGCAGCTTTATAGTGCTGGGCATTGTTGTTGTCCTCTCGGCCATATTCCACAATATAAGCGGCGAGGATCTAAAGGTCACCTTTCGTCTATATCGCGGTCCATTGTTGCTCATCGAGTTCATCTTTTTAATTGGCGTCAACATTTACGGCTGGCGTTCGTCGGGTGTCAATCACGTGCTCATCTTTGAGCTAGATCCGCGCAATCATCTATCCGAACAGCATCTAATGGAGCTGGCGGCCATATTTGGTGTCATCTGGACACTGAGCATGTTGAGCTTTCTATACAGCGCCAGCCTAAGCATACCGGCTTTTATAAATCCATTGACATTAACGCTCATCATGGTCCTCTTTCTGGCCAATCCGTTTCATGTGCTGCATCACGATGCACGCTTCTGGCTATTGCGCATCACTGGACGCTGTTTGGCGGCGCCATTCTTTCATGTGGGCTTTGCCGATTTCTGGCTGGGCGATCAGCTTAATTCTCTAGCCACTGCCATTTTAGATTTTGAGTATCTTATATGCTTTTACTTTACAAATGGCAATTGGTCGGAGGCTGTGGATGCGTCACTTTGTATGGAAAAAGATTTTATAGTGCGACCCATTGTCAATTGTTTGCCCGCCTGGTTTCGATTTGCTCAATGCCTGAGGCGTTATCGAGATACACGTGAAGCCTTCCCGCATCTGGTCAATGCAGGCAAATATTCGACAACCTTTATGGTTGTCATCTTTGCCACGCTCAAAAGTTTCAACAGTCGTAAGTGCAAAACATCTCTCTCTCTCTCTCTCTCTCTCTCTCTATCTATATATGTCTGTCTTTCTGAATGCTGTCTCTTTCTATTTGATGTTTTTGTTTTTTAGCCAATTATGCCAACACCTTTGACAATCCTTACACCTGGCTATGGATAGTCTCATCAATAGTTTCCTCTTGTTATTCGTACACCTGGGACATTAAAATGGATTGGGGTCTCTTTGATAAGAACGCGGGCGAGAATACGTTTTTGCGTGAGGAAACTGTCTACTCTTCAACGGTAAATAGTTGAACCAATATACAAAAATATAAATTTTAAATAATATGTTTTCTGTTCAGGGCTTTTACTACTTTGCCATTGTGGAGGATTTGGCGCTGCGTTTCATTTGGGCATTATCATTCTATTTGACGGAAATGAAAATTGTGAGCGGTGACATAATGACTTCCATAACTGGCATATTGGAAGTTTTTCGGTAAGCCTTTTACTATAACTTTAATGTGCATAAATAATCATTATTTTCATTTGACAGTCGTTTCGTTTGGAACTTCTTCCGTTTGGAGAACGAACATCTGAACAATTGCGGTAAGTTCCGTGCCGTGCGAGACATCTCTATAGCGCCGCTCGATTCGTCCGATCAGACGCTCATATTGCGCATGATGGATGAGGCCGATGGTGTGATCAATCGCTATACAAAGACCAACCGACCCAAGCCAAAGAAGATTAAGGATCCGGAGAAGCGTAGTCTGTTGCACCCACGCGGCTCGTTGCAGGACCTCAGCATTGATATCGATGGCACTAAAAAGCTATAATATGAGCTTAACCTCCCCCAACCCCATGCCCAACTCCGACCCCGACCCCGACCCCGACCCCGACCTCCGCCTAAACATCCGCCGCCTGCAACCAAAACCCTTTTGTGGCCAACTACCCCGTATTCCCCATGGCTGATGAGTTGCCTAACAATTGTCGTTTTCTTTTCTTCTTGTTTTCTGTGGCATTACTATATGTAATTAATATGATTAATTTTTGGTTTGTTTTTAGTTAATGTTTAGCAATTAGTTACTAAGTACTTAAAAGTCGTATATACTATGCCACCCAGATTACAATTACAATTAGTCCATAAGTTTATAACTAACCATAATTGATGATAAGCATTCCATTCAAGCATCTAGCAAAAAGACCTTAATATTAAACTAACCACAAATCGTACCCATAACCAATATCCCATGGTGGGGCAGTATTAATTAGAGAAAACAAAAAAAAAATAACAACAACAAAAATCCTGCAACATAAGATGACTTAACCTATAACAAAACAAAAATATGCATTCCTTTATAAAAAAACAAAAAACAAAAAACAAACAACAATTACCTTAATTAAGCTTTAGACAATGATTTTGTTTTGTTTTGTTTATTTTTTTTTTGTCCTAGCGTCAATTCGTTTGTACAACTAACTGTACTTAAAAGTTGAATGTAGTTTGTAGTGTTATGCTTTATTTAAAATTAAAATTAAAGTTAAAACGAAAAAAAATGGAAAATGTTTTTCAAATGCAAAAACATGTTCCGGTAACCGGAATAGTACTTGCAGTTTTAGGGAACATGTTGTTACAGTTTTTACATTTACATTTACATTTAAAACCAGACTTCAGACGTTTAACGTTGTGTACCAAGTAAAAATAAGTTGTTTATTTTGTTTCTAGTAAAAAGGCGGCCTTTTTGTAATGTTTTTTTAATTGCCGTTAATGGTTTCGTTTTGTAATAATTTTTTTTTCTAAATATAAAATTCGATGTCTATGAATACCACATACCTTAACTCACACTTAACTGTATTGATCAGAACTGAACTAAGAACTGGCTTTTCGAGCTACAATATATATATATATACAATATACAATATGAATATACTATAAAATACTACATATACATAGTACTACACAACTCTAGAACTGTAGAATATAAGTACGTATCGACTATACATATATTATACACAAAAAATAATACATACTACATAAAATTATATAAATTGTATTATTTGGGGCTAAGACCCACGACAACAGAATTGAAACGAATTGTACTAAATAAATACGACATATGCAGCATACCTTTGTAGTTTATAGTATATAAATATAAATATGTGTATAAAGTATTGTAAATAATTGATCTATTTTTTTAGGAGACATTCTCTAATACAGCACAGACGAGCGCTGTGCCGCGCATTATCCAAAATTCGGGATCATTTTTACTGCGCAACAAAATGGAGAGCACAAAATTGGTCGAATGTCCGGTTGTGGATAGTACGCCGGAACGTTGCTGAGTCTTATACAGTGGCGCCTCGTAGCGGCTCAAATCGCTGACCGTCAGGCAGGGCATAAAGCGTATGACAGGCATGCGTGAATATAGCTCACCGAAGCGAGCATCGCACAGACCACCCTGACTCAAATCCCAGCGAGCAGCTTCCACAAAAATGCCATGCACATTGATCATTGCATCCGTGCAACTCTCCAGATCACCATAGAGACGGGCATCCTGCAATAATATTGTGTTATCAATTGAAAAAAACATAAACCAACACTTGACTTACGCTGCCTTGAACATTGTGAACCTCGAAGAAATTCTGTTGCACCAGCTCGAGCTCAACAACCTGAAAATCAATCTTAAGCGAATCGATGGGCAGGACACGACGACGCGCATACGTTTGCAATATGCCCGTAAGAAAGGATTGTGGAAAGAAGAAGCCACTGATCCAATAGGAGCGTGGTGCACCATTCTCGGCCCATTGCTGAATGAAATCGATGCGACGCTGAAAGTCCACTATGTAGTTGGGCAACGGTTTGATGGATAGAAAGCTGCGTTTGGCCCACATTGCTGGCACCTGATTTGATAATAAAGCACGGAATACCAGCTCCAGATCTTCGGACATAACCACCAAACCTTTGATGGCCTTGGATAGATTGCTCAAGCTGTCATGGACAATAGATAGGGCAATGTTGAAACGATCGATCTCCTGCACCAGAACAGTGGTTAGCGATGGCATCTGACCCTTGCTGTCAAGCTGGAAGAGTGGATTACGAATAGATTATTTTTGGCTAACGAATCATTTTCATTCTCATCATTCTCACCACAGTGAGCGAGCCGTGAATGGGCTCACGTTGTATCCTGCTGACCAGCGATTTTTGTATGCGTGCAATAATCTGTTGACAGAGATCATTCTCCATCGCCTGACCTTCATCGGCAGCTGAGCGTGGCTGACCCAGCAGCAAGGTGCTAATAAAGAATTGTGTCTCCTTCGTTTGGAACACAAGATTGGCATTTTGATTCATGCCAAAGATTTCGGGATCCTCGAGCACTGGGAAACCTTGCACAAATTTCGCATACGCCGCTAGCGTCTTGGCCTGCGGATCTTTATAGTAGGTATCGCCGCGACAATATTTATAATCCGGCTGTACAATGCGTTCCGAGGAGAATATGGTTAAGACAGTTCGCAGGCAGCGCAGATCCCAATAGTCGGTGACACGTCCACCCCATGTGATGTCACCATTAATATAGAGTATCGCCTCCCATGGTATATCAGCAAGAACCTCACGATTGATGAAAAAGTCCAGCGTTTTCAGACCGCACTCACGATCACTCTCACTGAACTCGTACGTTATATTCCAGCCAAGCGGTCCGAATTTCCTACGTTCCAGCAGCACTGCATGGAACATGCACAGTCCAAAGACAATCGCACGCCATTTACCATTCTGGATGTGCTGCTCAAAGAACTCGGTTTTTAGATCAGCCAGCGCACCAATAACATTCGCCTTGATGCCCTTGGGCGGCTCATTCGTTATCTTAACGGAGTTCTGCAGCACACTTATCGGAAACGATTGTGTCGGCATGGAGGAGAGGAACAATCGGAAGTCCTCATGCGACTTGGTAATGCCCAAGGTCAGATTGCGTACTAAGGTTTCGAGAACACGCATCCACGAGGTGGCCAAATGACAGTTCTGCAAAAAGACCCAATGACCCAAGCGCAAGCTTTTTTCGATCAGACTCTCGGCAAGCGGACCCTGACCCTGACCCAAGGATATCGAATAGTATTTTTCCGTATACTTCATTTCGTTCGTGAACTTCAAAAAGCCAGACATCGGATCCGAGCCGGTGGACAGGACAAAAATGAGCGGTGTTACGCTTGATGTATCCAAAAAGCTGAAAAACAAAAAAAAAAACGTCAGTTCAATCTTGAAGTAAAAAGTTTGAGGTATTACCAACTTACACTGTATTAAGCTGAGTACCTCCTGCTGAGACCTCTGTAAAGTACTTGCCTACTGTCGCATGCAGATAGCTGACGACGTTAAGCAGAAACCGTGGCTTTCGGAAGGCGCTTATAAACATGAGCTTGTGGAAAAGATGCAGTTGTTTGTTCCATTTATCAGTGGGCGGCTTTTTGTTGTCGGCAAAGTCAAACACTTCCTTGTTCTCCTGCAGCTGAATGAAGAATGGATGGTCTATCTCATTGGTAAAGCCCGCAAAGGCCTCGAAAGTTTTCTCTAAAAATAGTGCCGAATCCCATTCGAGCTGACTAAGCTTTACGCCTGGCGGCTGTGCCTTGACTTTCATAGTACCAACCGGTCCACGGGTAAGGAAACCAAATTCCTCATCGTTAACACGACCCTCTTGTCGCTCCACAGAAAGAGCCAGCAGAAAGCTAAAGATAAGCTTGTGATTTTCAAACAGGCCACGCGATATATTATCATAGACAAATCTCAGCTCATCCACCATTAGTTTGGAGATGCGCACGTCAACGGGCATCACCGGATGATCCATGCGTAAAACATTGCAAAAGACCTGAGTAAAATATTTCAGACTGTATTGATACATGGGATCGATCTCAGCGAGTCCAGCAACTACAAAATAGAGTATAGCGCCACGTGAGGCTAGAATGCGATAACGCTCCCGCGATGCAGTTATAACCTTTTCCGTTTCCTCCGTATCGATAAGACGTGCGGCAATAATCAAAGACGTTTCCTTAATGAAAACAAAATGATTAGGTATAAGAGTCTTGATAAGGTTTTTTCTTTTCTGTTAGCCTACCTTTGCATCATTGAGTGTCTCAACAAGTTCCTCATCGTCGAGTATGTTGCCCTCAGAATTAAAGAGTAACTTAAGCACCTTATCCTCCAAGGACAGCAATTGTTGTTTATCCGCATTGATCTTAACAACCAGATCATTGCGTTGCAGCTCCATTATTGGCAGCTCAATGGCCACAATGTCACTGTGAACACAGATTAGAACATGAAATTTTAGTTAAATATGTCGACGGCATACTTACGCCAACAGCTGATCCTCCAAGCCACTCTCAGTGACAAGAAAGTTGACCAATGTCACGTTAATGCAAACCTCGGGCAAATAATGTGGATTGGGCAGCTTGGTTGTCATATACAATTTGAAATTATCATCGTAATCAATAGTCATGTCGCCCAGCTTGAGATAGATGCGTCCCTCGAACTTGAACGTCTCGCGCTGAAGTATCGGTCGCAGCGATGGATCTATGGTCTCGTCGAGTTCCTCGAGCAGCACCGGATAGCCCTGACGCACACTATTCTCCAGTACACGCATCATATGTGCGTCTGTCATTTTGATGACCTGCAAATTGTTGGCTTTCTCCATGTTACGAATCCAGCGATTGGCCTGCTCCTGCGGATCGATCATGAGTGCCCAACGTAATGCACGTGTCGCATATATGCCATTTTCAATTGATATGTTATCTTTGGGCAGACCATCGACATTCCACTGCCGCATCTCGTAGGGATCACCCAGCACCTTGAGCAGGTTGAACTCCTTGCTGGAGGCAATGGTAAACTCACGACACTTATCGACCCACAACTGGCTCATCTCGCGACGATACTGATTAGAAAAGGCACCCAAATAGGCAACACAGGCAGCTGCCACCAGCACATCACCGGGGACACAGCCTAGATCGGCTGTTAGTGCCTTAACGGTATCTCGCCAGCGTATCTGCTCATCGGCCAGGGCGGATGTTAGGCGACCGGCACGATTGATGCGTCCATAGGTTAAGTCAACGTTATCCTGTATGACCTGGAATTCACGCTTCTTTTCCTCTAGGCTGTCGCGCAACGATTGAATCTTTGCCTCAACGGCTGCAAGCTCTTTTTGCTTTTGCCGCAGCACTCGCATCACATCCTTTAGCTCCGCTTCAGCGGCTTCTTTGCGCTTAATCTTGGGTTCAACCACTCTGTACACCTTGTTGAAACTGTCCATGGCAATGACCCACATGCTCACTGATTTTGCCACCTTGGAGACCTTCTCGAATTTCTACAAATTGATTGAAAGTTTCACAAGCCGGTCGATTTTAGACTTTTAACTTGATTTCTACTTACAGCAGGCACAAAATCCTTGTGGTCTATGTACTTTTTAATCTTTTTTACTACATCGTCTTTCATGTGCTCCTTGTCGTATTCGAAAAGCCGCTTAATAAAGTTGATGTCTGCCATAATGCCCTTGGCAGCGGCCCAGGTTGGTCTGTGTTAAAACGACATTAAATAAATAATAATAGTTCCTTTTTTTCCATTGTCTTGGTACTTACTTAGCACCCAATAGAATGCAGACAGCTTCCATACAAAACTGTACTAGAGCTGGCGGTGTGGTAAAGGACTTCAGTTCATTAATGTCGGCCTTGGTTAGACCTTTTAGTGCCTCCTCAGAATCACGCAGTGCCGGCATAGCTGTCTCCAAATCTTTGCTGGCATCCTCGGATATAGCTTGGGCAATGGCTGCCTTTTCCTTGGCATTCGCCTCATCTTCCATGACGCCCATCTTGACAGCATCCGCTTGTCTGGTTTCCTTAGTCAGATTATCAACAAGTGCTTTCATCATAGCGGACTTTTCATCCAGTTGCGGCACCATTATCTCCAATTCCTTTTGCATGACTGCTATCTATGGAAGAATTGTTTGTTTTTTGTGAATAGCTTGATGAGTCTGAAAATTCAAATACTTACCACTTCGTTCGTTTCCAGTAACTTGTTTAGGCCACTGCCAATGCGCTTACGCTTGGCTATAATCTCCTGCGTCTTGACCTTCAGCAGGCTCTGGTAGAGCTTTAACAGCTCTAGATAGCTGCTGGGTGTTGTATAATAATGTCGCTTCATTTCCTTATAGAAACGCACAGAGGCCTCCTCAACAGTCTGTATAGAAGAATTAGTAACGAACGAGAAAAAAGGGAAGAGGAAATTTATTGAAACGCACCTTGTGCATAAAGACGGTAGTGCTGGCCAGCGCAATACGTTGATCCATATTGGGTGCAATCTTTGTAAGCAAGCCCAGAGCAACGGAATAAAGCGCTTCTGTGGGCCAGCTAGTGAACCAATCAATTGTGGTGCAATTGACCAGCGATGGAAACATGCGACAACGTCTTCGGAAGGCATCACCAACTGGACTCATGGACATGACGACGTGTAGATTGTTTCTCACTCGATTAATAAAGAACTTGTAGATCTCTTCGCGTGGGCAGCCCTTAAATAAGAGTAGAAGAAGCATAGCATAAATACTGTTTTAGGATAAATTCAGGTTTCATTTATAAGTTTCACCTCATCCTTTTTGGTCGCATTGCACGCCTCTCGGCAATCTAGAATAATTTTCTCGTAATCATCACCTTCAAAGAGATTGGGAACCTCGCCAGAGTTAAGAATGTTATTAATATCCTCAAGGAATTCTTCCTCCACAATCTGACTGTCAATCATCAAAAATGTAACCGGTTGGTTATCAACCTAGAGATTCAAGATTACTAAAATTAAGATGCCAACTTGTCGGGCTTTATTTGAACTTACTCCCGCGATGCGGTAAAGCACACGTAAATCTTCATGGAAAGAATTGAGATCGTAGTTGCGTCTCATCTCAATTTGCCAACAATTGTATTCATTGACATGTGAGGCTAAACGCGTCAACGATTGTTTACCCATACCGGCGACGCCAACAAGGAGTCCATTGCCACGATCGCTGCGCAAAAGGCGTGCTAATCGCACCGTATGCTCCATTGCATCCTGGAAGAGAATCAATTTCATGTACTTGCCACCGCCCATCGAGTTGTAGTCAACAATATAATCGTTGAGCACGCTTTCAAGCTTCGCATGATCCTTGATCTCATCGTATATGCGTTCCTTTTTTGGCTTGCCAAATATCATAAAGTCACCAAAGAGTATGGCCGGCTCCTCAAGAGAGACAACTTCGCGGTTGAACTGAAGCTTGCACACATCGTCCATCAAGCCACGAAAGACCGTTTTGTCCTCCACATTAATAAGACGATCGTGAAAGACACGGGTCGTTTCATGGTAAAACAAACGCAGGATTTGACTCTCCGAATTGTAGTACATATTGTTTGCTTGCAGAATGCCCTGTATGCATTTGGACAGATCACGCAAGTTGAATATATAATGGGAACGATCGGGTGTGGGCAGCATCACTTTCGCCACACGCATATAGACATCCACACAGGCGTGAACCATACTCTCCGATAGCGCACGGATGGCTGACGAGAAGGTCTGCAGGAAACCCAAAAGGATGCCATTGAAGATTTGTGTGAGCGTCTCCTCATTTGGCTTGGGTAGCGAAAACAGAGCAAAGTGACGCACGAAACGGGGAGTTAACAAATTGCGTCCACCTCCGGGTGGGGCACAGGCACAGCCCAACACCACATCCAATATATCCTTCCAGAACAACTTCTCGCGATCATAGAAGCCCTTAAAGTCCAAATACTGCCTGCAAGTGCATTAGAAAAATATTAAGTTGGCTTTTGATAGATAGAGATGTAAATGTTAACCTGAGCAGCTCGATGGCCGGCTGACTGCCATAGGTATCCAGTTTGGGCATGTTAACATCATCAATAAATATAATAACTGTCTTGCCTACCGGCGCACCCAATTGCGTCCTTTTGCGCTTCTCCAGCGGTCCCTCGATCATCTCCTGTGTACGTATACTGCTCGTCTGTGCCGAAAAATTAAGCACTACGGGTATTACACTACCCTCGGCTAGACGCTTCATGCAGCTGATGGCCAGCACCGTTTTGCCAACGCCCGTCTCGCCAGTGAACATGACAGGGAAGTCCCGCTTGAATAGCAAATCTGCTACATAGCTGTAATGATAAGGGATTTAGAGTGTTGAAGGGTTCATCCTTACAATTTTTACCCATATTTGGTGGTATCCACTGTTGGCACTTGCATATCATAGTAGGATATGCTCGAGCTAAAGACAAACTTGGGCATTATGTCATGCCAGTTACCCCAATCATTGGCCTCCAAATCGACGCGATAGTTCCACAAAGAACGCTTTGGCATTCTACATCAAAGGAATATTAGTTTCGTGTATTTTCGGTAGTATTAGATCATAGACTTACTCCATGTCGGGATGCGCGGCCATCGTCCTGCCCCAATAGTCCTCAAACCCTACTTTTTCATCATCCTTCAAATTAGATGCAATCGCCCAAAGAACACACCATGCAAATATCTTTGTTATCAGACTCTTGGCCGTCTCTATGTTCAGTGCACCCCAGCGTACGCCCTCCAACTGGGACGAGATGAGAGAGCAGCACAGTTGCACCTTCGAACCGAGCACCTGATGTATGGTAAAGGTGGCACGTTTACGTTCAATTTTGAGCGCCTTGTCAAAGTAGCTCATAAAGAGCTGATAGAGAAAGTCGTTTAGGGTTTGATTTAGCTTCTTGCTCATGTCAACTTCGCGCCAGGTGTCGACAAGCGGTATCCAGCCCAAATCTGCTGGATCAACGTAAACCATGCCGCAGCGCGAAACGGTGGCTGGCGAGGCTTGCAGCAGATCCTGCACCTCAAACAGCATATGTATCCAAGCCGTCAACTTGATGCGCTCCGAGTTGGCCAGACACAGCATTTTGTTATCATCCAGCACAGTGTTCAAGTTCTCAATCCACACGGCATCGACGGGACCATCGCACATGATCCACTGATGAATCTCATCTTAAAAATGAAAGAGATTTATGTATGTTTTCGGTTTCGAAGAATAAAAATTCCAGCGACTTACCCTCTATATTTGTGGCGGTACGCACTGCTAGACCCAGCAGGCCATCCTGCCACTCCAGAGTCTTAGGGTCTACATAGCCATAAAGTTCGTTCATGCTTACCGCTTTGGGATTCATAGTTTGTATGACAACCGGCCGAAAGTTGGCATCCATCACTTCGTTCTCAAAGAGATGGGAAAGTGCAAATTCTAAGGCATGCAGCACCACCGATTTGCCACCACCCGTCGGCCCCACTGTCATGACGCCCCAGCGGACACACATCGTTTCATAGAGCTGCAAGCATTTGCGTATTGTAGTGGGCACTGGTTGAAGATTTTTGCGGCGCAGTCCAATTTCCAGACTCTCCTCCAGTTTAGGATGCTGAGAGTCGGGCAGCTCGACACCCGGAAACAAATCACTAAGAATGCCCCGAAAGAGTACTGCATCGTCGGCCAAGAACTTTGGTATGTTCGAGTCGCGCAGGGCTGCAATCAATGTTATATCTTCCCGCTGATTGGGTGCGGCACGCTTAAGTGCGCCAGCCATGACCAGAACAGATTTGACTGCTCGCATGCCGAAATCGTAATGATTCTGTTGACTGAGCTGCTGACTGCATAGCTGGTACATTTGCACCATTTTGCGTGCCAGAATCTTGGGATCCTCAAAACCCTCCGAATAGAGAATAACCTCGGCGATGAGCGCATAGTCGGGTACCATCATCGAGATGGGTCGGAACAGTGCCTTCAGATTGTCGGGCAACTCTGTGCGGCCAGCGTAGCCCGGATTCATGGTAATAAAGACGCAGCACGAAAGATTTATCTTAATTTCACGACCTTCAAACATGAAGCTAAGTAAAGAATGGATAGAAAAGAGATTATATATGTGTATATTTATACTATAATGTATTTCCTTACCGCTTGACCTTCATGGCCTTGGCTGTGCGTATGGTTATCAACTGTTGGGCAATTACAGACAAGACCTCAATGTCAATACGATTGAACTCGTCGAAGCAGCACCAAGCACCGCATTGAGCCAAACCGGAGAAGAAGCGTCCCATCATCTTGTAATCGAGGCCATCGGAACAATTAAAGACAACACACTGTTTGGCCAGTGCCTTGGCTAAATCCTTGGTTGTTTCCGTTTTACCCGTACCAGCCGGACCGGCGGGTGCACCACCCAAATCCATTTGAAAGGCGCCCATTAGACAGAGATAACAGCGATCGGTGAGAGGCGTTAGCACCAAAACACCACTAGCGCCCAGATACTCATAATAATAGGGTATATTAGCCGCAGCCATGCGAGAATAGACCGTCTCCGTTTCGAGGGACCAATAAAATCGAAGCATCTTCAGCCAGTTGAAATCTTTTCTAAAAAACACAGAAACTCCGTAAGCAAACATAAAAAAACAAAAACATACAATGCATCTGTTTATACTCACGTATTAGTTACATTCTTTTCGATAAGCATGCGAACAGAGTCCTTGGCATGCACATCAATTGTAATTAATGCACATAGAACCTTTCGCAATAGAGAAGTTATGCTTGTCCGAGTTAAAGCCGCCAATGCGCCCAAATCCTGTTGGCATTTCATCTCATACTTGGCCATTTTATCGGCGATACTCATCGTAACCTTTTTGTCTTTTGCCTCAAAGATGCGATGAATGTCGGCCGACCATTGGACCTGGGAGACGGTTAGTACAACCTGATTGGGATGATCCTGAAACCAATCTTCACGTTCCTTGGCCGCATAGCACTGATAGCCAAACCGCATGTATCTTTTAACGGACACAAACATAGCTTCCTCCACTTTGCTGAGCCATTCCTCCACGGCACCGCGCGCTTTCAGGCCCTTGCCAAATTGCAGCTTCTCGCCTTCGGGAGAAAGATACGCAACAATATCGTTTGTGGATACCATTTTGCCTTCTCCGCTATCCTTCTGACCGAACTCAAGACGATAAATGGCATCAAAGCATTTGCGCAAATGAGGCTGGACTGCTTGAGGTATGCGCGTTTGGGCGAGAATCTCGAGCAGTTCGTCATTTGACAAAAAGTAGAATCTGATGGAAAAGTAACGGATATGTATAAAATACCGAGATAAACTCCTTACTTCTTACCTGGGAAAGACTACTCGCTTAACCTCCAAATAAGCTTCAAGACCGCGTGAAATGGCGTCCAGCAAACGCATATCCTCCTCTAACATATCGTAAACCTGTACGCTGGACATGGTTGGCAAGGCTAAGGCCACTTTTTTGGCCTGACGTGTAATCTCTTTGAAGTTCTTGTCCACTTGATTAAACATTTTGGCCTCATTGGGCAATTGGCGCTGAATGTCTGCCGAGGAAAAGATCGCCTCCAAGTAAATCCAAGCACCCTGAACGTCCATCCAAGTCTCTGGAGTTGTGCAGGCAAAAAAAAAAAAAAATAACAAGATAATCCTTTAAGTTGACAAGACTTACCAAAGGTTTTGGCAAACTGATCCAAGGCTTTTATCCAATCATCCACGCGGTGTTTGATGGGCCCAACAAACTTAGATGCAGCTATCGTATTGACGTTAACATTGGCATCATCTAGAACCGTTTGCAGTTCCTCGTTACCAGCCAGTATGTAGACATCCTTTTGATCATGATGCGGTACAATGAACAGCTCGGTTTCCTTCCATATGTTCTCAATGCCCTTTAGCATATTCTCTAGCTGCATTTCACCCGTTGCCTGCGACGAGATTTGCATAAGAGCCTCGGCGTTCTTCTCACTATCGAAGGCGTGCACGTCGTCGTAGGTGGCAATCTTAATGTGTGGCTCCTGGAAGAACTTTCTGCCTAACAGATCCTCAATCTCTGTCCAATGGCGCTAGTTAGAGTTATGGGTTAGTTAGATCAAGCATTCAAATTTTCTTACAAACTTACGGCACGTAGACTAGGATTACGTAAATAGCCAATAACTGGCAGTTTTTCCTTAAAGTTCTCAGCTGACTTTTGTAGCACGGGCACAATATCGTTTTGGGGCAAATACTTTTGGAATTGCAAACAGTTCTTAATAGTCTTTGCATTAAGTTCAATCATTTCTGCTACGTGCAGCGTATGAAAATCGGCAGCTATCCAACTGGCAAGCGACTCCTCCCAGTCGCTGAGCGTTTTATATAGATTTTGTCGCATCCGTATGTCATAGAAGCCCGTGTCCATTTCCTCATACATTGTCAAATCGATACGGAACTCCATTTGATAGCCAAGTAGCTCATCGGCTCGCTTACGACACTCTGACATGCGATTAAGCAGGTCTTCCAACTTTTCGTTTACTGCCTTGCGATCCGATTTGCTCTGTGATTGTGCGAAAGAATGAAAATAAAAATTAAGAAAGGCAATCGTTTTCGTCTTTCTTCTTACCATAAGCAGCCACTCCTCGATGACCTCGATGGCAACTTCGTGTATATCTTCCTTGAGCGCGTTGATGTCATCTTGCATTACGTCGTCTAGCGTATTAATGAAGTCCTGTCGTTTGTCAAGTATTTCCTCTAGCGTTTCCTTGGTGCGATTTAGATAATCCTCCGTGTCCATGTAGTCCTCTTTGCGTTCATCATCAATGGGTATGTTAAAGTCCTTAATGATTAGCAACAAATCGTGTACGTAATCTATAGCTAAAAACAGCGTATCGAGTTCTTCATGACAGTTATTCAAAAACCGTAGATGCTCGACTATTGGCATTGTCGTCTGCGGCTCTTGGCCGATGCGTCCAAAGAAATCCTGCGCATCCTCGTACAATTTTACTGTCTGCTCTTCGGCCAGCTGCGGCAAATAGATGGCCAGTACGTTTTGAAGTCGTTGACAGACCGGCGTTACCGCTTCCTTAAACCCAGTTTGACCCAATCTTAACAGACCCAAAAATACATATTCTAATATACCATCCAATGCTTTCAAATTGTTGCAATATCGTTCACAATAATTGCGCAGCGCTACAAGATCTGCACAAAGAGAAAAAAAAAAAATGGTTGAATTCGATTGCTTTGTAGCTTGATTATATTCTTACCCTTCTCGTTTTGAATATCTTCCGGATCTGTTGTAGCATCAATCTCGTAGTTTTTTCGTATGTCATCAAAGCGTTGTGTATATTGATGCGCCATCTCGTAAGCCGTTTCTAGCAGGGTGACTATATCACGTCTGTTTAAGTATATAAATATATATAACGCTTTCGATTAATATATTATTATATATTGTATATGTCTAACAAGTCAAAACGTTGCAGCCGGAAGCAACCGACAGCGGTATTCCCTGATATCTGTATGCAAAAGGCTGTGATGCACATCTTGGAGGGTATTACAAGCTCAATGGCAAAACATTTGGGAACTCTAGCTGTACGTATGTGGGAAATATTATGGTTTATCGATTTGCAGGTATCGCTTACCGATTGAAATTAAATGTATCATCTTGTCTTAACAAAAATGTCAAATCAGGTGCACCATCAAACAGACTCTCCTCCTGGCGTCCCATTATCGATGGCCTAGAAAAATTAACAAATAATCGATTAATTTCAATTCGGAATGAATAAGCCTTGTATTTTGTGTAACTTACGCTGTATACTGTTGGAAATCCTCGTCTGTAGTTAAGGGTGGTATATCCAGCACCGTTCTCAATATCAAACCTGTTATACGCGAAAATATTTGCTTGAGAATATCTTCGAGGGGCTCCACCTCGATGCGATCGGGCAGCAAACGCAATTGTGCATTGAAAAATGGGACTTGTGGTCCATCCTCTGGCCGCGGCCTTTCAATTTCGGCATCCACATTGATGTTTTCATTAATTTCTTCTTCCGATGGCCCCAGTTTAGTATGGACATCTAATGCACTGTGTAATTCATCGTAGCTTTGAATTGTAACGCGATATAGCGTCTGATACATCATCATGTCGCAATATGTGAGAAAGCTGAAAAAATTGCAACAAAACATAAACACAAGCCGCACTATCGATGGCCGACGATGAGACTCATTTGCTATCGATCAGTAAGCCAAAAGATCGATAGTTCAATTGATACACAAGCCAAGGTATACTTAACAAGGTAGCCGCACTCGCTCTCTCCTGTTGCCTTAAATACGCGAGTACAAAAGAGTGTGAGAGAGCAATGCATCTTTGTACTGCAACAATGAAGAGGGCGACAGCAAGAGTGCGACAACCTTGTTAAGTAAATATACTGCTTGGCACAATCTATCGAAAATTAAACGCATACACTGTGATTATTTCTGGGAAAACCACCTTTACTTACTTGGTTAGGGTCTTGCAAAAGGCACGCTTGCGTGCACGATCCATAAAGCTGTGTGCCTCTCGCATTTTCTTGATGGATGGATAGTAATTGATCTCATCATCCGGATAGAAACCGCGCGCCATAATTGCTTCCGTGCAGGATCGATCTGTGATCAATGTGAAAAACTAATGAAGAGTTCTTTGAAACGAAAAAAAAACAAAAAGAAAACTTACACAAAATTTTGGCATAATACGAGCGAAATTCATGAAATACATAATTGAGCTGTTCATAGATGCGCATATGTATCTCCAAATAGTAGAACGGATGCCAATCCTCGATGTTTTCAATATTGACAAAACTGAGACGTTCCAGTATAACGATATCGGAACGCATACGCAAAATGGCCTTGGCCAATTGTGGTATAACAAGAAATAGATTATTTTGCAAAAAGTTGCGCGCATAATTGAGTTTACGCCATTTGATCGTCTTCTCCCACACCTTAAAGCCCTTCCACAAACGAAATATGGCAAATGTGCGTATCTGTATGATGCTAAGGAATTGCTGAAACTCCTGCTGCCATTGCTTGAGCGGTGTGAAAAAGTTCTCGGTTACACGCCAATAGGTGACGCCATTGCGTGAGACCGTATAAAATGGTTTCCTTATATTGAGATTCTCGAATGCAACCTCGCACAAGCTGTAGGGCGTAAAGAATTCGCTCTCCTTGGGCAACATATAGTGCAAATAGACATAGCTATCGTTTGGCAAACTGCGCATACGATTTATCACTAGATTCAGATCGGGTATGAGCGACGCACCCGTCTTAATATTAATATTCTCGTCAATGTGAAATTTGGTGGAACGCATTCGGCTCCGAGTTCGGCGTGTTTTGACCTTGGATCCTTTTGGCGTTTGAGCGGGACTGTTGCTGCCACTTGTTTGTTTCGAGGCAAACGTCAACCCGCCATCGGTTGTTACGCTGCTTTTCTCGCTTTTCCTGTCCCCTTCCATTGTGATTTTTATTTTATTTTGCAACTTTGAATCAAATATGTTTGTTCTATGTTAATCTTAAATGTATGTTTGATGGAATTTGCCAGGCAACTTTTTAGTTTTTCTGCTTGTTTATTTTCTTTCTCTCTCTCTCTCTCTCTATCTTTCTCTCTCCAGGGTAACGACGGGCACAGTGGCACATTTCCTGGCGTCATGGCAGCCAAACAAAGTAAGATTTTACCTTAATTCTTAGTATTAAAAAGCTGGGTAATTTACAAAAAAATTTTAAAAGTTGTATGATTTCTGTGGTAAGAAAACTAAATTTTTCCTCAATTCTGTTCAGCATTGCTAAAAAAAACGAATCTCACTAAAGCTTTAATTCTCTTCGAAACTCAAAATAAAATATTTTTTTTTGCAAAACATGTTGCAAGCAGTCACATGCCTCAACGGCCATAAATTTTAAGTAAGTACATAGAGTGTTAATCTTAGATTGAGCTGAAGCTTTGAAGCAAAGCTTTTGCTTCGGCAAAGCTTTCAGTTTCCTGTTGTGAATGGAATTGGAATTTCGAAAATGCGCTGCAGTCCATTTAACCCATTTACTTCCCGTTGCGAGGCGCAACATAAAAAAACCAGAGCACAAAAGTTCAAATACGCGCAGCAAAGCTTTTGCCGGCATTTGTGCACACACACAAATACACACATACTAGTACTTGCAACGGATTGTTGCGCTTTCTAAACGCAAGTGCAAAAAGCTCAAACTCTGCCTGCCAGCTGACCTTCAAAATTCGTTTCGGTGTTGTTGTTGTTGTTTCCACAAGCGCTGCGTCGCATAAGCTTTTTGGTTTTGGTTGAGCTTTCGATATCGAAAAACGCTGACGCTGCTGACACTCGCGCTGCTTCTAATGCCGCTGCTGCTGCTGCTGCTGCGAATGATGAAGATAAAAAATCGCATTTAGCTAAAAAGCTCAAGGTGAAAGCATCATCATCGCAACGTCGACGGCGACTTTAACGTTGCCTGCATTCGGAATCCGATGCCGATGCCGATGCCAATTTAGAACGCTTTCGGATTTCTCGCCTTTGCCGTTGCCTTTGCCGTTGCCTTTGCCTTTGCCTCTGCCTCGCTCAGCGTCCGGTGCGTCGTGCGTCGTGCGCCGAACCTGCCGAGAACCTGCAGCGCGGCATCGCACAGCGGGTCTCCAGCACGGCCGCTGCCTCAATGGTCAAATAGTCGTTGGGTATACGCCGCGATGTCAAGAGCCGCGAACGCGACGAACGCAACGCAACGTAACGCAACGTTTCGCAGCAACAGCAACAGCAGAAGCAGCAGCAGCAGCAAGTATCAGCAGCAAGTAGCAAGTAGCACATGTAGCACACGTTTGCCACCCAATGGTGCACATTTGTAAAAGCCGCGCTTCGTCGTCTTCTCATCGTTAACGTTCTGTGTGTGTTTTTTTATGTCGTAGTCGCAGCAGCCAACGCAAGCCTCGTTGTCGTGCAACAGAGCTTGCAACGTGCTTGGGGAAGAGGAAGAGCGCTTATTTGCATAGCGCCTAACGGTTCAAAAGCAACGACAATCTTAAAAAAAAAAAATAAGAAAATAAATTGGAGCAAAATTCTAAGAAAAAACCTAAAGAAATCCCTTCTTCTTGTCTTTTTTTTTATAAATTTTTTTTATTGGTGTTCGTCTTCCTCTTTGCCCGCCGACCTAACCCCTCGCGTCACGTGTTTTGGTATTTTTTTGTTGTTTTTTTCTTTCGAAAAAAGAAAATCTATCTGAATTTCGTTAGTTTTTTCGAAACGGTTTTAAGTTTTGGTGACGACTCTGCTTGTTGATGCTACAACGCTGCTGTGCTTAATGAGGTAGGTGGTGATAGGCCCAAAAATCAAATTTCTCAATTCTCCACGCTCTATAATATTTTGGCGGCCACCTTTCGTATAATCAAATAACAAATTTTTTCGGATTTGGCTTTAATTATTATTTAAAGAGCCATCAAATTGTTGTGACGTACATAAATCCAAAAACAAAACTAATAAAAATTTAAATGTTTTCACATTTTTGAGATACTTTTTTTTCGAGATAAATAAGTTTTTGCGACGTGTCGCATCGTTAAAACACACATTTTCATATTCAAAACATTGCACGGTAAATCAGATTCTATATAAAATTAAGCGCATTATTCTCTTTTCTCTCGTGTTTATTATTATTATTTTTTTTTTACTTTTATGACTTTCACATGTGAATTTCGTTGAATTTTCGGGTTGTTGTTGGGTATTTGTGTTTGTTTTTTTTTGATGTGTAATTTGGTATAATTTCGAATGGATTCGGATTCTATGGACTGTCAAATGTCCTTGAAATGTTGCGTGTGTTTTTTTTTTTTTGTGACAAGCATCAGTCAAGTTCGCCATTTTGTTGTAGAGACAGAGACAGAGACAGAGATAGAGCGAGCAAATAAGTTTCAATTTCAAAAGTTGTTTGACTTTCAGCTCATGCCACCAAAATGTGCTGCACTGTGCAACGGCATGGCACAACCATTAGTGCAACAAAATGAATTGCTTCAGCAAAAGCAAAAAAGAAAATGAATAAAAGAAGATGATGCTGATGATGATGATGATCCAGTTCCCGTATAGAGTTTGAATGAAAAAGTCAATCTGAAGTCAAAGCATTGCTTGCTGCGCGAAATTCACTTAAATTACGATAAGGAAATTCTCAACCGTAACTCGAAATAAGAGAGAACATTTTTCCGTTGAATGTGCAAATTCGGCAAATCCTCCTGATGGAAGTACCCGTGGAGTGGAGGGGTTGGGTGGGTTGTGGAGATAGGGTGGGCCTGCTAGCTTTTTCAAGTCCACACGTTGGATTCTACTTACTTACTTATATCAATATGTATGACAAGTTTAAAAGCCTTGCGAAGAACATTAACTGCGCCGGAATGGACGGGGTGCTTGCGGGGGATTTGAGGATTTGAACCAGAAGGTTGTCGATTTGAGTAAAGGCTTTGCTTGCTCCAACGAAATGTTAAGTGCGAGAACGAAACAAGTTCGACTTTTGGGCAAGATACTCTACGTTGTAGGATAAAAGCGCACGAACGAACGAGGGCTAATCAAAAAGAAAGCGTGAGAAGATGAAGATTAGAAAGAAAGGATCGAAAATCAGCATTAAATAAATAGTATATGAAAAGGTATAGCAAGAGCGGGAGAGAGAGCCAGGAAGAGTAAAGGAAAAGTGAGAGGAAAAACGTTAGGAAAAAAAAGTAAACCGAGTGAAATTGCATTTAGAAAGAAAGAAATAGACCAAGGATCAGACCGAAAGGGAGAACATACATGGAATATAAATAAATGGAGAAATCGAAAGAGATAGAGAGACGAAAGCCTAAAACAGTCAGTCAAAAGTTGAGAAATACAAATGGGATGAAAAGAAAAGGAAAACAAAATAAATGTTAATAGACATTTAAAAGTAGAATAGAAATCGATTATATCGATAACAGACAATGAAATAAGATATACAAACATAATATAAATACCATATATACCATAAACAGTAGAACTTTCGTTTAACAAACTTCCGTCTAACGAATCGTTGCCAAATTTGTTTCAATAAAAAATAAACAAAGTTTTTTCTGGTCGCCTGAAAATTTGTTATATGGAAGTTTTACTGTATATAGAACATATTTGACCAAAGACAAAGAGAGAGTGCGAGAGATGTACTCAAATGAGAAACAGAAAACAATGTGAAACATAAAATGAAAATTGATTAAGCAAAAACTAAATAAAAAAAAAGTCATTTAAAATTAGGCAACCTTCATTAATGGCATGAATTAAAAAAAAAAGAAGATACACTTGTATCTTCTGAAGTACAATTTGCCTCATTTTGTTGGAAAATATTTAAGAAAAAGCCGCTACAAATTTTCCCCCATTTCCTTTTTGCCATTTCCGTTTGTCATTGCAGCATCACAACAACAACAACAACAACAACAACAACGACAAACGCAGCGCTACCAAAAAATAAGAGGCGTTCAATGAGCTGGAAATTTCCAAGTAGCCGCAATGAGGTCCACTCGCAGCGCCGCCCAGCCCAGCAACGCGGAGCAACAGAAATTAGACAGCAATAGTAAAGCGCCAATAAAATGATAATTGAATAACTTAAAAAAAAAAACGTGACAGCAAAAAGATATCAACACTGAAAGAAACCGCGAACGCGAATGTGTCTATATTATGTGCCATGTATGCTTGTGTGTGTGTGTGTTTGTGTTTGATTGTGTGTGTCTGTCGGCACCTGATATAGCACGTTCTCGTTTATTTATTCGATAATAAATTAATGTTTTTCATTTATTTTTTTTACATATTTTTTTGCAATCCGCCAAAAAAAATAAATCAATAAAAAATTGAAAATAGTGACGTGCAGAAACATGCATAATAATATTGATATTATGTTAATATAACAAAAAGAAAAGAAAAAAAAAATGATGCCGATCAAGATGATAACGATAATGATGATGATGATGATGTTGTCCACACAACAACAACAACAACAACAAGCCAAAGTTAAAGTGAAAACTAACTAACTAAAAAACAAATCACAAGCCAAACCAAATAATACAGATACAGCAACCAGAACTACACTGCTATCTTTCGTTATTTCATTCTGTATGCAAAAAACTTGCTTCAATTAATACAAAAAAAAAACAAAAAAAATAGCTGGTATTACTTACCTATCGATAAATTAGCTATCTATATACATATATGATACATATAATATAATAATACTACAAACTCAAACTACAAACCAAACTAGAAATAAAGCACTAAGGTGAGTCCAAACTTAACTTAACTTAATCTTTAAATTTAAGTGACGATTTTTGGCTTAGAAATCGAATTAAATTTCATAAATTTTTCAAGGAAGATCCAAAATGCAAAAGTTTATATAAAAAAAAAAACTACAACACACTTAAACATATTTCTTGTTTGAGCCCAGATTCGCGGCATGCGACTAGGCGTATGCGCAATATGTATATATCCATAATTAAGCATACGTCACGTGTGCCAATACAAAACGAGAATAAAGCAACAACAGCAACAACAACAAAGAAAAGAATTCAATTTGCTTGCATTTTATGAGCGCCCCAAAAGCAAATCATTGACAATAATAAAGAAGCATGAGCCAACGGCGGCTTGGAAAAGGGCCAAGAATGGTGCTGCAGCAGAAGGGGTCCAGCGAGCAACAGCCGTTGTCCTTTGGCGGTCCAGCCTTGGGGGTAGCAACAGCATCGTAAACGTGAATGATGTTGATGATGGGCGAACGGGGACCGCAAAAACAAAAGAAAAAAACACATACGAACAACGGATGGCCAGCCTAAAGTGCCCATAAACATTTGCAACCAGTGACCAGTCTATCTGTGTGTGTGTGTGTGTGTGTGTGTGTTTGTGTGTTTGTGTTGTGTGTTGTGCATATGTACAGTAGCTTTGCTTATGTTTTATGAAAGTCACTTTGTGTGCAAATTTGTTGTGTTTGTGCCACAAAAACGAAAAACGCCAAAAACTGTAGCAACATTTGCTCTCTCTTTCTCTCTCTGTTTCGTTGTCTCTCCTTTTGCCTTTGCTATTATTATTGTTATGCGCTGTTGCCCTGTTGCCTTATTCGCATTTTTGCCCAGAACTTGCCTCAACGCTCCACTCGCCGCAGCTGGAGTCGCACCAATGAATCCAAAAATTTTGCCAGTTCAACTCAACTTTATTCCTACCCCATTAAACTGCCTTCCCCTTTGCCCCCTCGCTCAGTGCGACAAGCGCAACAATAATAATAATTTTTAAGCTTGGCCTCGACCCTGCCCTGTTGATGCCCTGTAAAAGATTTATTGAACTCGAAGTTAATAGTTAAAATGGCAAATTGTTTGACAAAAAACTGAAAAAATCAAGAAGAAAAAGTTTTCATAAAAAAAATCAAATATTATAATACAAATTTAAGCATAACAAATTCTAATTCATCACGGTTTTATGATTAAATTTTCAAGCTAAAATAGGCAACTTAATAAATTTTTTTTAAAAGTTTAGATTTTAATTTTTTTTTATTTAATAAAATTTTTTTTTGTGTTAGAAACTTATAGATATTTGTTTTTTTTTATTATTATTTATTTAATAGTTTTTTCTATTTTTTTTTCTGACTTACCAAACAAGCTGTGCATACTCTTTCTTTGTCAATTGTTTGTATGTCTATGTGTGTGTGTGTGTGTGTATCTATGTGTGTGTTTGTGTATATATGTGTGTCTTGGGTATATAAACAAGCCCCGCTCGCACAATTTTATGACTCGCTGGAGTCTTTGGTTGTTTTTGGCCATTTTCGTTCTCATCGCTTGCTGCCAACTGCTTATTGTGTGTATGTGCCTGGAATTTTAGAGTAGCATCCCAAAATGGATGTGGCACGCAGCAAAAGCCTTCAACAAGCACACACATAGCGAGAGAGAGAGAGTGAAAGACAGAGACAGAGAGAGAGTCTGCAGCTGATGGCCGCCCCCCAAAAAAAAAAAAGAAAAACTTTCAACCTACTTATTTTAGCCATAGCGACAAGTGCCGACTACTATTTCTTGTTTGGCTAATAGCAGACGCATTTCCTCAGCTTCTTCTTTTTTCATTAAAGCTGTTGTTGTTGATGTTTTCGGTTGTTTCGGCTAACTGGGCCGGGAGTTGAACTTAGAACATAAACTGAAGCGTCTGTCTTCAATTGTGATGGCATTGGCCATCATTGGTTCCGCTTGGTTGGTCTGTTTTGTGCAACATGCCACATTGCATTTGAGGCAGCCAAAAACGTTAAGAAGCTGTTTCGAGCGTCTTGCTTCAACTTCAACTTCCTTTTCCACTTGAACTTTCAAACTCATTTCAACAAAGAGTTGAAAGTGCAATTTTTATTGCCGCTGTGACAGTTTTTAATTGTTGTTGTTGTTGTTTCCGAAAATAACAAAAAACCATTTTGGGAGCAGTGCGACAAATAACGCAGCCGACGCGAATTTATGTAAGTTTTATTTTTAATTTTATGGCTGGCGTTGCTGCTGCTGCTGTTGTTGTTGTTGTTGTTGTTGCCGAAGTCGCCTTTGCCAGCTGCATTCATTTCAACTGGCTGCATTTTTATACTTTTTCTATTTTTGTTTTGCATTTCGAGTTTTTTATGTGTGTGTGTGCGAGTGTCGCAAGTGTTTCTTTGCCCTAGCTTTTTTTTTCTGGCGAAACAACTAATTTATTTGACATAAAAAACAGACAAGAACCCAAAAATAGTAAAAACATCAAAGGGTTCAAGCAAATTAACATTGAAAACAAGAAAAGCTAAAGAAGTTTCGAGTTTTGAATAAGTAAATTTTCATAGCATTTTAGCTTGTCTTTAAAAGTTGTTCTAGATTAATAATTCAATGTTCAACATCAAATTTTGAGTGTCATTATTTCATCCTATGAACATTTGATTAATTGATTTCAATTCCTTGTCTTTTCTCTTATCTTAAATTGAAAACCGTATTTATTTATTCATGTCCGTTATGTTCAAACGCCGAAAACAACAACAACATTGTATATAAATATTATTGTTGTTGCTTATTTATTTGCTTTGGCTCTTGCGCTTCGCATAATAAATTCATGCATGTGGTGGTTAACACGTGTAGAGAGAGACAGTGGGAGAGATAGTCCCATGTTAAATTGTGAACAGGTTGTGCACTTTGTGCCGAATTGTTTAATTTACATTGTGGTTTTGTGAACTCTGCGGGCAACTCTGCATATTTAATGTCACGCTGCGGCTAGGGTTGCATAAAGCTCGCAGCAGCATTGGTCACAGCAGGGGGTGGGGTTTAACAAAGTGCATATTTTAGATTGGGGAAATCAAATGACAACACACACACTCACACACACACACACACACGCTATCTCTGTGTGGGTGAGAAAATAAAATAAATTAATCTCATTTAGCAATGGGAAGAGAAGGTCAACTGACCAAGCGATAAGCTGAGAAGAGAATGTTGGCGAAAGGCAGGGGCTAACAGCAACATCAACAAAAAAAAAAAGTGAACATAGTTTGAGAGCAAGATAATTGAATAAACTTTGGCTTTGATGCAACGACAACTCGTAGCGGTTTTGGGTCCAGCAAATGCTTCTTTTTTTTTTTTTAGGTCGCATCAAGGTGAGACGATAAGCTAATTAAGATGCATGCATTGAGGTTTATTGAAACTTTAAGTCAGAAGCTTTATGCAAAAAAAAGTATTATGAAGAGAGTAGGCAGAAAGCAGTAGGGTTAAGTTCGGTTTTATTAAACTAAGTGCAGTGGAGTATTATTTAAATATGTAAAAACATCGGATTAAACTAAAGCAGCTGCTAATGCCATTTGTTTTATTCATATGCTAATTGTTACGGCGCAAAACTGCAACGCAGCCCTGCATGGTTAAATGCCTTCGTTATTTACTTATCGTCAGCCTGCTAGAGAGAGCTCACTACTTGTGACGTCACAGCGTCACAGCTTAGGAATGAGAGATCCAAGTAGTGAAGTTCACAACCGAAGCCAAGAGAAGAGCAATAACTGTAAATTGTGTGCGAGAGGAATAACTGTAAACTGTTAAGAAAGAACAAAGGCCGTAAGGCAATGAAGCCAGAACATTAAATTGAGAGTCAGTTGCTAGGAGAAGCGATCGTTGCTGGTTGTGCGGAAAGCAAGAATTTATTTATTTATTTCGCTCGGAAACGCAATTTAACTAATATGAATAAAGAAAATATTCGCCTTTTCGGTATACTGGTGTGCAATAAACTCGGCTGGGTCATAGCTGAATAAGCGCGTTGTGTTAGTGTTTCACTTTCATTTATTCATATCCCAAATATTGAAACACAAAATAGCTTTGGCTTGATGAAGTTGCTTTGTTGTTGTGTCCAAAACTGTAAATGTGACTCGAGAGATAACGGTGAGTGAGAAAAAACTGAAATGAGAGCAGAGAAAATCTTTTAAAATGTGCAAATATCAAACATTTGTTGTATATAAATTTGCTATAGCCGATTTACAGACATAAAAATTTGGACAGTGATTATTTGCTGCTGTTGCTCGATTTGGAAGGGCCTAATTAATAAAACTGAAAATGTAAAGGGGAAGTGCGCAGTGATGTGTGTGTGTGTGTGTGTGTGTGTGTTAATGGGTGCGTGTTTAATGTTGAATAGGTGACAAAAACGAACACAGGTCAAAAGCTTATGCTTGAATGAATGCATACCCTGTAATCAACAACTTTTTCTTTTGTTTATTTAAAAAAAATGCATCTAACAATTAAATTGTTAATACTTTTTAAAAGGGTTTATAGAATATATTCATTATTTTTTTTTTTTGGGTGCTTATGCCCAGCTTGGCATTCAATGAAAACATAGGGTATGAAAGCAAATACTTAAACAAGAACAAGTTGCAAATTGGCAAAATGAAATCAAACAAACAGAAAATTGGCCCGTCCAACGATCAAGCTGCTAAAAGGCCAATACTCTGGACGATGTTGTTGTTGTTATTGCTGTTTAAGCCATTTTAAAGGCCCCACGCACACACACACACACACAAACGCACGCAAGCATATTGACAAATCGTCAACGATATTTATAGGAAATTCGTCGTTTTGACGCGCCCAAAAGCATTGCGAAGGACACACAGATAAAAGGGGCCTCGAGGGCCCAAATCGGTCATTCGACCGTTGCGAACATTTTGGGCCCAAAAATAGTCCTGTTTTTGTTGTTGTTGTTGTTGTTGTGCATAGCCCTCTGCCTCTCTGGAACGTGTCATAAAACTGTCCTAATAAATCGTTAGCAAATCGCAAACCAGCTAAAAATAATTGTTGACAATTTCAATAGCCAAAGGACCCTTAAAAAAATATTTATAAAAACAAACAATCCCAACAATTTAGAAAAGCCAACAAATCAACTGTTTTTTAATAGAGGCAAAGAGAGGAACGACAGGAATTTAGTGCAAAAAGTAAATCAAAGAAATATCAAATGCTAATGCCAATAAGATTATATATGTAAATACATTATTAGAGAGAAAGAAACAGAGTGAGAAGAGAGTGAGATTTATTGATAACAATAAGCCCAACAAGTTGTTGACTTTAATAATAATTATTTCAGCAAAGAGCAGCCCGTCTCAAACTTTGTGACAATACTCTTTAAGCATTACTATTTTGTTTATTAACTTGGAGACGAGAGAATATAGTTAAAAACGAAATGTTGATTCAACAAATTGGTGGCGTAACTTGTGTGGATTTAGCTTTGATTTTTTTTTGATTTCAATTTGATTGCGGGCCGCATTTATTTTTTTTTTGTCGTTGAGCATTTTAGACATTTTATTTATAGACAGATTTTTGGCTGAGGTGTGGTGTGGTGGGCGGCGGCAACGTCTAACTGTGGCGACGCTGTTGACGCTGTCGCTTTTAAGCCAAAATAAAATACGAAAAATACAACAACAAAAAATTGACACAAAAAATTCAATTGTTTAATACCTTGCTGCAATTTTTCAATTGAGCGGGGAAAGTTGTAATCAATAAATCAATCGAAAATGGCACAAAAAACAACAAAAAAAATTTCAAAGTAAAAAAAAAAAAATAAAATTGTAGGCGAAAACGTTGCGGAAGCGTTTTGGAAGCGCGTCGATTAAAACAAAAAAGCAACAACAACAACAACGACAACGCAAATTGCTGCTAATCAAAAGCTGCACGAATGTTGCAAACAGCCAGCGGCAGCAACAACAACAACAACAACAACAACAGCAATAACTAATCAAATGTGCGCATTGTGGGTGGTTTGGGGGACGGCCAAGGGTGTAGCTAAGTGAATGGTTTTAACACAAATACACACACACACACATATGTATGTTTGTGTATATGTATTTAATCCAAGCAACTCTTAAATACTCTATACCCATTGTTAGAAATTACTTAAAAGTTTTTTCTTTTTTGAAATTAAAGCTTATGAATTTTGTGTGAAAAGTAAAAATAAAAAAAAATAGAAAATCTTATAAGCTTAGTAAATAATTAATTAAAGTTGAAAACCAACTACGATTATTGCTTGTTGCCTTAAAACTTCATTTTTAATAATACAGTCGAACTGCTTTATAACGAACTTTGCCGTACAATGAAATTTTATCAGTAACGAAATTATTTCCAAAAAATAAATTCTGTCTTTAATTTATTTTTCTTCCCTAAGACTGTTTTTAATTTGTTTTTTTTTTAACAAAAATTATTCATCTTCAACCGAATACTTTTTTTGTATATTTTAGTTGAAAGTTTTTTTTTTGTTTTGTGAACAAATTTGTTGATTGCAAAAATTTGTTTTCTTAGATTAAAATTCTATTCTATTCTATTTTTTTTTTTGTTATTTCGCAAGGATATGTTTGAGTCTAATGCTTAGTATTCGGCATTTTAGTGTTGCTGTTGTTGGGGCAGAATTCATTTTAAATTGAGAAAAATCGCAGCCAGTGCAACTGGCACGAAATCACAAAAAGTTTTAATTATTTTCTAACAGGCAAACGCACGCGAACAAAGAGTGAGAAAAGTGTGTGAGAGAGAGAGAGAGAGAGAGAGAGAGAGAGAGAGGGAGAGAGAGAGAAAGAGCGAAAGAGAGAACACGAGACAATGCATGTATGTGATTGTTTTTTGTTTTTGTGTTTTTTTCTTGTTGTTGTTGTTGTTCCAAAAGGTTTGCTGAACTTTTCTAGGCACGCCATTTTGCAGGAAGCGGTTCGTGTGTGTGTGTGTGTGTGTGTGTGTGGGTGTGTTACAGAAATTAAATACGTTAAATCGTTTACTGTGTGTTATATACATATGTGTGTGTGTGTGTGTGCACATAGCGGCGGCGGCGGCGGCAATTTGTGGTCATTTCCGTTTTCATCAGCTTGAGGAAATTTTTCTATTTTATTGCTAAAATCCTGCAACTTGAGCAGCAGTACGTGCAGATGCTCGTGTTTCCTTAGGAATGTTTAGATTACAACACACACACACACACACTCGCACACACACACACACACATTGGACACAGGGCATAAATATTTTTTCATCGCCCCGAAATATTTTGTCAGTGAGCTGCCGCCGCTGCCACTGCTGCTGTTTCTTTGTTCGCTTTGGGTTTGAGGTCAGGCCACGCCCCATTGCCCCACATTGGCCCCTTTTGTTTTTTTTTTGTTGTTGTCGGTGGTGTTGGGGGCAAGGGGGCGTTAAAGGGTGTGTGCATTCGGTCACCTGAAGCAACTAAAAATTAAGTATACGCCATGTCGTTGAGCACTTAAAGTGCGATTTTAACAGCTTTGCAGCTGCACTGAAAGCGCAAAACGAAAAACTTTAACTACTTGAATATTGTTGGTGTTTTTCAACTTTGTTGAAACGTTTGTTGTTGTTGTTAACTTTAAACAATACAATTGAATAGTATGTGATAAAATTCTTCAACTGCTTCGAAATGCCAATGCCAATAGCAATGGGAAACGTATTTTATATTTGTTGTTGTTGTTGTTGTTATTGACGTGTTTTCCTTTTCCGTTTGAGTTCTTGGATATTTTTTTCTTTTTTTTTTTAAAGCAATGCAATTTTACAATTTCCTTTGTGTAAGATCTGGCATTCGTTGCAAAAATAATTCAAATGGAATGCATAAATTCTGAAACTCACACACACACGCACACAAATGTCATGGTTGTATGTGTGTGTGTGCAGCACCAAAATGAATGACAAACTTTGTGCAGCTCGAGCCGCTTGAGTTGCGCTTACCCTTTGCCCCATTTGCATAAATATTACCAACAGCCCTGTCCTTTAACCTCTCTGCTTACACACACACACACACACATATACGTTTAGTTGCGTGCGGTCGGTAGGTGGCGCTGTAATCAACTGTGTCAAAATGCCAGCGCAGAAAGTCAAAAGTCGTCAAGAGGCAACTGCGACAGCAACAACGTTGAAGGCAAGCCAAATTATTACACACACACACACACACAGAGAGAGAGAGAGACATGTAGAGCAGCAGCCTACACACACGACATAAATTTCAAGGCAGGTGGCAGGCAGCATCCTAGGCGCACGAAAAAAATTGAGGTTAAAAACGAGGCAAACGTTAAAAGAAAAAACTAAAGTAAAAAGCCAAGCTAAAATAAAATAGGCAGAAAAAGTTAAAGAAATATATATATATAAAAAATATGCACAGAAAGGGTAGCTAAGAGATACCCTGTTCAAGCACAATTTCATTTTTAACTAAGAAAAACTTAAGAAATTAAAAAAAAAATAGAATTTTTGTGAAAATTAAACAACATTGTTCAGTCCATTTCGAAACAATTAAACTGAGTATATACGAAGAACCAAAATGAAAAGCAAAAGCTGACAGCTTGACGATCGTTGACAGGGGCCAAAGCAATGTAAGGCACCCACACACACACACACACATGTGCAACGTGCGGCAGACAGGTGTAAAAGGCAACGGCAGCCGTCGAAAGTGTTTGCATTGTTTTGCTTTTTTGTTGTAATTGACACTTAAACTCGAAAATTTCGACGCGAAGCAACAACAATGCTCGCTTTTAAGAGGCGAAAACGGGGCGTGTGTGCGGATCGTTGCACGGATGCTGACGGATGCAACAAAAACAATGCAATTCAAGTGTCGCTTGCGAGGCGGAAGTTCTCAAGCTGCAGCCAAGACACACAAACACACACACACACACACATAAACAATCATACACTTAACGTTGACATAACGAATTGTAATTCAAATAGACTTGCAAATTGGTGGAAATGTGGGAGGGGGGGGGGAGGTTTCACTTTCTAGCTTAGCCTCAAAGTCAGTTGCTATTAACTTGAATAAAAATTACGTTTTCTGTTGCATACTTTTGTGCGCGGCATGCGAGCAAGCAAAATAAAATTTAATGCCAAATGTGCCCCCCTCACCCCGACACACACACACACACACACTCACATCTATAGAGTGAGAGAAAAGAAAGAAGCAGAAAAATTTATTGTTTGCGCCGAGCAACATTTTTTGTTTTTGTTGTTTTTTGTGTGCTGCGCGCCAGCTGCCTTTGCCTTGATTAAAGTAAAAATTCATACACACTCATACACTTACGTTAGCTATGTTTGTCATTTAACACATGTTATGCCGCGGCAATGGCTTTTGTTGTTGGCCGCCTGCTGCTGTTGCGCGAACAACAACAACAACAACAACAACTACATTAGAAAACATGCCATGCCACAAGATGCTCAGCGTTATGCAAAGTCTTCGACTGCCAGCAAAACAACAAAATACAAGTAACATTAAAATGAATGTACCTGTACTTTGGCCTAAAGCATGTTGCTTATGGCTTAGTCGTAATACAACAGCACACTGAGCGAAAAAGTATTGCCTTTAAGTAAGGTATGATTTAGTTTAAAGTGAGTTCTTTTTGTAATTTTGTAAGTTGATTTTTGTTTTGAACTTGAAAAACTTGGCTTAAATCAAGTAAGCAATAGACTGACTGACAAACGATCTGGCAACGCTGGCATTACGACCTTATTTTGAAGAACTTTGTACAGCAAAGAGTTAATTTTTATTCCCAAAAACTTGATTAAAATTTTTCCAATTAATTATTTTATATCGCCAATATTACTTTTTCACCTGAAAGAGTTACGTTTAGTTTTTTTTTTTTCAACATTTATAATTAAAATGAAAATCAATTAATTTGCTATGAAAATAATATAAACTTCACTCACTTGGTTGTCTGCAGCTGGCAGATAATTTATTAAGCTGCTTAAATATTTCATGATGAAAAGCGATTCGAATGCATTTCATATATGACAGTGCCCTAAACTATGATGGTGATGATGACGATATCTGCTAGCCAAAATGCAGAATTTAACATTAAACCTGTTCACACTGATGTTGTCTTGAAAGCCGAGAAATTTCTCTGTTGTAATGCGACAAGAACTGAGGACAGGCAGATTAGGCAAATTCTTACAACAAAAGTCATTGAAAATTAACTTGGATAAATTTGTGTGTATTTGGCAAGCTTAGGTTTGAGTGTCAGTCGAGTCATTGAAACAAAGGGGGGGGGGGAAGGGTGGGTTATTTATGCTCAAAACTGATTAATGAAACTGAACTCGAAAACGAGCCGAAAGGAAGCCTCATCTGTTGAGATATTCCCTGACCAAATAAATCCTCTGATTTTTATCAAAGTTTTCAACTATTTCTACTTGAGGAAATCAAAGTCAGCTCTTAATATTAACGTCTTTAAATATTTTTAATAATATTTTGTTATATTTATTTTTCCTGCTGTGATTTCTTTGAGGATTTTCGGTGCTATTTAACACAAAATTAACAAATTCTCATGTTTATTTAGCAAATGTGTGATAAATGTTGTTAAATTTATGCAAATGGGACACATTTCTGTTACAAACAAACCACAGCTTTATTAACTGTTGTAAAAAACACACACACACATGGCAAATTAACATATTCTAAGCGAGTTATCCCTTAATGCGGCGTCCTATATTTTCCTTCTTTTTCTTCTTCTTTTACACATTCGGCCACCCGCGTCGTATACGCAACTTAATGCGTATTATCCATTCGTTTGTGTGTGTGTGTGTGTGTGAAGGTCATAAGCAATGTTGTGTGTTGGCACCCAGCTGTCTATGAGTCGACAATTATTACCTTCTCCTCCTCCTCCTCCTCATCCGCCTTTTCCATTTCCAGCCCGGTTTCCTTCCCTCACTTTGCACATTGCCTGCGGCGCCAGTTCGTCTGCTGTGTTTGTTCTTATTTTGGGCTTTGTCGCTTGTTTTGTTAATGAACCAAGTGGCGCAACATCCGCAAAACACTCCCCCTCCCCCTCCCCTTCCTCTCTCTCTATGAATAAATAATGAACAACAACAACAACAACGAAAAAAAGTAAACAGTGTTTTTTTTTTGGTTCCGCTGGTTGAGCTTAGCTACAAATAACCCAAATAGTACTTACATATATATGTGTATATATTCCCAAATTGTATTAAAACCGTAACGAAAACGAAATCAAATGAAACGTAAATGAAACACGACAAGTTTGTGCATGTTTGTGCACGTTACGCTTTCAGCTGACACATTTGGCAATTAATTTTAGAAACATATTCAGCTGCGGCTTAGCTTCCTTTTGCATTATTTCGTTTCGTTTCGTTAGTTGTTGTTGTTGTGTTTTCCTTTGTATTTTTTTTTTGTTGTTGTGCCAAAAAGCATGTCTGAAACCGCAGAACACAGTTTGTGTGGTTGGTTGGTTTGGTTCTGTGGCAGGGGCTTTGAATTAGAAGGGAGCGGTTCATTTGTGGCATTTGTGTATATTTTTTGGTTGCCAAGTGCAAGTTACGTTTCCGTTTCCGCTTTTGACACCTGCGGCTCAGCTCGGCTCAGCTGGGTTCGGTGCGGCTCGTCTCGGCTCGAATTATGTTTTTCCCGGCCCGCCCTTACTTAAAACCGCATAGGCAACGGCGATGCAACAACCATTTTGACAGACAATTTCGAGCAATGCGACTGAGTTTTGTTTTAGGACAAAAGATGAGAGTTGTCTATGGGACATGTCTGGCATGTCTCTGGGAAATGTGGGGAAAAAAAACCAAATGAAATGTGGAACTGAGAAACTTGGATTGTCAAGTTTGAATAAAAGACTGATGGTAAAGTACAGCGGAATATTCTGTGTTGAAAGTTAGTTCAATGAAAGGAATTCTTCCAGGAAACAAGGAAACTTTTTTCTTAATTTCTTTAGAAGTACAACAGCATAAGGCTAATATTATATTTTCTAGATAAAAAACTAGCACTTAATTAATTTGAACGCCATTTTTGTCTTTCACTAAGAAAGAGTCAAGTTTCAAGGTTAAAAGAACAAAAAACAAAAATTTAAGGGGAAATTCTTTGATAACAATTTTTTGTTTTCCACCCTCTTAACATTTAAATTGACATTTTTTCTTATGCAAACTACAGACTCAAAAGTTTTTTCTTTCATTAAAAGTTGAGTGTGCATCAAAGAAAGACTTAATAATAACCAACCATTCAACCATTTTATATTTTTTTGCAATCAATTAGTAACGCAAATTCTTTGTGGTTCATAGAAATGAAATTCTTTTATACAATTTCCATAGCTTATTTATTTTTAATGACCTATTACCATAAAGAAGGTGTACTGCTTGTTAGTGTGTGTGTGTGTGTGTGTGTATAATGTGCATGGGTGTGTAATTGACATATTAATTTCAATGGTTTGGTTTGTTGGCATCGCCCACAGTCGATTGGCTTGTTGAAATTGAATGCCAACTAATTTTAGTTGCGAAAATCTGTGCAACGCCCATTTTTGGGCGACACGCCCACTAAGTACTTTTTGTGTGTGTGTGTGTGCATTTAGTAGTTGGGTCTGCTTTCCTAGGAATTTTGTCCACTTTGGCCGTTTTTGTTTGACCTTTTAAAAGCCGCTTAGCTGACAGAGCATAAATTCTGTTAGGGAGTTCCACAAAAGTAGCTGGCAATAGCAAAATCGCAAAATATCACAAAACTTATATTTCATATGTATATGTATGTACGTATCTGTTTGTGTGTGTTATAAAGTGCAGGTCCATTTTCTCTCGCTTTCATTTTACAACATTTGCCAACAACTTGGCTTTCATTTCATTTTTGCATATATTTAGAAGAGGTCTAAAAAACGAGCACTTGGCCAACATTTTTGCAATGTAGCCAAATATATATGTATATATATATGTACTACGATTGTGTGTGTGTTTGTGTGTGTGCAATTGACACTCAACGTGGTCAGTGCGAAGAAGGCAACTGTTAAAACTTGTTGAAAGATTTGAGTACTTTCAAATGAATAATTTCAACTCTTGCCGTTTTGGAACATGTTGCGAGGGGGCCACAAAACTTTTTGTGCATGGCAAGTGTGGTAAGGGTAATAAAAGTTAGGTCCAAAGTATGCATAAAATGCAAACAGTTTAAGCATACTAGTTTATATACTACACACACACAAAAGAAAATTCATAATAGGCAAAGTAATGCCAATGCTATTCCCATTTGGGTTAATAAAAAGTTGGTTAGTTAGAATATTGAAATTCATTAGAACAATCGAATTGTTTGCTCAACAAAAACTCAGCGGTCTTATGCCAATCAAGATACTAGCAACATTATCCCGTAGTATTGGGGACATTGTGCGCTGTTTCTCCAAACTGACGGGCTGTGCATGCGCCTGCGACAGTTGATACAAGTCGGCATAATATTGCATGCCAGCGATGCCAATCGCATTGAAGCTCGCCGACACCTCGGTGCAGTCAATGATTGAGGTCTTTAGGGGGGTTACCAACAGTGTCGAATAATATGGCACCTTCTTGCCCTCGATGAGCTCCCGCACCAGCAATACAGCCGTTCGCGAGCCAGCCAATAAATTCCAACGCGACCAACTGAAATTGTGTGAGAGCGCTAGGGTTGAAATGCAAGCGTACGTATGCATTTCCATCACATAGTTCTTCTCGCACGAGCCTTCCGTATAGCAGAAGGCATCCTCGTCCGGAAAAATATCGACGGCCGATAGTATCAGTGTTGCTTTAAGCTCAGCCAAAGACATCGTCTTGCCGAGCATGTCTGTAATGATCTGAGTGCTGCCACCTTGAAAATTATTGACAGTATAACCCGATGCGGTAATGGTCATGTCCAAGCTGATGAGCGAGGCAGTGAAGCTAAAGATTATTGTGCCAGGGCTGTAAACCAAGTGAAATAATGTTCAATTCAAAGTTAATGAGTTTTTACTTACTTACTTTTTCATATCCGGGCGCAAATCCCAAGTTTGATAGGGCATATTGCTGTACTTGTTTAAAGCAAAGCCGAATATGCCTGAGGGTTAGAAGATGTTTCGCAATTGAGTTGTTAAGCTGATTAATGATTACTTACCCAGTCGACCCGTGCGAAACTGTATGGATAGCTTATCCTCATTGAATTTCGTATCGTGAACATCCCGTGTACTCCATTTGCCCTGAGTTATAGCCGCTGTGCTGCTCATCTTCTGTCTGCGTCTAAGATTAAGAGAGGCAAAAAAAAAAGCGAGAGAAAAGAATAGAACTTAAATTTTCATTGCTATCGTTTATCGATTTCTATCGATTCGTACGCTTCACTGTCGCAATTGTCACTGTTACTATTGGTGCTCAGCATCTGTTGAAGTGCTCCACCCGCTAGGGACACACCACCGCCATCAACACCGTCGAGCAACTCCAGCAAACTATCCTCATCATTATCATCATCATCATCATCGTCCTCGCTGCTGTCCTGACTGCCTGCTGATTTGGGCGTTGTATCCGGTTCGGTTTCAGCCGCATTCAGTTGAGTGTCGCGCACAAAGGAAATGCCCGTGTAGTAGGCAAAGGCAGCAGCGGCTGTAGCTGGCTGCAGAACTTCAACCAGTTCCTGGCTGAGTGGACGCATATCGTCGGTTAACTCCTCCTCGGTGGCATCGTGCTGTGAACCGCTAGCAGAGAGCTGTTCGGAGATTTGTTGCAGCATCTCCTCGTGCTGCTCACGTGGCAGCTGCATGCGCCACAAACGATCCATGTCCTCGATTAGCTGCGAGAACATATAGCAGCCACTGGGCGTCACGGGTGGTCGACGTTGGGGCTGTGAACGAAACTTGAGCAGTTTGTCAAAGCACAAGGGTGGAAATAGTTCAGCTGGCTCAGCCATATCCAAAAACTCTTCACCAATGCAACTTGTTGTTGGTTGTGTCGCGGCGTCCTTTGTGGTTGAAGAAGGATGAGTAGCAGGAGCAGGAGTATGCCGCTGTCCTAGTTGTACATTAGTTTGCCGTGCCAGAAACATGACCTGTCGCTGCGTAAGACCACCGCTCGATTGCGGCGTCTGCTGCTCGAGACGAACGGAGAAACCCTGCGGCAGACGTGGCACAACAAAATCCTTCACCAATCCATACAGATCCACATTGCTGGGTATTGCACATAGATCAAAATCTCCAATCTCACGCAGCGTTTGTGTTTGCATGTTTGCACCCATATCGGATTTGTGAGAGCGCAAGTGTTTGGTCGGGCCACGGGGTGAACTCTTGAGCGGACTGGGCTGGGCATTGGTGGACAGTGGTGTTATTTCAGTGGGTGTGGCTGTGGTTGGCGCTGCTGTAGCCGATGCTGTGGCACTTGCAGCTGCTGTTGGTTGCAACGGATTGGGCTTGACGCCATCGGCCAGCTGTGATTCGAGGGTCTCGACGTGTGTCTCCCAGCGACAGGCAATCGGTGGCTCAAACCAAATAACCGAATCGGATAGCCTAAGTTGAGATAGAAAAGTAAGGAAAAAGGATTAGAAATATAGGCTGGGAACGAAGTCGGGATTCACTTGCTGCAATGTGACCAAAGCAAGTTTATCCAGCGCCGCTTCAATCATACGCATCTCAGCCTCAATCTCTTCGGGAAGTCGTCGTACGCCGGGCAGCACTGGCGGCGGTGGCTTATAGGTCTGATAGTATTCCTTATGCAACAGACTATTTGCAGCGGCAACTAAAAGCAAAGAATCGACTAATATACGATACGATACGAAACGAAAGGAAAGGAAACCCACCAGTGCGTATAAAAGATCGAGCATTTAATTGTTTATCCTGTTGAGGGGTCTCCAGAAAATCAATGCAATAGACGCCACCAATGATGCGATATTTCCGCAAATTGACATCGGTCTCGAGCATGCCGTACGCCTCGGGGCCGACGGCACGACGACGCGCCTTATTTAATTCATCCTCGTATTGGGCATAGAGTTTGTCCACATCGTAGGTGCGTTCACGAGCAGGCGGTTGCGAGCTGGCCGAATGTTGCTCCTGTGTCAATTGCTCTAGCTCCGACAGTGGTATGTCCCGGGCGCATTCATCGAGCATCGATTGCAGGATTTCCTTGCGTTTACGCCATTCGCGTTTCGTTTGTCGAAGGATGGCTTTTGAAAATCATATGAGTGGAAGAGGAAGAAAGAAAACGTAGAGATAGACTTACTGGCATTTGCGGAACGTGCATGTCTTAGTTTAAAGCTGCTGCAGTAATCACTGAAGTGATCGTAGTTTAGCCAAAGACCTCGCAACGCCGAGCTCTGCAGGTGCACAGTTGGTGGCAGGGAAATGTTCATCTCAATGGTGGGAAAGTCAATCTCGTTGTGAGCCGATTGTTCACCAATGCGAGCCTTGGGATTGACAGCACTTGCAGAGCCAAAAGGAAGAAAGGAATTTAATTGTGGTAAGTGAAGCTATCAATCAAGGATTACCATACATTTGAGCATCCTTGGAGAAGGTCCAAACAAAACTCTGAAATACTAGCGAACTGTAAATGTGCTTGGAAACGCCAGGTCGATCAATTCTGCAATGAAAAGACAAAAAAGTATGCATCAAATTGCTCAAAAAGTTTTGCGGAATAACTTACTCCATGTCACGCTCAATGTGCGACATTGTCTTGTGGGTGAACTCATCGAGATGTTGCTTGAGAAACACTCTCATTTCGGTTTTAAGCTTAACCAAATCATCAGCCACATGAGCCGACCGCGAACGCGTATACGGCAAAGATTCATCCAGTTCGTTGAGGATCTGTTTGGAGTAGGAATTAAACTTAAGGAAATCTAAGAAGACCTTAGGAAACCTGCATAGCAACCCTTTGTGTACTCACACCTAACACCTCCTTTATACGCTGGGAATAGACATCACCAAGATTGCCTTGCTGCTGTCGGAGCGAGCAGCGCGTCAAATCCGGCACATGAGCATCCTGGGTAAGCAGAGTCCGCTCATCGGTACGCAACAGCCAGTTACGTGCCTCCAACTGACGCTTGGCAATGTCCGCATGCCATTGATGAATGTATTTGCGCAGATCACTGGGACTCGCCGCATTTGGCAGACCATTGCAACGCATATACTTTTCCCAGTCGCATTCCTGTCGTTCACCCGCCTTGATGGCCTCAATCGTTGTGTGTACGGCATCAAAAAACTTCATGCTATCCTTGAGCTGAGCGCGACGCAAACGATTCTCTGCCACCTCCTGTTGCTGGCGATGTTTGGCTTGTTCCATTTCCAGTTTTTTTCGTTGACGCGCCTCCTCCAGTTTTTTTAATCTGTTTGAATGGAAAAGGGGTTCGAAACCAATGGTTTTTAGTTCTATCTTTCGAGCTAGAAATATATAATCCTTTGCGGGAGTTTCACCAACTTTTCCTTTTCCATTTCAATGCGAAGAAGCTCGGCCTGTTCGGCCTCGAGGCGAGCCTTCTCCTTTTTGGATAGTTTCTTCTTTGGTGGCTGTGTAATTAAATTGCATTATTTATTTATTTGATTTTATTTTATGAAAGGTTTCAATGCCAAGTTCGTCTTGGCGACTTCTTACCATCCTGTTGTATGATTTTTGCTTTTTGCTTCCGTTTCCGTTAGCAGCCAAATGCCAATTGGCGTACAACTTGCAACCAGCTAGCGTCTGCTATTTATTGATCAAACTTGCGGCAACTATAGCTACTCTACCTGTTGTTGTAAGCACCGCCACTGTTGCTAAGCTCTGGGCCAAGTTAATCCCCTTTGCCAACGGTCGGGTCTCTCCTAGGATGCCACAAAGCATCAGCTGCCATCCGAGCATCAGATTCAGTAGCAACAGCTTCAGCAGCGGCAACAACGGTTTCCCTTAATTAAATATTCCATTGGGGGGAGGGAACGGGACTCAGCTTAGCGACCATCACAGCGTTTTTGCACACGCTTTAAAACTTACCAAAGTTACGTTAGGGGCAGCGGTTACGGGGTTGAGGCAGTAATGGGTTGTGGTTACCATGACGGGGATCAGAGTTGAGATGCTGCTGCTGCTGCCAACGCTGCTGATTATTCTCGACTTTGTCCCCAATGGCCTTAGCCGAAAAGGTGTCACTGCCACGCCAACAAGAAGGGTCTCTCCAGTTAATTATTATTATACGCCGGCACTCAAAACGAGTACTTAAATGTTAATTTGATTCTCAGTATTAAATAATACAAATTTTCCATTAGTCATTAGCAAAATATTCACAAATTTATTAATTAATTACAGTCGACGCTGTGAAATAAGAATTTTATATTCGAATTTCTTTTATTTAATATTTTTAATTTTTGACATTTTTAGTGTTTTTATTTTGCATTGCACGCGATTTCCTTTCCTGCTCAAAAAAAAAAAAAAATCTTGTCTATTGCTTTGAATGTGGCTCTGATTCCGGCCTTAATGGTATTACCTGCAGTTTTCCGGTTTCCTGATTTTACGCCTAGCTTTGACTTTTTTTTTTTTTGGCCGGTTTCTTTCTTCCTTTTCTCTTCTCCGGTCTGTTGCCGTTTAAGATAGCATAAGGCTTTTTCTTCGTTTTTTTTTTGTGTTGTTATCTGTAGCAAAGGGCGTTGCCGTGGCTCGGATGCGATGGTGCAAGGTGACAACGACGACACTTAATTACCTGGCAATTTAAATAGCAGGTCAGAGCAGTCTCAACTGCATCGCACAGCCAACATCAGCTAATCAATTTAATGTGCAGGGGGCAGGCAGCTCCGAACCAAGATGCTAGTATTATATATTTCAGCAACTTTAAGCATAGTCTTTGGCAACTTCAAATACAATAATTATTCACTTAGGAAGTAAGAAAATTGGCCTAGAAACTAGCTGAACCTTTTTTTTTCAAACATTTTTCAGCAACAAAACATGAACTTAAATAGCTTTATTTAACATGCTTGCACTTCGTTTTTTTTATTTAAAGTTATGTTTGCAATATAAATTCTAGAAAAATGTTTGATGATTTGTTGCACAATCATAGTTGGAAAACTACAACAAAAAAATAGTTGCAGAATATGCAAAAAAAAAAAGGAAAAGAAAAGAAAAGTTGAACAAATGTTAAAAATAAAACTGAACACAAAAAAATAGCATTAAAAATGTTATTTATGGGTGGGCAGTTGGCTAGTTGCTTTTTATTTATATTTTTAGTTTTTGTGGCGGTCATTTGTCGCTTTTAACTGTACACACACACACACACATATATATAAAGGCATACATATTTAAAGAAGAGCAAAAAAAAAACCCGGGGATTGTAAGCTGCGCCCACTGACACCTACACTGTACGAATTTATACTGCAGTTGAAACTCCTTCCCTATAACGAATTCAAATTCAAAGAGATGTTGGACTGTATGTTCCGTTGGCATGCCAATAAATGCTTAATTAGCTGCGTTTTCTGATTATATTTTTTCACTTGCGAGGGTTTTTCTTTGTTGGTTGTTGCCACGTTGATTTCAATTCAATTGAATTCGCTTTTGTGTGGTTGCTGCCACAAAGATGCGAGCTGCTAGAGCGTAAGCTGCTTGAGTTTGTGGCAGCAACAATAATAAATTTATCATACGCACCGTTGACGTTGACAGATCGTTGAGCTGAAGCATTGGCGACAGCCAACAAGCGACAACCGACAAAGGACATACTAGCACAAAGTACTTGCCCCCCCCAACCGCCTCCCTCACAACCAAAGTAGTTGGTCATTTGTTGTTGTTGTTGTTGCTGTTGCTGATTGTTGATGCGGTGGCAGGTTCTCATAATGCTGAATGTGGCACGCTTCAGCGCACTTTGTAATATGACAACATTTTTTGGGGTGAACATATAAATTGTGACTCGACTTTAGCTACAGCCCAAACTCAACCCTAAGCTGAGCTCATTTGGCAAGCTTTTTATGGCATGTCCCTAATCCGAAATTTAAAAAAATAATTGAAAATGTTGCTTTTCTGAAAACAAAACTTAACTTTTATTTTTTACAAAACTATTTATTCATATATTCTTTTTTTAATATTTTTAGCATTGTTACATTGAAATGTTGTTGTTGGTTTTGCTGCAATGCGAAGATTGACAAAAATTAAATGTTTAATAGTGCGTTACGCGAGAGAGTGATTAATTCCGATTCCCATATACATATATGCATATATACTGAATATATGTTCTTATATGATACTATTTCTCGCTTAAGGAATTTTTCTCATTCTCAATTTTGATTGGCTTTGGGATAAAGTGTAAAATGCTGCAGCTGCCACACGCTTTTCCCGGAGCCCAATTCATTTTAATTTTCATGTTATGTCGTTATTTTTCTTGTTTTTTCTTTTTTCTTGCTTAACCTTAAAGCGGGCATATAAGCTTACACACATGGTAAAAGTATTATTTTTTGAATTTTTTTTCACTTGTTAAAATTATAAAGATATAATTGTGGATTTATAGATAAAGAAACAAAGTGAAATCTTTATTATTGAATAGAATTATTTTTATATTACAAATTTTCCAGGGTATTCAAGCCTTGTCCTATTCATGTTTAACAACTGATTTCTTTCTGCTTTGAGCGGGTTTTTTTTTTTTTTTGTCAGCTCCATGACAAATTGCTGTTCACATCGGATGTTGGATGTTGCAAGCTGGATGCGGCTGCTGCGGGCTTCAAAAATTGCCAGCCAGTTAAGCAAGCAGCTTGCCAAACGCAGTCAATGCAGCACATAAGCAAAAAAGAGATAGATAGAGAGAAAGAGAGAGTGAGAGAGTGAGACATACGTGTAACGATTATTAATTACAGTCAATTTACTTTAATATGCATGCAAGTCTGTGTATAAGTGTGTGTGGCTGTTGGCAAGATTTTTTAATTATGCGGAGATTGTTGAATTCAAAAAAAAAAGAAGCAAAAAAGCTAAGTAACTAAATCCCATTGAGCTCGTGCAAAGAGTTGAGAATGCTTTCATAATGTGTAAATTGCAATTTTATTTAACGGTAATAATACAAACACACTCCCAAGGCTACTCGCAAGTCTACCTCTGGCCATTTGATATAATCCCATTTAAAGCTTGCTTCATAATCATTGTGAAATCAATTTAATCATGTGTCGTCATATCATATTTCAGCACGGGCATAACAAAATATCAGGTTTACTTCGTTAATTAATTCCAATTTCCAACTTGTTATAATCGAAATTGCATAAAACGAAATATGATACAAATAATTGAACTCAAACAGAATTATTAATTATGTAAGAGAGATTTATTTGATATTGAAAAATAATACAATTATATTCGATTTATTATATTTCTTTTCAGCTGCTATTTATGCCGGATATCATACTCATATCGCCAAAAACAAAACCAAAACAAAGCAGAAATAAACCAAAAAGCAATTCGCAAAATGATATTTAAAACGGATTAAATATTGAAATTATATTAATTGAGAAAAATTAATTAAAGAAATCAGCTGCAAAATATGTAATTTGATTGTTGTTTTTTGTTGTTATATTTTTCATGTCTAAATATTCCAAAAAGGATAATAAGCAACACAAGCCCAATAAAATAAAATAATTATAATACATCGAGGCCAGCCGCAATTTAGCTAGAGACATAATATATAATTAAAAAATAATAGTAATAAAATATATATAAAATAAAATTCATCTATACAAAAGGCAATAATAACTAATAGCTTAAACCGAAAAAAGAAAAAAAAACAAGCAACAATATTAATAACGAACAATTAATTTATTAGCTTAAAATGCAAACTAAGTTTTATTAGCTGAAAACACACACAAAATAAAAAAACACTTCACAATAATTAGCATTAAACGGTTAACTAAAACAACAAAAATTTATAATCTAAAAATAAACACAAAAAAAAAAACCAATTTACGCCATTGTGATTCTTAATTTTAGACATTTTGCGACATAGCTAATTGAATAGGGCTTAATAATAATTATATACAATATATAAAATATAAAACGCGAAAGTAAAAAAAGCTTTAAACAATAAATACATATATAACAGCAACAACAAATACATGGCAGCAACAGCAGAAACACAAATCGAGCCAAAAATTAACTTAAATGACCAAGAAAAAAAGTTGATGAACGCCGAACAACAGCAACAAGCAAACAAAGCTTGATGAAGTAGCAGCAACAACAACAACAAAAGCAACAGCAACAGCAACACAAAGCCAAGAATACAGAACGCAACGCCAGCCGCCCATAATAACAAACAAACAAACAAACAAACAACAGTTAAGCCACAATAAACTCGTTGAGTTTGAATTCCATCCAAAACGCAAAATTATAAAAACCTTCAACGGCCTCGCAAAAGTATGCAGTAGATTCTTTTATTGCGGCTTCAATGCTGCTGCTTTCAACAGCAATAAAAACTCAAACTCAAACTCAACTCAACTCAACTCAAAATCTCTGCTCTTAACACTACTCGGTTTTCTGAAAAAAACTAAAAATCCTCTTAACAAACAACAAAAAAAAAAAACCTATGCAATTAGCGTCGCGTTCAACGCCAGGTTTCTGACAAAATAAGCCAACTTCGCGCGTTTTGGTGGTGAAGCTGCTGTTAGTGCAACAACAACAACAACCCAGCCGCCAAGATGACCATGTGGCAGAGTGGCGGCATGGGCGGAGGCCATGGCTCCCAAAACAATCCATGGATGAAACTAATGGGCATCGTGCACAAGGAGCGCCGACACACCGAGAATGTTCAAAGCCAGAGCGGCTCCAACGAACGGAACTTAAATCAGTAAGTATAAAAATAATAATTTGCAATATGTTCATTCGATTTGACAAAAGATTCTATGACCTTTCAAGTCCTTATGTCTTATATTTTTATTAATATTTTTGAACATTTCTTTTCCTTCATTGAAAAAGCCTTTTGCATTTTTAGAAAGGGAAGTTCTTTACTTAAATTATGTTCTTTGAGTTATTAGCAAAAAAAAAAAATAATAATTAAGAGTCAAACTTTAAGTTTATGAGAACTTTAAAGCATTAAAAAAGAAAAAAAAAATCACTTGACATTACTTGACGAAGACTTTGTTGCCAGCTAGTCGCTAAAGGAGAGACATTTTTCTATTCCTATTTCTACTGCTACTTTTTATATGTTTAAGTTTGACTGTTGCCAAATTGGAGAATGAGAGAAAAAGCGGAAAAAATAATCTGATTAAATGCTTAAGTTTTAAACTCTAAACGAATGCATTGCAGTAATTAAATGAAAAGGCGAATTAACCCTTTAAAAGTTAACTAAAGTACAAGGGAAAAACAAAAATGCATTCAATTGCAACACATTTTAAGCTCATTAAGCTCTTTTAGAGCCCGCATGCCTTTGAGATCCTTATGCTGCATAAGCTGCAATGAAATCAAAGACAAAATGTAATTGGGGAACTGTATATGTAAGGCAAAGAAATTACGTTGATTATGTAACATATGATGACAAAAAAAAAAAAGAAAAAAATGTGAAAAAGATAAAACCCAACGTTGACTTTAGAAAAATTACAGATGAACGGAACTTTGTGAAAACGGATAGAATAACTTGCAACTGATTTGTGTTGCACACATAATCATAATCATAATAATAATAATAATGATGAGCAACATTTTGCATTTTGCTGGACGTATTTCATTCTGTGTAGAGAAGAAAATATTTTTTTCTTGTTTTTTTTTGTTGTTTATTGTTTTTTTGAGGTACGTGCAGTCACGCACTGTTTGTGTCTTCTTGTGAGTGCTCGTAAAACATGCGCCAATTGTACAATTAAATGGCCAATTCCTAGCAACACACACCCACACCCGCCCATGCCCCTGCCCCCTGCCTCCCCCTCCCACTCAACGAAAAAGCACTCTTTCTCGAATCGAAATGTGAAGAGGCCTTGAGGCCTGAACAAGTTGCAGTTGTGTATTGAATTTGAACAACGCTTGGTTGAATTCACATGCTGCTGTGCACACACACACACATACACACACATACACACCAATACACACATATATATCAAGGTGCACCATGTCTTGCCACCTGCTTTCTCTCTCTCTCTCGCTCGTTTTTCCTTTTACTCTTTCGCTTTGGGCTTTTAAAATTGGCTATAAATGCAGTGAAGCATAAATGGATTTACACACATGCAGCTTGTTGCTGCAATCCATTTCCACTTTCCACTTTCATGTTGCATGCAATAACGGCCAGATACACACACAGAGACAGAGCCACACCTGCCACAGCCGTCGCTTATTGCGCTCAATATTTAATATTAAATATGGCGCTTATTTAAATGGTCATAACCATGGTTATAACTATTATGTTACGGCTATTTCTCGTACGAAGAATAATGAAATACTCTTTTTTTTATGTATTTTTTTTTTCACTGATAAAAAAGTTCTGCCACTACTATAACAATTTATCTCATTCACCATTTATATAGGCATAATGGAAAGCACTTGAAAGCTTTGTTGTTGGAGTTGTTGTTTACCAAAAATTCGTGATTCGGTTTGGAAATGGAATAGAGAAGTTTGCTTTAAGTGCTTTGCGGGCAATCGCAATACCCATACATACACACACATGAAGTGCTTCAGTGCTTTTACCAAAACTATTATTGGGTTCCGGCAAAAGAGCAAGGCTTATGTGTGTGTGTGTGTGTGTGTATTTATGAGGAAGCTGGCCTTTTGAATTGGTTCGACTTAAATGATACAAGAGTCCGTCCCCGTCCCCTGCCTTTCTGTCTGTGTTTGCAGCTCATTCAATTTGCAATTGCTCTCAACTTGTGAATCGTTAAAATGAAAACACAATCGAATGCATTCCACAAAACTCATAATGTAACGGAACTAAGAGGATATGAGAGTAGAACGATTAAGGTTCAAGCACGAACCAATTGCGTGATTGTGTCTGACAAATGTTTGTAAATCAAAAACCGTTGTTTCTTCTTCTTTCAATGCCTGCAATGAAAAGCAGAATAAAATAAATTATAAGCGACTTCATCGTTAACTGTTAAAATAACACTGACATTTGAATTTTAAGCTATGATAATATAAACAGTTTCAGTTACGGTACGAGTTAAAGTAGATATATACATATATTTAAGAAGAAATCAGACTTTCAATAAGAGTAACAGCTAATAGAATCAGTAGAAGGAAATGTCAAAGGAACTGTAACAGCAAAAGTAACAGTTAAAGGAACCGTTAAAGGAACTGTAATAGTAAAAGGGACTTTAACAGCACTAACACAATTTGTTCATCAAAATTAATGTTAAAAAATTAACTAAAAAGTTCGACTTGAAACGGTTCTAAACTTTCTTCAGCTATAACTTCGCCAAATTCGATCCGAAAATCCGCTACACCAATACTATCGTACTCAGATGAATATGTATATGCAGTTTCTTAGTCGGTTGAGCACGCCACGCGAAATTTGTTTGCATGTATTCAACTGAGACATTTAGCTAACCGCGCCTAAAGATGTTAACTTCGCCAAAATTGATCCGAATTTCAAGAGCAATACCTTTAAAGTCATGTTTGGACTTCTTAAAAAGTACTGCATTCCTAGTTAGAAATACATAAAAAAAAATATTGTAACAGTTATAAAATCCTGTCATTCTGAAGGCTAATTTTAAAAAATTTAAATTTCATTAGCACCTAATTTTTTATGAATTTTCAAAACAACTTATTAAACCTTTATTTTTAAGCGGTTTATGAGCAACTTTTCGCTCGTTCAAAAATAAAATTTAAAGCTAGTTTTTTTTTGTTGCCCTAGCATTTATCTCATGTATGACCATAATTTTGTGGCACAACACGAAGCAAAACAAAACAAAACAAAACAAACAAGCGAGACTAAAACGTGTTCAAAAGGCAACTGCCAACTGCTAAAAGCAACAATAACAATGGCCAGATTTTATGCATAAGCACGACATGAAGGTCAAATGGGGCATGACAGCAAACGGGGCTGCCCCATTGCTGCCCGACAATAATGCCACATTGCCCATCTCCAGAGCTCCTTGGGGGTTTTTTTTTGGTGGCACAAACAGTCTGTGTTGACTGGCTGGCGTTAACTTAAGCTGCACGCTGAGATCAAAAACACGTTTCAGGTTCAAAAATCCTCCCATCCACCCCGAAAAAATATTCATACTTGAATATACAGGTACACAGGTACTACAAGTAGTCAACGCAATTTGTGTCTAGTATTTGTTTGTGTTTGTGTTTGTGTCGTGTGTGTGTGCAACAGTTGAACATTTTGAAATTTGCATAAATTTTGTTACATTCCTTCGTCGTTTGTCGCAAAAACTTTGAATTTATAGAAAATAAAGTAAGAAAAACTTTTTCCATTTGGCATTGGGCGTTTGTGCCTTTGTGTGTGTGTTTTGATAGCTTCAAAGCCTGGCATAAACATGCATACCTATGAATACTTTATAAAGGACCTCATATTCTATATGTATATATGCAAAAGGGTCGCCGTCGCCCAGCAGCCTGACATCTTTGTAATATTCAACGTCAACGCTACAAAAATACTTTTCAAACACATTGAATTCCAAAAAGTAACATTTGAGTCTTGAATATTTTGCATTGAAATAGAAATGTATGCAGCTTTTATATTGTTGTTGTGGCCTGGGTTTATGTGAGTTACTCAATGATTGACTAACTGACTGACTCCAACTTTAAGCCAATATATTGCAACAATTTGTGGTTTTGCTGCACGTTCGTCAATTGTTGTGGCATGGCAACTCAACTCAAACTGTTTGGTTGGTTTTTAGTCCAATGCACAATGATGTTGCTTGCAAATTTGTGCTGCAACGTTGAACTTCACTTAAAATTGTGGAATGTTCTTACTTTAACTAATTAAATTTGTGATTGAGATTATTGGCATTTGATTGGATTTGAGTTTCTCACATTTTAAACTTATTTTTGATCAAATTAAGAAGTCAGTTTGTGTACACTCAGAAAAAACAATCAATATTGAAAAAAATGTTATTTTTACTATTTTATTAAAATGTTTATCGAACTAAAAACATTCAAACAACAACAAATGAACATTAAATGTGTATTTAAATAAAACGAAGTGTAACTGTAATAAAATGCGTGCACTTTGAAATGATATGCCTCATTTTTAAATTAACATTGAACCCAATTAAATTGAAGTAGAAAAATCGAACCTAAAAAATATATTTAAAATAAAATAAATAAATAATAAAAGTTTCATTCAATACCAAATTTATTTCGAACACTCTTAACATTTGGAATAATTAAGATTTGTATTTCAATTAAAGCGCAGACATTTTAGTTCCTAACCGAAACTTTTCGATTTACTTCCAAACTTATTGAAAACGAAATATTTATGGCATCCGCTTGATAAAAATTGAAAATCGGAATCTAAAATATTTTTTTTTGTCTTTTATTTGGACAAAAACAGTTCAATTAACCATGCCTCTTTGTTCTACTTTGTTTTTTTCCGAGTGTATAAATATTAAAGAATTTTAATTGCAAAATTCTTAATAGATTTCCATGTTGAATTGAAATATTATTAATAATTATGTTAGCAAATTGCCATGTTTGGATTCTTTGGTGCCGAAAATGAAATATTCCGATTTAATTCCTGTTAAGATACCAACAATGAGTTGGGTGTAGTGGGCGGGGGGCGTAAGTGTGAGTAGTGGGCGTGGTTCGGGGTGCTTTTGAACTGAAGTTCCATTTACATTCCTGAATTGTTGCTGAGTTCCCAGCTAAGTATTTCAGTTGTTTAATTGCAGGTCATTTGTTAGGCACCCCGCCCCGCCCCACACTACTTTGCTTACCCCTTCAGTTGGCCAAGCTTATCAAGTCAACGCGTCCGTTGCAACTTTGTGTTGTGTGCTCCACATTTGTGTTGGAGACGGCAAAATCATTTCTCATTTGCCTGTTGAAATTGGCAAACATTTTATCTATGCAAAGGTTGACAGGGAATAAAGAACGAAAGAGCGAGCGAGCGAGCGAGAGAGCTGTAATAAAATGGATGGTGTGCGAAGAGTGCCATTGGGTTTCGTTCAAGCGAAATTAATGAGCGCATAAGCGCCTCAAATGGCCCCAACACGCGCCAAACGGCGCTGAAGTGCACTAAAGCGAACAAACGCCTGCAAAGCCTGCTAGCACCGAAAGGGGGAAGGGTATATGAAGAGTGTGAGTTGGGGGAAGGAACGGCAGGAGCTGGTCATTTGGCATTTTTAATGGCGGTTATAAGAAACGCAAAAGTGTCAATGCGAAACGATTGAAAAAATGCCGAAAACCGAGAAAAAAAAAATGTGCGAAAAATCGGTTGAGCCGCCAACTCGACGAGCAGTTACTCTTTAATTGTCAAGGAAAGATAAGAAAAAACAAACAATTACTATATAAAAAAAAAAATGTATTTATTTTAATATAAAGTCATTGAAAATAGCTTTCGGTACAGATAGTTTTTGTTGCAGACAGCTTTGGGCCAACATTTCAATTGGCACTGTCATAAAAGAAATACAAAAAACAACATTGTCATATGGCAGCCAAGCATTTGGCTTTGATCTTAACAGGGGGCAGCCACAAAAAACTAAGAAACAAAAAAATTAAAAGAAAAACTGAAAAGCTGAACGACAATAAAAACGAAAAAAAAAAACTAACAAAAATTGCCAGCACTCAATTAACGCATTTAAAAGTACAATGAAAGCCAACAGCTGCCGACTGTCACACCTTCAACTCCCCGTACTCCTCACAAAAGTTTTTGTTGTTGTAGGCGTTGCACTTGGCCGAGTGCTGAATTTGGAATGTGTCTGTCGTCGGTGGGGGGGGGGGGGGGGATAAGAGTAGTGTTTTTATACTTTTGAGCAATGACAATCGTTGGTGTTTTGTTTTGGGTATTGTGCGAGTGCAGCTTTTGTTTGTGGCACGCAATGGCAACAGCAGTTCCAGCACCAGCACCAGCACCATTGTTTGCAACACAATGCGGCACCATGTGGATCCGATGACTACGGCTAGCTCGCTCAGCTATTGAGAAGCGCAAGAATGCTTAGGATGCATTCAGCACACAGACACAAAACAAAAATTCACAAAATTCAAAATGGTAACTCAAAAAGGAAGAAGAAGCAAACAACAGAAGAAAAAAACTATATGTGTGTGTGTGTGCGTGTGTGTGTGTGTGTGTGGCAAAGCTGCAGTTGAGATTTGTTAAGGTTGAACGTTAGGCACAGCATGAAGCCATTGAGAAGCATCATGCGATACTCTCACACACACACACACACACACACAAACGGCCCTAGGCCATATAATCAATCAATCAATCAAATTGTTTTTGTTTTAGCATTGGCTTCGTTGGGGCCAAAGTGGCATTTGTGGCATTTTGCAACGAACGTTGTTTCCCAATCACTTTTCAATGCATTTCAATTAATAAAAACTCCATTTGATAGCGTTGCAAAAGCCAGGCATTTTACAGCCAGGGATTGTTTCCTTCGGTTTTTCGTTCTCATTTCGAAATTGAGGCGAATTAAAAGTGATTTCAAACTGAATCGATTTAAAATAGCTCAAAAAGGAGGTCAGTTAAATCAGCTGCAGCTAAAAGTTGAATGTGCCAAGCTATTTGCGCGATAATCGATAAAAATCGATAGCAATAAGTGCAACAAATTCAGTCAAATTCAGTATCTTTTGCAGACTTTCTATTCAATTTCAGCAACTTTGGTAGTTAGCTGGTTTTTATTAGCGCTTCAAACTTGGATTCATGAAACTAGCTAGTCAAGTTGAAGTTCAAAGATCCCTTGATTAATGATTTTTTCGCATACTTACTTGGCATTACACATCATATAAAATATATGTTTTTGTTAAAGTTTAAGTTGATTATGATGATTTTTTTTTGCTGACACAGCAAATCAATTATTAAATCGATAACTGCCCTAACTTTGCCCAACTCAACTAAAAACTAATTAAATCAATTAAGCTTAACCATTGAAATAAACATTTTTAAAGTCTAGTTTTTAAAGTTTAAAAGTTAAACACGAGTTTCCAGCAGTTTTTGGCTTTACGGTTTATTAAAATTTGTGTGTTTGTTTTGATGTTAAAATGGCCTTTGTTTTAGTATGCCCCATTTTGCCCCGTTTTGTATGCTATGAACCGAAACCCGTTTTATTACCAGAATATAATTTAACGCATCGACGCGTTTTTGGCATATATTTTCGCCATGATTATTGGCACTTTCAGTTTGGTTCGGTTCGGTTTGGTTGTTGTTGTTTTTGTCGTTATTGTAATTGCTTGCTGGTTGTTTGCATGTTCATTTAGTGTGTACTGTGCCAAGGGACTGTTCAATGCTGAAAATTGTATTGGCTTTCATGCTCCAATGAGTTTACAAAAAAGTCCCCAATTGCACCATTTCAACCGATAATCAAGTAAGTAAGCAAAAGGTTTAGTTGTGATGGCCTGATCTGTGTGAACGGAAATGATTGAAAGTGTTTAGGCCAAGTACAACGTTTAAGCACTAAGCCGCTGCATATTTAGAACTAACAGCAGCAGGGTCTCTTGGCAATTTGACAACGGCACATTATCCTTACAAATGGCTGGTCGGACAGCAACAGCAGCTGGCAACATTCATATATATATATTTTTGAAAAATGATGTGAACCGAACTTGAACGTTGACCAGACAGAGACAATGGGGACCAGAGAAACATTTGGTGGCAAGTCCAGCTGCTTTCTTTATTGTGTTTTTTTTTGTGTTTTGGTAACTTGCCAAATTTTCGTGTTGTATTTAAAAGTGAATAAATCAACTCAAGGCCAAAGAGCGAGAGAAAAACTTGCCTGGTCCCACTGCCAATGCATATTTAATTGCGCCAAAAATGGACGACAGATGGCGCATAATTAGCCTTAGTGATTGAGCGAAAGGTAATCGAAAGTTTAGCCTAAATACTGCGTTACAAATACTACGATAATTAAAATTGACATGCAGGATAATTGACCTACAACACACTAATTTGGGTTATTGTTTTTGGTTTTCAAAAGTTTTGTGCTCAAGGTTAAGGTTAAAAGCCACTAACATTTATAGTAAATGGCAATGCACTTGAATGTTTAATGTCACAATGTTGTCGGGTTTGATATGTGTCAGCAAGTTTGTCTGTCAATGCGCCAGCAAAGGTTTCCTAATGGCTTTTACATGCTTTTGCCAACCTTGACGTGTGTCACAAGAAACTAAAAACTTCAAGTTTCAATCGAATTTTAGTTAACCTTTGAATTTGGTTTCAATGATTCGATGATCATTTAATCAACTTTTCGTCAACTGTTTGTCGACGCTGATTACCAAAAAAAAAAAACAATAAAGGCTTAAAGGGAAAGCTCGCAAAACGAGGCAAAAAACCGTTGAAAATTTGCTCACGCAATTACAAAGGCAAACATGTAGCATGTAGCATGTAGCATGTAGCATGAAGCTAAGGGGCAACGTAAAAATGCAAATTGTCAAACATGCGGCATGCAACACACACACACACACACACACTCGAACAGTGTACGCATTTGATGCGAATCTAGAACGGAATTGAAATATGCCCAAGCCAGGCAAAGGATGCAAAGTCAATTTTGGATAGGCACAAAAGCACAAAGCAATCAATGCTGCAAGCCTGACAACGAGGGGCTGGGCTCTGGGGGGGGTGGGGCGGGCGGGTGGATGGGTGTAAGGAGCTAGAGAATCAGAGTTTCAATGCCCGACGGCTGCGGCGGCGGTGGCTTTGGCTCTCGAAACAACAACAACAACAAAATGTGCTCGACGCTGACTAGAGCGCATATTGACAAGCTGTCAGTCAATCAGTCTGTCAGTCTGTCAGTCAGTCAGCGAGTACGTCAATTTGACTTTGTTTGGCCAAGCCGCTTGGCATCAGCCATTGCATTCTACTATTCGGCCATGTTTGGGCCGTGTGGGCCGCTGCTGACAACACACTCACACACACACACACACAAACACACACACACTCTAACACTAACACAAATCAGCTCGCACTTAGTTTCCGCTGGCTGGCTGGCTGGGCTCCAAATGTGTATTATGGCACTTTTGAGACTTGTTGCTGCAACAGCAGCGGGTGGCAGGAGCAACGGCTGCTGCTGCTGCTGCTGCTGCAGGCAACTCAGCCATAATTGATGAAGCAGACGTGGATAATGTCAACATTATTGCAGCTAATTGCAGACGAGAATCATGGCAGAGTCGCTTCGTTTAGCTCATTAGGGTCAGATTTTAAAATCAGCCTGCAACAAATCAGCAAATTCTCTGTTGAAAATTGACTTGCAACGTGCAGTGTCCAGCTGCCGCACCATAATGTTGCTACTATTTTATTTATACAACGTACAAATGTTCCAATCAATTAGACCGGAACTTTCGGGCTGCAGATTTGCGCTAGTGAAAGAGAAAAATAGATAGATAGAGACAGAGAGAGAGACAGAGAGAGATAGAGACAAATGAGTGAGTGAGTGGAAAACAAAACTAGTTAACTTTTTTAAATTAAAATTGATTTGTTTTTCTATTTTCAATGTCAATACCATTCGCATTTAATGCACAAATGAATACAAAAGTGGATTTTTTTTAAGGGAAGAGTTTCCTATTTTGAAGATTTCTTAAGCTTTGCTCAATCTTTCTGTGTTTATTTTAACAACTTTAACAATTGTAAGCTATTATTCCCTATGCAAAACAAACAATTGCTTTTTACTCAGCTGTTATTTTCGTGTGGTTTTGTGTTTTTATTTGTCGTTTCACACTTTGAAATGCGCAATACGATTTTTCGAAACTTGACATTATCAATTAGCGAAGGGCAAGCGAAACTCAAAGGGAACGAACTTCGTTACAGGGAAAAAAAACAAAATACTTACAATAATGTTTAACCATATTTTCACACAAATAATGCTCAAGCCACATTAAACCCCGTCCATTACAAAGTAAACTGCAAGTTTTTGTTTTTAAAAAAAAAAATTGGTGCGATAAACAATTTTTGTATTTATTTGAGAAACATTTGAGTTAACGATTATCGCCGGCCAAACGATGCTCATTGTAGCGTATCGGATATGTAAGTGCATTGCCCTTGTCCCAAGAGTAAAGTTCCTAAACACAAAAAGAGCGAGAATGAAGAGAGAGAGAGAGAGAGAAATTGACAAAACTGTCGATTTGTAACTTACCACAGTTAAGGGATTATAGCCAACGGTTGTTGTGTGACTGAAGGGATTTGAGAAGGGTAAATTAGCATTGAGCAGCTTGCCTTTGTAGAGATCGACAACGTAACGGATTTGGGTATTTTTATCTGTGCCCGAATCGATGGCATACAAATTGCCGCATACAATAAACATTTCGCCAAATTGCTTATGATCGAGTGTTATATTAAAATTGTACTGCATTCGCAACGTTTCCGCATCAAGCTATCAAATACATATATATGAAATATTAATAAGTTTAAGTCGGAATTGTAAGTTTATGTTTGTAGCTTACCTTGGCAACCAGCGTATTGTTGGAGTCATGCGTGCTATAAATGACCCAAAGGCCCACCTCATCAATATTAAAGTCCATAAAATTGTAATCGGTTTGATAAAGTCGATTGCCAGTTGCAGTGCCTAAATATGGCAAGTGTATGCCTTAAAACAAAAAACTTTAAATTTCTATCTTCAACAACTTAACAACCAAGTTCTTACTTGTTTTTCTCGAGCTCGCTAAATCTAGCTTGACAACCATATCAGAGTTCTTTTGATGATAGTAAAACGAACCATTGTGAACCACATGCGCATTGCCCTGCAGGAAATCAAACAAAACTTCCTAAATTTTTATGTTTTTTGGTTTGGGTATGATTTTGTACAGACCTGAAAACCTTCGGGAACCTCGTACTTGTGCCTGGGCACACTGTTCATGCGATATTGTATGCGTGTTGAGAACTCAAATAGATTGAATGCATCATTCTCATTGGTCACAAAAGTCTTCTCGCGATCCAAGTCCCGCGGTGCAGCATCGCGCAGCCAAGAACCAAATTTCTCATTGACAACCTTGTGAAATACGGGCTTACCCACAGCATACAAGTAACAAGCTGTCAAAAGAAACAAAACATTTTTACTTCTTTGCTTAACGGGAGGAAAATTTAAAAACTGACTTTTAACACGCTTGGGCAGGCCCGGATAGCTGCGATTGCCTGCGGGCTGTATCTCAAAGTTATTCAATATGGAATCCTTGCATTGATACAAGCTAAAAGAAATTTATAATTGGTTTAGTTACGATGCAGTTATGGGTAAAAATAACACTGTACCTTGGATCGGGACACTCATCACAAACGGGACATTCACTTTCAGGCGGTCGCTGTCCATAGACCTTGACATTGTGGCCCACATAGGGTGTTTCACTATTCGGATCTTGAGCTGTAGGAGCATTGAAAATGTACTAATTGTCAAGCATTGTTGAGCTTTGGCAACTTACGTGCTATCTCAAAGTTAACCATTGTTGCATTAAGCTCATTGCGTGCCACACAATGATAATAGCCAAAGTCATCTTTGCGCAAATTGGTTATAGTCAAACGCATGGAAGTCTTAAAGCTGAGAGAGGGAGAAGGGAAACGATAGCAAAATAAATTCCAAAACTATGTTTGATATTGATAACACATACGCGTCTGGATAAGATTCGATGCGATATTTATCACTTGGATCAAGTATTTTGCCATCATAGGCTCGCTCCCAGTAGCGTATGGCCTCCGGGAAGGCCTCGACCTGGCACTCTAAGGTCGCACTACTCTGGTATTCCGCATAGACCATTTGTCTGTATACCGCTATCATGGGAGCAACTGCAAGAAAATGTTCAATGGGTTATGTCAATGGGAAGTTCCTTAGCGTTATACTTACAGTGCACCTCCACAAGATATGTGGCATTTGCAACGGGTGCTATGCCATTGTTGGCATGACACGTATAGGCGGCCATTTGATGGCGAGTTATGTTTGTGAACTTTAAGAACTGGCCACGAACGGAGCTTACTAGATATGTGTTCGGGGGAAAAAAGTAAAGATAAATGTCTATCATATTTTAGATGATGCATCCTTCGTCTACTCACGCTCGATGCCATTCACGTTTATAGTACGTCCATCTTCACGTCGCCATTCCACCTGCGGCTGTGGGTTTCCCGTTGCCGAGCAGCTCATGTTAAGCGTTTTACCCTCCTCGACAATAATGCTTCGTCGTATATAGGGCGAATTAACATCTAACGTAGGCCAAACAGCAAGAACACAAATTCAGTTTAATACCCTTTGAGAGCTCTTGGGGCTTACTAACCTGTTATGGACGGTGGTATAAGTAGATCGTTGGAGGCACTGCCATTGGGGAATTGCATTTTCCATGCATTAATGCCGGGCACACCGGGTGTACCATTGGTGCCTGGCTTGCCAGGACGTCCTCGTGGACCAGCAATGCCTGCAATTAAATTAAACAATAAATAATAGCCTTTAGTTTCAGTTAATTGCTCACCCTTCAAGCCCCTTTCGCCTGGCGGTCCTTGTGCACCCTTAGGACCTGTGATGGACATGCCATCCTTGCCATCTTTGCCATGCAAGCCATCCTTGCCATCGCGTCCCGGCTGACCATTTTTGCCATCAGCACCCGCACGTCCTGGTACACCATCAAGTCCTGGCTCACCAGGTACTCCATCTCGACCGTCCAGACCAGACCGTCCTACGGCACCCGGATCACCCTTGGGACCACGAGGACCCGGTGCACCCTGCTGGCCAACACCATCGACTCCTGCAGCGCCTGGCAAGCCAACATCACCACGATTACCCTTGGGCCCTGGTATGCCCGGTAGTCCGGGATTGCCAGGAGGTCCTTTGGGTCCGACGGCACCCATTGGACCCGCCGGTGCTGGTGGGCAATAATCCTGGGTGCCTTTGCAAAAGCCGGTGATTATCTTTTCCGGCACCCGGCAATATGTATTCAAATAGATCCATTCATCGCCACCCGGTGCAGAGCCCTTCAAACCCGTGCGTTTGCGTATTTCCGTATCCTGCTCATCCAGTGCCTTGCGATGATTCGGATTGAAGAACTCGATTAAGGGATCTGCTGCAATGGATAAAGAGTGGTGGTTCGTTTCAAGTTGTACTAGTTCAACAGCTGCTTGCACTTGCCATGCATAGAGGCGGGTAAGGATGAGGCAATGTCCCTGCGAATGCGCACCTCACTTGGCAAATGGCCTAAATAATTGGCGTTCATCTTACGCTCGTTGCGAACAATGCTGCTCGGTGGCGCTGTGGTAGGGCTGTGTCAATAAATTAAAAGAACTAGTTTAAATAATCATTGTCGGAACTAGTTCTGAACTTACTTTGCCTCCAGGGCATAATCCCTTTCCATAATCTGTGTAACCATAGCTCGCAATACATGTTCCGATCGTAACAGTTCATTTTGGAACTGGTTTTGACCGAACCGCGCTGGCGCAGGCAACTCCTGCTCCTGCTGTCCACCCCCCTGCGTATATGTGTAGAAGAGTATGGCGAGAGTCGCTAACATAAGAGTCAAAGCACCCAAATAGATATAAACAAGCACAAAAGAGGATCTCAATTGTGAAGTATCCTCGAGTTTGTTGATGCAATTGCAGGCACAATTGCAGGCATTCAACGATGATTGTTGCATGTGATGGCAACTCTGGCACTTGACTGTGCCTACTGTGCTTGTGTTTGTATTATTGGTGTCATCCATCAGCATCAGGTTCGCCGCCACCAGCTGTGTCGTTGAATCTGACATTTCTGTGGAGGGTCGACTGTCAGTTGTTGCTGTTGTTGTCTCTGGTGTTGCTGCGGCTGTTGCTGCCGCTGCTGCTGTTGCTTTCGACTCGCGACGTCTCTTCGAATTGTGAAGACTCTGATTAACGGCCAGCAACATCTTGGCGGGCACCTGTTCGATTTGGTTCAATTAAAACCGTTACGCCTCGCTCGATTTATGGCACACGGATGCAGCAGCTAACAAAAATTCAAGTAAAAACCAAACAAACTTATTTTTAGAACATTTATATACATGTATGTATATGTATAAATAGTATATACAGTTGTTGCAAACACTTAGTGGAAATTATTAAATATTTATTAAGAAAATCCAGACGTCAAGCAAACATAAATCACACTGCCCCGCCACAGCAAACACACACACACACAAAACAAAAGTTGTGAAAAGCAAACAACTTAATTCAATAGTTTGTTATGATGGGTGAGGGGTGGTTAGGAGTGGAGTGTGAAGAGTTGACATTAAGTATCAAAATAGCGATAGTTTCATAGTTGGTGGTGAATTAGTTAGATACATACATACACTTGAATGCATAAGTCCGATACGATGCGATGCGATGCGTTGCGCTGCGTTTGCGATGCGTTTAATAATGTTTTCAAGACCTTCTGGCCACACTGTTTGTGCGAAAGAGCGAGCAAGTTGAAGAGAGAGTTGAACCGAACGCGTTGGCGTCTAATTTCCGACTAAACTCTGCGTTGCGACAATTTTCCAATGCGGCGCGTTTTTCGCCGGCTGTTTTTTGAATTTTGTTATTATAAGAGCGTACGAAACTTCTAAGAGAGAGAGAGAGCGAGGGAGAGCAAGGGAGAGCGAGAGAAAAAGTGTGAGAAAATCTTTAGAATTATAAACTGTTTTTGTTTGTTCTGGTGAGAAGCAGCAGGCATAGGAAAAGAAACTACAATGTGACCAGAGCGCGAGTCTAGTTTTTATTTATAAAATTTTTGCTCTTTCAGGCAGACGCATGCGTCCTGAACACTTGAGTGGGGGGGAGGGTGGAGAGAGGGGTCGAGAAAGGCTGAGTAAATGCAAAAAAAAAAAACAAACGCACATGTTTCGATGCCTCGATTATTTTCTTTTCATTTTGAACATATGAGTGAGCAAATGTTCTTTTACTCTACACAATAGACTCGAATCGAATTTGAAGGACCGAGTGACTCCTCAACAAGTATGAATATGCCTGTTTGAATACAAATGAATGCGCCAATCATATGAGTTTTCTGCTTGCGCTTGTCAGCTGTCAATTCTTGTTGGCATTTATTACTACTCTGTGTGTGTTTGGCTTATACTTAATTATTTGTTTCTGTTCATTTGCATATATCATTCGGTTTCATCATTGTCTTCTCCTCGTTGTTTTCCATATAAAAACAAACTGAAGCTGACAGTTGATTGGCTTTTGATTGCCATAAAGAAAAAGAAATAATTGTACAAATATTTTGACGAATATAACAAATATATATAAAAGAATGCAAATCGGTTTGCAGCAACTTTCAAAAGTCGAAAATGTTTTTACATTTACAATGGAAAACCTTTTAACTTTCTACCAAAAACAACAAAATAGTTTGACTAGTAAAGCTTAGAACAAAACTTAAAGGATTTGTACCAGAAAAGTTTGATGGTACAGTCATGGTTCCATATAACGAACAACCGTTGAACGTGGTTTACTGTAAAAAGAATTAAGTTCTATAACTTTGGGATACTATATAACGAGTTTTCTCAAAATCAAAGTTATTTCTTATCTTCTTTGTGATTCGTTACATTAAAGTTTAACTGTATTAATTTATTATAATCCACATCTTCCGATTCACAATGGAAATACTTTGAAAATGTGACAAATTTTGTTGCTTTTGCGCTTAGTATTAAACACAAAACATTAAATTGTCTTTGAATTCGACTTTATGAACTCGAGAATTAAGTGAACATTCTCTCTTTTCGCTCTCCACGCTCTCACCACGCTCTTTCTCGATTCACAATTGTTTGCGTTAGGTATAAAAACGCTTAAGTGAATGAGCTTGAGTTAAGGACAAGTAATTTTATCTATTTAGTAAGGAGGAGTGGTGAAAATGATAGGACGGCAATGATAATCAGCAGTTTGGCCTTTTGCTTTTTGATATTTTCATTGCAATTGATATGAAAAAATAAACTCGATTTATCTAGCTGAGCATTCAGCCAGAAAAAAAAGGTACTAGTTTGCACTTCATTTGCATTTGCGTTGAGGCCAAATCGGTTTGTGAATTCAATTTGCATTAGCCACAAGAGACGACGCACGATGAAAGTCAATGAGTCGTAACGAGCTCGTTTTCGTTAACTATGCGACAATAACCAGCATTCGCTTTCATTATTTCTTTCTTTCTTAGTTACATAAAGTGTATAAGGACAATTTTATGGCCACGCTTAAAGGTGAGAACCAAAGTTCAGAGCAGCTAGCAGCAGCAGCAACAACAAATTTGCAATTTGGCAACAGAATCGGCTTTCAACTAAACTCAAAGTACGCCAAGTCATTGCCAATAAGCCGATTATGTTTACGGCAAGCAACAAGCCAGCAACAGCAACAGTCTCTAAACTAAATAAATCTAGAAAATGTCACGATGCTGTTATTTTGTTGTTGGGGTCTTTGGGGGCGCAAGGTCGCTGAGAAGTCAGTGGTAGCCGGAGGGGAAAGGGCGAGATAAGCAGTTCTTGAACTAGGGAAAAATGTATATAAATACCCGTTATAGCATTGAACAAAAGTTGATGAAAAACTTTTCGTATTTTTTTGAAATAAAATAAAATCTTAACGATTTTTGTTGGTACTATATCAACACTTAAAACTATTTTACGACTTATTCAACGAAAGTTTCTTGCTTAAAAAAGGCTTAAAGACGAAGTTTAGGTCCATTGTTTTTGACAGCGGGACAATGTTGCGTATGAGCAATGGCAACGGCAACGGCAACGGCAATGGCAATGCTTATGAAATTAATCAAACCGCTTTATGACTGCGCCAGGCAAAACATTTTTAACTTGAATTTTATGATGCCAACAGCAGCAGCAGCAGCTATAACAACAACAACAACAACAACAACAACTTGACAGTTAAGCAGCTGAACAAAACTGCAAAAATGTCACAAAAAAAAAGAATGTTTTTTTGAAAACTTTAGTTTTCCCGAGCTAAGTTTTGACGTTTTAGACGTTTTACGAGCCAAGTTAACTCTATTATTAAATTGTACTTGAATGTACAGTGTTATTTAACTGGTAAATTATAGCTAAAGCTTTTAATATATAAAGTTATGTTAGTTTTTACAGGGATTTTCAGAAATTAGTAGAAATATTCGAATGAATGATGATTAATATAAAGAAAGTTTATGATTTGGCTTATTCACAAGTAATTTTTCTAATGCATTCTTTGCTTTGTCAACCACTCGCATAAACTAGGGTCAAACTAAACTGTCTCAAATTAAGAAAACCTATCGATTTCTTATAGAAAAAGACTAATTGAAGCATAAATAGAACCTTCTTATACCGCCATAGCAATATGAAATGTTTTTACTTTGGGTGCTTAACAAAAATCTATATTCTACAATTATAATTTGTTCGAAACTAGTATCTTTATTTGTCATCCTTGCAATCATTCCTGTCAAGCACTCTTTACTAGCTGTTGGCATTTTCATGAATATCATTCCATTTGCAATTCTGTATAAAATCTCTTTATTAAATAGATGCCATTCAAAGTGCATTTTGAATTTGAATTCGAATTTTGCTTGGCTCGGCTTAATTTGGTTTTTTGTTCTTTGTTCTTTGCTGTCTATGCTTGGTTCTACACATTTTCGTTTTGTTAAATTGCCTTAATTGTCGCTGTGGGCGTGGCACTCAACAGACCCTCCCCCACTCACCCACGCGACAAACAAAAAGCGTCTACGGAAATTTCGACATCGCTTCGTTTGCCGTGTCTTCATTTCATTTTCATTTTCTTTTTTTTTTTTTTTTTTTAATTTTTGGCTCGTTTAGTTCGTTTGCATTTTCTTTGCATATTTATGAGGGCGAGTTCGAGTAGCTGTTCAATTTACCCACAGGAATGTGAAGTAGACAGTTGGGTGGTTTTTGTTTTTTTTTTTGGGTGTTCCTCTGACGGATCGGAAAGCAAAAGAATAAAGTAGAAATGGGCGGCGTGGGTTAAGCGTCGAGCTTCTGGGAAGCTGTGAGAACTGATAGTAGTTGCAAGTGTGGCACGTAGCAGCATCCTGTGCCGGCAGTGCAGTGCAGCACACTTTTTTATTGCTAAAAATATTCACAGCAGCAGCAGCGGCAGCATCTCGTGAATGCTACAAAAAAGTGTGCGCAAAGAAAGAACAGGCGGCGGAAATGGGGGCGTGGCACCTACACACAGAGACAGAAGCTTTAATTGCCGCAGAAGCCGAGACAAGTACACGAACACGTGCTCGCCAACAAACTGTAAGCAACAAATGCCGACGACAAAGCAGCGCTGTTGACGTTGACGTCAGCGTCGGCAGTGACGCCGCTGTCGCTGCCTGCCTGCAGCGTTCGCTTTGGCGAAACTTGTTGAAATTCCGAAAAGGACACAACAACAAAAAGTCTTAGCACTGGAAGTTCGAATAAAAAGTGAAAGCTTGAACTATTTTTGTTGTTTGGCCTTTGCAGCTTTTTTCTTTAAACTTGAAAGCTTTGACAGCAGAGGGCGCTTGAGTTGAGTATGTGACGCCTTCATTAATGATTTCCATGCACACACACACAAAAAGCTTACTTGAATCAATTGATAAAGCTGTTGACGTCACAGTCTTGCCACCCTTTCATGTCTGTGTCAATGTCCCTTGAACTTTTGAGCAGCCTTCGTTTCGGAAAAGGAGGTCATTGGGTTAGGCTGTGACGTACTCAATCTCAATTTAACTAATGACATTGCATATTTGACTAATGCGTTTCTTATTTTTTTATTCTTGTTTCTTTGCAGGTGAGTCTTGAACAGAATTTGTACACCAATTTTTAGAAATAAGGTCTGAGAGCGAAGGCAAACGTTCAGAGAAAGCAAATATTTAAATGGTTTGTGTCCTGGCTAACAGGTTGTGAAACTTGTTTTTTCCGTTTGTGTTGCTTTGTGTTTTGGAAACTTATAAACAGTATTCAATAGTTTTTCAAAGCTTTAATTTGTGCTTTAGCTAAAGTTAAGAAACATTTATAGAATTCTATTTCTAGTTGAGAACTTTAAAAATAACTTTTGAAAAACCTTTTTGACTTGCATTTTTAATAAGTCACAACGATTTGACTTTGAGCAATGCGGAAACATATTTATCTTCAGTATAAAGCGAAAATTTAATGTTTTTAATATTTCGTAGTGTTATTCAAGTGTCATTCTGTTTTCTTATCGGTTTTCAATAGAGAATTTTTTACTTTTTACAAGGGAAATTGTTAACGGGGACAGACTTGGCAACATACTGTCATGGCAAGTTGTTCGGGATATGCTGCTATGTGATTTTTTCATGTTGATAAATCTTTATTTGCAAATTTCCATTAATGAAATTATCAGTTCTTTACATCAAGAACTTAAAACATAGTAAAGCTGAGAAAGAATTAATGAATACAAGCTTTTTTTTTTAATTTTTAGGATTGATGGACTTAATTCGATTTCTTGTTTTCTTATATATAATGAAATGAAAATTTTGTATTCTTAATTCAAGGCTTGTGTACTTTATTCAAGTATGAAAACTACTTGATTTTCGAATTTTGTAAGAAATATTTCCGAATGAAAGGTAGAGGCTTTTTTTAAAACTTCAAGTCATTCTCTTGCCTTAGCTACCTTGAAAAAAAAATTAAAAGTTCTTTCTTGATTACTTTAACAAAATATAAAAGTAAAGCCTTCTTTTTTAAAGCAGAGTAAGTAATAAAAAATGTAAAAAAAAATCCACTGATAGGACTTGAACTCGCGCTTTTTCTTACTTGAGTCGAAAATTTCGTACTTGATGCAAGTTTTTTGATTTTCGTTGTTGGATTTTTTTTTAAACTATAATTAAGCCCAATTACGATATGAAAGTAAGTCTAAAAAACATCAACTTTTTTTCTTTCTGTGTATTAAAAATGTACTATTGCTGCAACTTGTTGTTGGGGCATGTTGCCCATGTATGTATGCCTCATCACTTGTTTTTCATTTTCATATTCCAATATTTTCTTTGTATTAGTTTAGATAAAATGACATGAAATGTGGCACAGTGTTTGTTTGAGGGTTATTGTGTCAGTGGTGTGACGTCACAAGAAAAACAAGAATAACACGTTGCAACAAGCAACTATCGAATATTTGTGCACCTGCTGCATGCATCAATCATTTAATGCGCAGATTCCATCGATCAATCAATCGCATACTTGTCGATACATACAAACAAAACAAACAAAATGCCAAACTACTCAATTAAATGCGCCTCAAAATACAAACACTGGCATTGCTGGCATTAACCCCCCCCCCTGCCACCCCTTCCCGACAAGTGCGTATTGAAGATGTGCTGCAAATGATCCATTGACGCCTCATTCTCGAAAGCTATCAAAATTTTCATTGTTCATTGTTAGATTTTTTGAGTTCGATCCGCTGCCAAAAAAAAAAATTAAATAGCTTTTTTGGGCATGTCGAAGTTTTAATACCCTTTAGATGTTTGGGCAACATTAAAGTATGTGAATTAATTTTTTCAAAAAGATTCTTCCTTTGATGTGAAAACTTTTAACGGATTTAAAATGGGAAATGACACACAGTTTAATTATACTTTTTACAATTAAAAAAAAAATTTCTTTTTGTTTAGTTCAAATCACTTTTCTTGCAATCAATTGGCAAATGCTTCGGAAATGAAAATGCATTAAAATTATTTTTGGCATTCAACAAATTTTGGGAATGAACAACTCGCGCCGCTGAAATTTTGGGATATGATTTTCAAAGAAATTAACATTTAAAACGATATTTGTCGACAATTGACGAGAACAAGGCAAACCGTTTGCCAACCATAAGATACATACATATATGTATTTAAATATCTATCTATCTATGTACTAAGTATCTATTTCTCTTTCTCTCTTTGTCTGTTTGTATGAACATTTTCTGCTTCAAACGCTTTACGCAATCCGCTCGCAGCTTTTGAGTGAAAATTCAAAGAAAAGCGACGCGAAGGCCGTTTTGTTTTTCTCTTATTGTTTGTTTTTATTCGTGATACTTGTTGTTGTTGTCAATTAATAACTAAGTACAAAGTTGCTGAAAGATTTAGCTGCAACCAAAAACCACTTTACAATAAAAATATTGTTTGTTTGCCTTTTTGCGAACGTCATCCACATTAAGTTGTTGTTGCTGCTGCTGCTTCCACTTTGTGGCAGCTGAGACAATAAACTTATCATACATATACTATCAAATGCATTTAATATTTGTACTTGTAGTATTTTTCGACAATTTCCGTAATTGCATATTGCGTCATTTTGGTTTTGTTTTTCAGTTGAAAAAAAAAACAAACAAAAAACTAGTTTTAGTCTTCCCCTCTCTCTTTCTCTGTGTTATCGTAAGCAACTTTTGCAGATTAACAATCAAAAATTATTTGTTTTTAAGCAAAGAAAACTTAACTCATTTGCGACATTTTGTTGTTGTCTTTATTTGTTTGTTTGTGTAATCGATGATTTCAGTTTGCATTTAGTTAGATTTTTATCAGATATTTTAAATTGGCTTTTCAAGTACATATATCAAAAATTGTTGTAAAAAATCAAACGTAATGTTACTTTCTATTTATTTGTTTGTTAAGCTTAAACTATTTGAAATTTGATAATAAAATTTTCATAAAAAGAATTCCACTTAATAATTATAATATTTCTGTAGATCATTTCCCTCATGTTGTTCAAGGCCGAGGCCTTTGGCCCCCAACAAAATATTGCAGCTACACTGCAATTTAAGACAGGTGGGCAGGCTGGTCTTTGTCTGTGTTGTTTCTATGGTTTTTTTCTGTTCTTTTGCTTCGTTTATGCGTGCTGAGTATTAACGCATAATGCTTTACGCAATAAGCAATGCTTAGGGTTTATCACTGTTTAAGTTGTTTTTATGTTAAGTCAAGAAATTTAAAATATTTTTGATTAGCTTAAACAATTCAAAGTCGAAAATGATTGTCATTAGCTGAAAAATACTATAATGTATTGGGTTGATCAGTGAAAAAATAACGTATAAACATTAGAATTTAATTTTTCAGAGATTCCTTTTTCAAAGACTTTTTGATTTAAGGAAAAAATTTCAGAAAAACAATTTTGAAATATTTATAAAACAAGGCAGGACCTCAATTCGATAAATAAGAAATAACTTTTTCTTCTTAATCCTAAACCAATGTTAATAATTCTTTATACGTTTCTAATGTGATTCTTTATTAATGTTTTGTAATATCTGAAAAAATCCTTAATATTTAAATGAACTTTTAAGTCAGTTATGATATAGTTATTTCAGATTTATTAAAGTCCAATGTTTTTTTTTTGATTTATCATTTGTTGATCGCAAAAATGCTTGACGCATAAACGCGCTGTGAAGCGGTTTTTTCCGCTTACGTTTTAGGCCGTTGGCGTTGATGACGTTTTTATCGTTGCTGCTGCTGCAAAAACAATTTTTTGCGTCAAAAGAAAGAACACACTTTACACACACCCACCCGCCTACACACACACACACACACACACACACACACGCCCACCTACACACACACTAACACATATGACATGCTCAGCTGAGATGCGCTGGATTTCGCTCAAAAGCATCATTGCCGTCGTTATTTTCTCGATGTCGGCGTTGCCGCTGGCCGATCTTCAGTAATGCGCACGCCGGTGAACGCTTCGCACTTGCCTCAATCATACTATATCGCCTTCTGTTGGCCAATTTTCGTCCAAAAACTTTTTTTTTTACGTATTTTCGTTATGTATTTCCAATTTTTGTTTTAGTGCGCTGTGCTGTGCTGCAAAGAAAAAAGTGGAAATTAAGCAGAATTGATTTTCTGGTCCCACGGTGCGTGTGTGCGCAACAAACAGTGTTAATTGTTGTTGTTGTAATATCAATAATCATATTTGCATATAAATAAATATAATAGCAATAAAAAGCCTCAATAACCAAATGATGTGAAAAGTGTCGCCAATGACGTCGCACCCATTCCCCCTCGAACCACAGCCCCCTGCTAGTTGTCAGCTTGAGGTGACAGTGTAGTATGGAATAGTTGTCGTTGTCGTTGTTGTTGTTGTTGTTTTTGTTTTGAATATGTGAAAAATGTGTGCGACAAATGTTGTTGCCTCTAAAATAAAAATGTCTTCGAAGCAAAAGAAGAGACGAGACGAGAAGAGAAGCAGAGAAAGCAAAATTGTTGTCGTTTCGTTACGTTTCGTTTTTTTTGTCACTTTGTATTTCGAATATAAATAAATATATATCTAGAGTCTGTCTGTCTAAACGTCTGCTCCATAAATATATATTGCCGCGCATTCCCCCTACCACCTTCCTCTCTCACTCTCCTTCTCTCAACAACCGCAATAGTAATAACAATATTACGTATACGCAGCAAAACCTATTTACAGCATGTTTGTTGTGCTAAGACCAAACCCCTCCTCCCCACTGTATATATAATACCTATAGAAATGAATCAAGTCAAGTGTTATTAGCGTAAAAGTGAAACTAAAAGTGAGTTTAGAGAAAATAAGTTAATGGATCGCCTGCATGGCCCACATCACAACGACGCACGGCAGCTTAAGCCAAGCGCCAAGGTAAGTGGCATAAACCAAAAGAGATTAAGCGTTCTTGCCACGCCTACTTATACTAGTATATTCAGCCACAGTCTGTGTCTCAAGAAGTGCCACAAACAGTTTGGAACTTTTTGCTTTTTCGCTTTAGTTGCTTCGTTTTCACGTTTTTAGCATTTGCTGCCGCTTCTTCTTCTTCTTCTTTTTCGAAATAATATTAATTTCATTATTTTGTAAATATTTACTTGCAAAAGAATTGTTCACCGAAAATAAATTATTAATTTATTATTTTCACACTTAAAATTTTATTTTTGAAAATTGATACAAATAAAAGGTTTAACATTTCTAGTAGAATTTGTTGCGGCAAATTTGCTTCTCTTTAAACATTTTCCAGAATATTTAATTAATGCTTTGGCTTATTGCTCATACGTCATGTGAGCAATCCAGGGAAACATTCGAAAATCTATTAAAAAATACACACAAAATCCATAAAAATTAATTCTTAAACAAAGCAAAACTAAAAACCATTAAAAACGCATAATTTGTTCGCAGTGTAAACACTCAAGCATTTCGATTTGTGTTTATTGTATATTTGAATAGAAAGAAAGGAGAGAGGAGAGGTTAAAGGTTAGAGGAGGTTGGATAAAGAGGCTGCGATTAACTTTCGCTATAAGATTTGATATGTTTTTTCAGGGCTTAAAATGTTTCTGCAGTTCCTGAGAAGTACATAAACTTTTATTGGTGAACTTCACTTTAAAACAAATGCAGACGATTCAACAGTCGATTTCAATGAAAAATTTCACTTCGAAAGACGAATTTTGTCTTGTTTCTTTTTTTTTGTCCTCTTAAGTTTCGTTACATGTGGATGTTCAAGTATGTCAGCCTGATGTAAATGTTAAGTATAATTCATGCTTAAGATTGAACTTGATTAAGAAAGCCTTAGGATTGATTGTGTTGTAAAAATCCTTTAATTTATCCCATCTCCGACAAAGACTTCCACTTCATTGATAAGCATAAAAGTTGATTAAAAGTGTTAAATTAATAACGAAATTTATCCAATAATATGGATGCATTGCATTAACATTGATTATGAGCTGTCGAGCTTAATAAATTGACTCAACGAAATTTCAATTCTAGAATGAAAAAAGCACTAAAAGCAATTTAGATATTATCTGGAAACGTCAGATTCTCAATTCCTGTTGCATTTCAATTAAATGGATTTTCGAAACATAGATCCTGCCTTTGCAAAATGCAACGCTCTATTGATTAAGGTTTGAATGCAAAAGTTTTGAATATGTATACTCGATACCGAAGGTAAAGAGTATATTGGGTTATTGTCAGGGTGTTTGTCCGTCTTTATGAACCCAACTTTTCAAAAGACTTCAAACTTTGCAAAAATCTATTTTCATAACCGGGACAGATAAAGTGTCGAAATTGGGGTTCTACGCCATCTTTGAGGCTGGCAATCGATAAATTCGATAACTAAAAATCGATAAATCATTTTATGTTCCACATCCTTACAGCTAGAGACTTGAAACTTTCCAAAAATCTATTCCTGTAGCTGGGAGAGATAAAGTGTCAAGATTTGGTTTCTACGATAAATGGGGGCTGGTTAATCGATTAGTTCGATAACTAAAAATTGATAAATCCTTATATTTCCCACATCCCTACAACTAACACTACCAAATTTGTTAACAGGCTAGCTATTGGCGACTTCCAAAAACTGCACCTAAACTTTGGATGCCACGCCCACTTAGAATATCCTCACCGCCTCCAGCCTCCTCACCGCATCGGCTGTGTATCTCTCTCAGATGTAAACCGCAGTCGGTTGCGTCCAACAGCAACGTTGCCACCTGTTTTTTGTTGTTTTTTGCAACATAACAAGTGACAAGTTTCAATTTTCATAATTTTGCGTTTTTCCATCTCTACCCTCCCCCACCAGCCGCATTTATGCCTTTGCCAAAGGTATCCATGCCACAAAAGGGGGAGCGTGTTGTAGGGTTGTAGGGTTTGGTTTATGCATATATATGTATGTATGTCTTTCGAACGATTATTAAGTAGCGGACAAGTGTCGAAGCGTTTGACCTTGACAACGGCTTAAAATGCGCTTACACGCGCGCATTCTCACCGCTCAACACCCGAGGCTCCTCTCTCTGTCTCTCTCCTCCCCACTCGTCACTTATTTCGAGGCAGAATTTAACGCTATGTTCTTTTTTACCTCTATTTTCTATTGTTGCGATTATGAAAGACGCCAGCTGTCATTTGGTCTTATTATTCCAAAGACTACTTTGTTGTCTCGCCTCTCTTTCTTTGTCTTTGTCTTTGTCTCTGTCTTCTTTTTGTTGCCACGCATTTTTTCGTGGTGGCCAAAGCCAAGGATCTTCAAGCAACCCTCGCCGGCTTGAAAATTCAATTAGAAAGCAAACAAATAGAATAAATATATTTTCTGCAATAGACGAATATTGTATACGCTTTCGATTTCAACTGCTCAAATCCGATATTTAATAAATATTTGATAAAAAAATCATAACACGAGTCATAAATTATTATTATTATTACTAACATAATTATACCTAAACTTTCTCGGTACATTTTGTAATTAAATTAATTATTTAAAAGTATTAAAAAAAGAAACTATTAGTTTTTAAAACTATAAAAAAGATTCATTTTTAAAAATATTAAAAAATATTTTTTTATTTGAAAAATATTAAATAAAGTATAATTTTTTTAAAGTGTAAATAAAATAACTATTTTTAAAAATGTTAAAAAAATTTTAAAATTTTAAAATTTTAAAAATATTTATTGTGTTTATTATATCCAACAACGTTATTTTTCGCGGATTTAAAGTAAGTTTGTTTTTTGTAATTTAAAAAAATCTTTTTTCTTATACATTGTTTGACATTACCAAACACACCTTTTCTGTTAAGGGTATATGTATGTATGCTGGTCAACGACGAGGTGACGATTCTAACTGTACAACTACACCCCCTTCTCGACCCCCCTCCACCCACCCTTTATTCTTACACCTTAGCCGCATGGTTTTTTTGCTCTTGCTGTGCTTTTTGCCGCATTTCAAAATCGCCCGCGCGCCCGTTAACATCGGGTTGTATTGAAATTGTTGTTGTTGTTGTTATCAATTAAAAGCAATCGTTTGATTTGCGGTGCGATTCGTTATAAGAAATGGTGTCGGGTATAATGCATGCGTCGCACAATGTGCGTTCGCCTGCCGAGGCGCGTCACAAAAAGAAAAGGAAAGAAATAGAAATAAAAAAAAAAAAAAAATGAAAAACATTGCATCAGAAGAGAGACTGTTTTTTTTTCTTTGTGTTCCTGTTATTTTTTTAATTAAAATTAATTTTGTTTTTTTTTTGTGCATACAATTCGCCAAATCCAACAGGCAGAAGCAGTTCGTCATGCAGGGCAACTTTAAAATGATGTAAATATATCAAAAATACATTCATATATTGTTGAAGTAGTAGCTAGAAGTAGTTTCAACTGAGGAGGATGTATTGAATGTTGTCATATAAGGAAAAAGCTAAAAAAAAAAAAAATGATTTTTCATTATAAAATTATTGAAAAGTATCCAAAAGAGCTTTAAAGACAAAAAAGTTATTCAACACTTTTTCTGGCTTTAACAACAGTTTTTTTGTAGCCCACTCAAAACACGACAAAACTGCAAATAATTACTTAAACCAAACCAAAAACAAAGCTGGACAAAAATGTGGCTTAAATGCTTGAAAACGAATTACAACCATAACAATAATTGTTATTGCAAGTATAAGCTGCTGTTGTAATTGTCAAGGGAAGGCGAAAGGCAGAGGAGGAGGAGGGGAAGAAGTTGTTTACCATACAAAAAATGTTTTCAAAATATTGTTGTTGAAGTTGCGGCCAGAGAAGTCAAAAGTCAGAAGTCCGATTCCGATTCCGTTGCCGGAAATGTTGGGCGGCACGAAAGAATTCCATCAAGTGGCAAATTAGGGAGGGGTTGGGGAGCTCAAGGGGCTCTCAGACCACAAACGAATATTTGTCCAGGCAAACCCAAAATGTTCGCTGTCTACATTATTTTTTATTGTTTTTTTTTTTTGTGTTTTGTGTGTTTAACGAAAATTTTTTAATTGATTTGTTTGTTTTTGTTGTTGTGGTTTCTTTGTTGCCTTCACCGTGGCCATGACCAGCTAGCCGACAAATCGTTTCGCCCTCGTTCCTTGTTTTATGGAGCACACACACACACTAACACACTCGCAGAGGGCTAAAAAGAGGCCAACAATTTGGTTTATTTTTAGCACGAAAATCGCTTTGGCATTGTATGCGATTTATGTGACATGAGAAGGGGTAAGGGTTAAGGGCAGGGGTTTGGCAGGGGTTAGGCATAAGATATATGTACATATGTATGCATACATCAATATAAATTGCCAAGCATCATCATGAACATCATCCAGAGCTGCATTTTGCGAGTATCGCAGCAGGGGGGGCGTGTGTCTCTTTCTTGTTGTGTGTGATCCAAAAGCAGAATTTAGTTTTCTTGTTTGTTTGCTTGACAATCGCATCAGGCATTTTTGCAAGAAGAGGGCAACAAGCAGAGGAGTGGAGGGGCAGTTGGTGTTGGGGGTACAAGCGTTTTTGATTTGTCCCATTTGCTGTTGTGGCAACGAAAGCCAAAGAAAGAAAAATTTGATCAATATTTTTGCGGCGGCTTTTTGTTCATTTCTCTGTGTGTTTGGAGTAAGAGTGAAATACGTTCAAGCCGCGCGGCAACATGCCGTGACTGCCTAGCAGGCTGCTTATTAGCCCTGAAGGTTGCCACAAATGCAAAACGAAGCCAACACGAACAGAAAACAACACAAACAACAACAACAACAACAAAAACGACACTGGCAAAATTTGCATGGCAAAGTTTTCAACACGAAGAGACATAAAGATACTACATTATGCATATGCAGTTTGTTTTATATGTTATGATTCAAACATATTCCATCTCATTCGCGCTCTCACTCTCTCTCTCTCGCACTCTTTGTGGTCACACGTTGCGAATGCGTCATATCAATACGACAGATTGCGCATGCGACGCGTTTCTTCACGCAAAGCGCAAAACATGTGAAATTTTATGTGTTGCTTGGGGGTGGGGGGTCTTAACAGTTATAAGCGTGTACACTGAAAATAATTATTAATATAAAATAAATATATATTGTTATGGCCATTTGAATTTTTATTTTTCAAGTCAAAACTTGTTTTAATGTAAAAAAAATAATTTAATTTCATAATTTAAATAATTTATTTTTTTTCAAAAGTTTTTATTATAGTTTTTGCAAGTGTTTTTTTATTTTTTATTATTGTATTATGGGAGTTTTAATGTAAAAAAATTAATTTAATTTCATAATTAAAATTATTTAATATTTTTTTAAAGTTTTTATTATAATTTTTGCAAGTGTTTTTTTATTATTATATATTGGGTATTGATTTTTGCATTTACATGTGAAAATTGTTGATGTTGAACATAAATAGTTTGTTCATTAAAGGTGTTAAATAATATGTTAAATAAAATAAATAAATAAATACAACTGTAAATATTTATTAAGAATCTAAATAATATTGTGGATTTATTTAATAATTAATAATGAAGAAATTAAGATGAGGTGAAAAACTTATTGAAAAATGTTTTTTTTTTTTGTGTGAGTTTTCTTTAGAATTTTGAAGTATAGAAATATCACAATATTATTATTATAAACCACTTTTGAGCACGTCACACATACATACATACAAACAAACATACAAGAAGGCTTTGCATAAGTTTTGATGCTGCTTTAAGGAAGCCAATAAGCCAAGGGAAAATATTTTTGTATGTAAAATTTATGTTATCTCCAAGTGATTTGTAAAAAGGGGGCTAAAGTGTCATGTGGCGCGTCTCATTGTCAACAACAGAATCAGTAGCAGCGGCATTGGTGGCAGTGGCAATGCCTTTTTGTTGACAATGTTGCAGATGTTGTTGATTTGACCTGTCACAGCAGCAGCAGCAGTTGTTGCAGTTGTTGAACAAGAGCGACAGCTGCTTGCACACACACACACACACATATATACTATTAATCGTCATCAACACACACACACACTCTACAGTAACAAATAAATAATAATCATAAAAATATGGAAATAGCAAAAATAGCAACTGCTGCTGTGACGCGATGGGTCGGCGGGAGGGTTTGAACAGGGTGGGCTTGAGGGGGGTGGAACAGCCAGCCAGCACGATTCGCTAAATCCGAATTGAAATGTTGCCGCCTCGGCTGGCAGTTGCAATAACAGCAACAACAACAGCCAGCCAGCAGCACAAATAAACTAGCAACAACAATAATACATTAGTTACAGTTTGGTTTGTTTGTTGTTGTTGGTTTTTGTTGTTGTCAGAGTTCACGAGTTGCCAGCCGATGAGCAGCCGAGTTGAGTTAAAGTCGAGTGTTGTGTGTGTGTGTGTGTGTTTGTGTGTGTTGTTGCTGCAGCGGCGCGGCATTTAGTTAAGTTAGCCATGAAGTGAACTCAACTGAACCGAAACACTACCGAAATTGAGCCCCGAACACGACAACAACTACAATAACTATAACTATGCATGTGTGTGTGTGTTAGTGTTAGTGTTAGTGTGTGTGTGCTTCAAGTGGCTTGTCTAGTTTTGGCTTAGATTTGCTGGGCCAATTCGTTTGGCATTTTTTGAAGAAGTCGCAACGCGCGCTGGCAGACAGCGCGAGTCTCTGGCCCCAGTCTCAACACTTCTCGTTTAACAGTTCGAGTTAGCCAACTCGTCGGCCCAGTTAACACAGCGCGCAACGACTTCGTGCGTGTGCGTGCTATATACATATACATATTTTCACTCGCTCTCTCTCTCTCTCTCTCTCACTGACTCACTCACTCACTCGTGTGGTTTAACTTCGTTGCTGCTGCTGCTGCTGCTGCCACGGCGGCGGCGACTGTTGGCGGCGCTGGCACTGTGGCATTGTCAACAACGCGGCACAGAGTTCATACAATTGTGGCACGCGGCGCGTTAAGCACGTGGCTCTGACCGATAACAGCGCAAAACACAACAACAACAACAACAAAACTCTAAAAATCGTAACAACAAACAGTGCAATTTCGTTCAGTGTGCAATTTCAATGTTGCATTAATAACAATAAATAATTACGTTTGTTTTTTTTTTTCTATTGCGTTTGTGTGTGTGTGTGTGTTGTGTCAAAGAGTGCATACTGCCTTATCAATACTCTTACACTGTGATAAAAACAAGTGGCTTAACACCAATACATACATATATAAAGATATGGTGCCAAGTGCAGTGACTTTTTCATGCATGAAAAATTCATGCCTTACCAAATTAGCTTCACCAAATAAATTAAATATTTTAGCATAAAAGAAAAATATTATAAAAATAATAATAAGAAGAATTATATAGAATTTTTTAATGTCAAACTTAATTAACAAACACTAAAGTAGAATATTTAAATGCAAATTAAAAATTAAAAAAAAAATATTTTAGCTTATTTAGCAATTTAAAGTGAAATTTTTAGCTTTGAATTAATTTTTTTTTTAATAAAAAACAATTTAAAAAATAAGAAAAAGTGCCCAACTAACGGTTTCAAACAACAACAACAATTGCTCAACAATGAGTGCAACCAATGGAAATGGCAACAACGACAGCAACAGCAACAGCAATGGCAATGAACAGCAGCCACGACCAACAGCAGCAGCAACAACTGCCAGCAACAATCGTCAATTTGTTGATATTGCAACCTCAACAGCAACAACAACAGCAGCACAGCCAAGACCTGCCACAGCACCAGCGCGCACCAGCAACAATAACAATAGCAGCAGCAGCAGCAACAACAACAATAACAACAACAGCAGCAGCAGCAACAGTCAGAGCCACAGCCAACAACAGCAGCCCAGTAACAATAACAACAACAACAATGAGCAGAGCAGCAGCAGCAGCGGTTTCATTGTCAGCGGTATTGCAGCAGCAGCAACACATACGAGCAGCAGCAGCAGCAACAATAATACAGCAGCAGCAGCAACAGCCAGCAACAACAATCACATCTATATAAATCCGCACAGCTATGACAGCAGCAACAGCACCAACACCGGCACCGGCAGCGGCAACATTAGCGGCTCAACAGCAATTATGTTGCCGCTGCCAATGACATTGCAGCTACAGCTGCCCGACAATAGCAACAGCAATGGCTTTAGCCTGGGCGCCATCAGTCGCCATCAATCGGCGGCAACATCAACGACGCTCAGCACACTGAATACATATCTGTTTCCGTGTGGTGCCGATTCCGCTGGCACCATCGGTCTCGGCGGCACCTTCAATGGCAGCACCAGCTGTGATCTTGACAGCAACTTCAGTCAAATGGTTGCCGGCTGCAGCACCGATCCGGGCAGCGCCACATCGCACAGTCCAGCTGCGGCAGGTGGTGCGGCCGGAGGTGGCTTGGGTTTGGCTGTCAATTTTGGTGGCTTCATTAATAAGCGAAGGATTCGCAAGCTCTTTGGCGTTGGTGGTGCAGGTGCTGGCGATGGCAATGGCGATACTTTTGGACCGTACGGTGCCGCGTTGAGGCGCCGCAGTTCGCAGCTGGTGCAGTTCCACAAGAAGAAACAGCAGCTGGAGCAACTGGAGCAACAGCAACGCATTGCCACTGTGGCATCGGCGAATGCCGCGTTTTTGGAGCGCAAGGAACAGCAGCAGCAGCAGCTGCAACAGCAACAGCTGCAGCCACAATTGTTGCTGCTGCAACAGCAGCAGTTGCTAGCCGAACCCAAGAAGAAGAAGAAGCCGCCAGGTCCGCCGGGACAGGTGCGGCAACAGGCATCGCGCACCATGGACGATCCAATGATGAATCGTCCGCGCAAAAGCACGCCGGCAATCACAAAGAAAAAGGACAAGGACAAAGACAAGGACAAATTCAATTTCAAGGATTTCAATGGCCATGACAAGTACCAAAAAACAAGCACAAAAAAAAATAACCCAAAAAAAAAAAATTAAAAAAAAAAATTAAAAAAAAACAACACGAATTTTAGTTTTCCTTAGCAAATCACTTGCCATATTTGCTCTTATTTTGCATTAATGTTTTTTTTTCGATTTTAAATAAATGAATAAAATTTTCACAACAAATAAAGTTCCACTTTGCGGTTTTCTTTGCTTATTTTTTGGTTTTTTATTAGCCCCTTTTCCATTTTCTGTGGCTTCAGCTTAAGCTTACGCCTCGGCTTTTGCATTTTTAACACAATAATATATTATTTAAATAATAAACTTTTTAACATAAATATAAAACAATATTTTGGCTTTGCACTGCTTTTATGGAGCCTGCTTTATCGATAATTCCCGCGCAACACAATGCTTCCCATGAAAGATGACTCCATTCAGTGTCTACAAGCTGACAAATTGTCTCTTCTTGGGTATGTTTGATATATTAAAATATATATATTCTTTAACATTATACTTCCCCACTAAGGACTCATTTAGCGCTCTAAGCGATGGTCAGCCGGTTCAACCTAACCGTACATTATACCTAATCTATACATAAAATGATCTCAATTGTTTGGGAAAATATTATATAGGAAATAATCTAAAAAAATTATATTAAATAAGAGCATGTTTTCTCTGACTTCTTAAATATTTATAAAAAGAACAAGTTCAACTAATTTAGTGATCCTAACAATCTTAGGATTTTTTCGAATCAAATGTTAGGCTCAAAATTCAATAGGAAGTGAGAAAAATGTCAAAATGGTTTTTTTTCTTTGTTTTTAACTCATATAAAAGACGCTTCTCAGCCTGATTTGAATGAACGAAATGACACGAATATTTAAAGAAATGCATTCAAAATCCAAAACTTAGTTTTTCTGTGAGAAAAAAGGTCTTTTACATAAGGGAACCTAGCGTTGAACATCGGATAAGAATACAAAGTTCCAGCCACTTGATTTATTCAACAAAATTATACACCTTCCAATGATTTCTGAGAATTTCTGACACACACACACACACACAAGTGAAATGTAATGACAGTTGTAAATACTAAGAAATTGAAACAGAAAAGAATAATATAAAATTAAATTTCAAATTAAAACTAATTAATAATATCGTCAACATTAATATAAAAGCTCAAAAATTCTTCTTAATTTTGACGAAATTTAAAATTGTCACATTCTGACTTTTGACAAAATAACACTTCAAAATCAAACTGTTTGCAGTTTAAATATTCTAGCTTGGAATTTACCCGTTTTTTTCTGGATCGAATTCATTGTTGAGCGCAGTTTTAACAAAGTTCTTTCCCTCTTGTTCTTCAATTTTGTTTGGTTTAATACTTGGCGTATGCGTAATGCGAATGACTGGCATCTTAACTGGGTTCAACATAACATTGCCAAGACCTAAGTCAATGCCCTGCGTCGCATTCAGACAACGTTTTTACGATATGCCAGTCACTTCCGCCTATTGCTCTGCGTCTGCCGTAACGTCTGCTGCTGCTGCTGTTTTTAGCTTGATTTTTTTTTTTGCTTGTTGTAGCCGGCGCCGTTTTGTGTCCTGTTGTCGCCATTGTCGCAGCCAAAAATCGTTGCCAGAGTCAAAAAGCACACAAAAATGTGCGTAGTCATCTGAATTCGCGACTAACTGGAGCCGGCATAACTCAACCAGAAATACACACACACACACACTTACACAGAGAGCAAGATAGAGAGATAGATAGGGCGAAAAGTTGCTGATGGCTCATTACGCATACGACGCGTTGCATAAGACAATTAATATGTATAAAGAGATGAATGTACGTTTGTTGTGTGTGAGTGAATGTTGTTTTTGCAGGTATCGACAACAAAAAAAAAGTTAAGAAACTTTAAAATAATTGTTTTTATTCATCATTTCCAAGTGGTTTTATTTTAAAAGACAAAGCACTGAATTTTTTGGCTTGCAATAATCTTTTTTAACATAAAGCTGGCACAATTAAGGCCTTTAAGCTTGATGTTAATCATAAGTTATACATTATTTGGAATTATTTACTTAAAGTTCTTTGAAACTTACTATAAATTCTATGATAACTTTTTGGCTTTAAAGTTTTAAGTATTGGCGAACAATTAAGTTTCGATTTTATTGATTTTATATAGCTTAATAAGGAAACTCTCGTTATCCTAAGATATATTCGATTAAGTTTAATCAATTTTATTTATTGATTTTATTAAGGAAACTATTCGAAAATTTGCATTTAATATTAAAGACTTGTCTTAATAATATAAAATTTTAAATTGCTTCTTCCCTTTCTACCAAATAATTCTTAAGGGCAATGCGATTATTCGACAAGGTTGGGCTTTGTTGTTACTATAAATTCTGATTCTCTCGTTCGTAGTTTAACCATAAATCTTTTTCAACTCAATTCTTTAAAGTTTCCCTTTCGACTTTTAGTGCCTTGCGTTCTGCTTTTATAGAGAAAATGTATTATTTTTTCTGTTTTCCGTCCATTTATAATTTTTCACTGTCGGAAATTGATTTTCGTATTAAGTTGAAATAATTTTGGCGCATTCATTGAATGCCATTTTCTCTTGGCCATATTCTGTGTCTTTTTAATACTCACACTTTATAGCTTTTTTTTTTTTTTTTTGCATTTTATGTAATGGATTACAAAATTGCAGAAATGAGTAAGAAAAAAAAGCAAAAAAAATCTGAATGTTGCCAGAAAATTGCTTTAATATGCCTTGCGTGTGTGTTGTGCTTAATGTGTGTGTGTGTGTGTGTGTGTGTTTGTGCTCGTGTATTGTTTGCCTTTTGTTGTTATTGTTGTTGTTATTATTTGCGCGCTTTTTAAGTTGCTTCCGTTGCTGCTGCCATTTCATTTGGCCAACCAAAATTTATGTCAATGCCACAACAACAACAACAACAACAGCCGGCACCTAACAAGAACTTAAATAATAACATGTGTGTGTGTGTGTGTGTGTGCAAACATGCATACTAAAAAAATATAAAAAAAAAATCGTAACTCTGAATAGAGTTTCGCGCCTGGCAAACATTACTCTGCAGTTTCAGTTAATTGGCCAACGCCAACGCCAAAGCAGCCACGCCCCATTTTTTGCCTACACCCACACATAAAGGCGACACAGCAACAACAAACAACAACAACACGAAATAACTGGTAAAATGCGACTTGTAGCCGCCATTTGAATTGCCCGGCAACCCAGCGACCTCGCCCCAACTTGATGTTGTTCGATGATGAAAGGGGTGTGGGGAGCGGGTGGGTAGAGGGAATGTTGCAGGCAATATTCTTAAAAGGGTGGCACGTTTGGGGCTATAGGGTAACATGGGCCAAGTGCCCTTGATTTGTGTGCACGGCATGTGGCGGCGTGTTGACTATTTGCATTGCATGTCAACGGCGCTTCTGAGTGTGTGTGTGTGTGAGAGTATATAGTGTGTGTGTGTGTGTGTGTTTGTGTGTGAGTGCGTGTGTGTGAATATGTCCAATAATTTCGTAACATGGCCTTTGTGTGGCGATCTTTGTGGTGCGATAAGCAAAAGCAAAGCTAACAAAAAAAGCAAGCAAAGCAATTGAAGTTTGCACTTGAACGAATGGGGCATACTCTATAATAAGTACAGGCGAACTTCCTTTGAACGAAACTCAAAGGGCCGGAACTTTGTTATTGAGAAAATTCGATAAAGAAATGGTTTTTGATTGAATCAAATTGAAATGAATTTGTTAAACGAAAGTTTGTTACATGGAAGTACGACTGTACTATATATATATATGCATTATGTTCAATTGTTTGTTATTTTTATTGACTTTCCCCAAACAAAAAACAGGGCATTTTCGTAGTGGGCGGGGGGGGGGGAGGGGTGGCAATAGCTAACTTTATTTTGCTCTTTGTGGCGCTGCAGCTAATTGCAAATGGCGAGTGTAGGTCAGTTAGTTGTTGTTTGCGCTGGTTTTGGTGGATGGCAAGAGTCCTTTGACGAGGTCAACAAGGGTATGGTGGGCGTGGCGGCAAGCAAAGGAACCGACATGCGCCTATAAAGTTGGCAGCTGATTTGCATTTTCCAACGCCTCGTTGAAAGTGTTTTCCTTTCTTCTCACACTGTGCAACAAAAGTTGTGGCAATCGATAGGCCTTAATGTTGTTTACTTAATGATTATATGATTTTATGGCGATTTGGCAACAATTATTGAAGAATTTTATATGAATATAAATGAAAATGTTAGGTAAACAAGCTTATGTTTTGCTCAGTGTAATCTATTCAATCAACATTTACTAGCTGCTAAACTCATAATTTTCATGGCAAAGCTTCGCTTTGAGCGCATTTCTTGCTCAAATTGGCCAGACACGAACAAGTAGAACCAATCAGCCTTGGTTCATTCAGAAACCAGGCAGCTGTTGGCCATAAATGTAACCAATATTCACATACAAAAAAAAAAAACAAACAACAACAATAACTACATAGTACTACAATGTGTGTTCATGAATATTGCAAAAGTTTTCTTTAGCGCTGCGCTAAAAAGTATGCTATGCAATTTGTGCCAAACGGCATTCCCCAAGCTACTAGTACATGGCGGCATACATATGTGTGTTTGGTGTTGTTGTAATTTTTCAGTTCAAGTGCCTCCAATTAGCTGACGCTGTTAACGAAGCCAACCCCTTCTCCCTTGCTGCTTGCTAACTTGGCCTTGAACTCGCCGCCACCGGCAAAAAAAAATTGAACACGAAGCAGCCAAAATGAAAGTAAAAGTAACACGTCGTCATCAAACGTTTGCTGTTGTTGTTGTTGTTGCCTGCCACATGTGCGCTGCAGCAGCTGCATGAATAATGTGAATGTTGCACAAACACACACACACACAGACACATGTTGGTGTGTATTATTCCGCATGCTGCAAGAGCTTTGGACACGAAGGTCGGGACTGCAATGAAGACGAAAGCGCCACTGCAGCGCACTGCCATTAGTATGACGCTGACGTCATACCGCACGTCTAGCCGCAGCCCTAAAGACTTTTGCACTTATGCACCTGAGTGTGCCACACGCCGCTGTTGCCACTTTAGCTGCAGCTTTGTCTTATTGCTGCTGCCGCTGCTGCGGAGACTGTTTTGCATTTATTTATTATTGGTCGCTGCGACAAAGTTGCCAAAGTTGCTGCCCCACAGTTGCCACTTTGCTGGCCTTACACTGAGCCAAGTTTTGAATTGCCACTTTGTTGTTTTTCTAATGTAGTAGGGAAAAAGTTATTTTGGGACCGGATTTGAAATTAAAATCGAGTTTAATCGATTTATTGAAAAAGTACCTGAAAAAATTTTAAAAATATTATTATAATTCTATTAAAAAAATTTCGCAAAAATAAGTATAATATATAATACAACCAAATTATCTTGACAAATAATTATTTTTTGTTAATGGAAATATATTAAAATTTTTTGAATTATATATAAAAATTTGACAATTTTTAAATTTTATAAAATTTTTTAATTTTTTAAAATTTTTTAGTTTTGGGAATATTTTTGTAAATTTTTGAAAATATTGTATTTCTTAAAATTTTTGAAATTTTTTTTGTTTTGAAAATTTTTGATAATATTTTAAATGATTTTTTAATTTTATATGTGAAGTGTGAAAATTTTTTCAGTTTTAAAGTAAAAAATGTTAAAATCATTTCTTACAACAAATCCTACCAATTTTTTTCGCTCTTAAGATTTGTGGCAAAACTTGGAAAAAAACTATGTTAACTTTTCTGGATAATCAAAAATATTTTGTAACAAATATAAATAAAATTCTTCGTTGGTATTATATGTTTATGCACTAACCATTTTTTTTGGCAGTGTATTTATACACAGCGTTTGGCATGACGTCGTCAGTAGGCAGCGATTTATTTGCTGCCCGCCTGCCTGTCTGTCTGTCTGTCTTTCTGTCGTTCATCATTTTTTATATATGTATATGTATATATATATATATATATATATTTTTTATTGCCTTACGCTGACTTTTAGCTGTTGTCATTTGGCTGCTGTTTGTCGCTGTTGCTGTTGTCATTTATTGGCCGTCACATCACGCGACCAACACACAAAATTTTACTAGTATTTCGCTCGGCCTGCCGTTTGACTTTTATTAGAAAAAATACAGAAATTTTCATATTTTTAGCTTTTTTGTTGGTTGGCTTAATGCTGCTCGAGCATCATTAAGAACATCAACAGCAACTTATTGTAGTTCTTTTGTCGTTTATAAAGATATATCTATATCTGTCTCTCTCACTCTCACTTTTGCTTTCCTTTCCTTCTCTTTCTCACTTTTAGTTTTTCTATTGTTGTTTTTCTAAAGTCAAAGTTTCAAATGTGTTTGTTTGCTGTTGCTGCTGCTTGTCATAGTGAAACCAGCACAAAGTACGACTAGTTTATACCCTGTAACTAAGGAAACTTTAGGGTTAAATCGAGAAAGGTTAATTTTTTTTTTTTTTTTTTTTTTTTTTATAGCTGCTTACATGGCCTGCAGTTTTAAGATAAAAGTTGAAAACAATAAATAACTCTTAGATGAAAATATTAATGAACATTTGAATTTTTTTTTTGAATTTCGAAAAAATTTTGAGTTTGCTCCAAAAAAGATGGCATAAAAAAGCCAAATGCCAACAAGCGAACAATAAGCGCATTGACTAAAGGGCGTGCAACAACAACAACAACAATAACAACAGCAACATCAGCAACAACAACAACATCAGCAACAGCAATATAGGCAGGCAATAATAAAAAAAAAACAATATTTGGCCTGTATAAATAACATTTTTGTTGAGGCGCCTCGTATGACAAAGTGTCGGCTTAAATGTGTGCGACACACACACACTCGCACACACACACACACACATAGCTATATGCCTATTGCGCACTCAAGTGGCTGCATTTATTGCTGCTGTTGCTGCTGTTGCTGCTGCTGCTGTTGTCGCAGTTCAAACGCCTAAAAAGGGCAGCTGGCGGCGCTGCTGCAGCGCTGCGTTTTATAATGTGGCTCCGGTTGCTGTTGTTGTTGTTGTTGTTGCCGACGCCTTTCGATGTTTGATGAGCGCCGGGGCCAAAGTTGCAATTTGTTGTTGTTGTTGCTGTTGTTGGTTGACATTTTTACATCAGGTTGCTGCTGCTGTTGCTGTTGCTGCTGCTGCTAATGTGGTGACAAACATTTTCTGCTGTTGCTGCTGTTGTCCCTTATGATTTTCTAGTTGTTGTTGTTGTTGTTTGTGGAGCGTGTGTGGAGCGCCTTTTCAGCTGTCAACCAGTTTTGCCATTTTTTATTTGTTATTATTATTTTTATTCTGCTTTTCCTTAGGCTCAGTGTGTGTGTGTGTGTTTCTAGTCTTCTTTTCTATGTTTTTTTTTTTTTTTTTTTTTGGGCAGTCAGGCAAATTGGTTTTTTTTTTCTTCTTTTTATTTTTGAGGCTCTGATGTTGCTGGCGTTTGGCAGTTGGCTCTGCCGTTGCCGTTGCAGTTGCAGTTGCAATCGGCGCAGCGCGGCGCACAAATAAAAAAGTCGGAAGTGTCGCCTAAAATCAGTTCACGTTTAGCTATAGCTTAGCACTTGTGTGCTTTGGCCAAAACAGAAAAATCCCCAGTAGTTGTAGTTTGCCGTCAAATTTATGAAAAAAAAAATCAAGAAATAAAATGGCATGAAACGATTGTTGTTTTTATTATTTTTTGTTATGTTTTTTGTGTGTTTTTGTTCATTTTGTTCAAGTGGCAGCAACATTTGCGGTGTTTGTGTGTGAAATCGCGTCAGAATCGCGTCAAGATCGCTTCAAGATCGCTTCGAGATCGAATGGAGTCACAATAAAGGGATTAATACAATCACAACGAGAATGTCCTGTACAAAATGTAAGGTGTCCTTTTTTGAGTTGAATTCTAAACTACAGTCGAACTTCCATATAATGAATTGCCACTCAACAAAGTTGACTTCCTTGCAATCAAAAATCCATTGAATTCCTACGAAATTTCTGTGAAAACAAAACTTCTTCTTTGTCCCCCTTGGAAGTTCGATTGTAAATTTTGTTTTTGTTATTGCCATTCGCACTTTTTAGTTTCATATCAACAAGAATAGCTTAACTGTAAGGGGTGTAACCATCCCACCCAACCTCTTGGCACATTCACCCTTCACCCTTTTGCCCCTGTTTTGTTTTCGTTTTCTTGTTCATAGATTAAAAATGAAATATTCATGATACTTTGGCCAAAAAATGTTTGGAAAATTAAAATTGAGGAAAAATCAATGTGTACGCAAATCATATTTTCTATTCTATTCGTGTATGCGTGTGTGTGTTTGTGTGTGTGTGCGACTGACCCAGTCTTAAATAAAATGCATGCATTATTGACCGCTTTTCATTAGAGTTCAAATTAGAAAGTTACACTTGAAAAAAAAGAAGAAGAAAACAAAATGAATGTTTTTATTCATGTGCAAAAATTCGAATGTGAATTTTGAACCGAAAATTTACTTTTCATCGATTTTTAAAGTAAATTTTTTAAATTAAAAATTAATTTTTCTTAGGACATTTTTTATAATTAAAATTTATATCACAAACGTATATAAAAAAAAAACTATTGCCCCATAAATTATAATTCAAAGTTTAAAAACAAAAAAAAAATCTAACTGTTATCGATTTAGTTAATTTTTGCGTGTTTTAACCGATTAAATTGAAAATAAATATTTTTTCTTCTTTTTTTGGCATAGTGTATAGCCAATTAATTTAAATGTTATTTAAATTGGCTTAAATTGAACTCTGACCATTTTGGTTGTTAAATAAAATATAAACTCAATCATCAATTATCGAATAAGCAAGACAATTTCGATTTACTTGTTATGCAAACCTAATAATATTTTCTTTTATTTATCTCAAGACTTTTCTCGTTATATATAAACGAAAATAGAGCTATGCATTTTTGACAACAAATTTTTTGTATGTTCAACCAAATAATGAATTAAATTAAAAGTTGAAATAAATGCTTTTGATAAATTTTTATTAATTGACTTTTGCGATTAATAATATTTTTGACCATATGAAGTATACCAATTATATTGTAATTGTTGCATAAATAAATAATATCGTTAGTTTTACGCTTTGGTAGGTTAATTGCGGGAGGAGCAATTGCGCTCAACACTGTTAGTGAATATAATATGTAAATGCAATGGGAAGAAACCGCAAAGTCGCACACATTTCACATTCCAAATGTTCCACTTGCACTTCGCCCATTCCACTCGTTGCCGTTTGCTAGTATCAGCTGCCCACAATCACATCATTCATTTAGTCTAAAACTCATCAAAGTCAGCCACAGATTGCCCAACTGAATGAATGACTAAATGTCTGACTGACGGGCTAACTGACACTTTGCGTGCTTTGTGTGTTTGTCTGTCTGTCTGTCTGTCTGCTGTCATTGTTTGTTGTTGTCTTCTAAGCCCAAAGACGGTATGAAATGTATATATGTATGCGTATGCATATCATGTACAGATATTTATATATATATATTGCCAATGTGGAGCAGCTGTCTATAATTACACATGTGTGTGTGTGTGTGTGTATTTTGGTCTGTTTATAGAGCATTGTGTAACAAAAACACACAGAGCAATAAAATTAAAAGTAAAAGTAACACAAACAAATATTTGCCGCTACTCTCTCTCTCTCTCTCGCTCGCTCTCTCCTCTATTGTCACACTGTTGTTGCTTGCAGTGTTCATTCTTACGCTTAGCATAAATTGCTGCCGCTTAAAGGTGCAAGTGACGATGAGGCACAAGGCACAAAGCCATATGGACTAAAAGGATAGGTGGACTGTATGTATTGGTATATGTATATGTATGTGTGTGTGTGTGTGTGTGCAGCTGATGGCGCCAAAAGAAACGTTTAACGTTTATTATCATTCGCCATTTTCATTTTCATTGCATTTGAATTTGCATTGTTTTGTGAGTCCTTCAGCGTTTAGCAATCAATTCTTTCAGTTGTTTTTTGGGTCGCTGTTGTTGCCTTTTCAATTTCTAAAGCAGCCAAAACTTATCGAGGTGTTTGATTGTGTTTCTTAGACTGTGTATGTGTGTGTGTGTGTGTGTCGCTGAACTGGTGTAAATGTTCTGTGTGCCATCGTCGTCGCCAGTTGCATAAACGGCGCACGCGGACGCGCATGAATCGAGCGAAAATTTCTAATGAATATTACATAAATGAAACGGTAAAGCACTTAAAAGCAGAAACAAAAACAAACGCACACAGCTTACAGTATAGCATGCGGCAATAAATAACAACAACAAGAACAATAACAACAATGGAACAGCAGCAACAGCAGACGCCGTGCGGTCCAGTTGAGAAGAGAATACTACAGCACAGCGTGTGAGAGCGACTTGCCAAAGCTGTAAAGTTTGCAAGAGTCAAAAGTTCAAGTTGTGACACTTGCACTAAGACAATAATAACAACAATAACAATGTGGGGGGAGTCAAGCGCCACCCGCATGCTGCATTCCATCTCGTTCCCAACTCAATACACGCTATTCTCTTCACTCTCTCGCTCTTTGGATAACATAACGGCTACGCGCTCAGTTGGCATCTTTGGATTACTACTCGCAGAGGCTGCCGCGCGTTCGAAACGTTTTGGCAATAATGTGAAACATGCAAACATCCTCGTTGCGTTTGTTGTTGTGCGCGCTGCTGTTATCCGTTCAGCATTTACCGTTTACCGTTTACCGTTTTTCCGCAGTCTTTGTTTAAATACAGTCTTCTTTATTTCTTTTTTTCGTCTGTGTTGTCGCCCAGTTTCAATTGCATATTCATAATTTTTTATTCGATTTTTTTTTCACTATGTGCCAAATGTGTTCGTTTTTGTGCAAAATAATTATACTAAATGAAGTGTTTTATGCAATTTATTTTGCTCGCTTGTGTTTTTGACTTGCGCGCAACGCCACAGGCAAAAAAGTGCGTGTGCGTATATCTACTATATATAAATATATCTGTGCTATTTATATATAAAAAAGAATGTGTTTGTGTGTCTGTTGATATGTAGTATATATGTATGTACGCATGTTTAATTGCTACAATTTGCATTTAAATGCATTCCAAACCGCAAACAATTGACTAAAATGCAAATTAGACTGCACAATTTACGAACTTTTAGCAAAAAAAACCGTTTTTGGCAACCATCCCAGTCACATATATATAAGTAGTAACTCCCACTCTTTCCCACACTCTGTCAATCTCCCCCGTGCTCAACGAACTAAGCGTGTGTATGTCTGGATGTGTGTGTGTTACTGTGTCAGTGTTACATTGCCAAAGCCGGCGCCAGTGCTGCTTGCCCATTGCCAAACTGTTTCGGTTGCCCTCTGGCCGTCACTCAGCTGCTGCTGCTGCTACTGCTGCTTCTTGGAAACGTTTTGGCACATGAAACGAATACTTTGCTCGCCCCCCTCTCACAAATTGAATTTTGTTGTACTAGTTCATATTGTTGTTGCTGTTTCTGTTGTGCTTGCGCTTGTTCTTCCATCATGCTCTTGTTCTTGTTCTTGTATTCTTCATTGCGTTTGGGCATCTGAAAGAGAGCGCGCGCGGCATTTTACGCAATGTGTGCCGCGAATGCGGATGTAAAAATAAACACATTCAAATTTTTAACAAATGAAATTGCATTCAATAAAATAAGGATTAGATAAAGCCAACCAATAAAATATACCAAAGCAAATGAACCAGAAAATCAGCAGCAGCCCTGCATTGGGAAACACTCTTCCTCTCACAGTATAAGAGACGTTATGTGTCTGTGCGTGTGTGTGTGTGTGTGTGTCTCGTTTTACCGCAACGTTTATATTAGTTTCTTTGTTGATTTTTTCTTGTTCCTTCATGCCGGGTTTTTTTTTTTGCGAATGTAAACAAATTTGCTGTGAGCAGGAAAACAAAATGGGCAAAAAAAAAAAAACAACCAAAACAAAATACAAATGCATTTTTTACCAGTTTGTGTGTGCTTGGCGCATGCTTTTACTAGTTTAATTTTTTACCAAACTCCCCCCTCCCGCTCTGCCCGTATACCATCCAATGACACATTTGCCGCAACTGTCGTCGTTTATTACCGTTTACTTAACGCCAAGCAACTAAATGGTTTTTTACAGTTAGCCAGCAGAGTTGACCTCGTGCTAAGTTTGTGTGACATGAAAAAAAAAACACGAACGACTTTGAGTTAAAAGAGAAAAAGATTAAATTACATATAAAATTATAAATATAATACATAATAACAAATTAAATTTCATTAAAAAAAATAATTATTATATAAAAATTTAGTTGTTCGAAAGAATTTAATTTTGATGAAAAAATTGTTGGAAGAAGTCGTGTTTTGTAGTTTCGAAACATTATGCGATATATTTCCGTCACTTTTGTACAATGTGTGCGTGTGTGTGTGTGTGTGTGTGTGCAGCCTCTCTAAGGAATTATTGGCGCCTGGCGGTGTCTACTTAATATTTAGTTTTGTAATTAAATGCGCGACCAAAACCTTCCTCTCTCCCCCCTAAAGCCCCTTATACAAAACTGAGCTTAATTAAATAATGGAAGCACAACAGCAACAACAACTACAACAAATAATGTACGAGTATCAGTTGAGCGCGTGGCGCCAAGTTGAGCGCAACTTAAATGCAGTTAACATTGTCAGGAATTGTCCATTGTGTCCGCTTAATTCACTCGAGCAGAAGCTGGGCAACAACAACATACACACACACACACACACCAAAATCCTACCGCCTTCCGCCAGCCACCCACCACTTTTTCATATGTATGTATGTTGTCCTCTGCCGGCGATTACTGAACAGCTGGTTGCTGATTGTGCCAAAACAGCTGTGCGCGTGTGCGAGCGAGATGCACATATTAACATATACATATATATATATATATATATATATATGCATTGTAAATGTGTGTGTGTGTGTGTGTGTTTGTATGGCATGCCGTCGACCTTGTGAGAGCGCAATGAAACGAATTGAAATGAAACGCAAGAGCGCAAGCGAAACGCACCAAAACAGAAACAAAACAAAATCTCAATTAATTGATAGGCCAAACTAAATCAAATACAAATCAAGTCAAATGGGCAACAACATCAACAAAAAAATTACGTAAAAAAATCAACAATAAGAAAAATTAATATAATATCGATATAAAATCCAGATAAAATGCATTTAATTCAACTTGTACTACGATATACCGCAAAATTTTATTTTGCACAAGTGCACTTACAACAACAACAATAACAACTGCGACGGTAACCAAAAAAAAAAAAAAACAAAAACAAAAACATGTGGCTTAAAACAAACCTCAACAGCAAGAGCAACAACAACAACAACAGCTGCCGTAATAGCAACAAACCAAAACAAACAGTTCCTGTTAAAAGTATGCAGTTTGCGGTTTCCGTTTATGTTTCACTTTAAAACTGTCACTGTCAATTAAACTATAGTCAAATTAAACGAAATGTTAATATGCGAGTAAAATAACTTGTATGTGAGTGTGTGTGTGTGAGTGTGTGTGTGTGTCAACATAGACATGAAAAACGGCTTTTCGCTAAAATTAAACAAAAACTTTTTTTCTACATGCAAAACAAACTGAGTACCAAAAGTTGCAAGCAGAATGGATATGATAAATAAATAAATAAATGGATATACAATATAAAATAATGGTTAAACAAATAATTGGCAGTTGGCTTAAAAAAGTTATTAAATATATACAAAATAATAAGTAGAAGTTTTTAAACGGTTGCATAAGAAGCTCTTTTATTTAAGCTATTTTGACTAAATCAAAAAAAAAAAAAAAATTCAACTTTTCCAACTTGTTTTGAGTAGGCGAAAACTTTCGAAAACTTTTTCAATTTCAGCCGAAAAAAAAATCCACAAAAAGCTCAAAGCCATATTGAAGTAAAAAAGTATAAAAGTCGCTTAACTTAAAAAGGTTTTGTTATTTGCCATTGATTGAAAATGCTTAAAAATTACAAAAGAATTTAAGAGCGAAATACTTGAAATGAGAAAATAGTACTTGAAATGAGTGTTAAAACACCTAATCAAATATGAAATACCTGGAATGAGAATTAAAATACTAAAATCAAGTTTAAAGATTTTTAAGACAAGAATAAGTGAAGTTTTTAAATATCCACAAATTTTTCTTTTTTAAATATGATTGTTTTCTATTAGTAAAAGGTTAATTTATAATTTTTGTTTTCAAAAAAATATTTTTAATTGTCATTTCAAATATTAAATAATTTTTTGTTCCAAAGGTATTAACTTTCTAATTAAAATTTGTCTCCAATTCTGTCTCATTTCGGTTCAGTTTTTGATTTTTGGCTTTGATTTGAGTATTCGTTTCATCCCTGTTATTATTATGTGTTTTGATTGAAGATCAAGGATGTCGTGTTGACATGTGTATAATTTTGTCTAATGATAGACCCTCGAACCTGTTGCAAGCTAAAAGCTGCCAATTCGCTGTTGTTGTTGTTGCGCCTGATTGTTTTTTTTTCTTTTTTTTTTTGTGCCTGCCAATTCATCTGTTTTTTTTTTGTTGTGTTCGTGCAGTGTTTGAGTAAACAAAGACCAAATGCTGTGCCACAAGAGAAAATTGTGCAATTTAATGTGTACAGTGAAACCAAGCTAACGACGACCAAAGCAACAAAAGCCAAAAAACAAACAACAACACGACAATAATTAATTTTTTACGTATATATATATAAATACCAAATAATCAAAAAGGAAAAAAATCAAAAAGGGAAGGGGCCAGACGACATGTTGCATATGTTGCAGCAATTGGCGTTGCAGTTGCAGTTGCAGCAGCAGCCCCTGTGGCCAGGAGCTGATCAAAAGCCAGCTGTCGTTCGTAAGCGTGTGTGAGTGTGACAAGCAGGATATACGCACACACACACCTTACACACACACACACACACACACACACATACACATACACTTACCTACACATACATCGGCAGCAGCAACATTAACAACGACAATAACAAGAACAAAAATTGAGCAACATGCAGATGATTCTTGTTGCCGGCGGGTAAGTTACAAAAAAGAACAACAACAATAAAAAAACGAAAAGTTCCTAAAACAAATAAATTAAATCTAAAATCAAATAAAAATCAAATCAAAAAGGTCCTTTAACAACAACCAATGCCCCTCAGCACTCTCTCTATCTCTCTCTAACGTAACTTAATGTGCGTGTGTGTGTGAATAACTGTTTCTGTCCAACTAAGTGCCAGCCATCAATACGCAAAAAAATATATAGCGCAATACTCGATTTTAGTAGTTTGTTTTTTTCAGCTTTCTGCACATTTGCTTTCTCCGTTTGCGTTTGCTTTTACGCTCAAATCGCATATTGCAATAAAAAATATGAAACATATATTTTATGTAGTACTTTCCGTATTGATTGTTATAATGTTTAATTGTTTTTTTATGTCTGAAGTTAATCCTTTGAACTATTTTCTTCTCCTTTCTTTTCATTGAACAACAAACTTTGATGTCCTGCGATGTTGACAATTCTTTAGGTAAGTCATTAATTACAATCTAAGTTTAAATAATTAAAACCAACTTAAGTAAGTTTAACATCCGAATTGATGTGATTTATAAATGCGCTCATAAGTAGGCAACAAATAATGTTTGACTCAACTAATCTTTAAACCGAACGAAAGTTCAAGTTTATCGATTTAATTTAAAGTTCATATTATTATTATTGGAAAGATCTACTACAACTAATAGCTTAAATCTTTAAAATTTGATAAGGTTGAGTTTTCTTAGCAATATTCCATAAGCATTCTCATTTGATTTCACCGTGTATCAAAAGTGCTCCACTTTCTGTTATTTTATGATTAACGCAAAAATATATGAAAGAGCAGCAAAATCCGCAAGTCGGTTTTGGTTGACCTTTGACCAAAGATGGCGTGCCCTAAAAATAGTCTTTTGTATTTATTTGGTTGTGCCTTTTGGCTTTTTGCTGGCAGCATTTTTGGGCTTGAATTGAATGTTCCGATGAACGCAATCCTTTCAAATTTCAAAGCTTTTAACTCAACTTTTTATTGAAAACTTTACTAGACTTTTTACTACTTTAAAGAATTTCTTTAACTTTGTTCTGTGGGCGTTTTTAAGGGAAAGCTCAAAAACAAACAAGAACAACAACAAATGACTGCTGACCAAAAATGCCTTAAGTTTTGACACAAGGCTGTCCATTTGCGCCTTTGTTTCAATTGAATATTTATTGTGGCTAAAATTGAAGTTGGGTTCACTCAGGCAAACATTTATAGTTGTGGCTTTTAAGCTTTGCAGCAAGCTTTTCAAAAATAAAAGCTTTAACGCTTTAAGCGAAGCTCAAAAGTTATAGTTTGTCTTCCTTTGCAGCTTAAAGCTTTGCCAAAGTTTTTGCCCCAGAAAAGCTTGAAAAAGCTTCAAATAAAAGCTCGACTTGAGGAGTAAAGCCTATTTTGACACACACACACATATACACACACATACATGTATGCGGATAATAAATGTCCAGGTGTGTTTATTTATTAATAATTGCATTACACATACGCCGCGTGGGCGCTCAATACAGTTGCATGCCCCTGCGAGATGTACGTTATTTTTTACCATGTTGTAGTTGTTGTTGTTTTTGCTATGTTTTCTTTCATGTTTGTTGTTGTTATTTTTTATTTTATTTTATTTTGTGAATATGTTGCGGTCGTTGCGGCGCCAACGGCTTTCAGTTGGCGCGTTCAAGTGCACACGTGACACAAAGCGAGCGAGCGAGCGAGCTGCGGTTGCATTATATTAATCATATGCCGTTGACCAAAGGCCAGAAACAGAAACAGAAACAACAACAACAACAGAAAAAAACAAAATATAATAATAATAATAATAATAATAAACAAAGGCCACATTGCCCAGCGGCTTTCTGAAAGCAACACATAAATAATACAGACATACATATATACAAGTAGCAGCGCAGGTAGCTACGATGATGCATGTGTGTGTGTGTGTGTGTGTGTGTGTAAGCTGGTTAAAAAAAACACACACACACACACACATATGTTCAATGCCTTTTTCAATACGTTTTTCGCTCATTTTTTTTCTACTTGTTTCATTTACACTTTTCACCTACTTTCGGCTTTTGGCCCTATACACCACCCCTGTCTGTGTATTGTTGTGTGTATGCGTGTGTGTGCGTGTGTGTGTGCGTGTGTGTATTATTATTCGTGCCACACGCTTCACTGCGCTCACTGACCGGTCGCCGTGTCGCCTGTTTGCCTGTTAGCCTGTTAGTCCTTAACCCAAACTTCTTTCTTTTTTTTTTTGTTGTTGGTTGTTGGTTTTAGTCGCGACCGCGTTCTTCTGGTCAGTCGGAATGAACCATGTACCCATCGGCTTTTAGCCTTAATATATGCCCCCCAACCCCACCCCTTTACCACCCCTTGTGTTTGGCTTGTGCTCAGGCATGTTCAGTCAGCGCTTCGTATAGAGTTTTTTTTTTGTTTTTTTTTTTGGCTTTTTGCTTGAGTCCAAATTTGAGTTTGGAGTCCGAGTTGAAGTCCTGTTGTGTTGTTGTTGTTGTTGTTGTTGCAGTTTTTTTTTTTTTTTAACATGTTCGTGCCAAGTGGCACTAAAACTATTTGCCTTTGCTTTTGGGCAGTTGTTGTTTTTGTTGTTGCTGCTGCTGCTGCCACAGCACCTGCCGGGCACGCAACACGCAAAGTGCAGCAGGCGGCAGGCAGGCAGCGTCAACAGAGAGCCGAGCGAATGCAGCAATCGCACGTGCTTCGTTTCGGGCTTTTGGCGTTCGGCGTTCGGGTTCGGAGCGGGCTCGGCTCGGCTTTGGGGGCAAGCTTGCTGGCTTTGTGGCTCCATTTGCAGCGCTCAGTCGTCGCAGTCGCAGTCACGTCGTCACAACGTAACGCGTTTCACGTAGCGCGCGCGCGCTCGGCGACTTACGTCGTTCAATCAGTCAGTCAATCACAGTCACAGTACGTCAGTCAGTCAATCAGTCGAATCAGTCGAATCAGTTTTGTCGTCAATCAGTCAATCGTTTCGTTTTGTGCCTAAATCCATCCAATTGGTCAGTCAATCATTTGTAATCAATCAGTCAATCAGTCAATCGATCAATCAGCTTGACTGCCAACGCGACACATTCAACTCTTTTGTGTATTTGTTTTTTCCCGCGCGCGATTTTTTCAATCTTTCAATTGTTTTTTTTTTTTGCTATAAATATTTAAAAACAAAATAAAAAATTTGAATCCTTAAATATAGTTTTTTTTTTGTGTGTGTTTTTTGTTTGTTGCTGTGCGTGTCAAATTGTTCGAAAAAAAACAAACTTCTAAGCTTGCAACAAAAAAAAAATTAAGAAGTTTAAAGTTGCCCCAAAAATAAAAAAGCCCGAAGGAGATGTAGAAGAAGAAGAAGAAGCAGCAGCAGCAAGCAAATAAATGAAAAATAAAAAGCGTACAAAACTTTTTCTCGTGTGTTTGTGTTTGTGCAACTGCAACTCCGATGCAAATGCAGCTTGGCATTCGTCTCGAGCAAGCAAATAAAACAGAGATAGAGAGAGAGAGAGCGACTTGAGACTTGAGACTTTTCGCTTTGCATTCTCAGTTACAATAATAGTCTTGCCTTGCCCCCCCCCCCCTGCTACCCGCCCTACTTCACTCTTTCGTTTGTTTATTTACCTTAATTAATGCAACGTTTGCAGCGTGCAGCATAATTTGCCCCTTCCATCCTTCCCCCATTTGCGTTTCAAATCAAACAGCTTTAGCAACTTTTGCCCCAAAGCCAACTTTAACACTAGCCGGGGCTTCGTTTGGCTTGCTGGAGGCGTGGGGGTGGGTTGGATGGAGGATGTAGAAACGCGCAGTTAATGAATATTTTAGTCCAAGCTAATTTCCATTTGTAGCCAGAGCCCCGCCACAAAGGCATCGAACATTGAAGTCGGGTTACATAAGACGCGCGGCGCGGCGTGGCGCCTTTAACTTCAATTGATGCCCCAAAGAAATAAAAAAAAAAATTAAAGAAATATTACGCATACGCATACCATATATGTGATATATATTTTATGATAGTAAATCCAATTAGTTTCCATATGAAATTGTATCAGAGACAAAAAAAAGCAAAAAAAAAAAAACTCAAAGTAAAATTCGAAATAAAATTGAAAATACAACTCACAATTATATGAATAATAAAATACAAATATTGCGCATACGACGCGTTGACGCCGCTGCTGTTGTTGACCCAAATTGAATGAGGCGGGGGGATCCGGGTAGCGGGGCCAAAAAAATAAACCACAATAAAAATATATATGTATGAAACAGCAACAACAACAACAATATCAAGGCAAATAGAAATTAAAATCTTGCATAGCAAAAGCGATTCGAATTGAAAGCCCTTAAGCCTAACTTTTACAGAGAGAGAAAAAAAAAAATAAATCTCAATAATAAAAAAAATCATAGCACTTAATATTTTTTAATAATTTTTAAATGAATTGAAAACGAAAAAATGTTGAAACAATTAACTAATTTTAAATAAAAGTCGAAAAAATTTGTATAAAAAAATCAAAGCAAAGAAAGAATACAGCGCCTCTAAACGCTAGGTGGCGCTTTACTTGTTTACAGCTATACACATACATATGTATGTATGAATGTTTGTATGTATGTATGTATGTTTGTATGTATGTGTGGATGTAGCTCAAAAAGGCTGGCGTGACGGCGCCGCTTGCTTAGCCTTGGCTTAAGCAATGCTTCTTAACTTTGATTGAACTTTGAACATGCAACCAAAACAACAACAACAACAACAACAACGAAAACGAAAACAACAACAATGCGCTTCGTTTAAGAACTGCGAACAATTCGCACGCACATTTTCGCCTATTATAATTTGTTGTTGTTTTACAGCCCGTTTTTTGTTTTTCTCCTTTTTGGTATGTGTGGGTTGGTAAGGGGAGGCTTGAGGGGGCTTGGTTGCTAGGTGGGTGGCTTAGCAATGGTTGTTTTGGCTTTTGGTGCTGCTGCTACTGCTGCTAATGAATGCTCCAATGAAAAATACATAGGCCTCTAAAAGCCACTCGAAATCGTTAGCCAACTCCATTAACAATTTAAATTTTTCTTCACTTCTCGCTATTCAGTGGGTGTGTATAACTGTTTGTGTGTGTGTGTGTGTTTGTTTTTGTGTGTTGCTTTTGCTCCTCTTTTTTTTTATTGTGTATTTCTATTTTTGTACATTTTTTTTTTTTATGGCAACTTTGCAAACTGTTTTAAATTCGAAATTGATTTTCTGTTTTTCTTTAGGTTTTCCCTCTATTTTTTTCTCCTTTTTTTTTTTTGATTGTTTGTTTTGAAATGATATTTGAATTCGTTTTGTTTGTTTGCTTTTCGTCTTAAAATGAATTTTAATTTTGCTTGCAATCATTTAACATATTTTTGTTTTTATGTAGAAACAAAAAGGGGATTGTAAAATATGTTTTGAGCTTAATATAAATTTAATATAAACACAATATTGCATATTAAGCAGGGCGGAAATAGAGTTTTTGGCTTGGTTTGTTAGTGGCTCTAAAATACATAAATAATTAATCATTTGGGATCAAAATCAATACGTTTTTTTTAACAAACTTTTAACGACAATTTTTATGCATTTCTAATGGAAAGTTTGCAACAACATTGCAACTGTTCTTGCCTCGATTTCGAAGCTTGAAATTCTATTGTTTTTGTTTTGCCAAACCGAAAATGTCATAACATTTTCACAATCATTTATTTATTTATTTTGTTGGCAAAATCCTTTATTTTTTGTGGCTTTTTGAAACGAAACATATTTGTCTTTATTCAGTTGAATTTGCTGGGGTTTGTTTGTTAGTTTGCCTGCTTCAACGAAATGCATCAGTAAATTTCCATTGAAATATTTTGACAATTATTTTTTATTATTTTTTGTAGCTTGTAATACTTTTTTTGTTAGAATTGTTTGACCAAAAAAAAAAAAAAAAAAAAAAAATTTTTGGAATTGTTGGGATTTCGTTGAAATGAAAACCATTTGAAGGATTTTGTAATTCCAAATTAAAAAAAGGAAAAAAATATATTTAGAATAATTGAAATTTCGTAGAAATGAAAACTATTTCAAGGATTTGCTTATTCCAAGTAAGGATTATTACTATTTGGCTTTGAAGAAGTTCTGGTTAATTAAAATGCTTTCTATAAAGTATGTAAATATTAAATTGTATTCTTTTAATTGTTTGAAAAAGGGCATTAGCTAGTCGGTTGAGTGGGTTAAGTTGGTTCTACATTTGCTGACATTTATCTTGCGTAATAAAAATTGACTTTGGCTTTTAAAGTCATGTCCTTATACAACAACAACTGCTTGACCCCCGCTCCTCCCTCTCCACACCAGCCCCCACCAAACCATACTCGCCTTTGCGCCCATTAACTTGGGGCATTTATCTGCATTCCTCGTTGCCTCAATTCTCTCGATTTCAATTGCTCTTCTGACGCTGGGCGCTACAAATTATTTTTGGCTGGCCGCAAACCTTTTATTCCCTCTGCTTGTATGCTGTTGTTGTTGTGCTTGATGAAGGGCAACTGGGGGGGCAGGGCAGTGTGTGTGTGGTGTGTGATGTGTTAAGGCCTGGCCAAAAAAAAAAAAAAGAAAAGTTACGCACTGCGGCGAGTTTTGGTTTTTGGTTTATGCCGTAACCCATACCGAAGAGAGATGCGTCTGTGTGTGTGTGTGTCTCCTTTAGTTGCGCTGCGTGATTTTAATTTGAAGCAAACACACAACACACACACACACGCATGCACTAACCAAAAATACCTTGGTTTGTGCTTTTACCAAATTTTTTGTGCATTTTTTTTCTCTCGCTTTTGGCCTTTGCGTAATTCTTTCAAACGACTCAACAACAACAACAACATAAATACGAACCAAAAATGTGCAAAGGAAGAAGCAAATACTACACTAGAATATTATTGATCGTTGTTGGCCGCTCGTTGAAGCCAATTTTTGAAGGCCAAGCTAAGAACACGCACCGCAAATCGTAGGCTTTGTTGCAATTGTTGTTGCAATTTGACTTTTCGAGTGGTTCGAGGCTCCTTTCGGTGCATTGTTATATAAACATAGCATTTATGCAAGCACAAATGGAGAGAGAGAGACAGAGAGACAGAGTGACATTGTCATGCTGCAACTTGCAAAACACACACACAAAATGACGTCACTGTAAATTATTTTCAAATTTTGCGCCAAAAGGACGGGCTGGTTGGTTGGTTGGTGATGCTGCTGCGGAAACGGATGCAGAAGACAAGACAGCCACACAGGCCACAACAGCACGGCCAACACACAAAACAGATCAGCATACACAAACACACACACGCACACATACAGATCTAAAGCTCTGACTGTGACTCTGAATGCACTTTGCTTTTATCCGTGTCAAACATTTCATCCACTTGTTCGCATTATTCTCGCACAGCACCAAACCCCAAACCCCACCTTGTGCCCAGCTGCTGACTTCAAAAAAAGCGACACCAAAGCCCCCACCCCTCGCTAAAAACAAAATGGGGGAGAATGCAAATAAATATCTCGAAACACTCGAGAGAGAGAGAAAGAAAAAAGCGCGCTAGAAAAACAACAGCAAAAAAAAAGAAAACGTTTCGTTTTCGCTAAAGTCAAATAAATTGCAATAAGCTTAAATTTCTATATAAAAAAGCATAAAATAAATATATAGTATATACACCGATATTGCTTTGTGGGCGTGTGGCAGCCACCCAACCGATTTGTGTTGAGACACATTTTATTTTATTTATTTGATTTGATTTTGTGTCTTTTTTCTTTTTTTTTTTGTTTTGTTTTGTGGTTTTTCTTCTTTTGTTTTATTGATATTCGAATGGAAATTCGATTCGCTGAGCCGCTGCTCGAGATGCCACTTGGCGTTGCAATATTGCAAGCTCCCCACCATCCGCCACCGCCCCCGCCATTCAGCGCCACTAGAACAAAGCTGTATTTCAGCCGATGGCCAATCAATTGAAGGCGAGCCATCGTTTTTAATTATGCAACAGGAAATTGAACAGCAGAAGTGAGAGAGAGCGAAAGAGAGAGACAGAGAGAGAGAGAGAGAGAGTGAAAAAGGGAAATATATATCATTGATATACAGTCAAACTTCCATTTGACGAAGCTCAAGGACGCAAGAAAATTCTATGTTTCAGAAATTTTTCCTTTTGACTCTCGAAATGTAGAAAACTTTGTTAAACGATTGAAAACGATTTGAATGGTGTTTAGATTGTTTCCAAAACCGCCACCAAAACCTTGTTTTTTTTTATGTTCGACGACCTTGCAACAAACCAATTTTAAGCTAGATTATTTAGTTTTATTAAGTTTGTTCAACTAAATTTCTTATTTGAAGCTAAAAAAGATTTAATTGTGCAATATTATAACAATAAGTGCTTTTAAAACGCTTTACAAAGACGAATATCAAAATTTATTACGTTTAAAATTGATCAAAATTTAATTTACTGTTTATTTTTTTCATTATTATTTTTAATGAATTTTAATTTTAATTTAAATCAGTGTCAGTTAGTTCAAACCTATTAAATTAAATTGCTTTCAAACTTTGGACAAAAAAAAAACCATTTTATTCACTTTAAAGAACCATTTTTAAAACTGATTAAATTGTGGTTTGGCAAATTCCAAAACTGTAGAAAACATTTTTTAAATTCAAAATGGCAGTCGATGCAGGCCAATGCCAAATTGGTATTGAAGCATTTGAAAATTCGCTGGGGAAAATTTCGCATCGCGTTATGCGCCAAGAACATTGACGGATCAATTTGCGAATTCGCAAATGTGCGGCAAAGAGGTAGCGGTGTGGGGGAGTCAGTTACCAACTTCAATTCCAAAAGCCCAAAAAAAAAAACCCAAAAGAGAGGATTTCGTTAAGTTCTGCGCTGCGTTGCGGCTGGCTTTGGTTGGGGCCATTAGAACTGGAACAATGCAAAGGCTTTGCGTGTTTTTAGGCGGATTGTCTATTATTGTGTGCGAGTGTGTGTGTGTGAGTGTGTGTGTACTCATGCAATTGGTATACTTTTTGCCATTATAAAGAGAGAAAGGGAGAGAGAAATTGAACATCAACAAGCGCCGCAACTAATTAAGCAAAAGAAAATAAACAAAAACAGAAAAAGAAAAACTAGCGAAAAATCCCCAAAAAAAATAACAAAAATTAATTCAAATGGCAGCAACAACAACAACGGCAACGACCAATTACAACAATAATAAAAATCAGCATGCAGCGAGTAATAAAAATTAACATAAAATACGACTGACTGCTTTCTATACGTATGTATGGGTGTGTCTGTATGTGTGTGTGTGTGTGTGTACAAAGTTGTGTGTTTGTTGGCTATTAAAAAAAACTATATATATATATATGTATATATATATAACGTTGTGCTGCCTGCAGTGCCAGTCAAAACAGAACTTTAGGCCAGACGCAATTTAAACTGCAGAAACACCGATTTCCAACCAAAATGCAAAGTTGTGCGACAGCTGAACATAACATATACCCTGTAAAGATCTTGTTGACTCTTTAACTTAAGCTTTAAGAGTAATTTGATATTTATTTTTGTAGTAGAAACATTTTTTGTAGCTTCAAAAACAATAAGTTTAATTGTTTAATTCGTGGATATAACTTTTGAAAATTGTCCTTAGTTATTTGAGCATCAAAACATAATAATGAAATTCGTTACTTATTTACTTCGTATTTGAGATCCTTTACAGTCTCCGATATCGGATCATCAATATATAGAATCGAACTTCTGTATAACAAAGTTTTCTATATACAATTTTCATTTCCATTTTCATTCCATCCAACGAATTTTCTTGTTCCTTTGAGATTTTTTTAATGAAAGTTCAACCATATACATATATTCTTTATGGGATTGGAAATACTTTCTTTTTGCCTGAAGCTTCAATTTGAAAAACTTTATTGCATTTTTTTCACATATTGTCAGCATACAAAGAAAAAAATCCATTCACGACTCTCATTTATAATTAAAAAATGTGTTTGAACAATGTTTCTGTATAAAAAAAGGAGATATATACAGTCAACCTTACATATAACGAATCTACAGTCAACTTTAAAAAGATTTCTTGTAATAAAAAAAATATTTCTGGAAATGAATTCGTTTAACGAATGTTCGTTATATGGAAGCTCAACTGTAAACCAATTCACCATATTTATTTATGGGATATTAATTATAAAACTGGCTCGTGATTAATTGGTTAATCCCAGGGCTAATAATAAAGTTTTTTTTTTTGTTTTTTTATGAATTTCATCGAAAGAGCTAATAAGCAGAGAGAGAGAAAAAAGTAATAAATATACAAGTTAAAATCCCCCGAAGGCTCGCGCATAGTTGGTGCTTTGCGGCATGCCGCATGCTGCACGCTGCATGTTCCGCTGTGGGCCGTGATGGCAGCGTGTTTACACCGCATGACGCTGTCTGTGTGTGTGTGTGTGTTAGCGTGTCCGTGTGTGTTAGAGCTTCGCCTTAATAGGTTAGCTCGGTTATGTTGGTTAGGCATTCAGTGTTCAGTGTTAGAAGGCTTGACGGAGGCAACAACAACAACAGTTTAGGGCTCATTGATTTTTTGGTATGCACTTAGCTTAATTAAATGGCTGTGACGCTCAATGCTTGTGTCGCAAGCTGGCGCAGCTGCTATCTGACACATGCCACATACAAAAGTTGCAGACAAAATGCTATTTAAGCAAGTTTTTTGCTTTTTTTTTTCGTTTTTTTTTTTTGACAACATGCAACAAAAACGCAAATCGAACTTTGAATGTCACGTGCAGGCGTGTGGCGGCACAGAGACACAGGCCGCACACAGTTTCAGCTCTAATTTCAGTAGCAAGCAGACAGTTTACAAAATTCTTAAACACACACACACATAAGCACATACACTGAAAACACCAAAGTCGAGACTCGACACGAAACTATAAATGTTAATAACAAGCAACATTGTTACCAGCACTCCCCCACCCCTCTCTACACCTCAGCTCATTCTCTAGTCATGAAACACACACATAACAGCACCCTGCCACCTTGCCCCCCCCCCCCCACCACCGGCCACCCTTTGTGTGTCTCTGCCCCCATTGTGCTGTTGTTGTCGTTTTTCGGTCTGTTAGACAAAAAGTTTTAATGGCATTAAGCAAGCCAAAAATAACACACACAAAATAATAGTTGCAACAGCAACAGCAACCATGTAAAATTAGAAGCACACACACACACATACACACACACACAAATACATATACACTTACGTTCTCTCAATTTGCCGTAGCAAATGCAAAACGTGAGAAGGGGGAAAAACACACACACAAAAAAATTCTGCTGCATACTTTTTGGGGCCGTTTGCTATAATTGCAGTTGGCAGTTGTTGTTGTTGTTGTTGTTCTTGCCTGCCTGTTGTTAGCGTTATAAAATATGCACTTAAATATAAATTGTCGTAAATTAATTGTAAAACCCGACAACAACAACAACAACAACAATAGTAGGAATACAACAATAAAATGTTGGCAGTTGTTTAATTTTGGGTTTTTTATTTGGGCGCAGCTAGGCGTGCCACTCGTTTAAGTCCCCGTGTGTGTGTTTGTGTGTGTGTGAGTCAATTATCTGTGCCCAATCAGCATGGCGACCACGTGGCACGCCGCAAAAAAGGCGATAGCAGCAACAGCAACAACAAAAGTTATAGCCAAAAGTTGCGTGCGAGCCTCACTGCAACAACAACAACTTTGTAACCTTTGCACTTTTATGAATTTCAATATCTCACACACACACACACACACACACATCTATCGAGCGCCAATATATATAGTCAGGACAATTAGTTACAAAAAACTAAATGCTATTTGAGTTTTATGCACCGAGAAAAAACCAAAAGAGAACTTTAGACACAGCAAATAAAATAGATAAAAAACAACAAAAAAAAACTATCGTTAAACTTTTTTTTAGAAAACGTTGAAAACTAACTTTATTTCTATTGTTTTTTCGATTTTGCTTTAATGGGGCATATTAGTTGTAAGTTGGATAGTTAATGGAAATTAAAGAGGAAATTCTTAAAAAAAAAACTCTTTAATAATTAATTGGTAAAATCAAGTTTTTAAATGTTCTGAACTGAAGTAACACAGCTTTATATATATATATATTTTTTTTTTCTTTTTTTTCTACGTTTGGAACAAACTTTGACTCGAAAAAGAATCGTGTTCCAATTTGCCATCTCTCAACCAGTTTAAAGAGCTTCGAATTGCTGTTGTGTTGTGTTGTATTGTAAATTAAGTGTAGTTTCGAAATTTTTTTTTCGTTATTGCCAAACCGCTCTCAATTTTTTCAATCGAACTTCCACGAACTTTTATTTATAAGTTTTCTTTTTCTAGGGCAACTCAAAGAGAAAGGGAAAGAGAAAGCAAGAGAGAAAAGGAGAAGAGCCAACAAGAACTTTGTTTTTGCTGTTGTAGCTTGAATTGGTTACGGGCATATGAGTTTCGCTTTTTCTGAGTGTGTGTGTGTGTCCTGGCCTTTTGCAATTTCCTCATTTTGCAGAAAATAACGAAGGCAAACGGATGTTGGTCAAATGCTTCAAAGTACAGCAAAGAGAGAGAGAGAGAGAGAGAGAGCAAAACTTATTCGAAAAAAACCTCGCAACCGCATGACCAAATCCCAACAACAACCCTTTAACCCCCCACTGACTGGCAGTTAACAGTTTTTTTTTTCCTTTCCACAAACTGTTTTTTAACTTAAAAAACTTAAATAATGTTCATATTAATAATGCGAGGGCTGTTGAAGAAGTTTGTGGCCCAAAACTTAAGTTTGGGGATTGCTTACTGAATTAAAAATTTTATTGAAAAAAAAATACATATATATACATTTAACAAATCTGATGGCTCAAAATAAAAGTAGTAATACATAAGATATGTGCAAAGAAATAAATCTAAATCTAAATATGAATGTATAAAAAAAATGTATTATTTATTTTTGAATCTAAAAACTTTATAGAAAACTCTCGCAAATAGCTTTTAGATGTTTTAAAATCTTTAGTTTTTTCATTTCGAATGAGATTCGCCATTGAATTTGATTTGTCAATCGTGGGTTAATAATAATATACCACAAATCATTTATTCTTTGACTTGAATCATATTGTTGCCCCACAAAGCAAATGTGTTCGATGTTCAAGCTGCTGACAAAAGGTTCTTTAAATATGCAATCGTGTTGATTGCAAACAGACTCTCTTAGCTCCTCCCTCACTTCCTCTTTCTCACATACATATGTCTCCTTTTGTCTCTACTTCCTCGCATTTGCATTTTGATTCTAGTTTGTGTGGTTGGGTTTTTAAGCCATGTTGATATGTTATTTATGTTTGTTTGGATATATTGCTGCCATTAGCAAATGTGTTTTTATGCAATAAATATGCAAATTTTCACATATTCAATTTTATTGATGCTTGTTCTTTCATTCTCCATTCTTGCTATCTCTTTCGTTCTCTCCTTCTCTCTCTCTGTCTGGGTAATGGCAATTTGCGCACAAAACTATTTTAATTGCCAGCCAGCCAGCCTGCATTCGCATAGATATTGTCAAGCACAAACATATTACAAACATATTCTGTGCTCCATCTGTTTAATTGCGCATACGCCGTGTGTGCGCCACGTATCTTAAATGAAAATCATTAATGTAAATGCGTCGCTAGTCGCTTTAGCTTCAAGCCTCAAGCTCCAATCTCTCGCTATCTGATTTTTCGGTTTTTGAAATTGCAAAACCAACTTAACTGTTATTATTTCGTTATATTTGTTGCTTAACAGTTTCTTTTGTTTATTTGCACAATGAAAATGAATCGAAATTCGGCCTTAAAAACGCTTTTAAGAATCGATATTCGAGTCTTTTGTTTTAAGTTTTTATGCAAAGATAAAATCAAACATCTGTCCAAAATAAACTTTTAACATTACAGCGTTAGTTGAAACGCGGCACAGCTGCATGAAATTGTCAGCATTTGTGAATCCTTAAGCCTTTATGCCTTACATTGCCCATTCCCAGTCCCTTCCTCCTCAACTTCTGACATTCATTCAATTTATCATTCAACTTGTTTAAACTGAAGCTTCAAGCTGCTGCTGCTGCTGCTGCTGCTGCAGCTGCCTGGCTGACTGGCACTCTAATCCTAGCGTTGTCTTTAGTTGCTCGATCTATAAACTCTTGTTTGTTCACATACATAACTGTGGCATGCAACATTGGACGCGCGGCAGCATGAAACAAAAACTAAACAAAACATTTTATGTTGCCTGTCCAAAAGTTGAAACAATTTCATAACCATAACTAATCAGCTCAGGCTGCCCAACAGTGTCTTTGTGAAAGTGGCTGGTGAACACACACACATGGAAAAACACACACACACACACATCGAACTATGTATATAAATTGAGTGTCATAAATGTTGGCGTACAAATTGTCGAATATATTTTTTTTTTTGGTTTGTTGACACAATTTTGGTAAGGCGGGGAAACAAAGGGCTCTTAGGAGGTAGCTGTTAGTTAGCCTGCACACACACACTTACACACACACAGACAGACTCAGCTGTGATACTATTTGTTGGCGCTTGTCTGTCATTTCGAATTTGTTGTCAGGCCCCATTTGGGCATACCTCTGTCATTTTTACTAATCGATAAATTTGTTATACATTTGTAAATGAGAAAAGTTATAAACACATTTATAGAGAGAGAGAGAGAGAGAGAGAGACTAAAAAAGATGGCTGAATAAACTGGAAGGTCGAAAAAAAAGAAAACAAAAAAACTGTAGCATACATTTCAGGGTAAAAACTCTATGTTAACATGCCGCGCGATTTGCACTTTACTGCATCTCAATCATTGCTTCAATCAATCAGCGCAACGAACTGGTAGACACGCCCCCCTAACAGACAGCTGACCCAGCCCAGCCACCAACCCTCCTTCCCCCCCTCACCGTACCACCACTATAAATAAAAGTGACCCTCTTCTGTGCAATAGAACAATAAATTTGTGCATAGCTGAAGCGAAACTCTTTTTGTCGGAATTCTTTATGGCACCTCGGGGACTCGGGCGGGCAAGGGGTTGAGGCGGGGTTCGTTTGGGCATGGTCTATAGTGGTCTATATACTATTTAAGCACCAGATTGGGGGCTCTTCATCCCCGCTCGTTGCTCACTAAAATAAAGAGAGTGTCCTTTTTATAATGCGTATAAATTATGCATATGTTTTGTTTGTTATTTGAAAGCGTTTCGCGGAAAATGCGGAAATTGCGCTGCATATTAGAAACACGCCCCAAAGGCAGCGCCCCAAAAAAACTCCCCAAAAACCAAGAGAGCGACAGAGAATTTTACACAGGCATTTGCATTAGACTCTGTCACAGCATAAATTACACAAATAATCGCTTGGGTTCGAAAAGGAAAGAGCATTTCAGGCAGCGGGCAAGCAGGACGAACTTTTGGAAACTTTTGCAGCTCTGCTTTTCGGCCAACCAACAAAAATTCCAGTAGGAAAAAACATGATTTTTTGGCAACTCAACAAAAATTTTTCTACAAAAATATATATTTTTTTTTTCCTTGTTATCAGAAGGATTCATGCACTGAAATTTTAATGACTTCATTTGCTATGCGACAACTGCGCAAATTCGGCACAACTGCAAAACAAGGGAAAGTTGCATATGTATGTATATTCGGGAAAGGGTAAATCAGGTTTTGTCTATTCCACAAAAATGTGTGCGATTCAACAAGGTTCAAGGTTTACTACTAATAAAATACTTGGTTCAAAACTATTTGCAACTAAGTGAAAATATGTCAATCTGATACGCAAAACTTTTTGCCACAAAACCAATACAAAATTTTTGTATATAATTGCTGTTTAATGATTTAATCGGATTTTACATATTTGCTGCACAATATTCAATCGCATTTAATTTGACCAAAATTACCATAAAATTATGGTTAGATATGGTATGCATATGTCAAACACACACATGAACCAAACATTTGCACTTTCGTTGGACTTTTGGATTATTATTCATATTAAATTCAACTCACACACACACATTTGGCATTTAGTGGTTGTCCAGCTGCCTTTTATGCCTTTGGCTAACAGCTAACAGATTTACGAGCGCATAAACATTAATTGCTCAATACTGGAATAAGAGACAAGGAGAGAGAGAGAGAGATAGAGAGAGACAGGTGAAGACTGTGATTGCCTTATTACCTGTTGGCATTTTGGGTGAAGAGCGCATTGAGTGGGAGATGCATTAAATACGCATTAGATGTGGCTGGCAGTGGGTAAAGTGGCTGGGGTTGGGTGGCAACGATTTACGCCCACTCATAAAAACTCTTAAAACAACCAACGCGACCCGCTCTACACCCCCTCACCCTCACGCTCTCTTTTGGCCAATGAGAGAAACGCGTCGTTGGTTTCAAATTAGCGCAAAAGCTCAATTAAATGCTTTGGCAATCCTCCTTTCCGTAGCAAAAGGTGAAGTGGCCTGGGTGTTTCGTGGGAAGGGGGGGCGTGGGGGGTAGGCTTTCGAGTGGTTGCCGGTGGGTGGAGCATGGGAGTTTGGGGTTGGTGTTTGGGGTTGGGGTTGGAGAACTTAATGCTCGTTGCTTGCCTGAATGCGCTTCGACGCGCATTTTATGCTTCAACACTCACACACACACACACACACACACACACATGCGACGACACACACACACACACACACACAGAGACGCTCTTCACATTTAATTAAGTTGATTCTAATTTAATAACAAGCTGGAACAAGTTGAGATGCAGACCGCAAGCAGAGCGAGCAGTGATAACCACAGCCATATTAATGTTAATTTCAATTTTAATGCTAATGAGCACTGAATGCACTTTACACACACACCCAAACAAACACACACACACACAGTAGAAGTAATGCCACATGAGTGTTGCAAACAAGTAAAATGTAATCAACAAGCATTGCAAGTAGTTCGTTTTTGCTTTTAATCCAACGTAATTGCTTTTAGTTATCATAATGGATTAATGCAAACAACAAAATCGGTTGGAAAAGATTTTATAAGCTTAAAGTTGTGTTTTCTTTAGAATCGATATATATATATATCGATTCCTTTAGAAAAATATAAACTCATAAAGTTAGTTATTATTTCAAACAGATAATGAAATGTTTAAGCTTGTTAATTGTTATGACTATTTTTTGTTATAGAGCTAAGGATCGAAATCGATTAAATATCGATTTAAAATGGTCAAAGTGCTTTTGTTTTCTCTTTTTTTTGGGAGGCAATAACATAATTATGTGCCACACACCACGCGCAGCACCAGCCATGCCACAACTGCCGCACACACTAACCAAATCAAACACACACAAGGACACACACACACACACACACACACATATACATTAATCGAGTGACCGACTGTAATGAAATGCTGGTACTTTCTCCTTCACACCTTGTTCTCTCTCGCTCAGTTTCTCTTCTCCCACTGACCCTGACCTTGTGTATGTTTGCTGTATGCGTGGGGAAATAAATATATATATATATATATATATATTTGTATATATATAGAGACGAGACTTCTCTTACTTAAGCGCTCATTTTGCACCTGTGCTGCGATGGTTTTGTTGGCTTTGGCTTGGGACTTGCACTTGAAATTGCTGGGGAATCGGTTGCAAAGCTAATGCGCTTACGTCGACGGCTGATGCAAGTGTTTGGCATTGCAGTCAAAGCCATGCACTTAAAGGCCAGATTAGTGCAACAAGCAGCACCAAACTAAAACAACAACTAAAGCTACTACAGCTGCACAGAACATGGCGCATACATACGTGTCGGTGTCTGTGTATGTGTCTGTGTGTGTGTGTGCGTCTGAGGGCGCATAAATCAATATAGTAGCGCTCGTGACATGGCAAATGCCAGCAATACCAACCCATGCACCCTTCAATTTACCTTACAACCCCCACAGCCCACCAGCCAGCCCACCAACCATCCAGCCAGCCGAGCATTGTTAACTCAATTTCGACACGGAAGCAATTTTCAAAGTGGCAGCAAAGCCAGCGACAAGTGGCAACTAACCGAACCGAACCGAACCGAAACCCTCTACCTGCCCTTCCCTCCACCCACCAATTTACCTCTCTCTGCACGCTAATGTTTCTGTACATTCGTCGGCTCAATTTTTTCACACACAAACACACACGCACATACTTATCTCTGGCTGTGGAACAAAGTTCCGTTACGTTCGGTGGTCTATTAAACGCTGCCTGAATGCGTTCCATTTACCATTCTCCTGTCTACGCCAAATATTTGGAATTGGTGGTGGGTCGGGGGGGTCGAAGTGCAACCCGTTAAGCTTAGCAATTAAAGAATGATTTAACGATTTTAATGCGATTCTGTTGAATTCACGAACGTGAAACTTATGTAACGTCTAAATATGTTGTTGTTGTTGTTGCACTTTTCACTTTAATCCATTCTAGGAATGCTCAATTTTTTGAACACTCGATTGATATTCATAACCTTCAATGTTCATACTATAATCAATATGATTTACACAAGAGAAATTGTTTTTCAAATACCCCCATGAAAACCATGAAAAGAATATAGAGAAAAAAGGGGTATAATGGTTTTGCGCAGACAGAAGAAGATTAATCGAACCCATAAAGTGTATATTCGTACTATATATTCTTGATCAGCAGTCGAGTCGATATAAAAGAATATAAAAAGCTTGAGTTTGTAGATTAAGGCTTCCCTTTCCTTTAAACAGTACACAAGTTTGCTTCAAACTATCGATAAATCTTCTGGTTTCCGATGTACACATGCAATCGATAACAATAAAATCGATTAAAGAAACAAGCTTCCTTATCCCATCAACAATATAAGTTATTTGAGCTATCGATAGCAATTAAATCCATATCCCATAAACAGTACAATTTTGCTTCAACCTATCGATAAATCTTCTGGTATCCGAAATACACATGATATCGATAACAATCACAACTTGATTTTGGAAATTGTTTAAATGGTTTAGTAAAATTTTGATATTATAATGAAATTTTGTGAAATTTTAATCGACATTGGCTAAGAAATATCGATAATGGAAATTTTGCTTAGACGCAGTAGACCAGTAAGGTTCAGGGTACTAGGATTCAGGGTATCTGCTAGTCGAGCTTACTTGTTGTTGCTGTTTTATGTATTCAATTCGTTGTTGTCCCCCCCCCCCCCCCCCTCCTTCAGTTATTCAACCACTAATATACAATTGCCATTGATACGTTTGCGAGATAATGTGTGGTTGGCGGTGTTTGTGTTTATTTCATATATATATATATATACATATAGGTATATATTGAATATACATACATAATTATATACATGAACCGATTGCCGATTAAACTATATAAGTGTGCGTGTTGTTTATTCTATATTCTATGTGTGTGTGTTTGGCTATGCAAAGCGATGCGTTGCGTCGCGGCACGTCGCGTCGTTGGTTGCATTGTTGCATTTTGCGATACGATTTGATTTGCTTTGGGATTTATTTATGGGGCTTTTGATTGCTATGCAAATTGCGGAGATATGTTTCAAATTATTGCAATTACTGCATAGCACTACATTTAACCGTAACCGTAACCGTAACCGTAACCATAAACGTTAACGTCTCCGTTAACTTGAACGTAACCGTAACCGTAAACGTAACAATTATAGTGCTGTTTTATCCCGTTCACAAGCAGGGGACGGGACGCAAACGCTTGACGCAAAGTTGACGTGAAATTGACGCAAATTTGACGCAACAAAACGTTTTACATAATTCGCGCAAACCGCTACTTTCGTGTGTCTTGCTTGTGCCTGTAACCTTTTACGTAATGCTGCCCCAAACGCGTCTCTCATAATCAGGCCATAATTGTGAGAAGCCAATTTTGATGGCCAAGGTTGGGGGTTGGCGTGCGGGAGGGGGCGTTGGTTTGTTAATTGATTTTTTGTAAAAGAAAACTTTTATAGGGGCGCCTCAAGGTATGCAGCGCAATTTTTGTTTGCAGCTGCAGCACAGACAACGGAAATTGGCGACGGCGGAAGCAGCATGAAAATAAAAAAAAAAATAGATAAAAATAAATAAATTTGCTATTGGAGCAGTTTTCAAGGTTGGCAAACAGCAAAAAGCAGTTTGTTTTTTTTTTTGTTTTTTTTGTTGCGGCTGTTGCAGCCTCAAAACGAAAACAAAGCGTAAATCAGCCAAGAAGTTAAAAAAAAAAAAGTCACAGCAAAAGTCGAAATCAAAGCGAAAGTCGTCGCCTGATTGGCGCCAGCACCAATTTTGCTTGTTCTTGCAACTGCTACAAACGTACCAACCACATTAATTATTTCGGTCATGGTTTGACCTCTCTACAAATAATTCTGCATCTCAAAATGCCAGCCAAAATGGCAGCCATTTTGACAACTTAAGCCAAAGACATACGACTTTTTTTTCGTCGTTTCTCATGGGCATGGCTTGGCCTACATTCCATCGTCTTCTTTTTTTTCCAAGTGCTAAAGAATATATATATTTGAAATGTAATTTATTAAAAAACAAATTTAGATATTTCCCAAAGCAAGTGATAAATGTTTGTGTGTCAAATAAATTTACTAAAAAAAAAGAGCCTTTCGATTTCAGTACAAAATAAAAATTAAGTTAAAATCTCTACTAAAAATGAATTTCGTTAACGATTTCCTTGTGTTTGCTTAGTTTGAGTTCATAATTCAATTATTTTCGATACCTTATTTAAAGGCTTTCGAAATTGCAATGAAAGCTTGGCGCAATAACGAATTTATTGTCTGAAATTAATTGTTGAATATTTGTATAGAAAATATGTCAGTTTAATATTCAGGATGAGTTTCAAGTTTCACAATTGTGACATGTTTTTGTTAGTAGTTGGATTTTCCTTTTGCTATTATTTATATACTGTTTGGGTTTTTAATTAAGCACGTTTTTTGCCATGTTTGCCTATAAAAATACACAAAAATTCAGTGCGCATGTTAAAGTGAAGCGGGGCGGGACGGAAGGGGCAAGAGAGGAGTGTTGCAGCAGCAGCAGTAATTGAAAATAAAAAAGTGTTGCAGTTGCAAAGTGCGTCGCGAAATTGAAATGTGAATTGCTCAAAGCATTAAAATGGCAATAACCACAACAAAAACAACAACAACAATAGCAACAACAAAAACAACAACAACAATCATCATCAACAGCAACAACAACAACAACCGCAACAACAACAGCAGATCACAAATCGAAACATTTCAATGCCACAAGCAGCGGTGCCAGCAGTGTTAAATTGTTGGCTGCTCAACTGCCGCCAGTAGAAGCTGCAACAGCCAGCCCGTTGAGCTGCAACTGTCATGGCTGCCGTTGCGGGCCTATACGGCCTGGGCGAGGATCGGCAGCATCGCAAAAAGCAACAGCAACAGCAACAACATCAAAAGGAACAGCTCGAACAAAAGGAGGAACAAAAGAAGATCGCCGAGCGCAAATTGCAGCTCAGGGAGCAACACGGCCGCAATTCACTCGATGGCTATGGGTATGCTTTAATAACAACAACAAAACAATTAATTAAATTAATACTCTTTTTGATATACTAAAAACGGCCCTTAAATAAGATCTTTAAGTTATTCAAACATATCTATCTATCAAAGCATTAATAACTGTTTTAACGCAAATGTTTCACTCTTTGAATTATGCAATTTTCACTTTTTGGTAACTCAATCTATTCTTATAAGCGGTTTTTGGGGGCAATCTCTGGATCTACTAAACCGAATTTAATAATTCTTTCATTAAAGGAAAGCAACATATTTAACAAAGAATGACGAAAAAATTAACTTGTAAAATTTAATTTCAGTCAGAAAATCGCAAGATTACTGAATAACCTTTGAATTTGTAAGACCTTAAAAAATGTGAAAAAAAAATAAGTAAAAATATTTGAACAACTGCAAAGCATTGCCGTCATAAATATAGGTTAAATTTTAGGATTTCGTAGGTAACACGATTTTTAAAACAATGAAATTTTGTATTATCGACGAACTTCTCGGATAATAATACTCTCCAAGTAAAAGAGGAAGTAGAAATAAGATATACTTATTAGTGCTCAGTACCCGGCTGGCTTTGCTTTGCCGCCACTATTTAAGTTCATTCAATAAAAACTATTTTATAGATATAGAGGAGCATTTTTAGGGAGTTTTCAACGGCAAAGCACATTTGCATATTTATCAAAACGTATTCACAAACTGAGATTCATTTCAACCGGAAAGAAAAATAAAATTCTGCATTGACAATTTCCGGGCATTTTCTACATGTTGTAAACATATTTTCCGAAGTCTTCAAATTGGTTTTGTTTTTATTTATCCCAAAACTCAAGAGCAAAGAAAATGCCACGAATTGTTAACCATTCTTTACTCCCAAAGCGAGTGTCAAACCGATCAGGCAGCTTTGAACGTTTTTCCTTACCGATTCGAGGCTAGGAAAAGCCCTGGTGGAATTTTCAAAAACTTGTGTACACACTTCAACTTCCTATCTCATACGGTTTGGGCTTCACGTTGATTGCCAATCTGTCAATACACGGCGATGTCATATAAAATTTATTTCAATGATAAAACTTCTTTAAATATCACTTTTATCGATGTTAAATAAACTTCGATATATGATCGATTTTTTTAACTTTCATAAGTTTAGAACTGAATATTCATTTCTTGAGTAAAATCCTTATGTAGAGAATTGATTGGCAGCTTTTCTCATTCGTTTTGATGTTTAGTTTTGAGAAAAGTTGTTCAACATTTTGACATCGATATTCAAACTGAAGTCTTAAGCACACTTGCACTCGAGCAGCTTACTTACAACAATAAGAAGAAGAAGAAGAAGAGGATGAGATGTATAGTCTGTCTTTCTGTCTGTCTAACTGTCTGTCATGGTTTCTATCTATCTTCTCGGCTGTCGGCTGTCATGTTGATTCAACATTTTGCACCTGCAACTGCAAGTTGAACATTTCGTTTTTACTTAAAGCATAAAGTTACAGTTACAAATGCAGTTACAAATGCAGATTCAGATACAGATACAGATTAAATATATATGTATGTTCATGTACATCGATGTACGTATATGATATTGATGCAGATCCAAGATACAAGATACAAGAAACAGTTACATTTATCGTTCTGTACAAAAAATAAAAAAATAAACAAACATTTATGTCTGTCATTCGAATTGGATATGCATTTATACTATGTATATAGAACGTGGCATATCTGTGTAAAACACAGATAGAGTCTCGGACTCAGAAAACACACAACGATAACAACACCAATAATAATAAAAACAACAAGCAACTGCAACTGCAACTGCAACACACACACACACACACACAAACAATAAAAATGTTTTTATTTATATATAAATTTTTTTCTCTTTTTCTTTTTCCCTTTTTATTTTTCATTTCGAGTCTGACAGCGCTGCCTGCCACTTTGGCGCCGTGCAGTTTGCCCTTTCAATGTTGTTGTTGTTGTTTTTCTATTTTTCAAAAGCCTGCCCCAAAAATACAACAACAACAACAAGAACTGTGCAGCGCAAACATTTCTTATTGGACTTTGGCTTTGTGCTTAAACTCGTATTTTATGGAATGATATTTTTGGCATTCAGCCAAGCAAAACTAAAGTCCTCTTTTACTGTAAGTGTGTGTGTCGAGTGTGTGTGTGTGTGTGTCGAGAGTGACGCTGACTTTAATGGTGGTGTGCATTGAAAGCCTTTTGGTAATTACATTAAACATGCCCAAAACGCAGCTGCAATTTACACAGTTTTCGTTTCTTTTCTTTGCTTTCATCAGTGTGTGTGTGTGTGTGTGTGTGTGACGTCACACGTGCTGCGGCATTTGCCAAAAACTGCAATACAAAATACTCCCATAGCCATAAAAAAGCAAGCTAACACACAAACACACACACACTCACATATGCAGGCCAGAAACTAAGCTCCTGAAAACTGAAAGAGAAAGAAAGACAGTGAAAGGATTTTGCCTTTGGGCAACGGTTAAGCACCAGGCATACATATGTGAGAGCTTGCCCATATATGTGTGTGTGTGTGTGTGTGCGTGTATATGTGAGTATGTGCGAGTGTGTGTAGCAGCAGCATCGTCGCCTCAAGGACATAGGACATTTCCACTTGCATCTACTTCAATTTTGCTGCATTAGTGTCGGTGCTGCTGGAGTTGCAGCATTGCTGCCGACGGGGGGAGGAGGTGGGTTCACCCAAGGGTGGGTTGGTGGGCGGTTGGCATTGCAGTGTATGTTTTTTTTGTCTTTGGGGGCGTGGCATCAACCGCCCCAAACGGTCATAATGGCGCGACAACGAGGCGTTGCAAATTGCCAGGCACCAAGCAGGCTCGGGTCATGCACGTGCCGCACACATAGACACAAACACACATACACACACACTTGAATGGAGCAGACGAGTAAACAAAATGCAACAAAGGAGAAGAACAACGATTTGATTAAAATATTAATAAAAATAATATTTGATTAATATTAAAATAAAAAAATGTTTGGTATATTTCAAGAAAAATAATTTTGAAAATATTTAAAGAAGCTTTAAGTCGGCAGATTACGATAAGGAAATGATTTCCAAATTTAGATTATTTTTTTTCTTGAAAAAATTTTAAATATGAAATTTAATATACATATACATATATCTAAAATCGAAATTCCTTGTAACAAAGTTTCGTTTCCAAAAGTTTTTCCTAAAAAAAAAAAAATTTGTTTTTATTTATCCCAACTTGAAACTGAGGAAACTTAAGTGAAATGATTTAATTCATTTCGAGCAACAAAAATTAAATGCACATTAATTGAGCATTAAAATTGGATCAAGTAACCCAACAAATTAATTTAATTTAATTGCCAAATGATTTACGACGAAATTAAAATTATGATGCCAAAGCCAAATAAGCACCTGGACACAAAATATATATATATATATATATGTTTGATCAGTAATCTGAAATAATTTAATTGCACTCAAAAGATTAATTCAATAATATTCAATTCAATTAGTTGTTGTTTGGGTGGTGGCTTGGCAAAATGAAATTGTCATACGTCGCAACAAACTGTCGCAATCAGCTGCAAATAAGCGCATCATCAAGCTGCAAACTGCGGCAACAACAGCTGTCGATTGAAGCAGGCAGCCCCAATACCAAAACCATCTGCCACAGACGCCCGACGCCAGACGCTCGATTACTCGAATGCACAAGCCGACTGACGACTAACGACTGACGATTTGTGACACAGTCAGCTTGACGCCATTTGCTAAATGCCGTTGGCTGCAAATTAACAACAACAACAACAACAGCTGTCGACACACATATGCGGGCAGCCAGCTCACACACTGCAGCTGCCCCACAGGTGCACACAGACAGGCTCTGCAACCAAATTGGGGTTATGTGCCTGGGCGCGCGCACAGCGCCAACAGAAGAAGCCTGCTGCAGCACGCATTAAACTTGCCACTGCTGCTGCTGCTGCTGCTGCTGCTTCTCCTCTGCTTCTTCTACCTTTTTGCTCTCTTTTGCAACATCATCGTCATCCATCTCGAACGTGTTCACAGCTCAGTTCGTTTAGTAATTGCACACTGCAAGAAATTACTTTCAAAATTTTAATAGAAAAATCTTTCTTTAAGAAAAAAAATATGAACCCATCTTTTATGTTTTAGCTTTAAGCCGATTTTAGCTTGATTCTTTTTTGGCATTGTTTTGCATCAGCTTTTCCATGCGTTACAATGGCGCACAATTCAATTGTGCAACAATGCAACAATGATGCAATTTGCAGCACATGAGGTTAACCGAATGCTAATGTGGCACATTGACAGGCGGCTGCAACGACAGCAGCCACAAATTGTTGCCAACCAACAATGTTGTGTAAAGAAAAAGTGTCAAAGGTGCAGCAGCAACAGCAGCAACTGTTGCACACAAAAGCATAACCACTTAATGTGGCAAGAGCAGATTGCCATTAAAGCTGCAAACAGAAACGAATTATCTTTGGATCTCCGATAAATGGATTCGATAGAATCCTTTCAGTGCAGACAGTTCAGACAACTGGAACAAGGCCTGCCTTTACTCTCTTTCATATACTCTCTTTCTCTCTCTTTTTCGCTCTCTCTCTCTATCTCTCTCTGTCTGTCTTTCCATAACTTTTCATTCTCGCTTTGTTTCAATGTTCTTAACAGTTTCATTGTCTTTAGCAACTGCAAACATCAATCAAATGACGTTAAAGCTGCATGTTGCAAGTTGTTTTGGCCAATAGTTGCACGCTGATTGTGGCAAGTTGTTAGTTGGCAAAAGTTGCATGCCTGCACAAGCCCAAGCCCAAGCCCAAGACAATATGACGCTCATAACTACAACAAATAAAAACAAAGTTAAAATCGAAAGCCAAGCTTAAAGTTGCGACGACAGAGAGGGAGGCAGAGTGTGGCAAGCGGCACGTTACAAGCAATTTAAGCAGCAAAAAAAATAATGACAGAGCCAAACCAAACTTATATAAGTTGTGGAGGGGGATGAAAGTTTCCCAACACATTCATATCCGGGTTGCCTCTCAGCTCGGTTGCTTTTGCTGCTGCTGCTGCCACAGCTGGATATTGCTGGTCGCCGTGACGCCAATTTTGCCACAGCAACACGCTCGAAAGGACTTGCCATAAATTTTGCACGTTGTTCTTTGCGGCGCAGCGCAGAATATATATATATATTTTTTTGTTATTTTTTTGGCTGCTTTCACTCTTCTACTTTCTCTATATATCTATATATGTATGTATATATGTGTGTGTCTGTATTTTCTCTTCATATTTATACACTTTAAAGTCAGACACTTTCGTAGCTTATGTCCTGGGGATATATTTTTCTTACGATATATTTGTATTGAATTAGGTTTTTTGTAAGATTTTTCTTTGAGTTTTTTATTTAAAATAAATATATTATTATTTTATTGGTTGAGTCAAGGCAGTTTGCAATGATATAGATATAGATTTGATATAGTGAATTGATTTATATCAGATATGTTCGTTTCGTAAAGTTAAGTAACAATTTCTGCAAGTGTATTAAATCTTCGTCACACTTACGAATAAATAAAATAATTGTCATTTCATGTTTCCTTGTTGTCTTTCTCAATTTTCATATCTTATTTTTTGTTGCCTTTTATATATATTTTATATTTTTTTGTGAATTTTTTATTTGCCATCGCAACGTTTGCCTTTGACGACTGGCTTGGGAAGGCTGCATATTTTATGCAATATCAACGCTACTTGCAGCCTGCTACTTACACGCCTGGATACTTGGGGGAAATTGGAAGGAGAGATAGTTGGGAGGGTGGTGTCTTTCAGTTTTGCTGCTTTTAATTTCTATATATTTTACTCGTTTTTTTTTTCTTTGCTGTTGTAGCTTCTCATTCATTGACTTGACTTTGGCGCAATTAAACTTGCACGAGTGTCGAGACATATTAAATGCTTTTGCCTGCTAATTGCCTCGTGCAGCGGCAGCAGCTGCACCTGCCTCTTCAAAAATCCTTTTTGACAGTTTAGCAACTGCTCCAGTTGCACGTTGCCTTTGTGTGTGTGTAAGTGTGTGTGTGTGTGTGTGTCGCATTGTGCCATAAATTTGCAGCTTAGCAAGCGTGGCGCTCTTCGCTGTACGCTGCCCCCCTTTTGTGACCCTTGCAACATGCCACACGCCACGTTGCAATGACGCAGTTCTGACTTTGGCTTGGCAATTTTAGCAATTGATTTTTTTCTGTTTTTTTTTTTTATTTTTGTTAAACGCAAATGCAAAACATGACGCCGACATTTTGATAGGGTTGAAAGACAACTCGTCCTCCCCCTCCCCCTTCCCCTTTCCCTACCTTACTCACTCCACGCCCTTCGGCTACTTCTTGGAGCTTGCGGTTAAGTGCAGTCCTTGCTGTTGCTGCTGGTGTTTTAGAGCTGCGGCATTTGTGTGTCACAAGGATTGGCAAGGATAACGAAAACCAAAAAGATGCACAAACTGTCAAAATATATATACATATATATATAGATATAAGTATATATACATATATACCTGACTAAACTTTTCCACAAATAAAGTTTGGCAAAGGAGTTTTAGGTTACAAGAAATTGAAATGTAGCTCTCTCCTTGTAACAACGCGGTTAGAGTCCCAACAAACTCCAACTTCTAATTGAAGTGAATCTTTTGGCTTGAACAGCCAATAAGGCAATAACTTAAATGATGCTACCCATTCAGTTTTTGAGGCCAGTTTATTATTGAAAATAGCATATTTTGCTTTTTCTCCTTTGATGTTTGACTTTTCTTTCGTTTCGCATTTGATTGGTTTTTTTTTTTTTTTTGTTGTAGTAGAAGATTTTTGAGGCGCATATTGAAATTGCATATTTTTCACTTGCTTTTCAAATGCAAAAGAAGAGAAAAATCATTCAATAACTAAAAAGGAATGCATAAATGAAAAGTTTACTGCGTTTATTGAAATTGCAATTTTACTTGATGCAAAATGTGAATACTAAAAATATAAAATGAAGTTATTAAATTTTTAATGAGTTAGTAACTTGAAAAAATTATTTCAAAACTGTTTCATGATTATTTGAAGCGTAAAGTTCGACTTTCATTAAAATCAAATGCCAGGCTTGATTTTTGGCTTTTTTGAATTTATTGAAGCACAAGTATCTATTTGCCTATTCCGCTTTTTTTTTAAGCTTGATGTTTGATACTTTATGATTTAAGTTTCGGCAGAACCTAAGATTCGAAGTTTATAGTTCAGATACATCAAATAGATAAAAAATAAATTTGCTAAGTTTTCATAGCATACTTTTTGGGGTATGCTGCGCAATTAAGCAGTGAAACAATAACAATAATTTTTTTAACAGCTTTTAATTTAACAGTTAAATCGTAAAATGATCAATTACTTAAGACATTTTAGCACAAATTGCAATTAGTGAAGTCTTCATAAAGATAATCAATTTATCGACTTGAGCTTAATGGACGCATGAAGCACATTGGAGACAAAGGCAACAAGCAGCTGCAACAAGCAGCAGCAGCACTTGAAGGGCTATTATGAATGTCTATCGATTTATTTGCAAGCAGATGCAAAGATAAAATACCGATTGATATGCATTAAAAATTAATTAAACTCAATAGCTCTCTGTGCCACTTCACTTCACTCCCCCTTCACCCACTCTCCAGCTTTCGTTTCGATTTAATCTATGCCAACGTGGCCCTTGAACGAATGAATGCAGCTGCGATTTGTGTGTGTGTGTTCAATGGGCAACAACAAAAATACAATTATAAGCTTAGAATGGCAAAAGCAACAGCAGGTTAGAGGTCAAACCTCGAATGGTGGGTTAATTGATTTTTTTAGCTTATGGCTAATAATTGCACTCAAGGTCGCGCGCGCCAGATGCCAATCGCTGTTTCGACGTCATTCGAGACAGTTGTTGGCCGCCGCCAGCTGGCCATCAAATTAGCCGGCGGCAGACAATGCACAAAACAAGGACAACGAAACTTGAAAATGTAAACAAGCGAAGGAAGCTTTGCTTTGAATTTGAATTAGGCGCGCGCAACAGCATCGGGCCGCAGCTGCAGTTCGCCATCTTTGTGCGAGCACTTCCGGTTGCTGCATGTGGCGCCCTCTGTGTCTCAGCAGCATCAGCAGCAGCTTTGTCCTGGAAGCTGTATAGCACAGCTTCCGGCTTCCAATAAAAGCTCGCCAACCGGACAAAATATGACAACATTTCATTTCTAACTATTCCGCAAGCTTGACAAAGTGAGAGAGAAAGTGAGAGAGCGCCAAATAATAACAGAGATGAATGTGAATAAGGAAGCTAAACTAACAAGGAACGTCTGGCAATGGCACACAGACGCACGGACGTCGGCATTGGCAACGCTCTCTCTCTCCCTCTCTCTCTCTCTCTCAGATTTTCAGTGTGTGTTTGAATTTAGCGAATGCCAAAAGCTTTTTTCATTGACGAAAAAAAGCGACAAAAGCCGCTGCTCAAACCCATCAAAAAAAAATTAAGGAAACTATCAAAAAGCTGCTGGAAAAGTCTGTGCGCTGCGCCAGCTGACCGCGCTGCGAAACTTCCAGCTTCTAGTCGGCTGTCAGCTGTGCAGCATCAAACAGAGAAGAGAATACATAGTATACAAAGCACACAAGAACGCTAAGGAACACGAAGAAGAAGAAGAACAATTAGAAGAAGAAGACGTGGCAGAAGAGCATGAGCAGAGCGCAAAACGAATCCGATTTCGATGGCGATGGCGATGGCGATGGCGATTGCCAAACGGGGCAATGTGTTAGAGCTTTTTTGTCGTGTGACGTTTGAGTTAGTAGCGCGCCGCCAGCAGCCGAAAGCAGATGACGAGACACGAGGCAGCAGCAGCAGCAGCAGCAGCATTTGTGGCAACATTGCAAACAGAGCAACAGAGCAGCCGAAACTCTTCGAACTGAAACCGAAACCGAAACGTCGAAAGCCAAAAACTGAAACTGAAAACGAAAACGAAAACGAACAAACCGAACTAGACCGAACCAAATCAAAACCTGAACACCGCAAAACCCAGGATACGCATTGCGTGCGTAAAACAAAATCAAAAAAAGAAAAAAAAAACAAAAACAACAAAGAAATAACCGCAAAATTAAGCGTACGTTAAAGCGCAGCGAAAACAGTTAGTAAAAACCAAAAAACAGCAAAAAATGAAAATAAGTGCGTCGTTTGTGTGTGTTTCAGTTCCGTTTCGTAACGGCTGCCGTTTCGTTGTTGCGTGCAAAAAACAACAAAAAAAAAAATAGTAGAAGAAGAAGCGAAAAAGTAAACCCAAACATTAAGCCTAACTGCCGCGGGCAACAAAACCAGTTAGCACCAAAAACTAACAATATATAATTTAAAAATATATTGAAATAATAATAAATTTATAAAATAATTAACTAACCTACTGATTCGCGTACATATCGAAACAAACAAAAACAAAAATTGTGTAAAGTGCAAAAGAATTTTTTTAAGCTATTTTTTTGTCACATTTTTTTTTATATTTGTTGTTGTTGTGGCGTGTGTTTGTGTGTTTGTGTGTGCGAAACACAAAAGCAAAGTAAATTTACGAAAAATTTATTTAAAAATCATGCGAAAAAGTTCAAGTTGAGATCAAATAAAATAGCTCAGCCTTGACATAATATATATATATATAAATATATATATAAATTAAGAAATGAACAAAAAAAAAAGACTATAGTAAATGTTGTTTGTTGCGTTTGTCGAATGATTTTGTGTGGCATGCCAAACATTTCAATATCAATCAAAGCGAAATGCGAAATGCGCAAAAATTTGTATTTATATAAACAACAAAAACAATAAAAAACAAGTGGTCGGGGGAGGTACAGGGAACCTTTTCTAGCTGCAGCAAGGCATTAGTACAAATGTGAAAACATATTGTTAAGCACACACACACACAGGCACACACATACACACACACACACACACACACACACACACATATACTTAGTAAGACTTAACCAATGGCCAAACAGCTGAGCCACAGGCAACGTCTTCAGCTTCTTCAACTTTTGCTACTTTATCATCATTATCATCATCATCATGATGTTGTTGTTGTTGTTGTTATTTCATCAAGCACACCTGCAAAACAAGAAGAAGAAGAAGCAAAAGCAGAAGATGAAGGAGAACAACAACTGGAAGAAACCAAACGTTTGCTGCTTATGCCTAGAACAAGCAACAACAACAACAAGCAACAACAACAACAACGCTTTAGGCGCTCATAAGCAACGCTTTTTTCGAGCATATCCTTCTTAAGGACGTTCCAAAGGCAATTTTCTGGCTGCTGCTGCTGCTGCAGCCGCTACTATCTCTGTGTGTGTGTGTGTGTGTAAGTGTCACACACTCTCTTCTTGCCTGCTTTCTCACACACGCGCTTTACCTCACTTTCTCTCTCCGTCTCTCTCTCTCCCTCTCTCTCTCTCTCTCTTTCTCTCATGCTTTGCTGCGGCATAAATGAATAGCCAAAAAGGGGGGGGGGGGGGGAAAGAAGAGGAAGGAAATATATATACATTTCGGTAGAAATCGCTGAAATCGAAAACCGCTTAAAAGTGCGCGTCAATCTAATAATTGGGAATCTGATTAAAATCAAATGGCAGGACACTCAAGGATACAAACGCCGCAACGCGAAAGCTGTTTGTTTGTTTGTGTGTGTGTGTTTGCTCCACATTTTACATGAAGGTTTATCACAATTTTCAGCTAGAAGTAGAAGAAGAAGACGACAGAGAGAGAGAGAGCGAAAGACAGAGAGAGGAGATGAAGACATGTTTGTTGTTTTGCACAGGATGTTTTTTATTCAAAGTTCATCATTAAAAACAGGAAAAGATGAAGCAACGGGAGTGAGCTTATTGTCGAAGCAAAAGAACGCGAGCTGTTGATATTGTTTTTTTTTTTTTTTTCTTCTTTCTTGCTAGATATTACATATTTTGCTGCTGCTGTCGTTGTAGTTGCTTCTCCACTTTCTTTCTTTGTTTTCTGCGTTCATTCTTGGCTGTAACAAGGTATTTAATGTCACCGAGTGTCAGAAAACTCTATGGGCTAAAAGTTGACACGAGAAAAGTAAAGTACAACAGCTTGAAGCAGCTTGAAGCGAAGTAAATTCTTGGAAATGATTTAGATTTCCTTCGCTTATTGTGTTGCTCGTTGTTGTTGTTGTTGTTGCTGTACGCACACTTTGTTGTCCTGTCATATCATATTGTAAATTAAATGGAATTGTGTTGAAAAGCTTCAGAGAGATGAAAAAAATAAATAGCAAAACGTTTTAATGAAATTTTCTTTAAAAAATCGGTCGAATTACTTAAAGAATTTTTATTAAAAAAAGAAAAAAATTCCTTAAAAATCGGTCGAATAACCTTAATATTATTTATAACTTTGAAAAATATTCATGATGTTGAGCTTATCTAGTTTTTGAACAAAATTTAATTGAAAAACATTCATAAAGTACATAAAGAAAGGACAATTCAATATTATAGGGTTCTTCATAGCTTCAAGCTTTTTGGTTTGTCATCAAATTTTTTATTTTATTTTTTTATATATGATTATTTATTCAATAAACAAGCTTTTTGCCTTAATCTAGTTTTACATATACAATTTGACGAAAAATCAATCCACCGGCGCTTGGATTGCCGCAAAGTTGTTAGCCAAAAGCATTGACATAATTATTAAGTCTGTTATTATATCGAATCACATTTCTTTTTCTATTTTTTTACAAAAACTTTTCAATTCCAGTTTGTTATTTAAGTTTTGATGGACAGGAAATCGTTCGTTTCAATGCCCTTACTTCTCAAATCGAATTTCTTATTCATTTAATTATTCAATAAAGCTAAATTGCTTCTGCTTCTCTCCCTCGGTTATTAAATTCGAATGATCGAATCAACTTTGTGTGTGTATCAGCTTTCGACTTCTTTTGATTGTGAATCTCTGACTTTTAATTTGGTTTATTCGTTGTGTTATTTGGTGCAATTAAATGCTGTAAGAATTTGATGCCTTATTCGATTTGACATTGGAGTGTTCAATTAAGTTAACACAAACACACACACACAGACACAGACACTGACAATACATATATATAGACGGCACGTGGAGTAAGCTGACCTTAACATACTGACATACGAACGAACGAATAGAGACACAAATTGATGGACGACATTTTATAGATAGTTGCTGCTGCACCCGCTTGGCACATCAATGTCCTAACTTTCAAACTGTTGCTGCGCTACGCACACACACACAGAGTTGATGCTGTTGCACACACACGCACACACACACTCGCCGCTAATCGAAATTGATTAAGAGCCTCTGAATGCAGTTAGTTTATCAATCAATTTACAGCAACAATTGATGGCCAACAGGCTGCACACAATTCCCTTTAGATTATCCGTTCGACCAGCAGCAGCCGCAGCACAGCAGCATCAGCAATTCCTAGAATAATTCAGCTCTTTGTTATCAACACGACAAAACCTATTCTACGTATGACATCCTAGCCAAGGATATATGATGGGAACTGATGCTGCCATAGTTCTAGTCGATTTGTATGTACTTTTTATGATTTTTTTTTGCGTTTCTTCATTCTTTTTTGTTACGTTTTTCATATGTTTGCCAATTATTTTTATACTTCGTTTGTTTTGTGATCCAAAAATAATCAAATATTACGTATACGCATATTCAATTCATTCAAATTCACTCAATAAGTCTCGCTAAAAATAGTTTTCGTTCTATTTTTAAATGTGTACAAATAACGTATACGTAATTATTACACAGCTCATTGATTTGAATCGATATGTAAATATCACGCATACGAAATGTTGGCTGTTTGTTGAACTTACATAATTATTGCATAAAAATAACGTATACGTTGTGTTAACAGCTGCTGCACGCTATTTGATTTAATCTTCGTTTTTTTTCTTATATAAGTTATTTTTATTATAATTTTTTATAAATTGATTTTTTTTTTTTATTTATTAATTTCCCCCACTTTTCTTTAACCAATTGTCAGTTACAAACTATGAATTGAGTGTATGTTTATTGATGCTTGTGACAGGTATTCCATACTTACACACACACACACACATGTAATACAGTAACAAACTGAACATTTTACTATTTAATCGTTTTTACTTTGATAATCTTTACTTTTATACTCGAAGATATTTTTTTTTAAGAGAATCTTAAAGTCAAATTAACTAGAATCTTAAATAGTAATGCGTTGAGGATTTATCGTTTCGTTCCATTAATATTTTTTAATCGGAAATTTGTTAGGTTTAAGTGTGCAGTATCCAAAATTTTATTATTTTTATAACAAAAATTTCTTCTGATTTATTTATCTTCTATAAGTTTTAAAATCTTATTTTTTTGCAATTCCAATTTTAAGTTAAGTTCCAGCGGAAAAGATGAGAAAAATTCTAAAGAACTGGCAATGTAGCCTTATATATATTATTGCTGTACATACTTTTTACAATCTGATGCTGTTGTAAATAACAAAGTGTGAAGGCAACTCTGGCATAGGCCATATAAAACGCGTGACAGGACAAAAAAGGCCAAGCAGAAGGTGGTTCAGTTTCTGTTCTGTTCTGTTTAGTTCTTGTTGCTGGTTTTATGCGCTTGGCTTGACTCGAGAAGCAAGTAGACAAAAGTGACAAAAAAAATAAAAAATAAAAGGAAGAAAAGAACAAAAAATAAATCTAGACAAAGTGCAGAATGGACATCCCAAAGGGTCGTCCGTCGGTACATGGGGTCGTAACGAGCTGACAGTTTGGATTGGTTAGGATTGGTTAGGGATTCGAAAAACTGCAGCTTAAACAAAAACGAAAGAAACAAAGAGAGAAGCAAGAAAGCTGCTCAATAGTACTTGAAAACTTTAAAAAAAAAAAAAACACAGTTGTTATTGCCGTTTAAAGATGCCGCATTTTGTATTTCTTATTTAGAGCTGTCGTATGTACCTACATACAGTTGAGAAGCAGCATGCGAATAGCCAGAGACGACAATAAACGTAGCTGCAAAAGCCAATGCCAATACGTATGTGTGTGTGTGTGTGTATGTGTGTCATACGCATAAAATACACACACACACTTACAGAGAGACAGTGAAGCAACGCAGGGCGCGACTTTTGGGCCATGTGCGTTTCTGGTCGTCCTTTTTGGCATGTATTCGCCATGCTTCTACGGCTGCTGCTGCTGCTGCTGCTGCTGCTGCTGCTGTTTCGTAGTCCGTGGTGTATTAAATGTTGAATTTGTGTGCGTGTACTGCATAAATCCGCCAACAAGTTTCCCATTGTGCATGGGTCCCACCACCCAACAACAACAACAACAACGACAACAAGCCAGGAAGCTTCCAACCCCATCTCTATCTCTGTCTCTCACTTTGCCCATTTTGCCGTTGCCGTTGCCGTTGCCATTGCCTTTGCCTTTGTTGTGGCTGCTCTCACTCAGCTCGCTCTCTCGCTCGTTCGCTCTCTAACTGTTTTAAGTGCGCTCTCGCACATATTTGGTACTTTGGTACACTGAATATGTGTTGTTGTTGTTGTTGTTTTTGGCGCGCTGAGAGAACTGCGAGTTGGGACTTGCTTAATATCTGTGTATGTATGTACATATGTATGCACGAGAATGTGTTGTATGTGTGTTAGTTTGTTTTTTGTTTTTTTTTTTGTCTTTTACAACGGCAGCTAAGCGCTGACACGCTTCAATTTCTCGCCACACCAACACACACACACATACACTTACACACATATATACTAGATATATTTTCAGTGTACGCTTTTTTCGCTTTACGTTTTGTTATCGCTTGTTGCCATTGCCTGCGTTTTCGCTTTAGCGTTTTTCTGCTGCGGTGTCGGCAACGGCGGCGGCTGCGGCTGCCTTCCTTTTCTACTTCTTCTTCTTCTTCGTTTTCTACTAGTACTACTAGCACTCCAGCTAGCAATCTCTCCTCAGTGTGTGTGTGTGTGTGTGTTAACTGCTTGTTATATTACTGCTTGTTTAATATTTTTTTTTTTTCGTTCGCTGGTTAAAAAAAACTCTTCTTCTTCGTGTACTTTTGCTGTGGCTCGCTAGGGCATTTATTTATTTGTTTAATATTTCTTTTGTTTGTCTTTGTCACTGCTTCTGTTGTTGTTGTTGTTGTCGTTGTTGGCGGTGCGTGTGTGTTTCAATTTCATTTCGTTCCGCTGCGTTTTGGTTCGCTTAACGCACGTTTCACTTGCTTCTAAATGTTTATTATTACATATATGTATAAATACATATTTAATATGCATAATAATTCTTAAAAATAAAATTTAACGATTAAAAAAATGTGTTGAAAAATGTTTGAACTTAATTAAATGTACTTAATTAAATGTACTATTGAATTAAACCAAATTCCACAAAAAAACAAAACAAAGTGCCATAAATCTTCATAAAAGTAACAATATTTTTTTTTTGTTAAAATTTATAGCAGGCTAATGTGTTGTTAATGTGTGCTTGTGTTGGTGTGTGTGTGTGTGTGTGTGTGTAAGAGAATCTTTACCTGTGCGGCAGATTCTTGTGCTCTCCCTTTCACTCGCCTCGTTCGTTTGTGCTCTATCTCTTTCTTTTACCATCTTACTCTCTCTTTCACACAATTTTTCACTCTCTATCTCTCTATGTGTCTTGTGTGCCAGATGCCTGGCCCCAAAAAGTTCAAGGTTGTCCGGTTTAGTGCATGAAATGGAACAAACGCCAAAACGCGACAACAACAAAAATAAGCCAAAGCGCGCCAAAAACAAAAAAAAATCAAATAAAAAAACTTTACTGCAGCAAAGCCCACAAAGCCCCCCGCTCGCCACTATAAAACAATAAAAGGGGCAAAAAGTAATGCAACTTCAAATCAACTGCAATAATTAAACGCGAGAGTAAAGAACACAAAAAACAGCAGCAGCAGCAGCAGCAACATCTGCTGCAGAGAGAGAGATTGACACCGAATATATGTGTGTGTGTATGTGTGTGTGTGTGCGGCAAAAACGACAACGTACGGAGTCGCTGCTGAAAATCAATAGGCAAAGGACATGGGAAATTTATAGGCTTTCTCTCGCTTGAACAACAACAACAACAACAACAACAATAATAACAATATGAATTTGTTGTGCCTATTTTATGTTTCAAAACAACATACATGTGTGTGTGTGTGTGCGTGTGTGTGCGTGTGTGTGCTGCGCCTAAAAGCGGAAATTAACATTTTCACTTGCTGTTTCCGGTTGCCACAACACGAAACGACACGACAGGACACGACATAACTTGCTTTCCGCATCAAATTGGCCATTTTGTTAATGTGTGACTGTGTGTGTGTGTGTGGTATATGTGTTTTGTGTGTATATAATGTTAGCATTATGCATAATCATCGAAATCGATTCGATTTTATTTATAAAAATCAATGAAAATAGAAAGCAGGAAATCTCAAAAAAAAAGTTTTTAATAATGAGACAAAGTGCCGAAGACGACAGATAGCAGCGAACAATGCAATTGCTGCTGCAACAACAACAACAACAACAACAACATCAACATGTGACAAACAACAACAACAAAACCAACAATGCCAAATCGCTAATCAAAAGCAGCTCAAATAGCAACAACAACAACTGTAACTATAACTGTAACAACAACAACAACAACAACAACAAAACACTGTGCAACAACAAATCAATAAACAGTCCTCTCAAATCAAAATTTTAAAATCAACAACAACAACAACAACTTCAAAAACACGCCTTTCGATTCATGCAACAATTGGCAACTAAATGCTAACAACAACAACAACAATTAATGCGAGCGTCTTAATGGCAACGCCCAAAAGTATGCAACGCTTTGTTGGCCACCCAAAGGAGCAAAGGAGCAACAGCAACAACAACAACAACAACATTTGCAAATAGCAGTAAAACGTGTGGCACACAACAAGGTGGAGCAAGCGGGTGGCGCCACTCGAGGCGAGTCGTGGAGTCGCAAAGAGAAAACAGAAACCGGAGCGACAGGCGAGACAGGCGAGTTAGGCGAGTTAGGCGGGTCAGGCGCGACAGGCGGGTCGTCGGCAGTAGAGTCGACAGTTGGAAAATTAACTGGAGCTGGAGCTGGAGCTGTATTAGTTTGACGAGCAGCGAGCGCTAAACGTTGGCGCATTTACAAATTCAAACAACTTGCGCGCCATCAACCATTTCCCGCATCGATTTCATTGAGAGATGGGGCCTAACGCCAGTTCTACGGCCGCGACAGGAGCAACCCCTAAGCGGTGAAAATCTATCCAGCGCCTCGCCCCCTCTTCTGCGCGATAGGTAACTGTAGTAAAACGTATTCACTTAACTAACACACACACACACACACACTAACACAAACAGACCTTTTGCCCTTTTTCGTAAACCATATTTGACCCTTCTAACCCCCCGCCTCTAAGGACAAATGAAAGTTCCTGCGGCGAGGTTAATGTACTAATACATTGCTTATGAATGAATAAGTATCAAAGGGGAAATGTAGGCCAAATGACAATACGCTCATGTCCCCAAAAAATTTCAATTCCAAAATGAATTTCAATTAGTTTGCATGATATGCAAATAAATACAAAAAAAAAAAAAAAACAAAAAAAAATATCTAAACTATATTGAAAAGTTGAGGATGAGGAAAGTTTGAAAAGTTGCAAATTGGGAAAAACCATCATGATATATTTAGTTGCATGAGAATGCCATTTTTAATGATTTTACTAGAGATATTTTTGGTTAAAGCAGAGAATATCTATAACTTAAAATGAAACTATTTGATTCAAGTTAATCTTTCTAAGGCTCAGATACCTTATGCTTGTGTTGTTCAACTTAAATCATCTTTGTTCCTCTCGCTCTTTAAGAAACCTTAAACTATTGCTCAATTGTTGACCAATAATAAAAAGATTTCGATTCAAGCAAATCACAAAATCCTATAAATTGTTCAATAGATTTTTATTGCTTCTCTTTGCTGCGACAGCATAAAAATAAATCAGCTTGCATTTGTCCACTTCTATTTAGCTATTTATAAAATCAATACAAAAAAATATATATATATAGAAAACAAAAAAAAGAGAAATATAAAGTGTGGGCGGCATTTAAATAAAACTATGAATAGTAATGTAAATGAATTCAAGGGAAAATTGTCCAAAAACGATTCAATTGATTCGAATGCAATGAAAATAAATAAAAAATTGTTTGAATGAATTAAAATGAAAAAAGCCAAATAAAGTCAATCAAATATTTGCAGCAATAAATTAAAATTAAAAAAAAAAGCCAAAATTTAAAAAACTCACAAACAAATTCTTATTCTAAAATGACCTAAATATAATCCCCAAATACATATATGTAAAACAGTTTATATAAATGATTTTTATTTAAATTTTTGTGTTTTTTTTTCGTTGCCCTTAGAATGCGATGAGAGAGTAGCGATAGGGTTGCGCCAAATTGCATTGCATAGCGACAGGCGCTGTGGCACTGGCATTTTGTGCCCTCTACAATTTATTTTATAAATGTATGCGTAGCTTTCTCTTCTCTGTGTGTGTGTGACCTGCTATGACTATGCAGGCGCGAAAAACAAAGCGTTGCAATGGCATTAAGGGTAGTGTAAAGGGGTGGTTGAGGGAGGGGTTGAGTGTAAAGTGTTGTCCTAGCACACACAAGTTGCACATGTCAACTTCACAGCGCATCTGACAATGGCATATACATACTATAAACATGCATATATATATGTGCAGATATATGCGCAGATCTGTAGCAAATTGCTGCTCAATTGGCCAACATCGTGTTAAGACTTTAAGTCACAATTTACATATTTGATATTATTTAGCAAAAACCTCGAAGAAGCTCGCACAAGAAGCTTTTAATATTGTTGTATTTTAATATTGACAAAGTTCGGATTAAAGTTCGAACGAAAAAGCGTAAATATTTTGCGAAAAACAAGACAAAGGCCAATTTGCTGGCTGTTTGGCCATGTGGCGTATGCGCAATATGCCATCAATGACATTGACAGCAGCAGCAGCAGCAACAACAACAGCTGTTTACAGTCAACACTGACAATAACAACAACAACTTACGGGCGGGTGGGGGTGTAGAGGGAGAGCAAAGGGGTATGGGAAAAACGCTCATCATAATAAAAATTTCGTCTTTTTTTTTTTGGTTTCTGCATTGCAGACACACAAATAATCATTGACACAATATGCCCGATTCGAGAATCGACATCCGTTTGACATTGATAATGAGATGAGTGTGTGTGTGTGTGTGTGTGTGTGTGTGTGCTATGGAACACTTGGCTTGAAGTGCAAATAAACTATTGAAACCCCGTACACACAGAGACGAACGCTGATTGAAGCGACAGCTAAATTGCTTACGACTTTCACTTAATCCCAAACAATTCAAACAACTTTTCTCGTCTTTGCACCACAAGTCGAACACTTGCCACACATTTTAACTTGCAACTTGACTTTTCAACCTCTTTGTGTGCATGTGTGTGTGTGTGTGTGTGCATTTCTTTTGTTTTGTTTTGGTTTTGGTTTTTATTTTTTTTTTGTTCTCGCCGCTTTGGCTGTCATTGTTCTTGACTTTTGATCCTTTGCCTAGGCAGGGCGACAGGCGTCAGGCGTCAGGCGACAAGGCAACGTCAACGTCAGCAACATGAACGAAACAACAAAAGGCAGTTCTTTGCTACTAACAATGCCACAATGCCACACACACACACACACACACACATGTTTGGGGCGGTGTCTACTGCTGTTTGCTGTTGTTGGTTTCGTGGTGCTTTGTGTTGTTACTTTTATTATTATTATTATTATAGTATGCCCAGAGCGCGCGCACCACCACCATCACCATTGACTTGACTATATTAAGCATTTATCTATCTTTCTACCAACAACAACAACAACAACAGCAACAACTAGAACTACTACTTGCCACCCGGCTGCTTGGTGGCATTAAAATGCACACCGCATGTCCGGTCATAATGAGAACTTGGCAGTAAAGCCATCAGAGCCAATTCACCCCCATTGTTGTCGTATCAATTCTATTAAATGTGCCACACATTGTTGCCAGTTGATCCGTCCATTCAGCTCGTTAAATCCCAAATCAAATAAAACCTATTAAATACTAGAAGAACAAAATATAGATTTAGAAGTTTTTCGAAAAACTTTTCAACAAAATACAAGTAAAATAAAAGTAAAATCTTCAGCAAAAAAACATACTTCATTAAAAAATCGATAATGAAAGTACTTAAATCATAATGAACGATTGCAGTTGCAGTACAAACGGAATTTGTATTCCATGCAACATGCAACTTGTGCGTTTATTGCATTAAAAGTTAATTTTCTTTCGAAAAATTGGTTCATTCAATGCTGCCGCGATAATCGTTTGACCGTTAAGTGCAATCGCTTATCGGTTTATCAGAGCGAGAGGGATCGAGAGACGGCTCGAAAATATTGAACCATCAATCCAATTAGCCATTTTCATTCGGGCGCACTGCAATCACGTACTGCACTTAAGCATCTGCCACTGCAACAGTGGCAACAAAAAAATATATAAAATAAAATTTCGCAAAAGCAATGGCAACTGCCACTGCCACTGCGACTGCGACTGTAGTTACATCACTTAAGTGAATTCGTGAAGTTTTTGCCGAAAAGCAAACAAAAAATGTAAAAGAGAAAGACAGCAAAAAGAAAAAAAGGACATCTACTGCACACTTGGACACGCTTCACTCGAGGTAGAGATACTAGTCGTGCTTGTTGCAAAGTTGCTATTCGCCTTTCAACTTTGCAACTGCCACGTTTTGCAAATGACGCGTCCTTTGCAAATTGTGCGCTTAACTGCCAAGCATACCCTGCAATTTTCAAATTCAAAGTGTTTTTGAGTTGAGTTTAAAAAGTAATCTAAAGTATTATTATTCATCACCATAAAGTTAAACATATTTCTATTGAAAAATCCTCTTTTTCTTAAGTAAATTTGCAAAAATTAGGTATTATTCAGTCAAACTTCCATATATCGAATCACAAATAATCTATTCTAGAGAAAAATCAACAAATATGCTAGATTTTGGAAATATAGTAATCTTCTTTATACGAAAGATCGTTATACAAAAAATCCACAAAAAAAAAAAAAAAAAAAAAAAAACACCTCCATTGACCAAATATTATATACTATGAAGCAGGCTACCACTAACATGGACCTAAACTGCATAAGCACAATGTTATACTTATAAAGATCTGTTAAGAAACGGATGTTAAGTCAGTCGTAGTGTGAGATTAAGAGAGATCAGACGTGTCCGAGTGTCCCAGTAGAGCAATAAATAAACTCTTTCATTCTGATCGCTTTGACTTTTTATAGACCCAGTATAGAGTATCCACTAGTCATGAATTTACATACAGAAATTCTTTAATTCGTTGCTTGTTTTTCTTTAGTTTGGTTTGGAATTTGTTGCTGTTTGGATAATAAACGAGCTGGGCTAAAGGTTCAAACAAGGCGGCACAGCGGAACGCATTTAAAATGCCTGACGTGCTCGGGGACTTGCACTTACACATACTTCCACACTTCAATCTTACCCTGCCCACCCAACCTACCCTTAACAAACTGTCCGCACACAATCACAATAGCAACAAGCGTCGCGTCGCTTGCATGTTGGCCATGCCACCAGCCGCACAATTTTAAGAATTGCTGCCAAAAATATAACAGCAGCGGCAACACAAATTGTGCACGCAAATTTGCGCTGGCCAAGGTCAAACCAGGCATAGCGTAGGCAGGGGGTAAAAGAAAGAGGTGTTGGGTATGATGGTAGAGGTGTGTTGTGTTTGGGAACTGAGGCCAAGTGCTGGCTGATGTTGATGCAAGTTGAAGCTTTAAAACGGATTTGCATAATTCGCCGTCTGTTTTTTTGTTTTTTTTGTTTTTTGTTTTTTGGTCATGATTCTGTTGCCGCCTGGCCTGGGCAACACGATTGATTGCAACGCTGCTGTCTTCAGCACCTGCCTTTCTCTTTCTCTTTCCCTTTCTCTCTCTGCCTTTCTGTCTGTTTGGATCTATCTGGGTGCCACAGTGCCACAAACTGGCAACTTGAACTCCCAACTTTCCGTTTCCGTGCTTTTGTATATACTTTTTGGTATTTTTTGAATTCCCACACATGCAACGAAATAAATTCATGTCTACACTGAAAAAAACATACATTACTAACAATTGTTAAAGGTTTAAGTTCAAGTGGAAAATACTTTAACAATAATAATTATGTTTGTTTCAAGTTCAAATACTTTTGAATATTTAATAATCTTTTTTTTTTTGTGATCATCGAAGCGTGTTCAACTTTTTTGCGCTCAGTGGAACGTCAAAGGTTATAGTATAGTATATTTTTTTTTGTTTTCATTGCTATCTGCAGTTGCTTGAATGCCACACGTGACGTCAGCGTTCGCTACTTCCTGCTTTCTACTTCCTGCCTGCCGCTGGCGTTACTCATATAAATTAAGTTGAACATTTAATGAACGCTTTCTTTCACACCCTCTCTCTCTCTCTCTCTCTCTCTCTCTCTCTCTCTAAAGACCGCTTGGTCAGCAAAAAAACTGAATTGAAACTTGGCAAAACAAGAGCAAATTGCAAAGATTATATCTTTGGCAGTTGTTAATAATAGTTTTTATTGAGTTGCCATTGAGCAAAAGTGGAATTCAATTTAAATTTTCGATTTTTTAGCCTTAAAACTTTAAAGACAAAAACGATAAACTTGTATTTAACTTTGAATCCCAAACAAGAGAATAATATCCGCATGGCTGATTGAAGTTTTGATCCTTAAAAGTCAAATTAGTTTATGTTCTTCCACCAACTATCATAACTTAAGTCACTTTTAAGGCGTTATAGATTTTCCTATATATTAAACATTTCCCATTCCTTGACGATAACTTAAAGATTCATAAATTGCAATATCTCATTCAATTTTATCTGACTAAACATATTTTTTTTGAGTTAAGAGTGTTATTTGCTTGCCCCTTGGCGTATGCAATGGAATTTTAAATAGCTTTTGTCCCCGCAATTAGTCTTCCTCTTTTGCTAGTACTTCATTTATTGCCATTCACTGCAAGTTTTTTATTGTCAGCACATTTGATTAACGGCCATTGCAGACAAACGCACACACACACACACACATACGCACACACTTGATTAAGTTGATGCGCCAGCTCAAGGCTCTCTTGGGAATAAGTTGGCCAAATTGATGTCACGTACTTATTTGGCTCGCGACTCTTTGCTGTTGCAAGTACTGCCTGCTGCTACTGCTGCTGCTGCATTTGCATTGAATTTTTCTTCGTTTTTTTTTCTGTGCTTTTATGGTATTAATTGGCCCCACAGCAGCAGCTGCTGAAAAGGAAACAGAACGTGCCGCAGCATAAGAAATAAGCACATCATGCACATTTCATACCCTTTTTTTTCAAAAGACGTGCACTATAAATAGAAAGAGAGTCCACTGCAAAATAGTATGAACGTGTCGCGTCGTGTCGAACAACCAAGCCAGATACAAGACACAAAACGTTGCCTTGACCGGCCTGCATTCAAACACAAACACACAGAGAATGAGAGAGAGAGAGAGAGAGAGAGAGAATGAGATGTCTCAAGGGAGAAGGCAGAAGGGTAGATACTATAACCAAGATGTTGGTCATAAGATTTATGAGCTGTGATTTTGTATTTGTGTTTTTTTTTTTTTTGTAAGCTCAGCAGGCGACCTGCTTTGATTGAGGCCCAAAACATCGCATTGAACTTCAGCAGCAGCAGCAGTAGCAAAACCAGCTTATGTTATGCCCCTGCGACCAACAACAACAACAACTGCAACTGCAACAGCAACAACAACGAATGCAAATACGAATACCAGTTCAAAAAGTGAGTGGCAAAAGTGACAGAAGCAGAAGCAGAAGAAGAACGAAGAAACGATGCAAAATAAGTTTGCGTTTTGTCCGTGTTTAGCCCCGGTCTTTGTATATAGGTCGCAAAAGGCGATGTACTATGCTTGCAGAATGACGTCACAGCCGTGCCGCTGACCTATATACATGCACAAAAACACACACAGAGTGACAGAGTATAGTGCGAGCGAGAAAGCAATAGCTGCAGTTGCATTTAGCGTTGGGCTTGAATGTGCGGCATTTACCTATGCATAAAAAAAGCAGGCCGCCTAACAAGTACTCGCTTATGCTAGTGTGTGTGTGTGTGTGTGTGTGTGTCAATGAAAAACAAGCAAACACAAACACACATACACAAGTGTGTGTGTGTGTGTTGTGTTGGCATTTTGCATAAAACTTCAATTGTTTGTTGACATTTTTGATGCTTAAACTGGCCGCAACTGAATATGAATGGATAATTATCCATAAGCATAAGCATGGCTTACGTCATGTTGCACATGCAACATACTGCTACTACAACTACATATATGCCTCAACCTAAGTCAGTCAAACAATTTGGCATTTAAATAATGCACAAATGCATTTCGTTGCCACAACGCCTCCTCCCACCCGCCCCGCTAACCACAGCCTCCCGCTCATTCAAATTCGTGTTTGCAAGTCGATGCAAGTCAATTACAGCAATTATGTGTGGCCAAAAAAAATATATACATATATATATTTATCGATTCGAAGATAGAAAGCGACGCTTTGCTTGATTGTTGCAATTGCCGAGTGAAATTTGAAACCTTGTTGGCCCCGCCTGCGGTGCACTTACACGCTTAATTAAATGCCCAGGCGCCCAAAAAAGTAGGCAAGCTGCCATGCAACAACGCCTCTCAAAAGGCAACAACAACAAAAAAGCCAAACAATATTAAAAGCAAGGGTCTACTCGACGGTTTGATGCTCTGTAACAGCATTGGGAAATATTATAGAAAGAAAAAACACCCATTTAAATATAAAAGCAAATGCAATACTGAAAGTTAATCGATAATATATCGATAACCCAAATTTATTGAACGATTGGACGTCAAGAAGACCAATCCAATACCCAAAAATTGGTAATATTTTATATGTTTGTAAAAATTCTACATTTAATAAATCGAAAATAATATTTATAATGGGATAAAGCAGTTATATTGGTCAGATTTGATTATAACTGAAATTCGCTTAAACACAATTTTCTTTATATTTGCCAAACCAAAAACTTTCACAATTTACATAGTTAAGCTTTGTGTTAGATCCATGTTGAAATGTGTCAGCAGTTGACAGTTGCAGATGTTTCCCTGCCTTTTCCCTCTTTGCCTGTTGCATAAATTACACCAACCCACTGAAACCTCTTCAGCTTGGCAGGGTATTTTGAAACTTATATATATATAGAAAAGAAAAGAAAAGCAAAAAAAACAACCAGCTGTATTTTGTTGGCAAACATCAGCGATATGCTTTTTGGCTGGGCATTTTTTGGGCACATTGCCAGAGCGGTGGTGGCGAATGCCACTCGTTCTTGCTTCATATGCAACGTGTGAGTGGCATACGTACATATGTAAGTGTGTGTGTGTGTGTGTGTGCGTTCAAGTGTTATCTATGTGATTGCAATACAATTTCAATTACATGTGTAAACATTTATTGCTTTCCTGTGTTTGTCTGGCGTGGGGGCAGAAACAAAGTAAAATAATAAAAAAAAAAGAATTGAAAACAGAGAAAAGAAATTCAACCACTTGGCCGCTAGTTGAATGCGCATTTAATGGCTTTGAATGGGTTGAATGTGGAATACCTATGTAGCTACCTAAACCTAAATTCTAAAGCATAAATACTAAATGGTAAATATTAAATATCAATTACAGTTGAGCATTTGATTTGATTGCTGCATATTGTAGTATATTGCATTGCATACGAAATTGATGTTAAATAAATTCCAAATTCGAACAGTTTATTTTAAGGTATTCTTATGTGCCGAATAAGGCGGTTCGTTGATGTATTCAAATATTTATTCAATTAAAAGCCTTTTATGAATTTTGAACATTGAACTTTAAGCATTAAATTTGAACTAAAGAACTTCAATTAAACTTACGGTATTAAAATTTACAAATTAACAAAATACTTATGTATCGAAAGGCATGTGAAATGTATGCAATTAATTTGAGAATGAAAAAAAAATTGTTTATAAAAAATACGTATTCATATTTAATAATACTTTGGCTTGTTTCTAATCTATGACTGAATTTTTTTAAATTATTTTCACAGGTCTTTGCCCAAATTGAGCAGTCAAGACGAAGAAGGGGGGGCTGGTCATGGCTTTGGTGGCGGACCACAACACTTTGAACCCATTCCTCACGATCATGATTTCTGCGAGAGAGTCGTTATAAATGTAAGTAACGAATTGTTATTAGAAATAGTTGTTAATTTAATATACATATATGAAATGTCTGTCAAAATAGGTAAGCGGGTTAAGGTTTGAAACACAACTAAGAACGCTAAATCAATTCCCGGACACACTGCTTGGGGATCCAGCTCGGAGATTACGGTACTTTGACCCGCTTAGAAATGAATATTTTTTTGACCGTAGTCGTCCGAGCTTCGATGCGATTTTATACTATTATCAAAGTGGTAAGTTGACCTACGTAAAACAAAAATTATATAAACTAAATTAATAGCAAAAAAAAAAAAACAAATTTCATATCGAAACAACAAATTTTTTGATTTACAGGTGGCCGACTACGGAGACCGGTCAATGTCCCTTTAGACGTATTTAGTGAAGAAATAAAATTTTATGAATTAGGTGATCAAGCAATTAATAAATTCAGGTAAGCCACATTAACAAAAATCATAATAATCATAATAATACAGAAAAAAAATTATACACAATTATACAAATAGATTTTAAATTGAGAAAATCTTAACTTTAAATAAACCTAAGCAATTTTGATTACTAAGTTTAGTTTCCAACGACATTTGAAACATGTTTAACGAAAGATTTAATTGGCTTTTACAATCTGTAAAAATAAAGTCCTTGAAACCTAACTTAATATATATTAGGTACTTAGAAGGAAGTTATAAAAAAAAAAACATTTAAGAAACCCAAAACAATATTAATTTCAAGCGGAAAACATGTATTTGACATTAAGTGCAACATTGTTGTAGTAGATGTGTCAAATGAAACTTGATGGGAAAATCGTTTCGGGTTTTTGGTTTTAAACGAAAATGCCTTAAAAGCTTTTGTAACTCTGTGTGAAAGAATTCCGAGTGCTCGTCTAATCCTACTATGTCTTGACACAGATAATAGCCACAAAATGTGATAATCCTTTGAGTGTTCCACGAAAAAGCAAACAATGCACACACACACACACACACACACATAGGCTCATACTATTGTTGTTTAGAATTTACATATGTTGTTATTGACTCTGTGGTTGTTCGTTCAGTCCATTGACTACATTCATTGAGCGTTACGCATGTTTTGTGTGTTTTTCATTCGAATTGAATGCAACCTAAAACAATAGGAAACATCACACAAAAGGAACACACACACACTCAACAGACAAAGACAATAACGAAAACGAAAACAAAACGAGAACGAGAACGAGAGAAATTGAAAGCTGTTGTCGATTTCACTTGTTAATCACTTGACCATCAGCTTAAAATTTTGTTCGTACGAAATGGGTGGGCTTGGCCGTGGAACTGTGCCAGCCAATAAGAGCGAGGGAGATAGACGATAGAAAGAGTGCAACAAAACAAAGCCAAACAAATAAGTGGAAATGAATAATAACAACAACAACAAAAAGAAAGGGGCAAAGTGCAATCAGAAACAGTTTATACACTACTCGTTAACACTCGAATTGCGCAGCATTTTATATCCTTATGCTATGGGTTTTTGATTAATTAATTTTCAAGCTGCCAAACCGAATCGTTTTCAGCTTCAACACACACACACACACTCATACACACTATTTAAAAATAGCCTTTAAACAAATTATAACTTAACTTTTCTCTCCTTTATTTCTGCGCAGAGAGGATGAAGGCTTTATTAAAGAGGAAGAAAGACCATTACCGGATAATGAGAAACAAAGAAAAGTCTGGCTGCTCTTTGAGTACCCAGAGAGCTCGCAAGCCGCCAGAGTTGTAGCCATAATTAGTGTATTTGTTATATTGCTATCAATTGTTATATTTTGTCTAGAAACATTACCCGAATTTAAGCATTACAAGGTGCGTACTTTTTTCTCAATTCCTATTTAAAAAAAAAAAAAATAAAATTCCAAGCTCAACTCGAATTATTCGCTTTTTTACCTAATCTCCTTGCAGGTGTTCAATACAACAACAAATGGCACAAAAATCGAGGAAGACGAGGTGCCTGACATCACAGATCCTTTCTTCCTTATAGAAACGTTATGTATTATTTGGTTTACATTTGAACTAACTGTCAGGTATGAATCCAATTACAATCTCTCAAAAGCTCAAAAACACACACACACACACACATTCTCTCCTTGTTTTTGTTATTTTAAGATAGGATATTACAATTAGTTAAGATACTTTTAATTTTCCATCAATTTTTTACTTAGAAACATCTCTTCTCATCAACGTTTAAGTAAAAAATTAAATGAAATATGTTAAATTGATATTATTCCAAACAGATTTGAATTCTACTTGAATGAAAGGCGTTTAGGTTATAAAACAATTACTTTTGATATTAGGCAGATCGGTTAGTTGTGTATCTTGACTCTATATACTTACATATATTGTTTATACATACTCATACATACAGACAACATACATATATATCTCTTGTTATCACTTAGTTTGTAATGATTCTATAATTGATAGAAATTGTTGATATCTATATATATGCAATATTTGTACGTTTTTCTTTTTTGCTCTTTCTTTTCTTTCTACTATCTCTTAATCGACTTTCTTGCTCTATCTCTTTCTCTCTCCCCCCCACGTCGATGCGTTCATATTTTTTTTTTACTTAACTCGCGTATTTCGCACTCATACTCTCTCGCTCTCTCTCTTTCTCTCAATCTTTCGCTACTTTACCTTTCACTCTCTGTGACATCGCGTTCTATTTTTTTTTATTTATTTTTTTTTTATTTTGTTATTTTGTTGTTGCGCCCGAGCAGGTTCCTCGCATGTCCGAACAAATTAAATTTCTGCAGGGATGTCATGAATGTTATCGACATAATCGCCATCATTCCGTACTTTATAACACTAGCGACTGTCGTTGCCGAAGAGGAGGATACGTTAAATCTTCCAAAAGCGCCAGTCAGTCCACAGGTATGAAATTTTTGTTTGGCCAAAACTGCAATGCTAAATCACACAAACAAACACACACACACACACATGCACGCACGCACAACCAAATACACACACACACACACACACGCACACAAACATGTACATTGTATTTTATGAAATACAAACAACAGAAAAATGATATTATACTAAGAATAATGTTCGCGTTGTTTGGTTTTGTTTATACTATTAGTAAAAAACTAAATTGTTGAATCAAAATTTGCCTGCATTAAACTTTATGATTTGAGATTCAAATATATATGTATATATTTGTATATAGATGTGCAAACTTGAATTGAGACAAACATTGAACAAAGTTGCATTCGTACATATATCAATATATATATATATAATCAGCTTATGATTTGATAGCAATGCTTTTTGCCTACGTAAAATATACATATACTTGATACTTTTGTACCTTTAAATGCCCTATCCTAGTGCTCTTGTACACTATCGTAACAGTACGAATAATTGTTGTGTATTACTACTAATAACTTACTAAAACTAAACTCAACTGAACTCCAAACTTAAACTAAACTCAAAAGCAACCAAAATGCACACACTCTCACATACATGCATACAAACAATACTACTACTACTACTACTACTACTATTACTATATAAATATATATACAGATACCTTACTCTCTCACTCTCTATATATATATTTATATATATACATACATGTATGTTATATAACATACCTATTCTATTATAAAAATGCAATCTGATTGCAAAACCAAAATCAATATACAAATCTACATATAAATAATTATAAATTTTTAGGACAAGTCATCGAATCAGGCTATGTCCTTGGCAATATTACGAGTGATACGATTAGTTCGAGTATTTCGAATATTTAAGTTATCTAGGCATTCGAAGGGTTTACAAATATTAGGACGAACTCTGAAAGCCTCAATGCGGGAATTAGGTTTACTTATATTTTTCTTATTTATAGGTAAGTTAACAACAAAACAGTCAAAAAAAAAACCAAAAAAAAAAATTTTAAAAAAACGCTACCCAAACAAGCAACATACTAGCACATATATACTACATACACTCTTTACCAATATTAAACACCTACTATCTACAAAACTGCTTAATTATATGTACTACCAACCAAAACAATCTATTATGATATACGCAATGACATTTACGACCAGAACTTGTTACCCTAACAAAACTCTAAGAAAAAACTAGGCACACAACACAGACAGACCTATTAACAACATACTATTAAATTTTGGGAATCCTTGCCATATTAATAAAAAAAAAAAAAACACCAAAAACTACAGTAAAAACCTTAGATATGCAATTTGATAAATTTAGACATAACAACCAGCACATGTTAAATTGCTCACCAACAACAAAACTCGTACACAAAAATATAAAAACAAAAAACCCCAAACCGAATCCCAAAAAGCAAGTAACTCGAAGCAAGACGAGCAAATAAACAACTAAGTCAATTTTATATGCTTTTTAACAATTTTCATTTGTCATATCAATTACCCAAAAGTCCAAGACCGCCGTACAAGCCTCAGAGCTAAAGATCATAATACTACTTTACAGATCATACTATTTCAGTCGAGAATGATCTTATATTTGTCTGTCAGTTTTTTGAATCGATTACGGACAAAAATCAAGTCACAGTTTAAGTTAATTCAGCTTAAATGCTACTATATTATTTACATAGGATCTAAATGCTCTTAACACTATTCTTATCAAAGTTACGTAAAGTAAACCTTACATTAAAGTAATATACTATACAACAACATAGTCTAATGCTAACAATTACAGTTTATATATTACGAACACCTAAAAAAAAGATCAAAAAAAAAAAAAAAACATGCCTCTACAAATATACTACATACTATACTATTTTTATACCTAAATAAAGTTAACTTAACTAATCTAAAACCAACAAATAAGGTACATATTATGAGTAGCCTATCTAGCTTAACCAAGAAACAGAATACACTTAGGAACCTCTCGAACATATCTTACTTTTATACTAATTAGTTTAAGTAATATCTACATAAATACTGGGCCCGGAACAGAGATTTACTTAGCTAGTTGGTAGCAGTATAAATCGTACAAATAAATTTTATATAGTGTATATACTTACATATACATCTGTATATTTTAATTAGATACATAGAACATACATATATATAATTTTTTTCTAATCGTCTTTTGGCTAGAGAACGAACAATCAATGTCAATGTACTCGAATTTTAGTCTATTACTCCTGATATACTTTGACAAAAGTAAAAACAAAGTTTTTATGGTTTTTATAAACGCCCCCACGCTATAGTCGTTGGCAATTTTAAGGCACATACGTATTTTGTTGCAGTTCCATTACTATTCAATTCATTCAATCAACTCTTCTACTTTATATCACATTTCTTTTTTTCTCTCACAACCTTTCACAAAATGCCTTTTTTTCAATGCATTTTCCATATTGTGTTAAATTATCTGTTTTCTGCACAAACTGCGCACAAAATGCCTTAAAATTGGCACACTTCTTAGCGTCGAATTGTCCAAGAAGAACAAAAAAAAAAAAAAAATAGAAAAATACTAGAAACGTTAGCAAAATAAATAAAGTGAGAGTTTTTCACATGGAAAAGTAATTACAAAAAAAAACAGTAACCTTTATATTATTAATACCTATGCATACTTTGTATTGTTGTTCACGTTATAACATAATCAAGTTGTTTTGCATTACGTAAACGTAACCGCAAAAGTAATCGTAATCGTAACCGTAATCGTATTTGTAAACGTAACTTCATCTACGTTGTTATTGATGTCGTTTCTTTGGCTTTTATAGTTTATAGTTTGTTTTTTTTTTTTGTACTATATTTTGACCTTATAGCTCGTAACAATTTTATGTGTATATACATATATGATATATTTCTATATGTACACATTAAAAAAATCCTGAAAATCTCAACATTAAGTTGGTTAGTTCTTTTTGCATTTGCGTTTTCTTTGTTAATGTTTTTTACTAACTGCATTGAGCTTAAAAGCTAACCAAAAATGCAAATAATTTAGCCAAAATATTACTAGCGCCTGTTATATAGAGCGGCCTTTTCCCTTACTTACAATAAAAGCATATACATAAATATATGTTTATATAAACCAATTAAACACCCAATTAGTTTATTATAACTTTAATCACAAGGTGCTTATTTCGATGTACATTTAATCTGTGAAAGAAAAAAAATCCCACGACTATATGAAATTTAATGCATCAACATCGATGCGGACGATTTCAAAAGGAATTTTTTAATTTTTTTCTTAATGTTTCTCTCTGTTTTGATTTAAATTTCTTCTATTATTTGCCTTGCCGTAGTGTAGTATATATAAATATATTTATATATACTTTTACATGTATATCATACTTTTAACCAAAAATTTAAAAATATACGTATAACTTAGGTATATCGTATTGTAAAAAGTACATAATTAGCTAGTTTCTGTTTATCTTAAAAACAATAACACGAAATAGATACAAATTACTACTAAATCTGTGAAGAACACGTTCTTCCAAAACTATATAAATATAGCTAGTTGCAACAATCTTGAAGCATTACTTAACTAGCCTGAAAAGGTTACTTCGATTTATTTATCGATAACATATCGTTTGAAGTAGTACTGCACAAATATTTAACCAGGTGCTCAAAAAAAATTGAAAATACATCCGGCTAAAAGGTTTAATATTTGTGTATGATAATTTCGGTTTTAACCGAAGTTTTTCGTTGTCAACATTTCCCCTAATTTCGATTTGTAATATTTTGCGATATATATTTATTTGACATTCACTCACAATTACTCGCATATAACCCTTTAATACCAATATTTATAAATATACTTTTATATTCCACAAGAATCAACTGACATACACACACACACACACACACACAGACAAACATACGTATATTGTGAACAGTTTTTTATAAAAAATTAATCACTTGAAATATATGTTTTTGTTACACCTATTTTTTATATTGTGTGCACAGACTAGAAAAAAAATATATCACAAATAAAAATTAACCAACAAAATAATAAATAAAAAAATATTTATTTTTGTTTATTTTTTATATTTATAACGAATATATATAGTGAAAGTAAACGTACTCTTTCAAATACATATATGTATATTCTTAAATTGATAAATAAAGAATAATAAACAAAAAATATCAAGATTCGCTTAGAGATCGCAATCAACAGTAAAATACATAGAACTGTACACTACACTGAACACACATTTGGGGTACCTTCCATTTCATATTCATATATGTACTTAATTCAAATTAATGTTTAAGATTTTTATGAATGATTCCCAAATGCATACGAAACGTAAGATGACCAGCGCTCAGACCCAAGCAGAACGAAAAAAAATAATTAAAATACTTTCCCTTTTCTTTGAATCTTTTTGTTGAAAAAAAATCCAATAAACATATATGTATATGTATAAATAATCATATCAATGAAACTTAAACTCTAACTAATATATCGCTGATCTCTGTTTAAAATTGCGCCCAGGCGTTGTACTATTCTCATCGGCGGTTTATTTCGCGGAGGCTGGCAGCGAGAGTTCGTTTTTCAAGTCCATACCCGACGGATTCTGGTGGGCTGTGGTGACCATGACTACGGTGGGATATGGTGATATGAGGTACAACTTACATTACATCTGCATCAATCCAAATGATAATAACCAAAAAACAATAAACCAAAAAAATAAGAAACTACAAACAAATAAACTGCAACTGCGCTGCTCAATTTGTGTGTGTCTACCCAACTAACTGAGTTATTAACTGCTCCATGTAACATAGCGCTACAAATACTTTCTCTCTATCTATCTATTTCTGTCTCTATAACTTTCTATCTGTTTTATGTCTTCTCTCTCTTCTATACCTAACTGTCTATTAATTTGTTCAGTCTCCCACTCTTATCAGTTTTATCTATTTCTGCATAATATATTTGTCTCAAAAGGAAAGAGTTGAATCAATCCCTATATATTTTGATTTTGATTTTTAACCATAAATCATTGTGAAAAAAAAAAGTTCCCAACGTTTTTATTTTTTGGAGTTTTGTTCTGATCTAGAACTTCCCTTTTAGCAAATTTCTAATTGATATTATAAAAATGAGCTTGGACAAAAAAATCTTTGAAGTTTCTTCCTTGTACAGTCAAATTTGTATATAACCTACCTTATCTATGTGTCTGACTATTAACTATTATAAATGTATTTTTCTTGACAAAAAAAAAAAAAAAAAAAAATACAGCTAAGCTAATTCTATTTCTACGTATCTAGAACTATAACTATGTGTGTCTATATCTGTATCTACTTTTGTACTACTATCTGTGCATTGTATAGCGCCCAAAGTTCATTCCGTTCATCGTTGTTTTTTTGCATCGTCGTCCTTTGCGGTCGTTTATTGTTGTGATTGTAAACGCTCGCTATAACCAACCGATCCCTCCCGCCCCCAACTTCCGTATACGTTTTTTCCTTCTTTGCCGCTTACCTGCTACATTATTACGACTTCATATTCAATCAATTAACAAAATGCGCAATTTTCATATTTCATTTGAAATCATTTAGTTTGTTTGTTTTTTATCTTGAACTTTTGCTTATTTCTCTTCATTTAATAGCAAAGTCAACAGCTCTGTTTAGTAATTTATTGAGCCATGGTTTTTGATGTTTTTTTTTTTTTTTTCATTTATTTTTGGATAATGCGTTTGGCATGTCCTGCATTTCGGTTATCACGCTCTTTATTTCGTTACTTCTACTTACTAGTTCTTCTGTTCTTGAAATTTCACTACCCCATCCAACTAGTCAATAAATCATTTGATAAAATATTTAGTCCATTGTTGCTGTCGTCGTCGTCGTCGTTGTTGTTATCTTTATTGTCTTCGTCGTCTTCGTTGTCGTTGTCGTTGTCGTCGTCGTCGTTGAGCTTTTTAGATAAATGAGATATCACCATATTTCTCAGAGCCAGAGCTAAGCGCACCAGAAACCGAATTAACCAATTGCCACGCCCAACATTGGATAGGACACGCCCACTGTCATTTTTCTGCTTGGGAATGCCGCGGCTCAGTTACACATTGTCACGCCAAATCCCCTATACTCATTTCGTTTCCCTCTTCCTCCTCATCCCAACCGATCTGTTTTTTTTTTTTCAATAGGATAGCATACCAAACTGAAAAGCGTGCTACACAATGCTGCTGTGCAGAAAAGTGTGGTGTTTGCCACTTGCCCCCCCCCCCCCCCCCCTCGCCAACGCGCCAACCCAACTATTTTGCCATTTCCTTTTCGCTAAAAATAAAATCGCTGCAATAAGTATCCGGTTCCGATTCCGATTCCAGTTGCACACTTTGTTACGCTATGTCCGCAAATGTCCCGGCTCATCTGATAAGTAACTTACACATACACACAGACATTGTATAGCACGTTTGACAGAAAACACCACACACACACACACACACACACACACAAACACATACACACACTTATAGAAAGTATAACCTATCGGACCGTTTATACGCATTCAGCCCGAGACTATCCCACATAAGACAAGGACTTACCGGACGCCCAGCCAAATCGGCAATCAAAGCCAATACAATACTATATTCATTTTATATTACTTTTTATTTAAAAAAAAAAAGAAGAAAATAATAATAATTTTCACATCAAAAGGGAAAACAAAATACTACATATATTAACTTATTGTGATAAAGTTAATAAGCAAACCAGAAAAAAAAAAAATACTTATGTTTATTATGATATATAGTACTACTACATACATATGTATATAATCGAGTCGGAACCAATGCAAAGCAATTTCTTCCATCAATTTTTTTAGGCGTCGTACTCTTCTCATCAGCGGTTTATTTTGCGGAAGCTGGAAGCGAAAATTCCTTCTTCAAGTCCATACCCGATGCATTTTGGTGGGCGGTCGTTACCATGACCACCGTTGGATATGGTGACATGACGTATGCAAATCTTAACAATTACAATTCAAACTTTTCTGATTACAATTCTGTTTATGTTCCTATTTATGATTATTGTTTCGATACTGAGTTTATTGTTATTGATTATGATTATCGTACTACGTTTTTCGTTCGTTCGTTTTTCGTTCGTTTTCTGTGCGTACTAATTGCGCTCAAGTGTTGTCAATTATTTATACAGTATTTCGCCAAGCGTTTTTCAGTTCCTTCTTATCACATACTACTACTAATCGCTAAGAAAAATGAAAGGATTCAAAAAGCCAAAAAAAAAAAAAAAAATACTTACAACATTTGTTTGCTTTGGACGTACGGAACATAATGATTTGCATATTTATCAAAATTACACATTTTGACTTTGACTCGCTGCGCTCTTTAGTTCCTTATCGTTTCGTTTCGTTTCGTTTCGTTTCACTTCATTTCAATTCCATATCGTTTTGCTCCTCGTTTTTTGCTAAAAACAAAAAAAGTTCTTAAGTTTTTAACTATATTATGAGATCTACTTAATATTCTACTACACACTTAATTACCTGCCTATCTACCTAACCGTCTACTTATATCTTGTGTTGCCACTGTGTTCTGTTACCGTTTCGTTTCGTTTCGTACCGTACCGTTCCGTTCCGTTGCGTTGCGTACCGTTCTATTCTGGTTTCTATTAACCGATAACGATAAACTTAAGCAAATGCAACATTTGCCGTTGCATACGAATTTATCGTTACGCAAAATCTGCCATTGCTTAAAATGAATACGCAATTGAACAAAATGCTAGAAAAAGCTCTATAAACTTAACAAGTTTTTCTATCATTATTATCAATGTAACGTTGTATCGTTGTTTAGTTCACATGAAAAAAACAAAACCAACAAAGATACAAGTACAAAAAAACCCATACAAACACAACTTTAGATATACACACACACACATACACACACGCATTCACGCATTATGACTCTCATATATTTGAGCACTGTATTCGCGTGTAATGCAGTGTTCGTTCATCGATAACTTCATTAAATCAACACTAACACAAACCAACACACACAAACACACGCGAATACACATTAGTTAGTTAGTTTTTTGAACAATATTAAGTGCGGCATGCCACATACTTGTGGCTTTAGCTAATATCGATAGCGATACCGATACCGATAACACAATTTGCGCAAGTTTCTTAGCTCTGCTCTTATGTCGAACGCATGCTGCATGCCCCAAAACAAATTACACCAGTTCTCCAAGCCAACCACACACACACACAGACACACGCACACCTTAACTCATGCAAAGTTATTCAGCCGTGACCGTACCTAAGTTAAATCCAAACCAAAACCAAGTCCAACAACCGCTGCCTTAGCCAACGCCTCGCATAATGAGCATCGGCTTTTATTCGTTCTTTCTTTCTTTTTCTTTCAACACCACAACAGCACCAGCTTCCTGCTACTGTATCCACTCAACCCCCACCCTGCCCCAACCTGACCCGACCCGCCCACCTTTGCCTTACCCAGACCAGAGTCGCGCCTAACTTTGAGTAGTTCTGTCAACAACTTTTTAAACTAACACACTCACACACACACACATACACACAACTTTTCTCGCTGTCACACTTGCACTCGCTTCAAGTTTGCTGTGCACCTGTGTTACTCGCTCGCACACTATGCAATGCATATGTATATACAATACTATATACGCACGCACGCACACACACGCACACAAACACATAGATACACACACACACACCAACTATGCCTTCGAAGCATAAATATTTTAATAGACATACATATATATATATATATTTGTACACATACTTACATACTTATAAAGTTAAAAAAAAAAAAAAACGAAACAAAAACAAGAGAAAGAACCTAAACCCAAAGCCAAAAAGAAAAAAAAATTAAATAATATAAGAACAAAAAAAAAAAGACTAAGCAAAAGAAACCACAAAAACCACTCGTAACGCTACTCGTTCTAAGTGTTGTGCCTAATTTCGAGTATACTCTTTGCTAAACTATTATTTCGTTTTACTGTTTCTACTGCTACTATTGCCTATAATCAAATATACTCGTACTTGTATACGTACATATTCTACTACTACTACTACTATACCTACTATAATGCCAAACACTGAATGAAAAAAAAAAAAAATACTGCTATCTAAATACTAAAATTTGAAAACAATACGAGAATTTTACTTTACATTTCTTATATATTTGTATTTTCATTTTATTTATCGTTCGTTCGTTAACATCGCTCGCTTCATCCAAAAACAAACAAACAAAAATCCAATATAAAAAAATATCTATATATAAATATATATATATAAATCTATATATATATATATATTAAAATCTATGCCTCAAATCAATTTAATCACAACAACAAAATCTTAAAAACTTTAAAAAAAAACCAAACAACTCTATTTAAAAAACAACAAAAAAAAATGCATCAAAAATCCATAAAAAAAAAAAACAAAAAAATATATATACTATATTCAATACCCAACAAATATGAATATCGAAAAAACCCCAACAAAAAAAAAATATCAATACGGAAATACAAACATGGAAATGAACACAACAAAATTGGAAAACTGAAACTGCATTGAAATTCGTTTGACACACGATATGCAACCGAAAATTCAAAAATCGAAACGTTCTGAAACCAAATTGATTAATTGATATCGATAAACGATTAAAAACAAAAACTTTAACAAACACAAATAATAAAAAAAAAAACAGACCCGTCGGCGTTTGGGGCAAAATTGTGGGATCATTATGTGCGATTGCTGGTGTGCTAACTATTGCACTGCCCGTACCGGTTATCGTCAGTAATTTCAATTACTTCTATCACCGCGAAACGGATCAGGAGGAGATGCAGAGCCAAAACTTTAATCATGTTACTAGTTGTCCATATTTGCCAGGTACATTAGGTAAGTTGAAATGTGCACTCGTATCACAATCACATTCGACTGGACGGTCTCTTTGAAGTCAATTCCACAAGCAAACACACACACACACATACACTTACCTCTCTCACTTACACATACACTACACACACACACGCACAGTCGCCTGCAATACCGAACCCAAGTTGAATAAAAAAAGAAACATTTACGAAGAAAGAAACTCAATCCGTAGGTCTTTTTGATGCGGCAGCGTTGCCACCCTACCAAAACGCCATGTTGCCAGCTCTGAATGTGTGTGTACATATGTAGTATGTGTGTGAGAGAGAAGCGGCTGGCAACATTGTGCGTAAAATACATGGACCTACATACAAAAAAATAATAATAATTTATTTAAAAAAAAAAAGAAAGAAACCTACTTTACACGTACTACTGTGTGTTTTGTGTGTAACAAGAACTTTTTTGTAATTAATACATTACAACTGTATGTGTGATCTCCTCTTTCTCTCTTCTCTCTCTCTCTCTCTCTCTCTCTCTCTCTTTCTCTCTCTTCTTTTTGTTTCTCTCTTTATTCCGTCAAATCGTATGACAAATTCGATATTTATCGCTATCGAACTTGAACTTAAAAAATATGATGAATAAAAAAAACAACAAAAATTTGTAATCAAATAATTCCACAATCCGAAACCGATCCAAAATTCAAACAAAATCAATCAATGCCAATCCTCCGCCTACCCCCTCCATCCATCCTACCGAATTGCCACTTTCCCCATCGCCCGTAAAAACAATCACTGTAATCGCGCGCACACACACACACACACACACGCACACAAAACAACAACAACAAAACACCAACACGACAACAACTTTTCTTAAATAAAAATCCAAAATACACTGCGACAACAACAAACAACAAACAACAAACAACAACAACAACGTTGAACAACAACACTAAACAAATGCATAAAACTACAAGTAGGTCAACACTTGAAGAAATCATCGTTGTCCGAGTCCTCATCGGATATGATGGATTTGGACGATGGTGTTGAATCGACGACGCCGGGATTAAGTGAAACGCATCCTGGACGCAGTACGACAGCGGCAGCAGCAGCATCAGCAGCAGCTCCATTTTTGGGAGCGTCACCGATGCAGCTGCAATTGACGCCACCGCATCAGCAGCAGCTACAGCTACATCAGCTTCAGCTACAACAGCTACATCAGCAACAGCAGAATGGCTTTAAGCAGCAGCTACAGTCAACAACAATAAGCGTCAATGTGGCAACGGGCAGCGCTGGCAGCAGTCTCACAATGAGGCACAACAATGCGCTAGCTGTTAGCATTGAGACCGACGTTTGACTACTGGGTAAGTGTTCGCTATCTATCACACCGCTCTCACTCTCTCTCTCTCTCTCTCTCTCTATCTATCTCTCTTTCCCACATACAAACTCTCTCTGTAACATCAGCCCCATCACCCCATATTCGCCCCATTTAATCCTTAAAAAAAATATATATATTCGAAATGCATTTCGTATTTCGCTTACTTAAGCGCAAAGTTTTCAAAACTAAGCTCTATCTCTTTCTTTAACTTCTACTTGTCGCTCTATTTCTCACTTTCTCTCTATCTTCTTGCCTATCTGCATATAACTAAAATATTTTGTCTTGAGCACAAATCTTGATTCCCATTTCTATATATTTCACAAGCACAATCAAAAAACTTTCGTAAACTCTACTATTTATCCAAAGCCAATGACACCAGCTGAAACTGGCATTTAACCAAAACACACTGGGACAAGGATCAATTCCGCCGTTAGTTGTTATTTTCAGCTAATGTCATTGGATCATAATATCAAACTCTCAATACTGTTATGCCAAAAAACAAATCTTTTAATTCGCATATATAATTAAAGCTAAATTTTTATAAGCATTTAACTATTTTCTCCTTTTTTTTCTATCCACGTGCGCGCGCTCTCTCCCGCTCTTACCCACGCGATATGCCCTATTAAAAACTATATATAAATATATGTGTATATGTATGTCTCATTCTAAAAAAAACCCAACCCTACCAAAATAACAATATTTCTATACTATCTTAATATATATTGAATAATGTACCTATATGACACACTATGTATCTTACGTATTATTATATTGATCGCAATGGTTATCGATTCAGTTAAAATGATGTTAAGAGTGGTATAGAATTGGCCTTTTGAAGGTGTTACGTTGGATGCCAGAAACGACTACAAATGCTGTTTAGGTTTAATTTAAGTAGAGAATACTATAAAAAACAAATTTAAACTATTGCTAAAATTAATTAAATTAAAAGCTCTAAAATTTAACAACACAAAAACCAAAGAAAAACAAGATACAATAAACAAATATATATCTTAATATTAATAATAATTTAATGCGTAAACATAAACAATTACCTACATTTAAAACACATAAAAACATCGAAAAAAGAAAAACTATAAAAAAAGAAAAAAACGATATAAATAAAAACAAAAACCAGAACATTTCCCACACCAAACTTCAAACTGACAGAAAAAAAAAACCGTAAGACAAGCCTGAAAATCAACTAAAGGTGCATACAATTGGGCGCACACACCTTCACACACACACACACATGAACAGAAAAGCTAACGTTAATTACAGTTTTCTCAATAGATAACTTTCTGGGCATGATGGTCCCATTTCATGTTTAAGTTGATCACTAAAACTAAAGACAGAATCATAACTATTCCAGTTCTATTCAGTTTACATGCTTAACAACTCTTTCCGAAAGATAAATTCTTGGATAATAATGCCAGGCCAATAACTAGATGCACTGCTTGAACTCGAAGTCAAGTCTCTTGAAACTTTTACCAAAAGCCCATTACCAGAAATGTATTTGAAAATATACTAAAAAAATATGCTGAAATATGTAAATAGAAATTGCAATTTTTATAGTTAAGCAAGCTTTAAAAAAAAAAAAAATGCTTAATAAAAAATAATCCAAACACCAGGAACGCAAAATTAACACATGAATTTACATTTATTCGAGTTTTCAAACAGATTTCAATTAGCTCAGTTAGTTTGGCGTTAGTTTTCTTTATGTTTTAGTCAGCAGGCAAAGAACTATTATACTAACCACACATTAAAAAACACGAAATATAAAATAACGTACTTAAAACTGTCCCAACAACCTAACAAACCCAACTTTACTAACCCGCCCACCCACAATGGGAAAAGAGAATTCAACCAAAAAACTTACAACACAAGTACTTACATACATACATATACGCATTATGTATAACATGTATGATTTGTGTGTAAAGTATAAACTATTTAAAGCAAACCTGCAAAATAAAAATAATAAAATAAAAAAATATTCTGCTTAAATTCCCCCCGAATAAAAACGAAATAAAAAGTACAAATATTATAAACATAATCACAAAACAATTAATTACCAAATTAACTAAAGAGAACGAACAACACCAACATAAAAAAAAAAAAAACAAAAACAAAATGAATAACAAATACCAAATAAAATAAATAAATTTAAAAAACGACTGCAATTACATGAAACTAATATTATACAGATATACTATATGTATAATCAAAAAGGTCACTGAAATAACAAATATTTATAAAATTAACAGAAAGAAAAAAAACAAAGAAAAGAAATGGAAAATACTAAAGAAGAGATGAAGAAAGCAAATGCTCTTATGATTTTTTTTTTTTTGATAATAATAAATCATAATAAGCAGCACGTACATCAAATGTATTGAGTAGAACACACACACACACACACATAAACCATACAAACTATATATCGATAATTTGAAATGTGAACTCAATAAATAACAATATTCAAAATAATATGAATACGATAATTTTGCTTGCCGTACAGCCCGAAGGAAATGAGTAACTAAATATGTAGTCCAAACACACATTTTGTTGACATTGTTACACACACACACCCTTAAACCCTTTACCTACCCTACCCCCGATCCCGCCCACCAGCAGCACAATGAAATTTTGGATGCCGTCTACCAAACCAAATATTCAAAAAAAAAAAAAAAAAAATCTAAATAAAACAAGTCGACTGAAAAACTGTGCAAATTTCATATTTGCATGGATTGTATTTACTAATTAATTAATTAAATTACTATATTAATAATAATTGTATATATAAAGCTGAGTAGCGGCACATATTTATATAGATATATGTATATTTTAAATGTATATCAATATGTGCAGCATATACTATTTGTACAATATGTAAAAACAAACGAAATTTTACTATAAAACTAAAGTTTATTTATATATAGAATATATTAAATAAATTGCAAGTTGCGGCATGCCGCATATTAAATGCTTTTGCTGACTTATAAAGAGATTAATTAACACAGTATAGTAGTATTTCCATCCGGAAACAACATGTAGACTTTTCCTAGGTTCCATTTCCAGTTTAACATGCAATTTTTCAGAGCAAGAACTTAATTCTTATGTGTTGCAGAACTTTGTATTAAAAGATAACAAAAAAAAAAAAAAAAAAAAAATAGCAAAATAAAAAGAGATTGGCATTCAGCAAGGGTATAATAAAGCATATTGAAAATAATTATGTGTAAAACGAAGCGACAAGGGTAAGATGAAAGAAGCATTCAAGCATGAATATTAAAACTTTGAAAACCGTCCACACACACACACACACACAGAGACACGAATGAGCAGTCCCAGACCTAGTCCCCCGCCCCCTCCAAAATACACACACAGCTCAGCTGCACAGCAATGTCAACACACACACACACACACATACACACACACACATTGTGTCAAGTTTTTCCGACAATGCAGAATACTTTGAAGTAAAAGAAAAGAAAAAGAATTATGAAAGTAGCTTATGGTCAAGAAGAATACGAAAAAAATGTCTGGCACCGCGGCGGCTGGGGAGCAGTGCAAGTGCAAGTGCCTTAAGGAACCCTTCTCTGCGCTTCTCACAGAATCACAGCTGTTAACTTTGTATGTATGTGTATATGTATATATATGTAGGGGAGGGGGCTGGCATTTCAAATGGCGCATTGGCAACGGCAAGCAAAGAACACAATAACAAAACGAAATTCAAGCGCTACAGTGTATGCTTGCCTCAAGTTGTACCAGCTGCAGATAGTAGTAGAGTTAGTCAGCCTTGAAAGTTACTTCCAAACACACACACACACTCACAGTTAAGTGCAATCATATCAAAGAAGATGTGTAGATTTACAAACTGTAGTACCAATAAACCCCCATATCGATTGGCACAGACTGCACTGTAGCGTGTTTAAAAAACAATAATGAAAAAAAAACTCTGTTGTAAATACACTTAAAAAAAAACAAAACAATACATTCAACAACAAAAAGCATCGTCGGTTATTTTGTACGCATCGGGTCAACCAACAAAAAACTAAAACAATACTACTATAAATAACTAAATAAATTATTAAATTAATAAAAGTAAATAAAATGCAAAAATAGAAACGTCATTTAATGTATATTATATATATTGTATTGTATCTAGTCATACAAAAAAAAAAAAAAAAAAAACACATCCTGTATCTAGCAAAGAACAACCTCCAGCTATTTTAAGGCAAACACCAAAAAACCAAATAGAAAAACAAAATAATTTTTATAATTTATAAAGAAAAGAATTCGCTTATGTAAAGTTAAGTTTTATGATTTAGTGTGAGGGATTTTAGCATAAGATAATGAGAAAACAAAAAAAAAAGTAATATAAGGTTGTTTTTTTTTTAGCTATAAACTAGGCATTTGAATATTTATAAATAAATGTATGAAAATCGGAGGAGGTAGCACGCATAACCTAGGTATATAGTACATAAAGGTATAAAAAAAGAGAGAGAGAGATCAGCCATTAGATATTGATATTAATTTTCGAAATTGAAAGAAAAATCATAGCTAAAGCAAATAGATAAACAACAATAAACGCGTAAACAAGAAATAAAAATTTTGGAATAAATGTGTTCAGCAAACAAAAATGTTATTATATGTTTAAAAGAAGAAATGAAATTTAAAAATAAACACAAAATTTAATTTAATTAAATTAAAATAAGTAATTATTCTAAACAATTCAAAATTGTACATTTAATGATGAACGGTGGTAAACTCTCAAGATCCCAACAAAAAATATACCAGTAATAGTATCACATTGTATATACATATATTTTAACAAAAACCAAATAGCTCACTTAAGAATATACAACTTAAATTAAAAACAAAAATTTATTCATGACAAAAACCAAAACCAAACCTCTGGAACAAAAACAAACAAATCTGCTTATCATTCAAATAAAAATGTGTGAAAGAAAACAAATAATTCAAAATGAGAATCATTTAGTATTTTATTTAACTGTTTAACAGTTGCAATCCGATACCTGTAAATATGTAATTGAAATTGCAAATTGAAAATTGGTTTTTGTATGTGCGCAGAGGACCCTTTCTTCGCACTTCTAACTTATTAGACCTATTGTCAGTTCCATTTATGTACGATTTGTTGTAGTCTTACTAGCTTAGTTTCTAAAAACAAACTACTCCATTGAAGCTTAAATTCACACACACACACATGCATACCTTCTAGGAAACTGTTTAACGTCCATTCTCCAAGCTACCTTAAGATAACAACAAGTTCGCATTGTAGTGTTAGTACGAACCTACTTAGAGTCCATTTCAATTGTTTCGGAACTGCACTCACTTAGCTGCATTTATGAGAATGCTTCAAAACCATTTCAAAAGAGAGTTAATCGCTAAACAAGAAGCCATCAAGTAGCTTAGCTCCTTTCAAAGTTTAAGTGTCCTCAATTTGTTCATTAATATTGAATTATTTTTATTTTCTCTTGAGACTATCAACTTAGATTGGTACTTGGATTTTAAGAAATTTCACTTCTTGTTGTGGACTTTACGTAAAAGACTCTAGTTAAACCATATGTAGGCCAGAGTACAATAGCGAACACACACACACATACACTTCCACACAACCACAAACTAGATGCAATTAGAGCTAAAAGCATTTCATTGGTTTTTCGTATTAGTATTTTGTTTAGTACCTTTTAAAAAGAAAAGAGAGAACACATTGCGAATGCTTACGAATACTTGCGATTACCGCAAAAATAGTACTTAAACTGCCTGCATTTAAAGAGCTATTCAAGCACGGTGACGACGACTACTTCATTCAAATAGTCCTATATCCCAGAGGGAACGAAAATAAATCACAAAAAATGGCGGCAAAGTTGTAAAAAAAAAATATTAAGAAGCAAACATATCGTTGTTAAAAACTATTTTACAAACAACAAAACTTTTCAGAAACAAAAAAAAAATAATTAAATTGCTAAGAAAAATAAAAAGTTACAAAAAGTCCTAACAAACTTCCTGCATAATTATCTTCAGAGGAAATTAATGAAAACTACAAATAAAAAATAATTTAATTAAAGACGACACACACGCACACTCTATTTTGAATATTCGATTCGAAGTTTTCCATTAAATTTAAATTACTTATTGATAAAACATATGCAAAAAAAAACAAAATCAAACAACTTATCGTAAATATTAATTGTACAACAAAATACAAATACAAAATGCTTACTTAAATATATCTAATTCTTACATGCATCTATAATACTAAACCCATAATTAAACTAAACTCTAAACAGCAACAAACCAACAACTTTAAAAAACAAATCTCTCACTCTTCTCAATGCTTCAAGAAAGACAAAATGCTATCAAACAAAAACCAAAAACCTTTTAAAAATAAACAACAAAAAACCATACGAAACTAAACCAATTTCTATTAAGGAAAAAGACTGCAAATAGAGATTTAAAGATGTATAAAAAAAAATATAATAATAATAATAATAATTAAAATTAAAATATAATAATAATTGTTTATTCAAAGCCTCAATATATGGGGAATTTGCCAAAATATATATTTTTACTTTGTAAATTTGTTTTGCCTTACATAACTTGCATATGAATTCATAATGTTCGTATGTTCTTTTTGTATAACAAATATTGGTAAATATAAAATTAGTTTAGTTTAGTTAGCGGTGCAAGAAGAAAGACAGGAACAAATCCCACAACAACAAAATAACATCAGCATCAAGATTAATTACAGCCAGTAGAACTTTAAAATAAAATACTAAAAACACAATACATTCAAAACACTAAGAAGAAAAGCCACAAGGAAATAATAATTATAATAAATACATACATATATAAAAAGAAAAGGAAACATTTTTTTTATATCGAATACTTCACTATAACAAGACCGAAAATTCAATGATAATAGCTGAAAAACCAAAACACACACGAAAATCAAAAAAAAAAAAATAATAATAGTAATATAATAAGTTTAGGCATACAACTTGCTGCACAAACGCATCAAAACAAACAAAAAAAAATGAATGAAAAAATAAATTTTAGCATTAAACATAATAATAAAAAAAAATTGTGACTACAATTAAAACGCAAGCATAAAACACAAAAAAAAAACAGAAACAAAAACAAAAAAGAAATGTTGTTAAGATTAAAAATGAAATGTTTTATAATCGTTATTCAATAAAAATAAAAAAATATATAAATTAAAAAAAAAAAAAATACAAAAATATCGGCAAGCAAAACAATTAAAATATAAATGCATATACACATACTATATAAAAAATGATATTAAATAGTAAAATTCAAGTCAAAGCCCAAGCAAACTTCATTCCGATTTGTTATTTAGTTAAACGCTAAGTCTTAACAGTTTAATTTTTTTTTTTAACCATTTACTTAGTTAAGTTATTGCAAGTAGTTATTGTTAGTAGTTTTATAGCTTAAATTTTGAAATTATATATTTGGTATTTTTTATACATATACATATATATATATATTGAAACGCATGGGCTGAAACGATTAGAACAAAGACTTTCCAAAGTGTAGTTTGAGCTTTACAACAACAACAAACAAAAAAGATAGCTTTAAGAACCTTAAGATTGGATCTACAATCTAGTGTATGCATTTAAGAAAGACTATGATTAATGTTTGTAGCATTCAGACAATCAAATCATTCATACATTCAATCATACCATGTTTGATTGCCCCAATCACCAACATCTTTTTTCTACACAAATGCCACTCAATTAGTATCTAGAACTTTATCTATCATAGTCTTAGAGCAGTCCGATTCGTATCAAAACTAAACTAGTTCTCATTTAGAGACAAACAACGAAAATTCTTTTGAAAATTTATACATATACATACATACTATTATGAATAAGGCTTATAACGAACTAACCCACCCCCTGATACACAACCGCCATCGATGCGATCCATGCTGCAATTATTCTCCATTGAGCAACGATGCCATCCCCTACTCCACAAACGGTGAGTCTGTCCTGTGATGTCTTTTTCTGTGTGTAACAAACAAAATTGTAATGAAATGAAGAAAAAAAAAGTGTGCCCAGACAGGCTATACGAGTAGCGGACTGTCTGTGCCAATTGGTCTCTTTTGCCCTTTTATCGTTGTTATCGTATATCGTATATCGTAAATCTCGTTAATCGTATCCTTCAATTGGCTTTTGGTTCTTATCATACGCAATGCACTTTGGAAATCCCGCACCCAACATCATTGATTTGATTATTACGATATATATACATGCATATGTATGTATGTATGCACGTAAATGATGTACATGCATACATACATACATACATAAAGTTGCATCGATAGGTATATAAGTATGTCAGATATATCATATTGTTTGTGCGCTGTGCTTTTGTTAAATGCTAGCTCGGCCAGCTACTAATTTTTTAACTTAATACTATACCCAACCATATACTATACTAAATTATAATAACAATATATATACATATATATTTTTACTATACTATTTACCATATATATATATATATATAAAAGCTACTACTTTTATGAATATTTAATGCCTTTTATATTTCGTTCAACATGTATCCAAGTTTCTTAAAGTCTTGAGTTGTACTATTTTTGATACTATATTTATTTTCGTTTTCGATTCTTGTGGTTTTCTTAACGTTTAACTGTAAGAAACGCTTTAGCGCTGCCTGCACTCGCCGACATCAAAATCCTGCTACAGCTTCAACAGCAACAGTAACAGTTAAAGTAACAGTTAGAGTTAACGTTAACGTTAACGTTTACGTTCACGTTAAAGTAACAGTAACAGTAACAGTAACAGTAGAGGCAACCAGTAACAGTAACAGCAAGAGCTAATAGCATTATAAAGCGCATTACAACTACTGCAACAACAGCTACTACTATTTACAACAACAACAACAACAGCAGCAGCAGAAACAACAACAACTACAACAACAACAACAGCTTGAAACAATTTATTGTTCAACAAACTGAATGTAAACTGAAAAGAAAAGCGCCCTGCTCTGGCTAATCTCTGGCTAAGGCAAATGGCTTTCGACGGCTCCTGCTTCTGCTCCTAAGTCCCGTTTCCCTGTGCTTCCCGAATCCGGTGCATGTGCGTTAAGTTGCTATAAACAAATAATTATGTGTTCGAGCAATCGACACATCACAATTATCAAACAAAAATCGAGCAAATCAATGCAAAATGCAGCTACAAAATAGCAAAACAAATGAAAGCAAAGAAGTTTAAATGAAAGACTGATAAGTAACTACAAAAAAGAGTACCGCTCGCAAAAGCAAAGACAACCAATATAAAAAAGCTCCAAAAAAAAAAAAAAAAAAAAAACTAAAAGAAATATTACGACACTTGGAGCACGCTTAGCACATTTGCATATAAAAACAAAAACTATCAGCTACACACATACGCAGAAACACACACACACACACAAACAAACACACGCTACACTTAACGATTTCGTTGCCTAACTCCTTACACTCAAATCTAAAGCTTTAATTTATGATATGGTTTTTTGTTCACGCCTACTTTTACCAAATACTCTACTCTACTCTACTCTACTCGAATGATCAGCATTATCCAACTTCTACTTGCCTAACTAACTACTTGAAATCGCTTTAATATACTACCTAACTAATTAATAAATAACTATATATATATACTACATAGTTATATATACTTATTTTACAAAAAGCATCTGCTTCATTTACAATCACCAAAGAAAAATCACACACACAAACACACACACACACACACACTTACCTGACACCCGTAAATCCTCCTTACAAGTTTACAAATTTCCTTTTTTTCTTAATTGACACGAAACAGGGCGAAACAGAGCCTAAAGAGCGCTGTTAAAGGCAACAGCGCAGCACGGTTAATGGCTGTTAACAGCTGTTAACTTTATGCCAGATGCCCGTTGTTCATTATTTGGCACAACTTTTGAGCACCCTTAAATTTTCAGTTGAAAGCACACACACAAAAGTGTACAAATTCATTCAGTCAGTCAGTCAGATAATCAGTCAGTCAATCATACAACCAATACTAAAATACTTAACATTACCAAACACTCTACACTCTTACTAACCGTTTCTCTCTGTCTCTCTCATGCCGAATACTAACCTATCTCTTTTCTTCAACGTGCGTCGCAATCTCTGCCGAAGACACACAAACACACACACACACACACAAACTGGACTTGTGTGCGATTGATCAGTACTCGCTGCTTGATGTAGTACTGATTGATCGCAAAACGTACCCAACCGAAACTGGTCGGATCGGGTCTAGATCAGGTTGGATCGTTTCGGTTCGGTTCGATATGCTTTGGTTATTTTTTATGTAATTTCCTAAGTTTCCTTTATCGTAAATGTCAAGTTTAACAGCGACGACGCCAAACGCCGGCACATTTTGTTTAATTCCATTTTGGCAAATAGTACGCTTTCGGTTTTTTGTTGGCCAACTCTCTAGACTAAACTGTTTTTTTTTTTTTCTGTTGTGTTTAATCGTTCCAAGCGGTACAATCTAAGCGCAATTTTTTCTATCAAATACAACAACAGCAATTTGCTTTCGATGTGTACTAGTACATACCAACAACAACAATATATACCAATATATATATACAATAATCAATAATCCACACTCTCACTTAAAAAAACACATACACACACACACACACACTGTTATAATTGTTACTTATATCAAATACTTGGAGTTAAATAAAACATACACATTTTGTTTTTGGCTTTTTCTATGTTTCAATGTTAACTAATAATTTCGTTTGATTAAAGTTTAAAAAAAAACAAAAAAAAATATTGTTTCTAACAACTTTTTATGTTCAACTTCAGTGAAGTGATACTAAAATAATATCAAAACGTAAATTCTTTAAAACTTACAATCTTTATCTTTTTTTGTTTCTTTTTAATTGATTTTTTTCTTTTTCTTTTTTTTTTTCTTCTTATATATATATTATATATAAAAATATATAAATATACTACCTTATTTACACACTGCGTTCTTCTTCTACGTTCTTCTTCATACCCAAAAATCGACAACAACAACAACAAAAAATTAAAAATAATATGAATTATAAATAATCAAACATACAAAAATAAATAAATGTATATATATGACTGACAAATGCGAAAATCTATATACAAATATCGAATCGAATACCAAATTTGCATATTTAAATATTCAATTTAAATATGCAAAATATCAAACAACAAAAAATATACCAAAATCAAAAAATTTTAACAACAAAAATGATCACAAATCGAATACTTGAATATTGTATTGCCATATACGAAAAAATAATATACCACAAAACATGCAAATGAATACGCAAATATGACAAAAAAAAACCCAAAAACAAAATGCAATATGAATACAAAAATTAAAAATATGAAAAAAAATATGAAACAAAAAAAAATAGGCCCGTCGGCTTCTGGGGCAAAATTGTCGGCTCTTTGTGCGTGATCGCTGGTGTGCTGACAATCGCACTGCCGGTACCGGTTATCGTCAGTAATTTCAATTACTTCTATCACCGCGAAACGGATCAGGAGGAGATGCAGAGCCAAAATTTCAACCACGTTACAAGTTGTTCATATTTACCTGGTGCACTAGGTACATACATTTATATATATAACTCTACCATATTAAATAGTTCTTGAGACAATCAATTACTACATGCCCATTACAAGCCATACCAATAATACCAAAGCAATGCTAATCGATTCCTTTTCTATATCATCCCAAAAAAAAAAAAAAAAAAAAAAAATTACACAACGCCCAAAAATGTTTGTTACACCCTTTCCCCCAAAAAACGGAAACAATCAAACACAATCAAAAAAAAAACAAAAAAAAAAAACGAAAAAAAAACCCACAAACTCTAGGTCAACATTTGAAAAAATCCTCACTCTCCGAATCGTCATCGGACATTATGGATTTGGATGATGGCATTGATGCAACCACGCCAGGTCTGACTGATCATACGGGACGCCATATGGTGCCATTTCTGAGAACTCAGCAATCGTTTGAGAAACAACAGTTGCAGCTCCAACTACAGCAGCAGCAACAGGGACTCCAGCAGGGACAGCAGCAGCAACTGGGCCAAAATGGCCTAAGGAGCACAAATAGCTTACAGTTGAGGCATAACAACGCAATGGCCGTCAGTATTGAGACCGACGTCTGACTACGAAGTGAGTAGAAAATATTATTTAAAAACAAAAAATATGTCCATAGAAAACGCATGCAAAAGAAATGACATTAGTTTAAAACAAATTGTTTGGACTGAAATAAAAATAATTGACTTTAATGTGCAGTCAAACAAATGGAAAATGGACGAAACTTGCGCAGTGAAATGTTACGTTGGATGCCAGAAACGTCATCAAAAGCAGTCTAATCTAGAATTTTATTAATAAATAAAATAAATATTAAAGCAATACAAATAATAATATAATAATAATTATTATTATTATAATAATTATAATAATAATAGTAAGCAGGCGTAGTTGTAAATTAAACAGCAAATGTAAAGCAAACTAAACACACACACACACACAAACAAACAAACACACACACACACAGTGACATTTGCAGCAACAGCTTAATAATGTAGCAATAATAAAAAAAAATGTCGAGCTAGCGATAGAATTTTTTTTTTTTTAATATGTACTTAAATTCGGCAGTAACAATTTACACACAGAGCTGCTCCAATTAAGACCACAACAAACAGAAAAAAACACAAACACAAAGGAAAACAAAAAATAAAAACAACACAAACAAACAGATTAAAACAAACTCAACTTAATACCTATGTTCAAATTTAGCAATTAAAAACAACTAACAATCGTTATAGTCAACAAACAAAAAGAAAGAAATGAGAGAATAATAACAAAAATCTAAAAAAAAATCCCAAAAACAAAATACCAAAAAATGAGAATTATCTTAGTAGTCTAATCTAATTGAAGTTTCTTCCTTTCTTTAGAACCTAGCTACATTAAAAAACAAAAAACAAAAACAAAACAAAATAACAACAAACAAACAGACAGAAAAGCAACAACACATACAAACATACAATATCTGCTAATTTTATTTTCAACTTTGAATTATGCTCTATTATTAAAATATTAGTCAAATGTTAGTAAAAGTAAAAAAAAAAAAACAAAAAAACAAAAGATTATGAAAACTAAGGCAATGCAAAAGATGAAAAGAAAGAGAGAGAGAAAAAGAAGTACATCAATAAAATCCGAGTACAGTTGGCAGCGCCCTCATCTCAACTATTATATAAAGCATAGGCTTCGTTCAAGCAAAATTAATTTTTAAAATCTTCTTAACATCATCCATAAGATATCAAGACCCAAATACTTTTGAGGATACAAACTGAACCCTATATTATTATTATGTAGAAGTTTGTCTTTCTTGGTTTGAAAAAAACATCTGAAATTATTAAATTCTCAACAGTATGAATAATTGGCAAAATCCCATTGAACTAAGAGAAGATAAAAAGTTGATTTAGAAATGTCTAGAAATTCAGTAGTGCACCGATTGGCAGTCAATGTTTAAAAGTTGAGGGCGTTGTCAAAACTTAATCGATAACAAAACACTCGCCACACACACACACACATGTAACAAAAAGAAACATGAATATGCTAAAGCATCAAAACTGCCGTTAAGTTAAAAAATAATGAGTAAAAACAAAACAATTATGCATATATAGATAAATAAATATATATACATACATATATATAAATATGTAAAAAATAAAGTATATGTATATATGCAATATACAAATAAATATAATAAATTATACATAACAAAACTAAAATGCTATTTTGTGTATAAATAAGTCGGAGCTGAAAATTTAGAACATAGACAAACCCAAAGAAAAGAAACAAAAATCCCAAAAAAAAAACAAAAAATACTAATAAAAATAAACATTTACAACAACAACAAAAAAGAAAAGCTGCTAACGATACAAAAACAATAATTAAACTTAGCAAACTGCTAGACGACAGCAATAACAACAAACAAGAGAAAGAATACCAAAAACAAATAATAAAAACTAAAAAAAAAAAAATACCAAAAACAAATACCAAAGAACTCGGCACAAACACAAACTAACAATAGGGCCGTTGATCTTCCAGCAGACCCAAAACTCCCTAAACCAAAAAATTTCTCTAGAAACCTAAAACACACACACATGCTTATAGCAAGGTTTAGATCTAGTTGCTCCAGTTTTGTAATCCTTATGCGCATATGGTATGTCTTTTATGTCTCACACACATACGTACATACATACATACAAACTATGTAGTATTTCAGAACCTAATATACTAGAACTATCTGCAAACTTCGTCTAACCAAAACAAGAATCTCACTTTATGAGTTAAACCTTATGAAATTTGTCTTCCTTTTCAAAATCAAAAATACCAAAAACCAAAAAAAAAAAAAAATAAATATCGAATAGTTTTCATTTTATTTTAACGTTCAATCTAGCGACTTCAACTTTTGTCAAGCTCGAAATATATGGGGAAAATCTATACACAACTTAATATAAACGAAATGTAGCACCTTTTCTGATCACACACACACACACACACACAAAGATAATACTTATTTAAAAATCACATTTTTTGAAATATTCATATTTATAAACACACAAAAAATACTAGATACTGGGTATGCTTCCAAAAGCGAATTACTTTTTAGAGTTTGCTTAACGAATTCGCACATTTTCTGTTCGAACTTCCAAGCTAAAATCGCGCGATCTTTGCTTTCAAAACATAACCTCAACCAAGGAAACAAACAATTACTTTTGGACCATATTAGGAAACACACACATTTCACAAAACGAATAGAAAACAAATTAACTAAGCTGAGACATATGCACAATATGTTATATGTCTAGTATGTTTCTGTTAATAATGCGACTGAAAAACAAAGTTTTTATTGATTTGCTGCTTGTTGTAATTAAGAAGAATTCGAAAAAAAACGAAAACCAAAAAAAATTTAAAGCAAAACCAAAATAATGTTTATACAAAACGAAAAAATATCTGTAAATATGTAAAAAAAAAAAAAAAATACCAAAAAAAAAAAAACACACCAGAGAGTTAAAATAAATCAAATCAATTTACAGCTTTGAATACCGTCCACACGCACACAGTAAACGATTAAAGCAAATACAAACGATTATCTCTAATCGGAGAGGCAGATAGGAAGAGGGAAGGGTGGAAGGGTGGAAGGAAAGGGAAATAGTGAGAGGTTTAGAGAACGTTTGAACGTATACTTAATTTGGCCTTAAAATTATATATGTATATGCAAACATTAAGTTACATACAAAATAATAAATATACAAAAGACGATAAACAAAAGTTGAAGTTGAAGTAAACGTTTGGGCGCCCATACGTGTATTTTTTGTACATTATATATTATATATATATATATTTTATATGTACATACATATAATATGTACATACAAATATATATAAATATATATCAAGTTTTCCTTATGATTAGTTTTTTTGTGAGTTGTTTTGGTTCGGTTCCTGAGATCAAATGAGATGAGTTGTTCAAGTGCAGTACAGCCAATTAATTATATAATTAACTAAGCAAAATAAAAAACAAAAAGCATCGATAATATACATATAATAGATATTTACACACACACACACACACATAAACAAATCTTACTGATACTAGAATATCGTATGGTTTATACATATTTAACAACAAATTGCAAACAATAAAAAAACACATATCGTCTTCAAGTCATGCAAGAAAAGTTTTTTTTGTTTTTTTTTACCAAATAAATTATTCTAAATGCTAGAACAAAAGCTTATTAAGTAGAGTAACAAATGATAAAGAAAAGACACAAAAAATTAAATTGATGGCAACAGAGTGCGAGTGAGAGAGTAAAATGAAATAGAGAGCGAAAGCGTAAGGGCTAGAGCAAAGGCTGGTCCAGGCCAGACGAAATAACAAAAGTGATATAAAACATACATATAAAACCAAACAAAAATAAAAACACAAAAAACATGAACTTGCCAAAATAATTAAGTTTAATACATAATAAAACACAACACCAAAAAAAAAAAAAAAAAAAAAAAAAATACGCTGAGAAATTATTTAGTCTATGGCCTAAATTTCAGCCAGCATCAGCAGTAAAAAGTATATATGTATATATATATACGTACATACATATATCTAGTTTAATAGGCATTTTAATATAGGCGATCCTTATTATAATAATACTACTAATAATGAATACTAAATACAAGAAAATACTAATATTCCCTATAAATTTTAATACTGCAACCTTCAATGCTGAGCTTTGCTATCAAGTAACAATTTCCGAAACCGAACTACCAACAATACAAATACACTTTATGCTAACAACAACAAAAACTTAAAATATACTAACTTCTAATGAATACTTAAAAACCAATAAAGTTGTCAATTTGCGTTGCCTATTTTCAAAAAAAAAAAAAAATTAATTTGGTTCTTAGAAAATTCATTAATAAAGAAGACTGGAATAAAAGCATATGCAAAAAACAAATAAAATAAATTTAAAATAATAATAATAATAGCAGCAACAAAAAAAACACATTAATAATAATACATAATACATATAGTATATTCATATGTTTATGTTATATGTACACACAAACATACATACATATATATAGAACAAGGTCAATACAAATACATATGCGTAGCGTTCGAAATGCATTCGAATTATAAGCAAGGATACAAAACTACTTACATACATATGTATGTATATATAAAAATATATATATATATATATATATAGAGTCTGTATACATATACATGCAAATATGTGTGTATGTGAAAGCATTCAGGTCCCACAAGTCCAAATCAACTAACCCAGTTTATTTTTATTTTTTGATAAATATTTTATTCATTTCATTAATTGCCATGATTTCTTCAAACAAATAGAGAAAGTAAGTCAGGACAAAATGAATTAAGCAAATTATTATGTTTTTCGGCAAGTCGAACTTGAAAAAACTCTTACTGGTATTATTATCTTATTTATTAAAGTTTCATTCTAAAGTAAGACCAGCCAAATCCAAGAATATATTCAAATGTTCTGTTTTGTTTTTTTTTTTTGACTTTAATTGAACATAAAATCGGGATTCGAACGCATAGGGTATATTATATGTATATTATATATATTCAAATTGCGCATAGTTATATTATGATCTTAATACACACACACACACACAAACACACTCACCTACAGAAAAGTATTAGAACACTTGCAATTTAATTTTGTTTTAATCGTCAGCAATAACAATTTTTTTTAATAGTTATAAAAATAAAGAAACAAAAAAAAACATCATTAAATTCTAGCAAAATAGCGCAAAAAGAGAAGCTGCGAAACTACCGCAATGGGATAAAGCTAAAAAAAAAAAACAACAATAGAAAATCCATGTAAATTATGCGTACCACAATAAATGAAGGGAAAAAAACTAAATATTAAATAATGCATATTTAATAATATATATATAATGAATAAATGTATATAATATATACATATATATATACATATACATATGTATATATAGTATATATACAAAAGTAATTATGCCGCAGCAATTAATACAAAAACAAAGCAGAAATAAAATAAAAAGCAAAACGAAAGTTGTTAAGATTCTAAAAGTGAAATGTTTTATAAATAGTTAAACCAAAACAAAACACACAAAAACCAAACAATTATTATATATTAAATATGAAAAGAACAGAAAAACATAATAAATGCTAAAATACAAAAAGACACAACTACAACAACAACAGCAACACTAAGAACAATAAGTAACAACAACACAACATTTAGAATACATATAAAAAAGGAAGAAGAAGAAACTAAATCTTATTATAATTACCACATGAGAGCAAGCACAAAATTTACAGTTTGACTTAAAAAATAAATAAAATTTGTACAAGCCATTTTAAATTGTAAGCGAATCGGAACCCAAAAATTCTAAACAGTATAGAAAATTAAAATATTAGTTAAACTTACTAGGTAAATGTAATAAATATATTAATTGAACAGGCATCAGTTGAGAAACCAGAAATCTTAGTACAACACTCCATCACACACACACACACACACACACAGACACACACACAGACAACAAACACTGACACAGACAGAGGCAGACACACGTTACTTTATGAACATAAAAGCAAATTAAAATGAAAAAGTATATAAAAATAAATTATGCTAAAGAAAAACAACTTACAAAAATACAACTCAAATTGCAAAAGCAAGACTTTTCATTTTTGCCAGCGCCTTAAAAAGCAATCTTAAGCCTAATACACTGCTGGTCACTTTTAAGCAATGCCTCATGGAACGGAATGGTCGTCAGGAATCGTCTAAGGAAGCAGAGCCAGTTAATGTATTCAATACAATTTGAACAAATCAGTTTTAATGTCAATTTTATATCAATGTTTCTTACTTTTCTACTTATTCTTTACAGAAAATCCAAAGAGGTGAGGTGAGCTCAACTTTGCACTTATTTGCCGAGCGGAGCAATATGTCCTCTTCTTCTCTATGTATGCTTGTGGGTATGCTTAGGAATCAGACAAAAGTATATGAATTGTTAGTTCAGTCGGACGCAACCGACTGCGATATACCTGCGATACCTGTTAAAAAAGGTGTAACAAGAGGCCAGAGACTGCAAAGGGGTACGGATGCGGTAATGGCGTACTCTGATCTGCAGATCTTTCGGGGATGTCACCAGTTATATTGCCAACAAATATGGTGACTCCAGTTCAAAACCTCTATCAAAAGGATGAAAGGCTTTTAAACAAAATGTACAATATATATGTGTAATAAATGTAAATGTGTATACTTACACAAAGGATGTGCCTTCCGAGTTTTAATTGCGTGGGCCTTATGTAATAGCACTGTAATCCTTAAATGCAGTTCAATAGATTTTGTTCTTGAGACGCCAATGCACAATGTCCTTAGAAAATCAGCAGGGATTTGGCCAAGTTAGAGCTAATTTCCCTAAAATTCATCTTTTTGTCCATAACTCAGTCATATCCTTAAGGATATCAAAAGGACACATGTTTTTGAGCTCACTGAAGAGAGGTCTTACAATCGGCATTCAAGGATTTTGGAAATTCGACAAAAATATTTTGCCTAAAACTTATCAAGGGGGTAGGTCAGAAAATTAATTAAAAATCACAATATCCTTTGTAGCTCGTTCGTTTGAAGGACTAGCTGGTTGTCCTTTGGTCAAAAAATAGTCCTTGGCCTGCCAATTCATATAAGCTAATCAAAAGGACGAAAGTCCTTCAAACAGCTGAAATATAGTTACTTTTCTTAAAATAGAAAATCATGTTTTACTCAGCCATATCCTTGCAGATCCTGTCGAGACATATGTCAAAAAATTTGTATTTTTTAGGACTATCAACTGTCTAAAGGACATCCAAATCGTCCAAGCAGTTGTCGAGAAAACAAGGATTTTGTGATTTCAAATCAAATTTCTTTGCCTTTCGATGAAATTTTCTAAGTGTTTGGGTTCTTAGAGTACCCCATAATCCTTCAATGCAGTTCGATGGAGCTGGTCGTAGCGATGCCAACGCGCCATGTCCTTTGAAAATTTGTAAGGATGCGACCGAGTTAGAGCTAGTTTTGTATATCTTAAGTTCCATCCTAAAAGTATGCTAAAAACTTTTGAATTTTCAACATTCGTGCACCTTTTGTGTGATGATGGTGTGTGTGTGTGGGTGGGGGAGGGGGTGGGTTGGTATGATGTTGATCTGTAGGAAGCGATGCCTGGGGGGGGGGGGGGAGGGTGTTTCGTTACCAGTCTCTAAACTTGGCCGTAAATCTTACTAAAGTACCAGGCGAACAGAAATCAGCAGCAAGCGATATTTTCGAGTTAGAATAACCCAAACAGGGCTGAGCTTGCACTTGAGCGCGCTCAGCTTTGCGCTCTTCTCTTGCGTCTTTCGGCTGAACAATGAGTTTAAAGTTGAGCTCGCAGCGAATTCAAGCCCAATAGTATATGAGTGCATTTGCTTTGAGCGGCAATTTAAGAAAAACTAAAATTGCTGCAGCACCCATCTGCTGATTTCTGTTCGCCTGGTACTTCAGCTGGAATTTATACTGGATTTTGCCCATTTGCCAAGCCCAAACACACAAGCATACCTACATACAAACATACAAACAATACATACATCACATTTGTGAATATTACAAAAGCATACTTTTAGGCTGGAACATAAAATGTTTTCCAACAAAAGTACTGCATACTTTTAGGATGAAAAATAAAATATTTTCCAAAAAAAAACCACTGCATACTTTTAGGATAGAAAATAAAATGTTTCCCAATTAAAGTACTGCATACTTTCAGGCTGGAAAAAATATTCTGCTGCTTAATAACTTTTGAAATACTCATTATGAGCTTATAATTTATTTAATTGCTCACAAACTTAAACTTTACTCATGCCAAACAACTATATGTTGTCGATGCATGAATTTTTTGTTGTTTCCATTCTAACGTTTATTTACAGTGCAAGGCGAAGTATTTTTCTGTTTTTGTATATAGTATATATATATATATATATATATAAATTTTTGTTTTTGGTACGAAGAATTCAAGCCATCTTTGCTGTTGGGCAAACTCGACGCTCCAAAAATAAAAAAAAAAACGCTGATCAGTTCCACTGTGCGGCGTCTCTTTGTAGATAGTCGATATCACATAATGTTTACTTATATGTAGCTGGCTACCATTCCCTAACCTCCCCTCTTCATTTCACCCCAATGCCCCCTACTAACCAACCTAATCCAAGTCAGGGATTAAGCTGCATGCGACCACGTCGCAAGGACTTTTTCGCCTTGACAGAGGAGGAGGAAGATGCGGTGGCTGCAGGCGGCCGAAATGTGGGCAAATCAATAAAGACTGGACGATAACCAGGCGCCTCGGGACGCATCGATCGCGATTCCGTTAGCAGCACATTCGTATAATAGTTAAAATCATTCTGTTGAGACTGCTGTGGCTGCGGCTTAGGCTGCTGCTGCGGCGGCTGTGGCTGGGAAGCGGAACGGCCTTTGGCCGCATCGGAACGCAACAAGCGAAAGAGATTGCGGCGTGCCGCCAGATCCGCTGCTTCCTGGGACTCCTGAGAGCTGCGACGCTGCTGTTGGCTGCCATTGAGAAAGGCTGCCTCCTCGTAGCGTGGTATATAGCGTGGCTTGCGGGACTCACCACGTTCCTGTGGTGTCACATTGAAGCCAAAGAAACGCGGTGCCTGCACCGAAATTAAAGGCAACAAAGTTTCCCTGGCATAGCGCTCGGCACGCTGCAGCAGCTCACCCAAACGAAATGGTAGCAGTTGCACCGTTTGGGATTCCTCTCCACCTCCACCCAGTTGAGCCATCGTTTTGGGAGCAACGGTTGCGGGTGCATCTGTAGAGCTTTTAACTGTTGTTGTTGTCAATAATGTGGGATTGGTGTCTTCTGGTTCCGGCAACTGCAGATCCTTGCCATGTTTAAGTCTCGGCGTGGTTGCTTTGAGCACCGGTTCAACAATCTCCCCCGTGGTTGTGGCGGCGGCGTCGGCATATTCATGCAGATTACGTCCACGATTAACGGCTAGTCGACGATCCTTGAGCACTGGCTCAAAGATTTCATTCGTGGGTGCATCGATTGCATCCGACAGACTTCGACTAGACTCTGCTGCTTCAGCTTCATTGTTGTCCTTGTCCAGGGAGTTGCCTACAAGTATGGGTTGCCAGGGCAGCTCGTCCGATTGTGCTAGCGGATAGGTTTGATTCTGTGCAAGTTTAAAGCTGGTGCCCAAATTGAAGATGTCCTTGCGTTGCTTAACACTCTCGACACCATCAACACTGGCACTCAAACCAGACTCCTGCACATTTAAATCCGTCAACGGGGCATCTGTGCTGGCTGGCAAGGATGGCGGTGGTTGGGTGGTATAGGCACCATAATCATCTTGATTGTCCAGCTCACAGTTACCCGCCTGAAGGCGCATGCGAACGGGACTGCCGCTGCTCAGCTTAGAGCTGGGATGGCACAGGGAGTGACTGCGGCCAAAGCTATCGGTCAGCACCACCTTGTCGATGTCCCAGTGAGGCAGACCCTTTGACAGCCAACCGCTGTACGATTTGTAGTGCAGACTAAGCGTTGTGGGAAATCCCAGAGCCGGATGTGGCACGATAATCTTGGACACAATATCACCGGCAAAGAACTCAGCGTCGTCCTTTCTGTAAACGATAAGAGGGTAAGTAAATAATCGAATCCCTTTTCAATCTTACTTACTCGGATATTGCAAATGTCTCGTTCAGGCCACCGTCTCCTTCGAGTATGGCTTCCAGGCGTCCAATTGTTCGCAATGGCAGATCATTGAACGAATTGAATATCTGCAATTGGAACTGATGGGCACAGAAGGGTTCCTCCTCGCGTGTTAGCAAATAGAGTTGACCGCGACCTGTCGATCTGTCTGCATAGTAGCCCATGTTGCCGCACCGGGGCACACCGTCGGCCAGATCCTCATCATCCTGGGCACAGGGAAAGCACTTGCCCTTGAGAAAATCATCGTAGCTGGCACACGGAAAGGCGGGAAACATGCAGCGTGGCGCAACCGAATCAATAAAGAACTTATAGGCACGCCGATGATTGCATAACGATCGACCCTCTTCATCCTCAGCAGCCTGTGCAGCTGTTGACAGGATTGGCAAACCAAGTAAGTTAAGTTACTTATTACACAATAAAATACAATATCAATCTTACACCAAATAAAATCCGTAACGGCGCCCACAAACAGATTGGAGCAGCCCGTTTGCACACGTCCACCATTGGGGTAGTAATCGACATGACCCATGGGCTGCCAGGAGCCCAGACCACCCAATATCAGATTCTCCCCATTCGAATGGATGACATCAACAAATTCCGCATCGCTGCTGTCCAAACGCACCTTTGGATGCTGCGCCTCAAACAATGGACCTGCCGGATCCAAGCCCGTTATGCGGGACAATCCAGCCAGTTCGGCTCCGGCAAAGCCAGAGACATGAGCTCCCAGGCTAAAGCCAATCAGATGGGTGCGCATCAAATTAAGGCCCTTATGCTGCTCCAAATGACGTAATAACATTGCCAACTGTTTGCCAACCAATCGCGTATTTGCCGCTGCCCGCACATAGTTCGGAAATGTGGCACCATTCTCCCAATCCACACAGATGACAATGCAATCCTCCTAAAAAAAAAAAAGAAAAATTTGTATGAAAACATTGGAAATTTCACAATAAATGGAAAACGAGTTAAGCATATAATCCAGATAAGATGCCATATCGCTGTCTATCTTTATTTATAATTGGAAACTTTTCGGATTTAATCATGTATGGATTTTTGTTACTTCTTCACATTAAAACCACTTGATGGATTTAAATGAAACTTTACAATAATATTGCTTATGCATCAGACTAAGACAAAGGCTAGAAAGCTAGAAAATAATTGACATACGATGCTGAGAAATACTTCGTATGATCTACATATCAACATGGGCTACAGGCTTTGGGCTTCAGACAGCCTTTCTAGCACAAATCAAAATAGAGTCAGGGATCGTTTTAGAAACTGTAATGTAACATTTATCAACTGTAAATAGTTCAACAAAATATGGGGAAAAACATGAAAGATATTGACTATTTTTACATTTGATTGGTGAACTTTAAGGGTTCGACTAAAGCCTTCTTTAATCTTATTATCGATATTATTGTATTCAAGTATTTTTGTATTTTTTCAGATAATTTGGAATTGATTCGTAACTTACCACTGCCATTAGCGCTGTTTTCATCTCGTATATCCAAACATGGGGACAGGCCGAACCAAATCCATGGACAATGACACGCACGGATAGCTCATCGAATCCCTCGAGATCATCAATAGATGGTGGCGGCGTCTTTTTGGGCTTGTCAGTGGTCACATTGCTTGAGCCTGTTATCGGATTGCTGGTGGATGGCATTGAGGCTGCTGAAGCAGCTGGCGATGCTGACGGTGCTGGTGGCGACGCCGATTCCCGTTTGGCCTTTGCCTTGGCAAATGCCGCGGTCATATTGAGAAAGGAGAGCTCCATGAGGGGTCGATCGGAACGCTGGCGTGTGGAATAAAAGTAAAACTTTGTATTGATCTCCTCCGGCGACGAGGGCAACATCTCCAGATAGGCAAACGGACCCGAATCCTCAAAGCAACCCAACTCTCCATAGCAGACACGTTTCACTGCTCGTTTGGAGCGACGCTGATGTTGCTGCTTTTCATGCTGCAGCAGCGAGGCATGCACCGCCTCCGATAATTCGGTGAAGTTAGCAAGCGCCGTCGCCCTGCCTTCTCGCTCATCTTCTTTGCCAAATGCTAAAAAATCGATGAGTAACCAAAAAAAAAGAATAATAGAAACGATTTGAATATAAATTTTTAATTGTTTCGGATACAATTTTGATTTTATGGTCATCGAATGCGACGCACGTGCCACAAAAATAAATTTTTTCATATGAATAAATAATTCATAAAGATGAGATTATTATGTCATTCCAATTAAGCAAGCAAAATTCTTCCCGGCGTCTCAAGAAAAAAATATATGTATATAGTTTTTTAAATATTTGATAATAAAGAAAAGAGGACTAACTAAAAATGCAAACAGTTGCTAAAGAAAAGCTATAAACGTAAGAAGAAAATGTCTAAATGCGGAATTTTGTTCAGAACTTGTCACCAAGAACAGTTTTGGGGGCACTGGGAATATATAAATTTTGCCATAAAATTCATTAAATCAATCTTTAATATTGTTAAGCTCAAGATAAAAAATCGAAATGCTTGATTAATAATTATAAACCTTAAGAATCTCAAATCCTTATTTGTTAAAACTGCCTTGCAAAAGTTTGTTCAAGATTTTGCATTATTTTAATTGTTTGTCAAAAGTAATTAACAAATATAAAATTTAAAAAAAATGAATACCTCAACAAAAAAAAAAAAAAACTTGTTGGAATTTCTTTAATGGCAGGCGCTTAAAATGTATAATTTTTTGGAACGTGCAAATGACATAACATTTATGTACGTGTATGTACGTATGTTTTTGTGTGTGTTGGTATATATATACATATATATATAGATTTTTTTTGGTCGTTAGCTAAAAGCGTTGATAAACTACCGAGGCGTGATTGGCTTTAACAAAAGGCGTAGACTCAACAACCAACATTAAAAAAATCAAATAATATACATAAGAAAAACACATTAAAAACAAAAAACAGAGACAAAAATTAATTCCACGCTTTGCCACACACATCGCCAAGGGGCAATTATTATTAATAATATTTGGCTAGAGCGCAGCAGCACCCATTTCTGGGCGCAATCAGGAAGTTAACTGAAATTATAGCTAATACTCCGATTCCGCTATGGCTGCAATCGTCATTAACAGCAAGTCGGGAATGTAGATGATTTCACTATGTACTTAATTGCCTTTCTTCTTTATTTTTTCTTATTGGATTCTTAATATCAACGAAGTACTAGCGTTAATCTACTTAATAACCATACTAGGACCCAGCGGACTTTACCGACCTTCTGCGTATACAAAAATGAAAGAACCAATTATCCAATCTGGATGGTATATATCTCAAAAGTCGCATAAACAATGAGTCATGGAATAGATGGCAGCTTTATGGGTGGGGGTCGTAGTGGCCGAAATAGGCGTAATTTGCATTTCAAAACCACAAAAAGTCCCTACGGACCTTACCGCCCTACGAAGGGTCAAAGTGCTGTTTAGTGCTGTGCATTCCCAGCTTAGGTCAGCCACAAACCATTTTGCATATAGGAATTGAATACGAAATACAATGCAGTATTCCCGAGCTCCAATTGCATAGTACATACATACATTCTGCTTGTAATGGTATCGGGGGGTATAGCTCTCTCATATGAATGTTTTTTTTTATGTGTCATACATTTAGTAATAAACTTTGTTTGCAACAATAAAAATAGGTTTAGGCTCTGAATAAACTTTGTTGCATACAACATGAGCTTGGTAAGCGCCAAAATGATGACGCGTTTAAATCGAATAACTGGCTAAAACCCTGCCACAAGCGGACGCAAACACACATAAGCTCCCATAACATAAAGAGAACGTTGGCAATGATAATGTATCTAATGATCTGCACTCAAGCAATAAAATATTAAAGAACACACAATCAAATCAATCAGATGTGCTGCATTTGGTTTCAACAAATAAATAATTCGAAAACAACTCAGTGTCGATTTGCCATTTCATTTGTTTACTCTTAAATCTCAAATTTGTTTACGAATCAAAATCAATGCCTCGCCATTAATCAGCAAAACAAATGCAACGTGACTTTTTTTATTAGCTTAGCAAATGCATTAAAGTTTTTCTAAAGCACTTTACGATCTTTTGAGTCTAGCCAATAGGGCAGGTAATTTGTTCTATTCGAGACTATTTTACGACTCAAAACTACCCAATTTGGAATAATTAAGATGATGTTCAAATAATAGAGATGGATAGAAGTACTCAAGTAGATGGATAACGATAAAGTTGAAGAAATACGCAATTTGTTTCATCATTGCAGATTTATGTTGCTTTCGAGCACAATTTATATTTTTTAGGAGCTTTAATTTAGTTGGTAAATTTAAGTTAAAAACTAACTTTCCATACAAATTTAAATGGTTTTGCAATAAACTATGAAGCTTTGAGCATTTTAATAAAGATGAAATACGAAAGACAAAGCTTTAAAGATATAAAAGAATTTGTTTTAATTAAAAACGATGAGAGACAGGCAGCATTTTTTACAGACTGAACAAAAAATTATTAACTATCAACTTTAAGTTTGAAGAATTCTTTGGAAGAAGATTAAAAAATAGTTTGTGAAAAAAAAAAACATCAAAAATATTCAAATTTTACAAAATAAAACTAGAGTTTCCTCTCTCCTTTAGTTACATTTTTAGCTTTAGAGGTGGCCTGCGGCCTTGCACAGGTTCATGCGGGCCCGGGCCTCAAAAGTTTTGTGCGAGCTTTTTGCCTTTTCACTTAGGACCGGCCCGGTAAGGCCCAAAAAAGCCCGACAAAATGCTGAACAAAATCTTGATTATATTTTATTTTGTTGATTATTTCACGTACTGGAAACGGCATTTATTGAATAATTAATGTTGATCGATAGTACTATCGATATGCTTATAGTTTTTAGTTAGATTGCCATTACTTTTTAAGCTTGCAACAGCTAACTTTTTTTTTTAAATGTACATGCATAAGCATGTATTAGTTTCGGGCCGGGCCGGGTCAGGCCTTCGTGAAAAAGTCGTTCCGGGCCGGGCAGGGCCTTTTAAAGAAGAACTGGTGCTGGTGCGGGCCCGGGCCTCAAAAAACAGGCCCGCGCCCACCTCTACCTTTTAAGCATCAATATGATAAAAGCCGTAAATATTCTAAGTATGTGCCGCAATATTTGTTGTGTACTTTTTTGGCGTTGGCTAAGTTAACAAATTGTTGTTGTTTCAATTTGTTGGGCAAAAGTGTTGCGGGATTGTGACTTTCGTTGTTTGTCATTTTACGTTTTTAACAATTTTACTGTTGTTGTTTTTGTCATTGCAATTGCTTCTTCGCTTTTTGTTGACACACAACAATGAACGTGTGTGTGTGTGTAAGTTTCTGTGTGTGTGTGTGTGTTTTTGTCGCTTTGGCATTTGAAGACGCTGATTGTGCAATTTGTAAAGTGTTTCGCTCATCGACGTTCAACTCAATGGCAAAATAGCAAAAACACAAATTGTCAAGTGAAACTTAAACGAGGGCCAGAAACAGACACCCACTCGTTTGGCCTTGAGGGCGATGGCGGGGGGGGGGTTAGTTGGGTAGGGTTGGGGTGGCATGACATCAACACACACACACACACAAAGACTGATTGAAAGCATCCTCAGTTCAAGAGCTTTGTTATTGTACAAAAGTTAAACAAACACAACAAACAAAAAACTCATTCAATTAGCTGAGTTAGTGGTGGTTAAGGGAGGGGGGGGGGGGGGGTCTAATGTATATGTAACTCAATTAGTTAATTGGGAATGTGTTAAACTTACCGCTAGTTCGAGTGCCGAGCAGCAGCAGCAGCAGCGATAGCGCAAGGCAAATGTGTTGCATATCGTTGTTGTTGTTGTTGTTGTTGTCACAGTTGCAATTGTTGTTGCTGTTGCTTATAGAGAGAGAGATTATCAAATGATTTAAGCAATTGTCAACTGCATTGATATCTTAATCTCTTCCTCCCTGTCGCTTTTTCTATCAATTTTGTCGTCTTTTAATGCAATTGCATTGCTTGCCTCGTTGTTGTTGTTGTTGCTCTGTGTTTGTTGTTGTTGTTGTTTTGATCTTCTTGTTTGTTTTTGTTTGTTTGTTTTTTCGGTGTTATGTCTCTTTTGCTTTGGTAATAGCAAATATACCATAAACAAATTCACTTTCACTTATTTGTGAACCTGCCAGCAGCAGCAGCAGCAGCAACTGTTGCTGCGGTCGTGACTGGTTGTTGTTGTTGACTGGTTCCTGGCCACGGCCAATGGCGTCTGCGTCTCTCTGACTCACTGACTGACTGACTCGAAGCGCCGTTGCAGATGGGTGATGTTGTTGTTGAGGCGTTGGTGTTGGCGTTTCAACTTTGTCTACTTTGCGATTGAATTATGTGGCAGATGGTAGACAGTAGACAATAGACGGCAGCAGCAGACAACAACAAACAGCAATTGCTTTCACTTGACCAAGCAGCAGCAGCAGCAGCAGCGGGAGCAACTCCAATTTGCGACAGATGCTTGATGCTTGAGCTAGTATGATTGACGGTGATTGCTGTTGATTGATTGCTTTATGAGTGCTTTGTGTGGCCTGCAATTACAAATAACAACAACATACATTATTTTTCAATTGTGCATGTTCAAGCTTAAATGTTACAAAAAAAAAACAAAGTAAAACCAAAACGAGAGCGATTAAAGTTAAAAGGAGACATTAAATGTGTAGCAGTTGTTGTTGGTGGTGTTGGTGTTGCAGTTGTTGTTGGTGTTGTAATTGTGAACGTTTTGAACGCAATATTGTATAATAAGCCGGTTGTACATTTGGCAGGATGTGCGCTAAGCGGCAGAGTTAACATTGCAACGGAGCCATTGAACTTTAGCGCTCTATCTCTATCGCTCTGTCTCTGTCTCTCTCTTTCGCTCTTTCGGTCTTTCTGTCACTAGATAACAACAATAAAAGTAACCATAGCTAAGCAAACTTGACACTAGACAACATAATTAGGGCAAATATATAGAAAATATATTAAAAATTGGAAAATTGGATTTAGGTTTTGCTCAGAAAATAACGAAAATCTTCCGCTTTAATGTCGACTAACCGTTTACAAAAGTCTGGCAACGCCCTGTCAATAAGTTGGCAACATTAGTAAGTAGAAATACTTGTAGCATAAGGAATATGCAAATAAATAAATACATAAATTCTTTCCAATGACAATATGACAATATTTGTGGCTTAACAAAGTGTTGCCAGATGTAGCAACTGCGACAAGATGGCTACATTCAAAACTTCAACATAAACAGAAAAATCCTTAAGTTAGACAATTAGTTAAGTAAGCATTTTTTACTTAAAAAGAAGCAAAACATTTATTTGGTAAAAATTAGTTTTTAAAAAATATTTTATCGCACTTTTGATGCCGTTATCTAACATGAAAAATCGTTAAATAATATTGCTTTTACCAATAAAGTTTTAAAAAAATATTGAAAATAACTAAAAAATTCTCATTTTGCTGGACAGTGTAAATCAGTGTAAAAAGTTAACCTGAAACGTTAAACGTTGAACATTGGCTGTTGAATGTTGTGAACATTTGGGTCAACAGCAGACGGCAGTCAAAAAGGCATAACAAAACAACAACAACAACAAGCAATAAGCAACAACAACAACATGCAACCAAAGATAAAGAAATATTCAACACTTGTCATCAAATTTTTGCTGTCAACTTTGTTTTATTTCAACTAAATGAAAAAGAAGAAATTCAATGACTCAATGGATAACAACAAAAAAAAAAAAACACCACTGGGTGCCACATCTAATGAAAGTGAAAACTTTGATGACGAAGAAGAGGAAGAGACCAAAAAAAAAACCTGCTAAGCACTTAAGATGATAAAACCGTTAACTGAATCGAATTATTGAGAGCAAGCAACGTTGATTGATTAATTGATAGTTTGTATATTGTTGAGCTTCACTTTCGTTGGGAGCTCTTGTTGTGACTTTTCAATTAGCATAAAAACGCAGCTAGATTAGGCAAGATCTGTGAATTATTTGGTCACACTGCCGAGCAACAAAATGAATGAATGAAGCATTACAAAATATATATTTGTTTTAGAAAACAAACTAACAAGGAGCTGTTTATTAGCTGTTAATTAACTTTGTTCAAGTGAGTTTAAGTTAAATACTAAAACAGTCGAGCTTCCGTACAACAAACTTTCGTTTACTAAAGTTTTCTTTATAACAAAATCATTACCAGATATGTTTTTTTGAGTTTCGTTACGAAGGAAATGTTAACTTTGACCTGTTAACATAGCTCTGTTAAGTCGGTAAGTAATTTCCTAAGGAGTCCTTCGCTCAATAAAAGCTAACTAAACACTTTGAAAATTTGAAAGTTGATGTCAATCAAATAAAGATCTGAGTTTCTCTCCAATATAAAAAAAAAAAATAAATAAAATGTTACTTGCGACAACGTTTGGCATCGAATGAAAGCATCTCTGAAGTTCATTCACCAAACGGCAAACGTCAAAAGACACCGAAACCATCAATCATCAATTGCGGCCACCCGCAACATCATTCGATGTCGAGTCGATGAAAGGCGAAACGAAAAGGGATACAAAAAAAAAACAAAGAGTTGGTGAAAATGCGATGAAGATGCATAAAAAAAAATGTCAGAAAGTAAGTATTTTGCGCTGGGAAAGCTAAAGTTGTAACTCCAACGCGCCTTCAACAGACTCGAATGGAAAGTGTTGGTTTCGGTTTGAAAAAAAAAAACAAAATACAAAATGCTTCTAAGCAGCTTTCGCAAGACTTCTACATATGCTCTATGTTCCATCAGTTGGTCAGCTTGTCAGTTCAACAGTCCATCAGGCACTTTCAAATAGATTAACCCAATTTGGTTGTGTTGGGTCCGCTTTCAGCCACTCGGCTACTTGGCTACTTGGCCACTTCTCATTTTCGCATTTGCTGCTAATTCTGCTCATTAAATACAAATACAGCGACGATACACGGCCTGATATGCAACAGTAGAACCGACCGACAGCAAATCTAACCATTCATTAGTGCCACCTTCCTCATCTCTATCGCCTTGGCCATCGCCATCGCCATTTCAATGTAGGAAAGCCAAGTGAAGACGAGAAATCGAAATTGCAGGCCAAATTGAACCATGCCAAAAAGGAAAAGCGCATTGCAACAATTTTACATACATATATAAATCAGCATTAATTTTTTTTTTTTTTTTTGTATATTTTATATAGATATAAGAATCGAGATGATTGAGCGTGCCGAATGTATTGATACCCTGTAGTTTTAGCTAATTTATTTAATAATATTTTATTTCGATTATTTAAAAGAATTTTATTTTAACGGTTTTGGGTTCACTTTTGGGATAAACTTGCATCATAAGGCGCTTTAGGAAATGTTTAAACTTTCTGACATAGAATAAGAAAAAAACAGTTCCCAGGAAATTCGCTTTAAAAAAATTATGTTTTCAAGGAAATTTTGTTACCTAAGATGAAATTCAAAAAAAAAAAAAAAACGATATCAAAAAAATACAAAATAATAATTTGCTTAAAGTGCACGAAATACTTCTATAATCATTCAAACCATAAAAGATAAGAAACAAAAATATATATATTAAATGAACATTAAATTAACTTTCAGTATTTTTTTTTATAGTATTTCTTCAACTTTCTGTAACACAAACAATCAATAAATTCAAAACAAAACAATCAAACTGTTCAACTATTGCAATTTTTATGATTTTGAATTCTTGGCCAATGGCCAATGGTTTTATTGCCAGTAAACAGGGTATAAAAAAAAAAAACACCAAAATAAATTAGGAACTAAATGTGGCCCAACAAACAAACAAACAATGCAACAGCATTGTGCCAACTACTATTTGGGCAATCGATTTGACTTTAGAGCCATATTTTTAATGCCAGGCAATCAGAGACGGTATTATTATTAGTTTGATTTGCTTGCAAGACCAAAGACTTAGGCAACGAACTTGCAGTCGCTGGCGCGCAATCAAAAAACAAAAAAAATCAAAATGTTCAAATTTCCTTAGGCAATTTTCGCATGACAGCAGCAAGCAGGCGGCATAAATAGTTTCCTGTTTGTTACGACGGACTCGACAACAACAACAACAACTAACCAGCCAAGCAAAAAGGGAGGCGCTGGACAGTAACAACAACAACAACAAGCAATAGCAACTATGATTTAAAAGCCAGCAGCGCATGAAGTTTCCGCCGTTATAATTTTTATTTAACTTTTTTTTTAAAGCTTTTTCTTCTTCTTGTTGTTGTTATTGTCGGTTATGTTGTACAATATTGGTTTGCTTCTAATAATGTTACAAATTGTTGTTGTTGTTGTTTTGGGGTTTTCATTGTTTTGTTTTGGTTTTTTCACAAGAATTTCAACACTTTATCCAAAACTCATTGTTCATGCAACGCGTGCAACGCAAGAAGCCAAAGCAAAATGACATCGGATCCAACAAACGGTTAAGAAATGCACTGAGACAAACAGCAAACGCAACAACAACAACACCAACAATGAGAGCAATATCAATTATATATACGTATGTATGTATGTATGTATTTGACACAGTTATTGGGCCAGTAGACATCTAATGCAGTACTTTGTTCCCAACTGTCCCATTCCCAATCCCAGTTATGGCCTAATTGCTAGAAAGCCGAAAAGAAAAGAAAAAAAACTATAGAAGAGTTTTGAAAGAACCAAGCAAAAGCAGGTCAAGTAAGCATCATGTGAAGCGTGGGATATGGATATGAAGTGAGATGGTAGTGTATACTATAGGGTATATTGATTGTGTTATGCCGAATTTGAATGCAATTTGAGAAAACAAATTGCATTGAATACAAATTTTTCTTGTAAAGAAATCTGAAGCTTATTAAATTTACATATAACTTGGAAATTTTTCAAGAAACTTTTAATAAAAATCTGTAAAACTTTTCGTCGAAATCGTTTAAGAAACATAAAAGATGTTCAACATTTTTAAGTTTGAAAATTTGTTTATTTAATATAGCTGACATTAAAATGTAATTTAAAAGAATATGATTAGCTAATGCTACATAATTTATTAAAATTTTGTGTATGGTTTCAAAAATATATACCGTTTTTCTCTTCTTTAATTTTTTACTTTATTTCATAAGAAAATTGTTAAATTGATAATTGATTAGCTTTTAACAACATAATATTTTACTTGTACCAGAAACTCAATAAAAAAAGTGTGTATTCGATTCGTTTAAGCAGAAAACCCACACAATATTTAACCAAAGCTTTTGTTGTTGTTCGTTCTAGTTTTTAGCTAACCCCATGCCCCAATTAGGCACATTCATGCCACAAAGATAACTCCAATTACAATTAAACAATAAAACAATTAATTGTGTTTCTAGCTGGTTGAACAATTAATTTGTGCTGTGGCCATTCATTGTCTTTGAGTTGGTTAATGTTCTCGGGTTGCCAAAGTCAAAATAGAGTCAACAGAACAGTGTACCCCAATTTGCTGCCAAGTGCATTCGCTTGATCCGGATCTCGTATTGTTGCCAAACTCATTAAAATCATAATCATAGTTGTTTAATTGTTGAAGCTAAACATGTCGAAGCTATAGAAAGTTGGTCAAACCGGCTGCTGTGTCTAAACAGTGTTGCAAAGTGCCCCAAAGCGATTCTAAAATGATCTTCGCTTATTCTAATAATTTATTTAAACGATTTTTAATTAAAAGAAACTAAAATTCTTACTAGAAAATACTTTTGAATAGATCATAAAAACCATTCAAGTTTTTTTTTTTTTGACTTAAAATCCCAAAAAGCTTCTTGCGTTTCCATGAAGAACACACTCCGTAGGATCTCAACCACCGGCCCGACCAAGGACCCTTAAGCGGTCTATGTGTGACACTTTCCTAACCTAACCCATCTACAAAGAATTCATTCAATTCAACAGATTTATTTCAATCGAAATGCAATTCGTTATGACGAATTTTCTCTCTAATAAATTGTTTTCCGGTTACTTTGAGATTGAAACTTGCAACATCCTATTAATAATAAAACACAAACAAACATATAAATACTTGGATTAAGTGCCAAATGTTTAAATAATTCTATGATTTGGTTATTAAAAACAAATTTTAGTGATTAAATGAAAATTTGGGCAATTTGAAAATTTGGAATGCAAGACGACCTTGTTTATGTCAACAGCTAGACAAAAACAACAACAGCAACAATTGCAACAACTATAATAAATGAAACAACAACAACAACAATAATAATATATAGCTACTAGACTCAATTATTGGCCATTTACAGCACGCAAATTATGTTCAAGTTGTTTGTGGGTTTTTTATAAAGCGACACCAACTACAACAACAACAACAACAACAACACAAACAATTGCAAATAAAGTGTTTAACTAAATTTACAAAAAAAAAAATTGTGGTTATTTTATATTTCGTTGCTATTCGTTGAAGGAATTTATGCACTTTAATTGAATACAATTTGCGTAGTAGGCGGTAGCAGAAATACCCTGTAATCCATAAGGCTAAGGAGAAGAAAAGTTTGTCAAATAAATTCGTAAAAATAGAGTTTTTTAGTTTTATGGGAAAGTTGGGGGAAAATGTCGATATTATAAAACGATATATGCTAAAGGTAAAACAAATGCTTATCACAAAAACAAGAAGTTTAGAAAAAAGTTGTCGATTTGAATTTGGAATTTTTTCGAACAAGATCTAGAAACTTTCGAAAAATCTAAAAATATTTTTCAAATTATTTTTGAATACTAACATCAAATAAAAAGAAACGTGAAGTTATAGAATTTTTGGCTTGAAAAACTCAGGATTTACACAAGCTGGAACTTAACTAATGTGGTACAATCTTACTTCCATATAAAGAATCCAATTCTTCGTACTATTGAATGGGTGTTTGATTTTAATCAAATTGCAGGGTTCTGGGAACTGATATCGTTTGAAAGTTCGACACTTTTAGAGGTTTGATAATAATTCTATTCTTTTTTAGAATGAAGCACTCGCAGGGTATTTTCAGGTTGAGTGCAATGAAGATGTTAAATTAATTTTTGTTTTTTTTTTTTTTTCTAGTTTGCACTTTGTGTTGATTTAGACTTAATACCATGAATTTGTCCGCTGCTGCCGCTGATGCTGTTACTATATAAATTGGCTGACTTTTTTTTTTTCTTGCTCTGCAATTCGTGTCAATGTCAGCATGATTTAAGTTATTTATTTTTTTATTTTGTTTCTTTGTATTTATTTCTAGTTTATTTATTTATATTGTATTTATTTTTCTTGAATGCACAGAAGAGGGAGGGGGTGGGAAGGTGCTGGGGGTCATGGCATGTAATGAGGCTCTGCAAAACGAGTTTGATACAAAACCGAAAATATGCATAATCACAACAACAGCCGCAGCAACAACAAGTGCAAGGCGTCAAGCAGTGCAAGCAGTTGCCAAAAGACTTAAGCGACAAACTTGCAAGCAAATGCAATGAAAACGTACGAAAAAAATATGTGTGTTTGCATGTGTGTGTGTGTGTGTGTGTGTGTGTTTATAAACGTATGATGACAAACACATTGAAACGTATTTGATTTGTGATAAGCGAAAGATGCCATCAACAACAACAACAACAACAACAAACAGCATTAATAATAATAATAATAATAATAGCAACAACATTAACAACAACAACAACAGCTTCTGCTTTGCAGCCCGGTCCCAGTTTACAGTTTCACTTGAGGCGCGTGAAAGTTGCGCTTCATAACAACAACAGCAACAACAATCAAATAGACAGAAAATAAAACAACAACCCACATACGAAACACACACACACGCACACATTGACAATTCAAAAGTACAAAAAAGGGCAGGCCGAAAAAACTTTTAAAGGCAAAGCTGAAATCAAACATTGAAATGCAAGCGCAAAGCGAAGAGTATAAAAAATAATAGCAAAACAAACAAAACAAACCAAACTGCAGTTATTACGCACTTTTATCTTCTTCTTCCTTTCGAGAATTGATTGATTAACACAATAGCTTGCGCAAGGCGTCAGAAAAATAACACAAACACACACACACGCACACACTAGAAAAAAAGATCTTAAGATGCAGCAGCGCGACAGACGACGACAACGGTGCAAAAATAAAGTCGCCGCGTAACAACAATAACTCAACTTTACTCTAACGAGAAAGGCCCACATACACAATATGCCGTTACGAACCACAGCGCGTCGCGGCTGAAGATCAACTGAAACAGTAAATGAAACACGAAATACAAATACAAGCGAAACGCACTAAGTTGGAACTTCGAAAGAGCCGCCGCCGCTCCGTAGCAGCAAAAAAAGCGTTCGTGCAGAGAAGCGAAGCTAAGCACGTAGCCAGCGCTGCCAGACTGTCTGCACACTCTCTCAACTACCGTACGCCTTGCCATTCGCAGCACGTACGATTGCAAAAAGAGCGTTGAAATATAAAATCAAAAAAAGTAAAATTCACAATAACAAATTGCCACAGATAACATATTTTGAATGCGTAGGGAGCATTGCGGGCTGGACAACTACTAGCAGAAAAAAAACAAATATGAATTCAGTGCAAATTATTTCAAAACCAGCCGCTCTGCTCTGTTGCCCACAGAAAGTTCTTATTTGGCCCACTTTGCTGGCAAAAATTAAGTTTAGCAAATATTGCTAGGAATATACCTCGTTAATTTAGATTTCTTACTTATCTAGTGCATTGTGAATATACAGTTATAATATATAGTGCTGTCTCTCACTTTCTTAAGAATGCAGAAAATAATAAGGTTTTTTTTCAAAGGTTCTTTTAAACTTGAATAAAGTTAATTAAAGTTTTCAAATCGATTATTACTTTTAAGTTGATCTGAACTGAACTGAAATAAGGGCCTTGCATACTTTTGGGCATCATCAACGAAGTACCAAACTCACATTTGTAGGGTATCTTCAGCGGCAGCACTCGAAAATGAAAGCGATTCTCGAACAAAAGTTATTTATCACGCTAACCATCATATTATTCAATGTTGCGCATACAAATATAACAATTTTACACTTCATAACCCGAATATATGTATATTGTTGTTCTGATCTACAAACATCATACAGATCTAGTTACTATCTGGGTCAGCATTATTATTGTTTTCAATAAAAACAAGAAATGTAATTCTAGCCTTAACAAATTTGTTTATGATAGATTATTTGCTATGTCTCTCAAACAACATTTATAGGAAATTAGTAAAATCCCTAACAAGCTTTGCAGATCTAAGCACTAGTTTCGCAAAATTCTGTTTGAAAGCATAAAAATAACTTTTCATTTAATGACCGATTTTCCATTCATATTTTTTTGTTTTAATATTCGTTATTATTTTATTTAACAATTTTTAAATAACTAAGCAAAATCTAAATGAGAAAAATATCTAAAAGCAATGTGATAATCGATAGCGAATACAAATATAATTTTTCAAGTGGAACTTCGATACAATTTTTGCATAATTTTTACAGGGCATCTTACAAGTCGGCGCCGCACTTGTTTGAAACAGTTTTTATTACAGAAGCTTTAGTTAAATTATATATCGTATCGTTTATTTTTGTTGTGTTTCTGTTTTGATCGGTTACAATTTTTTTGCAGTTTATTTGATTTTTTATTTATTTCTTGCTCAACTGGCCGATTGGCCAACTGTTTGCTGTCTCTTTCTGTCTGTCCGACTGTCGCAATTTGGGGGCAGTTAGTCCAGAAGGAGATTTGAAGGCAACGTTAAATTATTTCTGGCACAAACACACACAAGCGCACACAGATTCACATTACAAGCTCGTTTCGGGTTTCAAAAAAAAAAATAAAAATAAAACCTAAACAAAACGAGTATAAAAGTATATTGACAATTTCGTGTAGTTGTTGTTGTGTAAAGTAAAACTTGATATTACAATTTGTAACCATAAATAATAATAATTACAATCGAAAACAAATACAAATATATATAAATACAGAGGGAGAGAGGTATTGGCCAATACTTGTCTATATTTATCATATGAAAAATAGTTTTGACCAATTCTGTATATTTGCAGCAAGCACAGCAACAGAAACGAGTGTGTGTGTTGGTGTGTTTGTGTTTAAGCCATATGTGTGTGTATTTGTTTTGTATTTATCGATTTATGCAATAGGCAACAATAATTAGAATTAACGCTGATGGCAAACGGCGTCTCAGCATCCTAATGCCCTGATAATTGGCATCATTTAACCCTCCTGTCCAAAATCTTCGGTGAATTTACGCAGCTTGATCAAATCATCGTCATTCACAGTGGGTTTTGTGCGTGACAATGATTTCAACATGTCGCGCTGCAAGCGAGAAAGAGTGAGAGAGAGATAGAGATAAGGAGAGATATAACAGATGGTTGTTTTAGGGCATATTCACCATTGTGACAGGCGGTTCGAATAGCTTATCGCTGGGCACATCAATCCAATTCATTTCAACAGCGCCAGGATCACCGGGTGAACACGGCACCAACAGGTCATCCACTGTCTGATCCTTATCACTGGGATTCGGACCCGTAACGCGTTTGAAATGTGTCGCTGTTTGAACTTTTCGCACCGGTTCCATCAATGCATCGCGCACCACAATCGATATATCGGCTCCAGAGTAGCTGCAACAACCAACGATGAGTTTTGAGTTAAGTTGAGATGAGTTTCTAGTCAGTCAAAAGAGCCTTACCCCTCGGTCTTGCCTGCCAATTCCTTGAGATCCTGCTCGGTCAGAACGTGCGTTGTATTGCCCAAATGTATTTTGAACATGATGAGACGAGCATGGGCTTCCGGCAACGGAATGTAAATACGCTTCTCGAAACGTCGCCGAATGGCCGAGTCGAGCACCCAGGGTATATTGGTGGCGCCGAGCACAAGTATGCCATCCGTATCGTTGCCAACGCCCTGCATTTGGACAAGAAACTCGGTCTTGATGCGGCGCACACTGTCGTTCTCATTGTCGGAACGGGCCGAGCACATCGAATCGATTTCGTCAATGAATATTATGGATGGCTTGTGCTGCCGTGCCAGCTCGAAGAGATTCTTGACCAGCTTCTCGGATTCACCCAGCCATTTGGACATTAGATCCGAACTGGATACAGAAAAGAATGTGGAACGATTGGCTTCGGTGGCAACAGCTTTGGCCAAATATGATTTGCCTGTGCCAGGCGGTCCAAACAATAATATGCCCTTCCAGGGTATACGTTTGCCGGTAAACAATTGTGGAAACTTGATGGGCAAGATGACCGCTTCCTTGAGTGCCTCTTTGGCGCCTTCGAGGCCAGCCACATCGGACCATTGAACTTGCGGCTTTTCAATAACGATGGCGCCTTCAAGTTTGCTTTGTAGTTTCTTTTTCTCCGGATCATCATCCTCGTCTTCATCGCTGTCGCTCTTTTTGTCCTTGTCGTCTTTGGAGCTACTTTCGCCGCCCTCCTTAATTGGTTTCTTTTTGCCCTTCTTCAGATACTCCTTGAGCTTCTCGGCACGATCCAAATACTGTAGACATTTGGCTCGAATCGAGTCTTTGGCCTTCTCGCCCTGTGCTTCATCTAATATTGAGGGTTTCCTTAGTACCGAAAGGTTGTAATATATAGCGAGCGACCACTGTACTCACATTTGATGGTATGCAGAAAATATTCAACACCATGCTCATAGAGACGCAATGCCTCGGCATAGTTCTTGTTGCGATCCTCTTCGGTGGCCTTTGTCACCAGATCGATGGCCTTCTGCAGGGTTGTGCCGGCCGCCATGAAAACGCTTCTGTTAGCAAAGGAATACAAAATAAGCGAGTGACGTCACACATTTAACTCAACTTTCAATTAACAAAACTGCATTTCCAAAACAAAAACAACTGAAAAATTCAATACCAAACGGTTTGGGATGACTAATGCAGCACAGTAACAAAAATGAAAAAGATACAACAACAAAATGCATGACGAACACACGAAGGCAAAGAAGAGGAGTGTGCGTACGTTTGGTATATTTGTCTTGTTGTTCGTTTGTTGCGCATTAGCTTACTTGTTTGTTGGTGCTGTTGTTGTTGTTGTTGCTGTTGGTACGCAGTTGTTCGGCTACTTTGATATTGGAGTTGAGTAAACAGCACGCGCCAATTCAACAAAAAATAATAAATAAGGAATTTTGAGGAATTTCAACTGAATGACGATGTCGTCGTCAATATTAACAGCGTTGTGTGTGTGTGCGTGAAGGTTTGCCGACTGCCTATTGCTATCTATCGATTAAAAGTGGCGGTCATTCGATTGCCTTCTGAATGTTAACATTTTGAATAAAATGAATAAAAATATCTATTCATAAATCTATGAAAGCATTATTTTAAGTAAATGTTATAAGTGCTTGCTCTCCCAATGGATTTGCTTTTTTTCGCATGCGTTTATGTGCGCAAACATTAAACCTTGCACAATGTTAACAGAGTTGAAACGCAAAACTGCTCAATGCGCAAAGTGCTCAATTGAGAACATAAAGTTAACGCAATGTTAAAATAAAGCTAGTTCTGTTAATGCAAATTTTGTTTCAACTGAAAGTGCCACCTACTGGCGAGAAAAAAACAGCTGTTGACATCATTTTGATCACATCATCGCGCCACCTATTGGTATAATGTTTAAGCTCGGCGTATAAGTGGCGTTAAAAACATGCAACTTGTTGAGCGCAATATGCCAAAATTATTTTGCATGGAAATAAAAAGGAAAAGAATATATATATTTATCTGTCCTTTTTATTTAGATATCACAACAGTTTGATTAACTCATATTTGTGTATGTTCGCATGTAAAAGTCCTTTTCTGTCTGTCGTCCTCTTGCATTAGCAAACAAAGTTGTGAAGGAGTTAGACGACCAATACACACACACACACACACACACACACACACACGCACACGAGCACACATGCGTCCACACAAAACCAGGGAAAACAATCGTCACACGCATTTTGGGAGAGTTATTTCTAAACGAGCCTGCATGCGTCTCGCTCGCACGCGCAAGGAGTCGTCGGCAAGCAGCCGCAAACGGGATAACATACACATATACATATTCATATATGTTTGCATACATATATTTTGGCCACGCCCATGAAACTCGTTTCAACCCTGTACACACACACACACACACATGCATACGTGTGTGTGATATGTGTGTGCTTTGGACTCTCGCATGCGATTTGTAACGGCTGCTGTGAGAGCACATATGTATGTATGTATGTATACTATATGCGTGTACGTTTGTGTGTGTGCGAATATGTTCGTATGTTTGTATTGAGAGCTCACAGGACTCGCGCATGCATGTGACGGCAACTCAGAAGTTCATCTCAATACACACATACATAAGAACAAACTTTTTGAATTTTGCCTTGTTAATGCAACTGGCAACTGTTAACTAATTACAAACGGTAAATGAAAGTTTCTTTTCTGTTTGCGTCAGTTTTGGAAACATGATTATGAAAAAACACAACGGGTATGTGAGGAAAATTAAAATTGATATAGTGTTAAGAACACACATACACAAACTAAATCGAATATATGTGTATATAACAGTTAATGTCATTTTTTTAAGTTAGCTTGCTCTTTGACAACAACTATTACTCAACTGTGTTGCTCTCTCTTTTGTCCATTCACAACTCTTCATAGTCTTCTTCTTCGGCTGCTGCTGCTGCTGTTGATGTTCTTGATTTCTTTGTTCGTGCATTAAGTTTATCTTTTTTTTCATTGCACCTTCACACAACCTTCTTTCGGTTTGGCGTTTTCTTTTTATTTCAGCACTTTCACTTTTCGCCTGGCCTCCTGCCTTTCCAAGCAGATTTAGAACAATTCTCGTATTTTTTATTCACAAAACAAGAACTGTTTATGTTGTTGTTGTTGTTGTTTCTCTCCAAGCCCCCACCAACACTTCCAACAACGCTTTTATTCACATGTATTTAAAATAAGGCAAAAGCGCTGAGAGCCAGCGTCAGAGCGAGAGAGCAAATATGCTGTAAATGCGTGGGAAAGTCAGAGTGACGAAAATAAAATATAAAAAGAGAACAAAACACATTTGCCGGTAGCTAAAAACAATGCGGGTAATGCCTTTATATACATTATTAAATAAACACTTTTTATTGATTGTTTTTTCATTTTAATAACTTGTCTTTTGCTTATGATAATTTTAAAAAAACATATTTCAAATAAATATGAATTTATATGCGTAGCTAAATTCGTATGCCAAAGTGGTGCTAACTTTGTAAATCGCACTGTATTTGGCAGCCGGCAATAGAAATCTTCAACTTAAGCAAGCACAGCCGAGAGAGAAAGAGAGAGAGAGAGTATGGAAGAGAGTGGGCGTGTAGAAGTAGTCGTGTGTAGGGAGCGAGGTAGAAAGAGAATGAGCGCGCGTTGGAGCACAAAACATTTGCTGCTTGGTGTAAACTTGACTTTGAAATTTGCCTCATTTGCACTTGCTGCATTTGCACCTGCCAGCGTTGCCAGAGTGCCGCCGCCTCGAGCCTCCAACCACACCTTACTAACGCCCATCCCCAGCCCGTAAGTAGCAGCTTGGAATGCGTTGCGACTTTTTATTATTTATGCAATACGGTTTTTATTTTTTTACATTTTCCCTTTGCAGATTTTTTTTTTTTTTGTTAAACATGAAGAATACTTTTGGCACAATGAAAACAAGTGGTGTTAAAAAGAAAAAGTTAAAGAAGATGGAGATGAAGAGGAACAAAAAAAAATATGGCGTGGGCGTAAAGAATTATGCGAAGGCAAAACTGTTGCATGCTTTTTGGCGTCGGGGGCCAAGCATTGAAGAAAAATAGAAAAGAAAATGAGAAAATAAAGGACAACAGCACAAAAAGGCATGAAAATAAAAGAACCAACATTTAAGTCTTTTTTTTTTGTATTTTTTTAATGCAGTTACAGATTTAAATGAAAGATAGAAAACTGGTTGAGTAACTGGGTTGATTTCATTATATGTTTGTTGAATGGAAATTTCAATTTCAATCAACTTGTTAATGAAATGCCGCTTAATTCGCCGAGTGAACATTTGATATTATGATAATCAGCAACCGGTTATAATTGTAGTAAATAATTTTTATGTAAAAATATGCATATAGGCAAATGGTTCAAAAAATATGCTATGAAATGAAAATTCTTTGAAAAGTTTTGTTTTGAACATTTCTTCTGCATTTCGATTATGATTTATGTGCCTTAAATGTTACTTAAGGTCATTGCAACTGGGTCTTTAAAACCAACACACACACATATATTTACATTAAAGATTTTTACACGAGCATTTATGTTTGTTTGTTTGTATGTATTTGCATAATGCACGTGCTTGCACTTTTACTTTGCACTTGCCACCATTTTTTGTGCGCTTTTATTTGATATGCAAACACAAAAAAAGAAAAAAATGTAGGAAAATCTTTGCCGCGTCTGGGCCCAAACAACTGCCACAAATGGGTGGGGGGAGGCGTTTGTGTCTGTGTGTGTGTTTGTGTGCGTATTTTTGTGTCTGTGGCCCACTGAACGTTACAAAGTCTCTCTCTCTCTCTCTCTTTCTCTTTAACCTAGAGACACCTTAGCCGCGTTGCCAGATTATCATTGTAAGTGCAATGTAACATGCTAAACTGCCGTCGGCAATTGAATGGCACAATGCCAAAACTTTAGTATTTATTATCGATTACATACTTACATACAGTAATCAGCATGTTAAATAGTACAACAACTCAGTCCGAAATACTATAATGGTATTTATTGAAGTGGTTTTGTATGCAAACGTAACTGTAAATCTAGCCAAGCGCTCAGCTGCAAAAGATCACTCTCGCACCTGCTCTCTCACACACACACCCACACTCGAAGTTTGTTATTGAACTGCATTGAATAAAGCGACGCACAGCGTCAGCAATAAGCAGTTCTAATACACCAAAGAAATCATGCTGTGAGAGTTATGGAAAAACAAGAGAGTGGCAAAAAAAAAGAGAGAAAGTATGCAGTTATGTTTGCTTTACAGCTATGCTCTTTCATTTGTGACACTTTAATTATTTAACAATTTGAGTGCTCAGTGATTAAATCAAGATGTGTGTGTGTGTGTGTGTGTTTGTGTTTGTGACTGTGATTTGCCGCAAAATTGTTTGCTGGCCGATTAATCAACTGCAATTGCTCTCGTCCCATAAATCATAGGAAGCAACAACTAACTGTTGTTGTCGACAGCAACTGACCCAAAGCCGAGCAGCGAGTCGCGGTCGCATTCAATATTTATTCGTTTTAGACGATGGGCACGAACTGAACGCACGCGTAACCTTTGGCCATTTGCCTTCTCGTTTCACGCTCCTCATGCTCTTCGTCATTTTTGTGTTGTTGTTGTTGTTGTTGCTATTGCCAGTCGCAGTTGTCACATTTCACAACCCGATTTGCAGCTTAGTACGGGGTTGCCTCCCCACTTTTCATGCATGCGGTTTGATAGATATTTTGACCACTGCATTGCTGGACAGGGGTCACTTGCGGTATTAAATATTTTGAAGAGGGTCGCGCTCAATTCCATTGCTAACTTGATTTATATGATATCAGCGCATGCACATATACATACATATACATGCACATACATATATACTATGTTGTACATAAGCTTTCTGTGTGTGTATGTATTTTTTTCTGTGGGCAGCTTGTGTCACGCCCAGCACTTGAATCAGTTCATCAACGTCCCAATGGCCATGTCAGACGTCAAAGGCGAAGGGGTGCAGGGTGCCGAATGTTTTGCTGTTTGCTCTCTGGATTTCGGAAAGATTTGAAAAAGGGTTGTTGCACTTCAAACATTGTTGGTTGCTAAAAATGTCGAGGTCAATTTTGTATTATAATTTACATACAGCAGTGGCTGGCTAAAGTGAACTATTTTATAAAAGTTGTTTGAGCGGAAAAATTTGTGCAGTAAATTACACAATTTATTCGGAATATAATTAATATCCTTTAGAAATAGAATTTAGAAATAAATGTTAATTTCCATATCCAGAAGCAACTACAGTCGAACTTCTCAATCACGAACTTCCGAAAACAATTGTTTATAACGAACTTTTTCTAACTACTAACTTCAAAAAAATACTAGAAATTTAAAATTATATTTTTAAAAGGACTTTGAATCCGAAAATTGTCATCAATACAATTAAGATCCCAAAGCAACAATTCAATGACGAACTCTTTTTTTAATAAATTTCTTCAGTATGTTTACATATTTGTTTTAATTATAACTCAGAGACTTTAACTCTTGGACTATCCAGATTATTAATATGAGGTTCATAAGCCATAATCAGATCAAGTTTCTTTTAAGTTATCGCTAACTTATTTATTTTTTGATACACATGATATCGATACCAATAAAATCTTGCATTTAGAAACTAAGGAAAATGTTTTATGCCTTATAGAATAAAAAAATTAAAATCTGTCAAGTTTTCATCAAAATCGTTTGAGAAACATCCGAGATATTGAAGATTAAAATCAATTTTGGTTCTTATGATCTTAATATTAAACACCTTAAAAAAAAAAACCAATCGCAAAATACTTCTTAGCTCAGCCTTAGATCGCTGCATCAAGTTGCGAGTCAAGCATTCAAAATTCAAACAGAAATGCTGCGAATTTTTCGATTATCTTTTTTCTCGCTTGCATTTAATACATTGTAAATTGTTGTTGTTGCTTATGTTGTTGTTGTTGTTCCACCTGCTTCGCTTCAGTTTACAATTAAAGTGCCTTCTGCCCCAAAGTCAGTCAATCGGCGAATATGAAAAGTGCGTGGCAACTTCGAGGCGGGGCAGGGCAGGGCAGGGCAGGTCAACATTTTATAGGGCCATCGAAGCGTGCATTATATGAATGGCTGCCAGGAGCAGCAGCAGCAGCAGCATCGATTCCATTTCAATATGGATTTTCTGTATGTATATCCATTGAGAGGCTCTGTCTGCCAGGGTTTGGGGCAAGTGTTTCTGCCTTCGCTGCATCAATCTGCGCATAATGGCAACAGGGATAATAGTGTTTGTTTTATTCGTCTTCTTCTCTTCTTTTTAACTTTTTTTTTCAATATGCAAAATACGTTCACAATGTTTACACACACACACTCACACACACATTATGTGGCATACTCTATGTGCGTGTAGCATGTCAGATAACTGAACTTTTTGATTCTTTATTACGTTTTCTCGATTTTCACTTTATTCACATAAAAATAACTTTAAATAACTTTATAACTTTATAATATTTTAATCTTTATTAAGCTTTTATTATTTTCATATGACAATTATATTCTTATCTAATTTCTAGCTCATACAAAATTTTTTGCAGATTTTTATAAACTTGAAAACTTAAGAAAGTTTTTTTTTTTAGTAATTTTTTTTTTTTTAATTTGTATTCTCCCACATCACCACATTGAGATTTTTTCAATCTTAAATTTTCGAATATTTTTTTTAGCATATTTTAAGCTTCGGTGCCTTGTTAAAACTTTTTATTTTTCAAAATTCGTTCATGGCAATCGCAATTTTGGCAATCTGTTAAAGTGTACAACGATTTTGAAGCTGTTTTTTTTTCTTTTCAATGAAGTTGGTAAGAAAGAGTATGATGGTTTTGTGCAAAAGATATGTAACAGACAGAAGAAAGCATCTCTAAAGTACATACAGTAAGACCTAGCTCAACACAACCTATTTAAATTTGGCAAAAATTGAGCTGGTTGGAAAAACCGAGAGAGAAGTATTTTGTTTCCAAAAATTCCTTTGCTAACCATTCAAATTTAAGTGCAAATCCAAAAGGTTTAATTTGTTTTTATATTATTTTACTTGAAAAACTGAGATATTCTGGTCAGTACTTAGTTGAGCGAGGTCGTACTGTATATACTTGACCAGCAACAACAGCTGAGTCGATTAGACCATGTCCGTCTGTAAGACTGTCTGTTCGATCTCTGGAGCATATAATCTAGAGAGTATAGAATCGAACATAAGTTCTTCCACCCTATAGCACAAGTTTATTTTAAAATATCGATAGCTTTTTCGGTTTCCGATTAGCATATATATTTTGAAACCTAATCTAAAAACTTTAGACAAAAATAAGAATTATCATCATTACAATTTAATCAAAATTGAGAAACACCGCAAATATCGATGATTGAAGTTTAGGCATACACACACATACATGCAAACAATGACTGTTGAAGTTGTGTCTTAGGTTAAGGGTATCTCCAAGTCGAGCTTTTTGCCTGGTATTTATTTTTTTTTTTTTATATATATGCTTTATTGTTATTGTTTGCTGCAGGCTGGCATCATAACGGAATTTTGAGTTATCCCGTTGCGGCTCATGTGCCATACAACAAGACTATCAGCTCACACACACACACACACACACACAAACAAGCTCAGACTCCGTACGCATAATATTACTTATAAATTAGAGCGCGCCCATCTAATTTGCATAGAGAGCGCGCCCTATCAACACCAACACACACATACACCTAAAGCCGGCGGCTTCGGAGCAGATGTTTTCGCTCACGCCAAATTTGAACCCGAACCCGAACTCGAACCCGTAACCCGTAACAACTCTGATTACCAAAAACAACAAAAAAAGAATATGTATAGATGAAACCAGGTGAGGAACATAAATTTTTGTTTGATTTTTACCTGTTTGTAATGTGCGCCCCCTGTGGGCGACTAAACGCAACTTTCAGGCTGCAAGTGCAAGTTCATCTGTCAAAAACTGACAAATGTCACAAAGGTCGGATTTAAGACAGACAGAAAGAGAGAGAGAGAGTGAGACGTAGGTAGCATTATTAAATGGAATTTTTTGAAGTTTTCTGTCAAAAGTTGCTGAACGTTTTAAGTGATGGAAAATCCTAAGTATTTATTATATAGAGAAGCTATCAATATTTTATTTATGTAAATTTATATTCGAGAAGCTTTCTTTTTTTTAATCATGTAGGGAAAGGTTGTAGAAAATATAATATAGATAATATTTATATTTTATTATTACTAATAAAATCGGTTTAAGTAAAAGTATATGAAATATATCGAGCGAAAATGAAAAAGAAATTTTATCAAAAATTATAAATTTATCTTATGTTAATAAAATGTTCTTTTCTGTAAAATGGGAATCAAATAAACAATGAAAATAAAGTAAAGTTACTTATTTGAAACTAAAGTTTGAACATTAGAAAGGCTGTAGGTAAATCTCTTTAAGGATGTGAGGGTTCTATCCTTACGATTGTAATTAACTTTCTTATTGGCTTTGGTACTTTGATAAAAATTATAAAATTATTTTTCGGTTTACTTCGTTACTTAAAACATATATAATTCAAAATTTTATTTTAAGCTCTCGTTTTCTTTTCTAGTACTCAAAAGTCTTTAACGACTTCAAACTGGAAATTTGTTCTTTTTTGGTAGATTTTTCTTTCGATTCAACCTTATTAAATCAAGCTTTAATTGTTTTCGTTCTTTGTTACATAATTAATTTGAATGAATAATTAATCTTTGATTTGTTCAGCCAGAAATCAAGTTAATAACATTAATTTTATGATGCATGTTTTTTTGTTTTTGACACCAAAGTCTTAAAATCTTTTAAACGACGCGGCGTGGCAAAGTCGCAAATGTTTTCTCTATTCGCTCTCTCTGTACATACATATATGCGTGTGGGTGTGTGTGTGTGTGTGTGTGTCCTTTTTGTCTGGCAATGGCAATGGCTGCTGCTGCTGCTCGTTGCCCAGGCTACGATAGGATGCGAGCGCATATTGTATATACATACATATATATGAGCAAAAGAGCTATGTATACATGTGAGGGTTGTATGTACATATACACATATGTATACATACATACATGCATGTGTTTGTTTGTTTGTGTATAATTGAGTATCAGTTTAGTGTCTGTGCGAAGAGGATACGACGAGAATACGGCGATGACTGCGACTGAAAGCAGCCAAAGTTTTATTAATGTGGGTGCCTTTTGCCAAAGGATACAAGAGTTGGGAGGCTGTGAATGTGTGTGTGTGTGTGTTGGTAGGGGGGGTTATGGTTGGCAACGATGGGTTAGAGTGGGGGGGGGGGGGGGTTGGTGGTTTCGTAGCAAGTTGCATAGCCAACGGCTCCTTTTGGTGGTTCCACTCGCGCATTGTCTCATTTATTACACACACACACACGTCCTGGACAGAAAGAGAGAGAGAGCAAGAGTGAACGAGACAGAACGAGAGAGTTGGGTGTATAAGTTCGATGGGGGGAGGGAGGGGGGTGTTGGGTAAATGTTATCAGTGGCATTTGCAAAAAGCCCAAGTGGAACCAAGGAGCTGCTGCTGTTGCCTGGGAACCGCCGATTGCCAACATCAATAAACATGTATGTGTATGTACATGTGAGTGTGTGTGTGTGTGTGTGTGTGTGTGTGTGTGTATTTGTGTGTAGCAGCAGCAGCAGGTAGGGTTTGGGTTTGGGGGTTAATACTTTTTGGGAGCTTGGCTCAACAAAGTTTATCTTTTCAATTTGCGTATGTGAATGGCAGCTCTGTGATGTCAGTGTGTGTGTGTGTGTGTGTGGGATAATGTATTTGTGTACTAGTTGGATTAGGGTTGCTGCTCGCTGAGTACATTTATTTGCGCTCTGCCGCTGTCAAAGTCGCTGCTTTGCCGTCGCAGTCGCTCAGTCGGACAGCGTCCATATCAATCATTTGGCTAAAAGGCTTGACAACTGGCTTAAAAACGACGCTTAAACGTCAAGGCGGGCTAAAAGCTAATGGCAACAAAATAAAATAAACTTCCACATACATTGATAACAAATGCGAGTCAATTAAATAAATGATTTGATTATCTGATATATTATTTTATCACTAGGTTTCTACAGGAAAATTTGAACTTTTGATTTTTGCTCTGATTCTCATAATTTTTAATATATTTCCACAAAGTATCGATTAAGTAGTTTGAACTGATCGATTTTTTGTTTTTAATGTTCGATTATCAATCGATAATTGCATAATCTTGTCTGTTAACACACTTTCGATTATGTATCGATAAAAACCAAATAAACCATTGCTTGAACTAGCATTCAAAGTATGTTTATTGAATGATCCGCAGAAAAAATGAATGTTATCAAACCCAGGCTCAAAACTAAATATATCTGTTTTTCGATAACTTCAGGAAAAGCATCATAATTTTTAAATTAAAATCATTCTTTCAAGTAGATTTGTTTATCAATTGTACAAAAAGGTTCCGTTATGTTTTCGATAAGTTATCGATAGACGCAAAACTAAAGATAACGCCATTCCAGTTAACAATTAAAGTTGTTGAGTCTTTTCTTCAGCTTTCGATAACTTATCGATAAATGAAAAAATCTCTAAATAACTTAGTTGACCTTATCAAAGGAAGAAATAATAATTATAGTAGTTTTATAGAACCTTTAGCATTGCCATGTTGCATCAATGTTCAATATTGCCACAAAGATGTTGCATATACTATAATAAAATACATATGCAAACCATTTACATATACATACATACATCACTTACGTATGTACAATCACAAATAACTCATTTACATTTTATGGCTGCACAAACTCATGTGTGTTTGTGTTGCATGCAACAATAACAATAACTACAACTATGACTTTTGTTTCGCTGGAGGGATGGCTGGGTGGGTGGAATCGGGGGTGGTGCTGCGTGTGCTACAAAACTGGTTTGCGAACAGCGCCGATTGGACGCCATTGTGGCAATACACTTGTAGATGCCACAAACACACAAACACACACACATGCAATATGTATGACTGGATAATTTTGAAATAAACGGCAACTAGTTTTGGGACCAACGGCAGCAATACAACAACAAAAACAACAACAACAACAACAGAAATAACAACAGCTTTTCTTATGCCCCACCACAGTGGCACCACCGAGCGTACCCCGTGGCGCATTCATTAGCGCATGTGGATGTGGATCGGGTTTCGGATGTGGATGTGGATGCGGATGCGGATGCGGATGCAGATTTGGCCTCGTTCTCGCTTCGTTGTTTCGCTTAACATCCAAATCTTGTTACCCCCTCTGCTCGCCCCCCCCCTTGCAAACAAACAAACATTGCGTTTTGGGGTTCGGCAATTTATGGTTAGCAAAACTTTTGCATATGGAAGGAACGTCACAAAAACCTAAAGCAATCCCTACACCAACTACAACCCCTTGCTCCCTTTCCCTTCTGGTAGTCAACATTTTTGGTAGCTTTCAAGTGTGCTTCATACAAACACACACACAAACCTATACATACATATATACACATACATATGCATATGTATGTACATCGGTTGTAGAGCAGGTGGAGAGGCGCAGCATCGTTAATGCCGCTTTTAATTGGCGCACACAAACAGTGGCCAACCTCCCCTCCCCTCCTCCTCGTGCTACTCATCCCATTTGCCCCAAACTGTTTAAAACGGGGTTTTCGTTGGGCTGCGGTGAGGCGGGGCATGTGTGGTAATTTAACTGTTAGCTGCGTCGCTGGCGACCAAAGTTTATGGCTAAGTACGAATACGAAAGCACGAGAGCATAGAATTTCCGCACAGTCCATGCCAGGGTACTACTCGAAGCGAGAGGGGATGGGGTTAGCTTTTCAAGTATATAGGAGACGTGCGGCGTTGCCACGTTATTATGTGTGTATGTATGTTTGGTTAGTTGCCGTTGTCGTAGCTCCTCCTAATTGCAAAGCCGCAGCCCGTTCGCTAGCTACCAATTGTGTGTGTCTGTGTGTGTGTGTGTGGGTGGGTGTGTGGGTGGGTGGGTTGGTTAGAGAATAGCTGGGGTGTGGCAACGTCGTGTGTGTTCAATAATGCGCGAGCTTCCGAGGATAAGTATTAGGCAATAGGCAGCAAAGGGTGTGGCCATCATTATGAATTAACTATTTAGTGTGTATTACTTATTTATCGATTTATCGATAAGTTGAGTTATCATAACTAATAGCCGGGAGTTCATGTAAATTAAAGCAAAGCAACTAAAGCAAGCAAATATAAATACAACCGATTGATTGAATCAATAATCAAATGTAATCGAGTATCGAAATCGATAAATGTTAGTTTTTTTAACTAAAACAATTTAGAAAGAAAAGCTTTATTTCATTAAAACAAAGCTTCACTGGTCAAATCGATAAGTTATCGAAGTTATCTCTTCACTTTTGGCCGGCTCAATCATTGACAAGAGAAAAATATGCTTATACACATTTCTAAATTGCATTGTGCACATTCATAAGACACTTATATGAAAATAAAGCTGCAATAGTTAATATTTGTGCTAAGAATTTTAATTGCATTAATCGATAACAATCAAGTTTTACCAACACCTATTGGTTCTATTCAAATGTAATACAGTTTGCGCTTTTAACTCGTTTTCATTGCTTTGCCCTCGAGTTTAATGAAGTTGTCAACTGTGGCTGCGGTCTTGTGAGCTCTGATAACGATAACGATAACAGTGCAACAAAATTGTCAATTGGCATGTGAGCTGTTTTTTTGGGTGTGAAATTGAAATTTCACAACGCTGACATTTATTGACAAAGCCTTGATTAATGATAACCATCTCTCGGCTATTTTTTTTTACAGTGCGCCACAAAAGGATGCGCCTCGCACATGACTGACTGAGTGTCTGGGTGCCTTAAGTGCATGTGTGTGTGTGTGTGTGTTTCTGCTCGTATTAAAATGAGCAAAAAAGAAACGTAACAACAACAATGCAAAATAGAAGCAGAAAAAAGGAGTAGCTCGTTAGAATTTTTTGTGACATAAATCAAATGGCAGCTCATGCTCATCCATCCATCCATCCATCCATCCATCCATTCAAGCATCGAGAGCGAAGCCACTCATTCCACCCAAAATATGCATATGTGTAGATACTACATACAGTGCAAACGGGTTCGCATCACCATCATCATCATCATCATTGGCATTCAAATGCGCGTGTGCAACATTATGGAAAGGAACCGCGAAATATCTATTGACAGTTTGGGTGTCATGTTTATCCGTGGTTGTTGTTCTTGTTGTTGTTGTTGTTATCCCATTTTGGCAATATTGCGATTTATGGATGTACATCGCAAACAACACCCGATAGATAGTTATAGATAGAATCGACATTGAATAGATACAATGCGCACTTCGACTCTGGTTTTTTTTTGTTTTTTGTTTTATGAGATTTGTGTGTCAAATTTCCATTAGGCATTTGTGTTTCGCATTTACCCCTTTCTGGTTATAATTTTTTTTTTTTTAGCTATTCGACAGGACATGCAAATGTTCAAGGAGCGCTGATTGCACGAAGGGTTAAACGTCAGGGTAACACAATCTCTCACTCTCTACGCTTCCTAATTTTTTTTTCGCCTAGCTGTTGCAATTTTTTATATTTCAACTACCCCTCGACTGTGTGTGTCTGTGTGCGTGTTTGATAATTTATTATTTTGTAAGCATGGAAATGTGAATTTTTTATTTTTTTTTTTGTATATTGTGAATGCGTTGTTTAAAATCGAACAATGAAAGTTGATTTACATACCGAAACGATGGCTGAATGAGAGTTATTCGACTTTGCTTCTTCTTCTTATTCTAGCTAGTGTTGTTGTTGTTGTTGTTGTTATTGGTGGTTCCAGTAGTTGTTGTTGTTGTTGTTACCCTTTAGCGCACTGTGTGGTAAGTTGGGCACCCCCATGGACTTGGCAACTCTTAACTCACTTCGCGACAGGACGTGCCGCTGTGTGTTGTGTTGTGTTTGGTTTTTTTACGTTTTTTACGGTCATGTCGCGGCACTGCCACGGTAGGAGCGGCGGGGTGGGGCAAGGGTTAAGCATGTTTGGCACAGCCAATGTTTATTGGCATTGCCAACAGCCAGGCCATTGCCTAGGCAGATGAGCGAATTGGTGCGATTTTTATGCGTCAACATTCGCACTTGATTAGAATTATTGATTGCCATATCCAAATTGCCAAAGCTATCTGTTCACAACGAATATTCGAATGCAAAATACAAAATACAGCAGCTGTATCTGTATCTGTATCTCCATAACTCTTGTCTCTCTCTGTCTCTGTTTGGGCAATTTGAATTTCGCAATCTGTTCACGCTTTGACACAACAAAACCCTGTCAACTCAATATGTGTGAATATAATATTGAATACTGAACTAAAATATAGTATCGGCTGCGAAATTTATTACAACAAGTTCAATTTGATTAGTAACGAGCTTGATGGAACAATCATATAAATTACATATCAAGTTTAAATGAATTTCATGTTTTTTGTAGATTTATTTTGCTTGCGAAAATTAATATTGATAATACCGCAAAATTTGCTTAAATAAAGGAAAAAGATGGAAAAACAAGTAAGAAGGCTCTAGTCGGGATAGCCCGACCAGAAGATACCCTTAACCCAGTTGCAGTCCTTGCGTCCTAAAAGTATGCTTCAAATTATGATCACTTTAAACAAAACTCATAGCTGACTTAACTTTACGATATCTCTGATGTTTCTAAACCGATTTGGACGAAATTTTAAGAAAAGTTCTATCGTTACCCATTACACCAATCCCCATTTTTACATTTTCCAAATTCGATATTTTTTTGTTATCGATTCCATGTGTATATCAAAAACCAGAGTAGTTATCGATAATTTGAAGCAAACTTGTTCTGCTTATGATATAGGAGAACTTATATTCAAAATCTGAAGTCTCTAGCTTTTGTAGTCTCTGAGATCTACGCGTTCATACAGACGGACAGACGGACAGACAGACAGACGCACAGACGGACAGACGGACGGACAGACGGACATGGCCATATCGACTCGGCTATTGATACTGATCAAGAATATATATACTTTATGGGGTCGGAGATGATTCCTTCTGCCTGTTACATACTTTTGCACAAAACCATTATACCCTGATTTACCCATTTTATGGGTTCAGGGTATAAAAATAGGAAAAAAATAGGAAAAAAACCTCTGCCTCTGCATCTCACATGGTTGTTACAATATTTGACGTAATTTTTAATATTAACCCAACTTTGTTTTATTTCTATTCAGTGACGATCCAAGAACTATCTATTTTAGTAGTTATTAAGTAGTTATTAAGTAGTTATTAGTTTCGATACTATTTGTTATGGCAATGTAATCAATTTTGTGCGATTGAAGTGCTTAGCTCATAAGTAAATCGATTGACAGGCGAAACAAGTCAAAAACTGCAACTGTAATGCCCGCAAATACAACAACAGAAATTACACAGCGAAAGGGGTTGCAAGGACACAGCAAACGGCAAACAGCAACCCGCAAATGAAGAGCATACTATTCGAGAAAATAGTATAGTATATGTAGATACTAGTTGTGTTTGTTGTTGTCAGTTGCTTGCGTCCCTTAAGAAATGTTAATCAGAACCCTTTTTGAAAAACGGTGCCACGACCCGAAAGCAACCAGATCCCGACCCCTCTGTGTCCTATGCCCCTGACTGGCTGACTGACTGACTGACTGATGAGGTGCAGTATGTTCATTCTGTCTGTGTGAGTGTTGTTTGCATATGAATGTATTGTTTGTCTCTTTCTAGCGGATGCAACTCTCGAATTTTGATTGTGAATATGCGGATTAAGGTATTTGCGCACGTATAATTAATTGAACCGCACGGCGCTACCGTTGCACGTGTCTACGTGTCTGCTCAAAAAAAAAAAAAACAAAATCAATCGGTTGCTTTTCCCTGCTTTTCGCTACTGTAACACACACACACACAGAGATAAACAGACAAATTTTGCGGTTGGGCCGCACTGCGGGAGATGTGCATCAGCCTCTCAAAATCCCATCCAAAATTTGCATTGCAATGCAAATATCTGCGCAGCTGAGCGTTAAGAATGCGACACTCTGGATTATTAGGCTTGTTGGATTTGGTCGGTTAGCATACGGTACAGTCAATACTTGAGACTCGGACTGATACCAAATCATGCAATTCCATTGTGCGATACATTTTAATGAGCCTCATTGAAAAATAGCCAGTCGTAATGGTTTACCATTGGGGAACTACCAGCGAAATGATGAGTCGAAATACTGTTAAGGAACTACCAATGATTCATTTTACTTACTAAGAAATGTATAAGAAATACCTTTAAATTACCAACAACTGAAAAATACGCAGGGAAAACTAAAACAAAGTAAGTACAAGTACAAAATCCACAGCAAAAACTGGGAGAAAAACAACTAAGCAAACTTAAAAATAAACTCTAGCTTATTTAATCAAGGTGACAACAGAGAAGGTTTGACAAAGTGCTACAACGTAGGAACTACGTAGAGCTACCGGCTAAAAATCCCAAAATTATTTATGACTTACCAATTAAAATACAAAGCCTTGCAGTTGTTCTTTAAATTCAATAGGTTATCACAAGGTTATATAGGTATAAGGTAAGGTACTTCCATGCCATCGACGAAACAAGTAAGGTACTTCCATCGACTAGCATTTGCCTTTGACTGTAAATTAAATTAAAAATAAAATTGTTCTCCGCTATTTTTTTTTTCGATTAAGATTATAAAGTTTTTCTTTAGAGATAATTTAATGAAACTATCTCTTGTTGTACTATATATTTTTATATTATTTCAGGTTCCAGGTTCCCTTTTATATTACTATGTTTGTAACTCTTTTACGCATGAACCACTAAATGCATTTTAACGAAACTTCCCAATTATATAGCTTATACAAAAACATGCTTATAATATTACAAACTATATTGTACCCACAATCATATTCCCCATACAGCTTATAAAAACAGGTCCTTGTCGCTTGATTTATGCAACATTGGGACACATGATCAATAAGCTAAATAGCAGCTAACAACTGGCAAATGAAATCGTCGCTCCACTCACGTTCAGATTTATTGTCTTTGAACGTTGCGAGGGGGAGCAGGACAGCGAGGGATTGAAAATGAGACGAAACAGAGGCAACTAAAGGGAAAAACTCGAGACTGAGTGGGTTGTTGTTGTTGGGTGTTTAAAAAGATGTTGAGTGTATAAATGCTAACGAACTAACTAACTCAGGTAACTCGCTCTATAAGTGTATACATATACATGTATGTGTGTATGTGTGTGTATGTCATTGCATATAAACGTCGTCCTCAATCACATGTCACATGGCACACGCTTTTTGCGGTGTTTCAACTTTTTTTTTCTGTTTTTTGTGTGTGGTTTTGGGGCCAGTCACATGCAAATAGATGTGAAGTGTATGCCACCCACCTCCACCCCCTTCCCCCTCTCACTACCATATACTTAATGCAAACATGCACACACACACACACACACACAGAGAGACATTGGCAAGCAAGTCATGTGAATAGTATTGCTCTTTTGTCCTAGTTGGGTCCTTTGCCTTACCACACAGGACCAGCTGAGCACAGACAAATAGTACAGTAGGATGGGGGGGGGGGGTTCTGAAGGGGGTAGATCACATACACACATACACACATACTAAGGATTTGCTGTCGCTGCCACTCAGGCAGCCCAAAGCCCAGACGCTGCCACCTGGACGGCCAGCAAAGCAGCCTTTTTGCCAAGAGCCCAAAGACACTCAGAAAGACCGAGAAATAGACAGAGAGAGTGGGAGAGAGAATGAGTGTGTGTGTGTGTGAAAGAGAGATGCTTCATGTGAATATTCCAACGTCCTGTCAGAAAGAGAGAGGGTGTGCGAAAGAGATAGCAAAAGGTATAGAAAGATAGAGTAGAAGCAAAATTTGATTGGGGCGGGAGTTGGGCGTTTGTGCGGCCAAGCGATGCTCCACACACACACACACACACACACATACACACACACGTGTGTGGACAACTTTTGAGTGCCAGACAACAGAGGGGCCAAGATAAAGGGGTGATTGGGGGCAGGCGCTAAATTGAGTGGGCGAGGAATTAAAATTTCAACATGACTGCTGCCATTGCCGCCAACATGGCGCTCGCTGGGCGATGGCCACACACACACACATGACATTCACATATGTACATATGTGTGTATATGTTCGCTCATGTGGCAGGTCCATGGGATGCGGGTGGTGTGGCACTTACGTTTGACGGTCGGTTTGCGGGTGGGTTTTTTGGCATTTGCTGTCACACACACACACACACGCATATAGTATCCATGTGTGTGTGTGTGCTGAATGGGTCGACTTTCGAAGTAAGTATCCAGTGAAGCATTGGGACGCTGGCTTCTACTGGCAGCCATGATGTCTTTTGTGGCCATCATCAGCAGCAGCAGCGTTCTGTCTCTTTTGGGGATGTTTCAATCACGCCACCGTACCCTAGCCCTAACACTGCCCCCACCCTCCAACCCCAACTCCAACAACATCAGAACATCACCTTGGGGAACTGATTTTGTTGCTGCTCTTCGTGATGGGCGAATGTCGATAGGTAAATGTTTTTTTTCATTTTCTTTTTCTTTACGTCTTTTAGCTTTTTTTTGCACATGTGTGTGAGGGTTTGGGGGAGGTGGTGTCGGATGGGGGAGGGGTTGAGGTTGGGGTTGCGAAAACCTCGATATGCCAAAAATGTAACTTGAAATTGATTGCATTGCTTTGTAGCTGCTGCTGCCGCTGTTGCTGTTGCTTAGAGTTCTCATTTTATTTATTATACCGCCCAGGCAATGGCAACACATTTTACAAATGCCGCACACACGCACACGCACGTACACTTAGTTGCCTCCGAAAGGTAGTGGGGGTGTTGAAGCTTAAATGGGAAACCTTACCAAACTATTCGCACGCCTTGCGTTGCATCAAACACATTCCAAAAGCATGAAAATATTTTGTGGGATTTGATCTTAACGCTGAACTATGTACAAAATTATCTAAGTTCTTACAAAGGAAGAAGACACAGTAGGACCTCACTAAACACGATAACTGAACTCGCTGCTAAAACCGTGGGAGAAGTTTTCTGTTGGCCCCAAGACCCAATTCCAAAAGGACTTGTCTTTGCTCTTAATATTAAAATCGATGTAAATCGAATAAATCTGTGTTCAAAGCAAAAGCATTTCGATTGATTGCGTTTATTTTTTGAAACACTTTCAGTTCTTTGTTACAATTTATACTTTTCCGAACAGTAGTTACGTTTGTTGCAATCATCGTTGCGTTGAGCGAGGTCTTACTGTGCATATGTTTTTACTATACATCACTTTATGTAAAAGTTTGTTATTCAAATTAGAGTCATGCAATTGGCAGGCATGAAATGAGTTTAAAAGACTTTTTGGAACTTGAAAATTTAATGGGAAGAAGTCCAGCTGAGGCACAGGAAATTAGTTTTACAATCAAACAACAAAAAAAAAAAAAAAATGCTTTAAAACATAAAGCTAAAAAATAATAAATGCCATCATAATTTAACGTCAATTGCTTATCAATTTTAAGTAAAAATTAAATGTATTGCAATGCAGTTTTAGTTAAACTTAGAATAATGATTTTGATCTAAATTACATGAAAAAATAACCCAACAATAAATTATGACTTGTTTAATTTTTTTTAATAATATCAAAATAATAATAAAGATGTTTATAACAAATATACAAAAAATAAATTGAATGCTATAATCGACTCATCAGATTTTTCAATCAAAAAACTGTCCCTATTCGGATTTCCCGTAACTTTTACTATTTAGTTCATGAACCATTTTGTGTTCAATGCTCCGATTATAACAAGCTCTATTCCCTTGTCTTCTTGGATACCTCAAATTTTCGATTCTTTCTTTATTAACTAATGTAAACACTGATTACTAATCTTAATGCGGTTCTCATTGGGTTTACTGGGTTTTTTTCTTCGGACTTTTCCCAATTTACGCAACGAATGTTCAACATTTTAATTTATATGTTAAATTTCCCAGAGCTTAAAAGTTAACTTATAAAATTTTTCTTAGCTCAATTTACTTTCAAATTTTAATTTTATTGAGCCCGGCTAAAAAATATAAACAGCAACGTGGGAAAAATGTTCCGGCTGCTGAGGAGCATATAGTTGATGTTCTTCAAATCAAATCAAATCAAACAATTTTGGATAATATGTATTAATATAAATACAATTCAAGTGGTGATGGCTTAAGCGATATTTATATCGGCCCCTTAAACGAAGCATAATTATTAGCCGGCACTCAGGCTTCGAGCTACATTTATCGCTCGCTAAGCCCTAAACGAACATTAAGAAACTCAAATTTGACTAAACTTGGAAAAGTTACGCTTAACGGACATGAAGAAACCGGCCCTTAATAAGGTTTCAAAATATCGATACAAGTGCAAACATCGAAAATGCAAAAGTGTTTTTGTTTGTTTATTTAGTTTCTTCAAAGTAGGCCGCTTAGAATCTGGCTTGTCATTATCGAATTCTAAATTCAACAAATTGAAAGACTGCACTATTTATTTTATTTTTTTTCAAACGCTTTAACGAAAACAACAATTGGCTTAATAATGTTTTTCGTATATGCAATATTGTTGCTAATACTTTATTTAGCTATCCGGATAGTGCAACATTTGTGTGTTATGACATTTGTGGGGCTAATCATGCTAATGAATTTAGATGATGAGGTTCTGAAGAACATACGCTTCTATATGGTCTAAATTGCAATAACGAAAGGAAGAGAGGGGCGAACAGAGGGAGAGGAGAGAGAAGGAGAGCGAATACAACAATCATCGAACTGTGACCATCTAAGCAGCGGGAGGGAGAGAGCGGGAAACGTAAGTGAGAATTACTTCAAATGGCGTCAAAATGAACGCATTCTCTTAGCTTGGCGTTTTTGACTAATGTGCCATGTCGTGTTTTATATTTTCTTTCGTTTTCAGCTGTGGGCAACTTTCTTTCAGCTTGCCAGCTTTTCTTTTTCTGGCTGTTATCGGCGTGCACCTTAATCCAAGACTTCAAATCAAATGGCGGGGCAAATGCTGCGAGCGGGTTGGCAAGAGAGTTGGGGGGATTTGGGGGGGAGTTCAAGCCACATGCCTGATTTTGTTACTACTACAGCTCCTGCTGCTTGTGATAATAATGATGATAATGATGATGATGTTGTTGTGATTCGACTGGCAAATCCAGGTGATTTTGCCCTTTAACCCTGAATCGGGGATATAGACTAAGACCCAAAGAATCTAAGGCAATGCCAGGCTCTAAATATTGTTAAACAATAATTTTATTTTATATCTTCCATGCAATATATATATATATATATGTAATCCATTGAGATTTTTAATGTTGAAACCCAAAATTGTTTTCTTAACAAAAATTGGCTTGAACTTACGACCGCTTTTTGTAGAGCATTGGAATTTCGATCAGCTCTCACTGTTATGTTATTTCTTTAATAAATATATATATTTGTATGTATAAGTAGTATGTATACTATGTGCTTTGCCCTTATGTTTGATTTCCTGTTAAATGGGTGGGTGGTGGTGTTTTTTTTTGGGGGGTTAGGTTACCCGAGTTGTTTTGTGTGTGTGTGTGTGTGTGTGTGTGTGGGTCTCTTTGCCAAACTGAAAGTAAAAACACATCAATTGGCATGTGGCATGGATGGAAATGACACCAGAGAATTGTGCAAAAATGTTATCTTTGGCTTCCGCACCAAGTCTTTTGGATTTACAATGTTTGCGCTGCTGTCGCTGCTTTTTGCCAAGCGTAACAGCAACCACAACAACAACAACAACATTGGCAAAATAATAAAAAAAAAAAACAAAAACGAAACCCATTTGAAATAACGGGCAAAAAACCGAGGGTGTTGCAAAATGTGCCGTGGACCATTGACGTCTTCGTTTTTTCAACCTGCCCTTTTTAGCATCTTACCCACCCCTCCCAACTCCCACTTCGCTCGTCGACAATGCAAAATTGCCATAAGATAACTCGACAGGCGGCGCAGACAAACACACACACACACACACACACATATACACCATTTTATAGCATATAGAAAATTGGCAGTTGGATAAGCCAAAAAAACCAATTCACAAATACTTTGCATATATAATATATTCAAAATTTACTGGGACGCTGGCCCAGGCAACAACAACAACAACAACAACAACAACAACCATCCAACTGGCAGTCAACCAACCACGAAGAAAATGAGGTAGGGGAAAGGGACGGCGGGGGGCGTTGGCGGTGTTATGTTGTGCCACACGCGTTAAAGGTAAACATCCTTTTTCAGATGCTCTAAACATCGAGAACGCAGGTCAAATGGCGTTGGCGAAAACGCTTAAAGCGATTGACGACGAGTAAGGGAGGTGGGCAAGGGGGTGTTGGAAGGGCGTTTGGTTAGAGCGAGTAGCAGATGATGTGCATAAAATGTTAGTTAAGCGAATTTCGATAAGTGTGCAAATTTCCTTCGATATCTTTTATATTATTTTTTATTTAAGTTCGAGTAAATTTTTGTGACCTTCTCGAAATAACTGAAAAATAGTCTAGAAATTGTCAAAAAATTTTGGAAATATTTGTAGAAAAAAAGGAAACAAAATAATCTAAATTTTCATCATTATTTATTTTCAGCTTTAAATTAAATTAATTTTTATACCTACTCCCATCGATAATTAGACCGAAAAATGTATGTTGCTAAACGATTTTTATCGATTTAATTTGATTTATTAAAGTTGTGCTTTTTTTTGTTTGTAAAAAGCTCTTGTCAACAATTTTCCGAAAAACTCTTATGAGCTCTACAAACCATCGGTCCTAATCTAACTCTTAGATTGATTGGTTAAATTTTGAATTTCAATTACTCACAACTTTGTTTTTGTGTTGAAGAAGAAACTTCAACCATTTCGATTATGGAAAACATTTCTTGATCAAATACTATTTGCAAATCTTTATATAGCGTGTCTATTGTTGTAGGCTTGTAAAGCGCCATCTGTTGTTGTACACACGTCAAAGTGAGAAGAAATAGACTTTGGAGCAGGACGGCGGGAACATAACACCAACAAAGCTGCGATTTTGTTCAATTTTTTTTTTTTGGCTCTGGCATAATTTTTTTTTATTTAAGTTTTGTTGTTGTTGTTGGTGATTTTTTGCACGCTGCTGCGAAATTCGCTTATGATAAAAAATGTTTATATCCTTGACGGTGATGGTAGGGGGTGGGGGCAGTTTACTTGACAGTTGATGTGGAAATGTGTGTGTGTGTGTGTGTGTTTTTTTTTTTTTTTGGGTGTTGTGGGGCGCATTTGTTGTTAAATGGCTGATAGCGAAAATAAAAGTAATACACACACATTAACACACACACACACACACACACACATACATATCCACATACACACACACTTGCCACTGGCCAAGTTTGGGTGTCATGTGATTTTGCTGTTGTTGTTGTTGTTGGCTGCCGGCGCTGAGCGGAAAATATAAAAAATGATGATCCACTCGGTGCAAAAACAAAAAAAAAATAAAGGAAAATCTAGAAAAAAATAAAACGCAAAAACGCTTGGCCCCCATGTGTAACGCACCGTTTGCGCCACATCCTGTTAGCAACCTTATCCAAGCACCCAACCCAACCCACACCCCTTGTGTCCTGTTTGTGTGTGTGTGTGTTTGGCTCTGAGTCCATGCTTCTTCTTCTTCTTCGTCTGCCATGAATTCATCGAATAACCGTAGGCTTCATTTTTATATTTTTTTTATTTTCATTTGCCTTTTTTTCCATTCGAAAGTCTTTGCCTGATGAACAGTAGCGCGTACTTTGTTTGTATGCGCGCGTGTGTGTGTGTGTGTGTGTGTGTGTGTGTGTGTGTCGAAGATTCTTGGTAAGCAAGTGAAGTGTAAAAAGCTCTTTCCTTTATTGGTTTTGTATTTTATTATCACATTTCGTTTATTCTTTTCGCTTTATGCTATGTAACTTGCCTCACACTTACACGTGCGTGTGTGTGTGTGCGTCTGTGTGTGTGTTGGGTCCATCTATGTATTCATACATATATGCATATATATATATATATATATGTATATATCTTACGACAGGCATTTTTGATGGCTTATCCTTGGAGCGCCTTAGGCTTTGATGACACTTTTTTTTCTTCCTCTTACCCCGCAGCTTTTCCTCCTACTCGCAGCACCCCTTCCGGCATACTTTGGCCCTGCATTACGTTTACGGGCCATATGGGACGTTGATATGACAACGCAAATATCCGTTATGGGCCGACAGGCACGCACCAATGCGAATCCTCCGGCTGTAATCGCAATCGGGGGATGTCATGGACTTGGGCTTCTTATGGATGATTGCATAGGTGGCTGGGTGGTTGGGTGGTTCGATGGTTTAACCAACTAACATGTTCCACAATCTATCCTAAACCCAATTTTATTTTCTCATTCACAGTTTTGGGAAAATTTTTCTTACTCCAATCGTTCCGATTAAAATTTAGTAAGCTCCAAAGAAGTCTTTAAGATCCTTTCACAAATGTTGAATGAAAAGTATTTCGAACATTTTAAAACATATCTGTACATGAGATCGAACAACACTATCATTTATTCAGTTCACTGACAAAAAAAAAAACGATTTTTCCGACACAAAAAAATCCTTCTAATGGGTAGCTGGAATCTTTTCCCTGTCAAAATGCTGTTCTAATTGGACTTTCTTTCAAAAACACTTCATTCATGTTTGGAAAAGTTTTATGATTTGACTTGAAAAATCAATGTTTAAGCTCCGATATTTTGAAGAGTAAAGGTTTAGAGCAAATTGGCTTGTCCGTCTATTTTTCTTGGACACCCTCAAGCCCAGGAACATGAAACTTTGCTTAAATCCTGGTACATGTCTGTGTCGGGCAAAGTTTCAATAAAGAGAGGAAAATCGATGACCTAACGATAAACTTCGAGCTGCAAATCGGTAATACCTAAACATTTTCCATTATTTCAATAGCTAAGGTCACTAAATTTGGTAGGGAGAAAGTTGGTTTCTTTTTCCAAAAATCTGCATCGAAAGGTTGGATGCCACGCCTACCCATGCCGCCCCCTTTTGCAAGTAAGCCTCTTAGCACCCATTGTTGTCTTGGTATTGGAATGGAATGATTTCGCTTGTTTGTGGAATTCTCAGATTTTAGAATCTAAATTTTGGATCAAAAATGTTTGAAAAAACTTAAGCAAATTGACGGAATGAATCTGTTAGGTCATATATATTGGTTTGTGTGAACTTCCTTCGTGTTAAAAAACTTGTTTTTCTTTTGAAGTTTCCTATTTGGCTATAATCAAATCTGGGCAAACTAATTTCCTTTGACTTTGTGTGCGCTCCTCGAATGTGAAGAAGATGTTTGTTTTATAGTTGCTCAAAGTACCAGATATATTTATTTACTATATATATGTATATGTAATGCCCAAAGCAATTTTCACTATCCTATTCTCTCTGTCTGTCTCTTTTCAACTCAAATGCAATTCAACATATTTCAGGGGGGGAATGGATTTTAATTACTTAATTTAGAAACGCAGCGAATGGCGGCGTTAGAAATGTAAATTGTTTGCAACTAACACACACACGCAAGCAAATTTACATATACATACATATATAGTTTAGTATGTGCAATTCGATTCGAGAATTGTTGTGTGGGTGGTTCGTTAGTTAAATGACTTGTGGACGCTTCTCGTATGTGTGTGTGTGTGTGTGTGTGTAATATACACATATGGCTTAAGAAGTTGCTGCCACTCAACTACTTTACCTCACCTTACAGCCCCCCCCCCCACACACACACACACACACACAATGAAATTAAAACAAATCCTTTCGTTCCATATTAATGGTCGCCATCTTCGCAGCAAATGACATTCGAAAACATTTATTGCGCCACACACACACACACACATGCTTCGTTCGGCTGAGCTGCTCGTTCGGCTCGTCTCACATATACATATGAACCGAACCCAGTTGAGCGCCCAACCACCCAAATAAACAGTCAAAAACACCCACTCACCCACCCATCCATCCACACATTCGCCCATCGCCCATTAGTAGGAGGACAGCAGCAGCAGCAAATGCCAACCCCCGTCCAATTCCCAGCGCCATTATACAACACATGCACACATATGAGCTTATGTGTGGGTGTTCATTTGGTATGTGTAGTGAACCCTACAGGACACATTCCTCACACGCGAACAATCAGAGAAAGGGTTGAGCCTTCAACTTCCTGCCTTCAACCCAACCCTTCTCTTTATTGCAACAACAACAACAACAGCACACACAGAACAAAAGGCAAACACAAACATACATGAGTGTGTGCGGGTGTTAATATACCATGTACAGTTATTTCACTTTACATTATTTACTCCTCCCCCACCCAAACACACACACGCACATCTATTTTTTGGCGCTGCTGCGTAAAACTTTCATTTAGTTTTCTAATTAATTTTTTAATCAAGAAAACCCAAACATTTCTAGCCAACCCTTTTTAGCCCTACATATAAAAACGTTGCTCTACCACGCATAAACGTGACTCGATAAATTTACTGTGTGTTTTTGCTGTGAAACCTGATGAGAAATTCTCAAAAAATAAGGATACAATAAACATTCGCTTTTAATAATATTATCCAAGGATTTTCTTGTTTGTTAATGATGACAAATTCTTTATATAGCTATTATTCTTTTCCAAATATTCTAAGGTTCAATATTTAATCAAGTTTTTAAAGCAAAAGCTTTGATAATAGTTTGAAGCTAACAGTTTTGTTGTTGTCAATAACGTTTTAGCTACTTATTTTAAGTAAAATAAAGATAACAAATCAAAGTTCTCTTGAGATAAACGGACAACAATATTAACAAACTCTTGCTTGAACGTTTATTTTATTTTTTTACAACTGTTTTATCTATGTTTATAATATATTACTTAGATAACTTTATTTTATATGTATAAAGTTTCGGTCATATAAAAAGCGAGTTTTTTTTTGTTATAATACTTAGAATTTCCTTTAAACGTAAACGAGTATTCGTTTTTATTGATACGATAATTGAAACATTTCTTTTTGTATCGATGTGTTGTCGTTAATAGTTTGAAGAACAGTTTTGTACTTTCGGGTACTAAGTATAGCCGAGTTAAGAAATGTCCTTAGCAATAATGCAAAATATTGCATATCTCAGAGACTATAATTCAAAAGCTGGTAGCCTTTTTAGAAAATTGTTGTAAATCATTCAGTCGATCCTTGGAGGAATATTAAAAGGACAGATGCAAGATACGAAAACCCAAAATAATTTTTATTAAACATCAAATAACAAATTTATTATTATGTTTGGGGATGAATGCAATGCGAACAAAGAAGTCTATTGTGACCCCTTCTAATAGCCTATAGCTCTTCGATCAAATCCCAGATCCTGCATGAAAGCCACTTATTAGTTGGAAAGGTCAATGATAATATCAAAATTTTTTATTTGGATGATTTATTTTGATTGAAAACTGTTCGTTCTCTTGGTTAGTTCAAGTAGGAAATTTCCTTCCATATCACTGCTTCTGGCTATTCCTAACTTGGCTGAATGACCTCTCTTTAAAGAATCATATAATTTATTTATTAAACTCTGTACTTAAGCTTGTCTCGCCTACCTCTCTGTATGTTTATACCAAGCCCATCTTTAATTAAGTTATGCGAACATTTTGTGCTTTTTTTTTGTATCGTTTTCCTGTTTTTGAATTCGTTTTTCTCTTTCTCTAGTTACGGCGTGCAGGGTCCAGTAAGTCAGTTGCCTTCCTTCTGGGTGCCTTGGGTCCAGCTTTGGCAGCCATCTTGAATAAGCATATTATTTGTGCGTGTGTTAGTATATGTGTGTGTGTGTGTTGTCGTTAACATGGCTAACGCTTGGTTAAATAAAGTGTTTTGGTCTTTGCATCGTCTACCTTTGCGTTTCGCATCGAAAGCTATCCCACCTTCTACCTACTGCCCCTACCCCGCCGCCGCTACAAAACTGTTGCCAACTGTCGCGTCTGGTCGAAACGTCCCCAACTCTCCCACCTCTCATTTTGTACTGTGTCTGCCTGTACCACCCAAACGCCCCGCCCGCCTCAGCCATAAGTCTCGTCCAGTTCAATTCCCTGGCCGGTTGTCAGTCAACGCGTGGCTGCCCCGTGGCCAAGACGCAAGTATACTCTATATAAAGAAGGGAGATGCCAATGAATGAAAAGGGAGGATGAGGGTTAGTAAAAAGCATAGACGTTGTTGTAGTAGCCAAGGCGTTGTAGAAGATTCTGTCAAGTTTCGCATTCGATTCGTTTGTTTTGCCGTCGACGTCGACGTTGATAGTTATTGAGTTGGTTGGCAAGGGCGCGGGGGCCAGTGCGGAGGGGGGCTGATGGTAAGAAGTATTTCCAATTTCGACCGCTGTCACTGCTGGAGTACCAAGGGGATTGAAATAAGGGGGAGCGCCAAAAAGAGCATGAGGCAAGAGGGTACGTGACAGGAAAGGCAGCTGGGCAATGTAATGTCAATTTGCTTTAAATTGAAATGATTCAAGGGCGAACTTAAGCGTCAAGCGTCGAGTCGAGTCGAGTCGAAAGAAACTTGCACAAACTTGCCAGCAGATAGCTAGAAGAACGAATCAGCCAGACAATAAATAAGAGAAAGAGAGCGAAAGTTGTGTTTATTTCTGGCCTGCGGCGGTACGTCACCGGCCAGGACGTACACAGGCAACACAGCAAACCGGAGGCCAAGTGACAGGGTCGCGTATTTATTGTTACCACTTTTTGTGGTCGACAACACACACACACACAAAACTCTTCTCAGTGCGAGAAATGTTAAAGTTTTTGTCTATGTTTTTTGCTCGGTAGAGGAAGGGTTTGCGGATTGGGAGGGTACGTGATCCATCGTTTCATATATATAAATAGTATATATATATTATTTATCTCTCTCCCGCCCCAATGTCACGTTGGACGCTGTCCGCAACAGTTTTCCGTATAAAATATGTACTCAAACCCTATGCCAAACCCCCTCCCCGGCCCTAATTCCTTCGTTTTGCCACCCCCTCCTTGGCTTAAGCAGAAGTTGTTTATGTGTCTGGACTCAAGTCGATTTGGTTCTTTGCATATACAGAGAAGTAGGTGGAGGCAATTCATGCTGATTCAGCATTTTCAAGCTGTCGTCCACCATTTTGTTTTGACACTGACCACTGCGCCGCCTGCTGCAGGGATGTTTTTTTGCGTTTTTGTGTTGCTTGAAGCGGGGGTGGAATGAGGGAATGTTAGAATGATAGAAACGAGGGGTTGAGTTTCTATGCTCGTTGGCTAAAGGTAATTATTGATTTCTGGTTAATAGAGTTATTGTTAAAATATATTATGCCCAAAAGCAATTTCAATAGAAATTAAAAAAAAAATAAAATTTCCGTTCTTGATTTGTGATTAATTTTATTTTTAGTTGTTTATTGATTTTTAGTATTTTAGTACATTGATTAAAATTGATTAAAATAAACGATTTATTTTTTCTTCGCTTTGAACTTGGTTTTTAACTTTTCAAAAATAAATTATACACCAATTAACTTTATGTATCATTGAAATATAATTTTGTTAACTTTTTGATTAAAAAATCTCGATAAGTTTACTTATTCCATAAAATATTTTGTGGAAATTTGAGTTTGAGTTTAGCTCCAGAAAGAGGGTTCAAAAAAAGAGAGATGGAGAGAAGGAAAGAAAGGTATGTGGGCTGGATAGTTAACTGGAGTGGAACTTTTTTGTTAGGGGACATGAGGACATGATAAGTAGAAGAAGAAGAAGACGAAGAAAAAGAAGCCCGGCATGCGTCGCAACTGTTTGTCGCATTAAGCTCGAAGCGTTTGTTCAAAATATAAACAAAATGAATGTTCAAATGTCGCAAGCAGACCACAAGCTGTCACAAGGCGTTTCCTTGCTTGCTTCCTTGCTTACTTGCCACATGCCACATGTATGTACATACATACATGCAACATACCAAATATATACAGATATACATGTACATATCGGGAAGAAGTTTTCATACATACAAACAGACAGACATGTGTACGACACACACACACACACACACAACATGCCTGCCCAACAGCATCAACTAAAACAACAACAACAACAACAACAATAACAAAGCTTTGACGCAAACTTCCCAAAAGTAGAAAAGCAAAACGTAATGGAACGAAGGGAATGTGGCATGAATGGCGACGAACAACTGGGTACAGGGCGAGGTGGCAGCCAGCAGTGGGCAACAGCCAACGTTAGTTACTATGGGTGTAACCGTTAGCCACCCAAACCACCCAAACCAACCGCCCAAACGTTCTTCATTCGGTTACCGGCTCAAGCCTTTTGTTGTCTGCAGTAAAATTTTCCATGCTCTGGCGCTGAGTGTGTTTGTGCGTGTGTGAGTGCATGTGTGTGTGAGTTCCAAAGTTTAATTCAAATCACAAAACACACACACACACACATGAAAATATAGCGAGTGTGTGTGTGTGTGTGTGAAAAGTTTGAAATTCGTGCGGTGGCAAACCGACTGAAGTCCTCCTCCATGTGAAAATAAAGGTCTAAAATCCTTTTTGGTAGCACCGAAACCCCATCGTGCCCACCCCACCCCACTCGCCCCTCCACGCTTTTCCTCAAGCATGTGAGCATCTCCATTCCTCTCTTTCTTGCTGCCGCCTGCCATGTGCCACAAACACACACACACATTCTGGCATTCGCATCTCATGTAGAATTTGCGAAAACTAAAATAAAATAAAGCACGCACACACAAACAAAATGCAGAATAAAGCGAAGAAGAAGAAGAAGTTTTAACTAACTTGTGAAATTTTCGTAATTTGAAAATCTTCATCTTCTTGTTTTTCCACTTGCTTTGTACTATATATGTATGTACAAAGATATATACATACATATGTATATGTTCCAAACTTCATATTCCATTTGCTTTCATTCACATAACATATCCAGATTGATATAATATATGTACATACATACATAGGAAATTAGGAACACTTCTGGGCAAAGGTATTTCCCTTTATGATCCTTAAATAAATCCTACTTTTTACGAAGGAAAAATCCTTGAATGTTCGAAATCGGGCAATAAAAACTATTAAGTTAAGAAACTGTTGGAAATAATTCACTAAATAAAATACAGTCAAAAATACTAAATAACAAATGGAACAGGAAAACACTTTGTTATAGGGAGAAAAGGAAAAAAACCCAATCGGATCAATTTCAATTGAAATAGATTAATGTAAAGTTAAGTTACAAGTCAAATGGCCTTTACTTCATACGGGAAAAATATTATCTTAGATGATTCGCTAAAAGTGACACAACAAGAGGAAGACAAAGCATTCGGCATATTTGTTGGACAGGTTGGATAGGTTAGACAGGTTGGATGAATGGTTTGGTTTGTTCTTTGGTCGCTAGGCAAAATGAGGAAAATCATTTGCTTTTGAGGTTCATCAGCTGTAACTACGGATGGAAATTGGTGCCGAAGCGTTGTCCTGGCAGCTGAATGTGCCGCGAGCGTTAGCAGACGCCACAGCCTTGCTTTCAACTAGTACAAAACTTTGAGCCTGACATGTGTGCAGCCGAAGGAGATGTAAACCCCTATTTGCCCCAAACCCGTTCCGCCTCGCCTCGCCACGCCACGCCACACACACTACATCCACTCATACCTATGCTCAATCGCATTTTCCATCCATTCTCTTTCTCTCTCTGTCTGTTGCTCTCAAAATCCCAAAACCGAAACGCTAAGAACCATTCTCCAAAATGAAACGAGCCACACACGATGCCTCTTCTATGTACGTGAAACACATATGTATGTTTGTGTTCGGGTGTGTGTGTGTGTTTGTGTGTGTGTATATGTATACATATTTATCGACTTTGTGAGCTCGTGAAAAACATCAAGTGAACGGAAGCAAAAAAAGAGTGGAGTGTGTATGGATGGAGCGCTGTAGAGTAAAGTGGAGCTGTGCCAAGTGGTTTGAGTAGCAGGCAACGGACGACATTACAAAGGGTGAGATGAGACGAGATGAGATGGGGATGGGGATGGAAAGGGGGTTGTAGGGATGCCAAAACGAATGACTGGCTGACGACAACGAAATGGGTGAAATGGGTGAAATGGGCGAATGTTGTCGTCCTTTTTGTATTTTTGTTGTTGTTGTTTTTGTGCTTACCAATGTGTTATGGAAAATGTTCCATTAGTACTGATGAGACGACATGGACGTGAAGTACTAGTTGGTGGATGGAGTGTGATTGGGGGTTGGTAGAGATGGGTGGCTGGGCGACATACACACAGAAGAGCCAACAGTCTGCCGACTGCCGGACGACAAGTTGTTGTTGCGGCACTTGTAAGCAATCCATGCACCCACAAAAATAAGGAAGAAGAAGAAGAAACAGCAAAATCCATACCATATTCATATCCCATTCCGCATACCATTTGCCAATGCCCATTGCACTTACTATATGTATGCATGTTGGCAACCCTAGCTCTCGAGTTCGTTTCTTCGTTCCTGCGTTCTGCACATCAACTTGAGTTGAGCTCCATTTGTGATTTCTTATTTTATTTATTCATTTTATTTTTTGGTTGTGTTACGTTCGCGTTTGAAAATAATTGGGCTTGGACGGAAAAAAACAGAAAATTGGGTGGTTATTGAACTGAATGTGAAGTTTAGCTGATTGACAACATTTGGGATTTTTACAAAAAAAATTTGTACCACTTGACGACGAACTGCACTTAAAAAGTTCTCACAAAATTGTAGATATATGTTTGTATTTATGTACATGACATACGACAGATATTTCTTATCATAAAAATCGTGAAGATGTTTAATGTTTGTGTTGTTCAGCTGACAAAAAATTGAATAATTTTTAATCAGAGTTTGACATATCCTTATATTGAGGAATAAAGTAGCTCAAGTCAATATTTAATTAACTTAATTTAAGATTGAAAGCTGCACAACTAGGATAATCTTTTATTATGATTTTAATATTTTATGCCCAATGCCCTGAAACATTTTTACAAACTTGAAAATTTTATATAAATTTTTAAAAATTGTTGTTTTAATGTTAAACCCATAGAAGGATGCATATCCGATCATATTAAATATCTATAGATATTATTCTTGATCAGCATTCATTTTTAAAATTGTCCCTTAGTTTAAGAAGGTTTGGTCTAAACCGGGCTGATCGGAAAACCACATAACATATAGAAGTCAGAAAAGAATTTAATATGAAAAACTAGTTATTTTTGCTAGTGTATTCAAAATAGTCTCTTAACTTAGTTTTCAAATGATATTTTTTGAATTTTTTACTTGTAGAAAAGATTTATTTATATATTTTTTTGTTCAACAAGAAACTTTACATGCTGTTTTTTTTATTTGGATATCATTTTTGGTTTGTTGCCCCGTTGTTGCCAGCTCATCTTATGTGTGTTGAGTTAAAGTTTTTTTTTTGCTGTTGTTATTGTTTGTTTTAGTATATATTTTTAGTTACATTTATGTTCAGCTCTTTGAGTAATTCCCACTTTTAATGCAGTCATGCCATTGCCATTGTTTGCCTTTAACAATCGCTGAAGGCTTTGCGTCGTCGAAGGGCGAGCAGGTTAGGCGGGTTGGGCAAAGCAAATCCGCGATGAGCATTTCGAGGGCTTAGCTATAAGATGCCATACCCTATTTAAATCCAGCTCCTACTATGCCCCCGCAGCAACAACAACTGTAACACAACAGCTTAAGCCGCATACATATATCCCCAACAAGAACAACAACAGCAAATAGTACAAAAAACGCCCCAACAACAACTAAGCCCGAGTCTCATTTGACATGCGAGAAATACGTTTAAGTGTGCGTGCGTGTGTGTGTGTGTGTGTGTGTGTGTGTGACTGTGTATGTGTGTGAATAATTTTAAGTATCTATTTGTTGTTATACCCTACAATTTGTAAGGCATTTCGATTCTAACAAAAACCAATGCAATTCAATAGAAATTTGATCAGATTATTTATTTATTAACTTACTTTGTAAGGCATTTTATGTAATATGCCTTAGAGTTTACAACACACACACACATACACGCACACACACACATCAACAAGTCTGTTCCGAAATACAATTTACTTTGCCTTGGGATAACAGTTGTCCCCCTATTTCAGCCCCCTGCCCCCTAGATCCCTCTCTTTCTCGCTCACTCGCTCGTTCTATCCTCTTTTTCTTTGGTGCATGTCCTTTTCCTTCTTCTTCTTCTTCTTCTTATCATCTAGGAACTACTACAACTACAACTAGTTCGACTACGCTTGTTTGTCATTCGCCTTGGCAAATAAAGGCTGCTCAGCAAGCAGCAAGTGCTTGAAGGTGCGGTTGTGTGTGTGGCAGATAGAGAAAGGGAAAGAGGGAGGGTTGGTTGTTGGGGGGGGGGGATTTTCATTTTTCTCGAGGTACTGCCGCTGCTTGCCGCAAGCAGTTCAGTTAGCTGAGGCGGAAAGTACTATAAGCTCTGTCAGTGGCATAGTTTCCGTTTTTAAGCATCTGGCTGGGGATTATTATTATTTGCCATATTATAAGAAAACGGTTTTAGTTCAAATGTCAACAGCATTTATCATATGGGCAACTGGAAAAAGGAAAGGGTAGTAGCAGGTAAATAACGACAGCAACAAAAAAAGCAAACTGAATGCTGAGCATGCATAATCGTGTATAAGAAACTGCAAGTTAAATAAAGAAATGCGAGCTAAGGCAGATTGTCAGAGATTATATCGTTATAATAAATACGTATGGAGATGTGGGTTTGAATTGTTGTTGTTGTTGTTGTTGTGGGACGACACACAATCTATATAATTTTGGTTCGTTTATGTCGACGCATTTTTATTTTGTATTTTATTATATTTCATGCTGATCCAATTGTTCGATTTGTTTAATGCTATTATAATTTGTTTATGATTCAAGGGTTTCATGTTTGAACTGTTTGACAATTTTTAGAAGCTGATGTTTATGTTTTGGAAATTTAATAATAGTTGCGTTTTTTATTTAGTTTTATTTTGTTGATTTGAAGAAATTCTGGGAAATTATTTTAATTGAATTTCTTTCTTTGAATCTTATACTTACAAAAAAAATATTTATTCGATAGTTAAACTACAATTTCATATATTATTTATTTCGAGTTGCATTTATTAAAATCTTTTGCATTTTTCAAAAAATATTCCAGCTAGAATATAATTTTTAAAAACTATTTAAATCATATAGGAGAATATTTTTTAATTTTTTTTAATGAATAAAATTATTGTTTGATGAACTTAAAATAGTGTTTAAAAAAAAATAAAAATCAAAACATTAATGCCATAATAAGCTTACTATAAAAGACACTAAAAAAGTCGTTTTTGCATTTCTTAACAAAATATTAATTCTAGATATTTTCTAAACTGCCCAAAGTAATCTATTATCAAGTAAAATGAACAAATTCTTCAAAGCATATCAAAAATTAAATCTTATATACATTTAACTCTTGATAGAGTGCCAATCCCTAAGCTTAAGCTGCGACGCAATACTACAATAAAACCTTAAAAATGGCCACAGGAGAATTGAGTCAAAGAACCCTTCATAAATTCAAGAGCCAATCCCGCCCGCCCGCTCGACCAATTCGATAATAATTCATTTGACGCTTGTTTCGCTTTTTGTTGTTGTTGTAAGCCGTAAGTCAAATATTTTCATGTTTTGATCGTGTGCCCGGCCCACTCGGCTGACCAATGTCCTAATATATATTATACACACACACAGACACACATCTACTATATGTGAATTGATATTTGGTATGTTTTTTCGTTATACAAATTTGTTTTGGGTCAATGGCATAGACGACAGCGGGTCGGGGTGCACGGGGCGCAAAAGGGGCTGGCTTGTTGCCTCCATTAATTCGGTGATTTATGTTCTGTTTAATGTGAAAAATGCAATGTTTTTACCATAGAGATCACTCCCCGAACGGACGGACAGACGCTCTGCTGTTCACTAATCAAGTTGACCGCTGGTCAGAACCCCGAACCAACAACTGAACCCAAAACTCGAACCCAACGAACTCGACGAACTTGCCTAAAAAAACGAAAACAGAACTTGCTGCTGCGTGGAACCGGTACAAATTCATTAAACGCACAACGATCAAACGCGAAGGGAAACAAGAAAAATGAAAAAATTTACTTTAATTTGCATACCAATTGCTTGAAACGATTTGCGAGGCACACAAATCAACCCTGCTTAAAAAAAAGGCAGCAGCAGCTGCCCAAAAACAAAATAAAGGGGGTTGCCGCTGGCTGCTGGCCGCTGGTCACTCATTATGCCTCAACCTACCCACCATACCCCCTCTCCCCCACCCCGTTTATAAGCGTGATAATGATGATGGCTGACCTTTGTGCCCGATGTGCACAACAAGACACATAAGTATTCCGGAGAGGGCAAAATGGCTGCCAAACCAACGAACGAGCGGACGAACGAACGAACGAAGGAACGAGCGACTTAACTTTTGACCATTGGTCAACGCAGCACGCGCTCATCATCAAGCCCTATTCCAAAGACGCTGGACGTAGGAACAACTCGGGAACATCTTGTTTTTTTTTGTTTTTTTGGCGAAATCGCATTAGGCAGCCCATTGACACGGCAAGCAGGGGGTCTATTTTGGGGTGTATACCGGGTGGTGGTGGTCAGCGCTTGTCAACATTATTTCTCAATTAATTTTTCATTTTTCATAAAATTAAACCCAGAATTAGTTTTTTTTTTTTGCCGTTGTCGTTGTCGTTGTGTGCTGCTCAGTGACCTTCGCCACTTGGCCATGTTCGCATGTTCACACAAAACCATTTCCCTCTTCATATTAGTATTTGTTGTTGTTGTTGTTGTTGTGGCACGTGTTGGTCATTTGGTCATTTGCACAGTCACTTGGCTGTGGCTGCTGGACGCAATAATATTGAACTGAACTAAATTGAACTGGTTTGGACAATTTGCCATTTGATTTTGTTGTTGTTGTTGTTTGTTTGTTAGTTGCGTGGCATTTGTGTTTGTGTTTACTTGTGTTTTTTTTTAGTATTTGCCTCTTAAGTTAATACATTTATTTATGAGGTGAGTGCCGAGTCGAGTCGAGTCGGCAAGTCCTTAAATGAAATTAAGTCCGTGCCGGCATGCGCTGCTGCGCCCAGGCAGGAAGTGATAGAATGAATGGTTGCCAGTACGACAAGTAAGACCCCAACCCCACCCCCCCCACCCCAGCATCCCCCCACAAAACCACCAACTAAACTCAACCAAACTGCTGTTTGACGGCAGACGGCAGAAAGAAAAAAAAACACACACAACAACAGCAAAGAAAAAGAATGTAAAAAAACGAAAACATGCCACACACACAAAGACACAGCGAGAGAGAGAGAGAGAGAGAGAAAGGGAGATGAAAAAAATTGCACAGACAGACTTCCTGTGGATTTTCCGGAATTTAATTTATTAAAACAACGAACGAAAGACAAGTGCTTCAGCAACCTAAGAACGAACCAACCAAACCTTTTCAAAAAACGACAGAGATAAAGATATTAATATTGGCATAGTTGGCTTTAAATTATCATAAATTGGCAAGTTTATTAATAAACTTCCATAAACGAGAGTTTGTGGCTTATCGTATGAGTTTTGTTCAACTAACCAACGATTACTTATCGATAATTATGATGGGATTGATTGGTATTTCGTTAAAGTTAAGTTTAAACTTCAATTAACAATAAATACTAATTTATTATAATTTTCATGATTTATCAATAAATTAATTTAAATCAGCCGACTAAACATAAAACATATATTGCATCTAAAAGTCTTCAATAAGTTTTTATTCCCTTTTTAATTGCCAACAAATTGGGTTCTTGTCTCGTTTCGAAATTGAATTCATCAAAGTACATTTTTAAAAATTCTTCTGTTTTCCGATTCAATGCGCATTTGAGTTAAGAGAGAGTGTGTATAAATGTATTTGCTAATGAAATTCAGAATTTTCTGATGCCAACATTTATGATTAATGCAGAAAATTAAGACAATTCAACAGCAGGGAGCAGCAAGAGCTTTTGACATTGCAATGAGCAATGTACTATACGAACGGTTAAAACAATCTGATTGAAGGATCGCAACGGGATCCAGTTTGCGGGACACTATGGAATCAGAGAATCTGCTCACAACTGACCGGGATTCGGATTGCGGTGCGACAACAAGGCACGACGACTGACTGTCAACGTGTCAATCAAGCGGCGCTGCTTGGCTTCTTTCGCTCATGCCTCATGCTCATTAATTCAGGACGCGTCCTCATTTCTTGACGTCCTTGACGCAACAACGAAAAATATAGCAGAAGAAGCGAATTTTATAACCACAGTTATTGTGTGTGCACCCTTTCCCACCGTTTGGCAGCAGCATGCTTTTGGGCTAACCCTTCACTTTTGGCGTTTGAAGACGTCAGAGAGTCGCGGTCGGACATCGAGCAGTTGGTCGGTAGGTCGATCCGATCGTGGCACATGAGATTGAGATTCGCCCTATGACGTCGTTTTCACACAATTTGCGTCCTTTTGTCCAACACATGACAGCTATTGTGATAGTGATATGTGTGCATAATCCGAATGGATAGTGTCTCAGTGTATTTTGCAAAAAAGTCCGAAAAAAAAACGTTCTCGTGACTTTAGAAATGTTCTCAAATGCAACTCTGAATCGCAGAATAAATCAAATTAAACTTTCAATCAAAAACATATTGAGAACAGTTGGTGACAGTAGTCAGTAATACTAAATATAATATTGTAGAAGTGTATTCGATCTCTAATTCGTCTATTTTTTACATCATAAGATATTTTTTTGTTAGCTGTCTTGATGTTTCAAATGAATCATTCGATATTTTCAGGTGTTCCAACCAACCCCCAGTCAATTCCTAACCATCCATGCTTCAATATCCTCTAGCAATCTTCAACAACTTTATTCTTAATAACCTTACTAAGTAATCTCAACAACTTATAGATGATTTGCTAATTGTTTTCTTAATATTCTATCTAATCACAAACATACCTTCAGCTTCTGATTGAAAATTTCCATCTCAAATCCGTGTGAAAGGCTGCGACTTCCTTTACTGCCTTGCAACAACTGTGTGTGTTCGTGAATCGAGGTTCCAAAATCTTTGATCCTATTGCTAGTTGCTCTCTTTCGCTCTCGCTCTTGCTCTCTTGCTTTTTATTGTAACATATTTGTTTTTGTAGGGCTGCTGGCATTTGTCTCTGCTTCTGGCTCTGGGACATCTGTTGTTAGGTTTTTTTTAAATTCATTTTTAGATTTTTTCTATTTGTCTCTTTTTCAAATTTAAAATTTTTCACATTTCTCATCTATGCAAACTTATGCAAATTTGCATTTTCAAACTCTCTGTTGTCGCTGCTGTATGGGGATTAAAAAAACAACAGCAACAACAACAAAAAAGCGAGAGAAAAAAGTAACTCAACTACGTGGCTCCTGTTCCTGTTTTCCGATTGCGATTCTGTTTCAGTTTTTCGGCCCAACCCTGACCCAAATAAAAGATTATAATGATGCAGTTGGCGAAGTAGAAGAAGAAGCTAAAGGACCTTAAACCTGGCATTAGATCGTGCGCATTAAAAATTTACATCACTATGCCGCCAGGCTATAAGGGAAAAGAAAGAGCGAGAGAGAGAGAGAAGTAGTTTGAACATGCCCTGTGTCATTAAAAACCTTTTTTTGTGTTTCGCCCCTTTCCTATGGTCCTATCCCAAGCCCTCTCTATTCAAATCAATAAATATGCAAATGTTTTAGTTGTTGTTGTTGCAGGTATCCTTTTGCAACATTTTCGGGGATCGCTTTGATTTGGGTTCAGCTGGGAAAAACCTGGTAATCAAACGTGATTGCACATTGCAACGTAACGTATCCGAAATAAGGATTTTCGCAAATAGTAATTGATTTTCGCAATTCGACAATTGAAATTTGAATATTCAAATTACAGGCTACAAGTTTGCACATCCGGTTAACGGTTCACGGTTCACGGTACCCGCACCCCTTCCTGTCCTACCTACTACTTTGCATATGAACTAACCCCGACCCTATCGTTTCAGCTCTCTCTCTCTCTCTCTCTCTCTCTCTATCTTAACCCCCTTCCAATGCTTCCAATCCAATTTTCAATTCCATTGCATTCGAGCTTGGGTTTTTCGTTCTATTCAAATTTTTTTCCGTTTTCGTTTTTGCGGATTCAGATTCGTGTTTTTGGGTTCTGCTTTGGTTCCCACTTTCCACATGAGTCAAAGCCCATTGCTCGTTTCGAGTTTTGAAGGTGTGAAATAGTACTTCCAAGTGATGTTCACCAACGATAAGATACGATTAAACAATTTTCCAACATCGAACTCTGCCTTTTTTTGAGGTGCCACAGCTAAATCAATCTACTAATTTGTTGCGGCTTGACAAAGCGCGGATGATATTTTCGGCTCTTAAATAATTGAAGGTGATCTTAGTTTGAGAAATCTAAGATTTATTCAAGATTGTTGTAAAATTTTTACTGAGCTCTACTTTATGGGTTTTACTTGATAAATTTTAGTGGAATGGTCACAAAATAACAATAAAAATTTGTATTAAATTTGTAAACATATTTTCGAGAAATATAGAATTTCAGTAAGACAGTTTAGAAACTTAATTTTAGTTATAAAAAACTAAATACTGCCTTTAGCTAAAACAAGTTTAAAACAAGTAAAAACGTTGCAGTCGAACGCAATCAATTCTTGCTGTAGGTATTCTGGTAATATGTTGATTTATCGGTATCAAGCCATCGATTTTCATCGATTTCCCAGCCACCCAATAGGCGTCGAAGCCCAATCTTGAAACTTTACCTATCTTGATCTTAGGAAAAGATTTTTTCTAAGTTTCACGTTTCTAGCTTAAGATTTGCATTCTTAGATAGAAGGACAGACACTATGGTGGACATTGCCTAAAACCGATAAAATCTAAACCTTCGTTATCGAGTGAAATGATTAGAAAAATGTAGATTTAAGCTTAACTGAAGTATTTGAAATAAATTTATATTATATTTAAAGCATCTTTTCATATCAAAGTAACGAATTTAAAATAACAATCTAGTTGTAACATAAAAATGCCAATAACTCAGTATAAAAAACATTGTATCTTTCTTATTTACATATATACTATGTATATCCCTTTTGTAAATCTATATTTGGAGTTCATTTTTGTAACGAAATCTGCACAAAATCTATTTGAAATCTTGACGAAATTCGTTCAATGGTTATTATAATTGAAATGATTTGCATATTGAAGAACTTATGTAAGCATTTTCACAAAAAACCCAAACAAAATATTCGCAAAACAAATAAAGGGGAAAAAAAATGAAGGCTCATGGGAAAAAGAATAGAAAAGCATGGAAAACCTTTCAAGCGAGCCGTCATGAAAAATCGAATATGAAAGTTCTGTCACACACACATGTGTGTGTGTGTGAGTGTGTATGTGATGTACATATGTATGCATGTATGTCGCACATATGTGTGTGTGTGTGTGTGTATGTGGCACATAAATATCGCGCATTGTGTATGTGTATTGGCTTACATAAGCTTTTCACTGGCCTCTCCGCCTCATTTTCGACCGCTCTCTAGCCCTCTCTCTCTATCTAACGCCGCACACACGCTTACTGGCCAAGGGGGGGCACTCGCATCCACCACCCCCACGAATTTCGCTATCTCACTCTCTCTCTCGCTCTCTCATTTTTGCCACATGTTCTCTATTGCACTCATGTGGCCGTCGCTGATAGCGAACGAAATGTGCATATGTTTAAAAGTGTTCTTCCACACATGGAGAGACCGGCGAGTCTGTGTGTGTGTGTGGGCGCACCCGCAGGACATATGAACATGTGTGTGTGTGTGTGTGTGTGTGAGAGACAATGTGAAGTGGGCGGTTTGGGACGTCTGCACAGTAGTCAAAGGGCTACTCAGCAGCGACGCAAGCAGCGCTGCCACAATGTTTGATGTTCTCAGCTACGGCTGTGTGTGTGTGTGTGAGTGAGTGCCCCTCGTGTCCTAGCTTCACATGTCCCGGGCAATGCCCATTATAAGCATGAGATATTCATTTGCTCTCCATTCTTCACATATAGCCATTGCCATGGACTCCACACACACACACACACATGAAGTCAGAGCGAGAGCTAGCGAACATGAGTTCGTGTGTGTGCGTATGTGTGAGCTGCGCGAAAGTCCTTCAATTAAAGATGCGGCGATATGGCGAGCGAGATGGAGCAAACGAAAGTTCAAAATGTGCGAGAGACACACACATGCGTGTGTTTGTGTGTGTGTGTGTGTGTATGTACATATGTGTGCGTATGTGTGGGTGGCTGAGCATCAAGTTTCGGCTTGCGACTAATATTCAATGTGTGTGAGTTTTTGGGCGCTTCGCATTCGAATAGTACGCAGGTCGAGTAATAAAACACGAAGCGCCATGTGAGACAACATGTGTGTGTCATACACACACACACACACACACACACGCACAACAAAATGGACAACGACAACGCAACATGTTCGGCCAGCAGTAGCAGCAGCAGCAGCAGCAGCAGCATTGTTAGCTGGCAGCAAACATTCGTATGCAGCTCTCACGAACGACAAAATAACCCGAACAACCCATAACCGAAGCACACACACGAAGCTGATGGAAAGACGAGGAGGAACGAGAAACGCGAAAACGAGAAAACGACCACACACATTCGATAGCCTTCGATGAGCAATACATTTTGCTTCCCTTAAACACACGTTCAGTTGAGGCTTAGTGGCCCGCCATTCTCTCACCCCCGCTACACACATAACATACTCGCTCAATATATATGTATAGATGTGTGTGTGTGTGAGAGCAGGACATGCATATAGACACCCTCACATGTGTGTGTGTGTGTGTGTGTGTGTTGCTGCCATTGCTGTCACTCGAATGCTCGGGCTCGGGCTCTGCCCACCACGTCCAACCACTCAATGGACCTGACCAACAAAAAAAAAAACCGCCAACAAAATCCTTCTCCATATTCCTTCAGGTCTCTTTCTTTTTGTTTTCGTTCAAAAAGGGTGCAGTTGGCGTCGCGGTCGCTGTTGGCGTCTTTGGGGTTGTCGGTGCTATGTTCTGTTGTGGGGCGACTCCATGTGTTAGTGTGTGTGTGTGTGTGTGTTTGGACCCCCCGCCAACTAACCGCTGTGTGTGTTGTGTGCGCGCTCTTTTCAGTTAAATTGATGGCGTCCACACACACATGACAAGCTCCCAGCTGCAGTTGAGGGAATAGCTGATTAAGTTCTCCCTCAACCCCCACCCCCCCTCCCACTCTCTTCTTAAAACTGCCCCGTTTCCCAGTTAGGCACCGCTACTTCTTCTTCTTGTTCTTCTGTTGCTGCGCATAAATTAGTTTTGTTTGCTGGCAAATGAGTTGCACGTCGGCCATTTTGTGTGTACAAACACACACACACACATTTACACTTAGAGACACAATATGACCATGTATGTAATTCATAAGGACATATCATGTGTGTATATATATTATGATCTATTGTGGTCCATTGCATATTATATCGTACCTAAATTCCTTAATAAGTTAAGGTGTTTTTTGATGGAATTTTTAAGGTCACAGTCGAACTTCCATCTAACGAACTTTCCTATAACAGAGTTTTCTAAATAACCCATTTTTTATTCCGAATTTTTTCTATAGCGAAGTTTTTTTTTTGTCCACTTGAGATTTGTTTTATGGAAGGTTCAATCTAGTTTGTAGATAACTTGAAGCTGACTTTTAATGATACCCATTATTATATATTTTTCTAGCAAAACATGATTTTACATTAAGAAACTCGAAACTTAAAAAAAATAATTTTTTTGTTTACCAAAATAAATAAATTTCGTCAATTGGATGAGGAAAAACATGGTTTTTCTTGATTGTTGATTTGAGATTTTCCTGTTTATTCATAGACAAAAATATGGTAGAAATATCAGGTAGATTGTTGATGAGGTTGGTTATAGGCTAGAAACTAACTAAAAATTAAAATTAAATAAATCAAAGATCGACTTTTCATTCATTTTCGAGCTTAATGTTTATAGTCTTGAATAAATTTGATCAGTGTCCAAACAGAGTTCTGTGTGTATAATATATACATTTACATATATGTTCATGTCAGTTGGCTTCTAATTAAGTTAACATACATATCATACACATACTAATACATATGTAAATATATATATATATATATATCATAATCGATTTCAATATGTTAATGACGCCGAATGCCAGGCACTGAACAAATTAAGTGAAATTCGTTGGCTGAACAAACTGATGCGTATACATTTATATATATATATATTTATATGTATGTATAAACAATTATGTATGCGTATATGATAGTATGTGCGTGTGCGTGTGTGTGTGTGTGTGGACATTGTCACGAATCACGAGTCGCTGCCAGTTGGGCCAATACTCGTGCATTGCCGAACTAAACTTAACTGAACTGAACTGTGTGTGTGTGTGTGTGTGTGTGAAGCCTGGACCCGCAAGCTTACCCCTTCCCATACCCATACCGCCTCGTGGCGACCTATCAATGCTGCTGCTCTAAGCTGCCATTTCTTCTCCATTGCCCCAACCCCACCCTACACCCCCTCTACTGACACTCGTTTATCTTTGCTGCTGCGCTGTTTCTAACAACAGCAACAACTACAACAACTGGTATTAGGCTGTGGGTGGAAGAAGGGTATTTCGTTGTGTGTGTGTGTTTAGAGGGAGGGTTGGGGCAGATGAAGGGGTTGCCAAGTTAAAAGTCAATACATTTTGCTGACGTGTGGCAGCAAGTTTGTGTGTGCGTGCGTGTGTGTTTCTTTGCTTAGGTACAGTTTTCAATTACAGGCAGCAGCTTTTACCAACTTTTGACAGCGCCCAAAAATGTTCATATTAGTTTTTTAGTTATTTGCCATAGAACAAAAACTAATTCAACTTTTGAAATTTGCTCATAAACAATTAATCGATAATAGATACATATATTAATCTATGTACTTGTCTTTTTTTTATAGTTTTGCACTGCATTTTCAATTACTCTCTAGCTGTTTTTATGTTTTCCAAGCTCCCAGTTGTGCGAGAGACCTCAAGAGACTTGAGTTCATAATCATAGCCCCACCCGACATTTGGCTTAATAAAAACGAAGATGTTTTCATCAATTTATAGACACACATTTTTCTTATTTTTGAGCGACTTTCTTACTGAAAGTTTTTATAAAAAAGTTTTTTGTTAGGTTAGGTTAGGTTGAACCGACTGTCACACATAGACCGCAAAGGGTCCTCAGTGGAGTCGGTACTTGGAGATGGTTGGGGCTTTCTTAGTGTGAGGTCCTGCGTTAGATTTAATAACAAAAATCATTGTTTTCTTAACTTTTTTTATATTTGAACCTGAGCTGAACTGTATTAAACCTTCAACTAACAAACATAAATAAGAAAAAAACAGAATAGAAAAGTACCTAAAAATAGATGAAAAATATTTTTCAATTTATCAAAATTTATTATAATATTGAGCAACCTCTACTTAAAGGTTATCGAACATTGGACTGAAACTTAATTCTTTCAGCAGCACATTTTGATTGATTAAATATTTTACATTTGATATTATGGAACCTTTTGTTCTGGAACTTTTTGGCATCTTCAAACAAATTTCCCAAGAAGATTTTGGCAAGAACTGTCAATCAAATACAAAAAAAAAATATTTGCGTTAACCCAACTGTCAACTGCAAAGCCAAAGCAAGAGCCAAATGCAAATTATATCTAATAACCTTTTTCAATTTGCTTAACGTGCGAATTTTTCCTTGAAAGGAAAATATTTCGTGTGTGTGTTGTTGTTGTTGTTGCAGTAAGTCGTGAAATTGCTGCACAGTTTGCACCCCTTTTTTTTGCTGCTTCTTATTTTCGGCATTAATTGCACGGCGGGTACTTTGCATGCGAGAATGCAGGACTAACAACATAAGTCCCGAATAGTGTTGGATGCATGCATTAGGGAAACGGGAAAGGGTTCGCAACCTGCCCCTTTTTGACCCGGACCTCGGGCTCGTTAGCTTTGTCGAATCTTTCTCTCACTTTCTCTCTCTTTCTGATGTCTTTTCGCATGTCTTCGTCTTCGTTGTAATCAAATTACAGGGCCTCAAAGGCCAAAAACCACAGGGCCGAAGGGTAAGTACCGCCGCTAAGGGTTGAGCATAGGGTTCTCCCATGTCCTGGCTATGTTAATTTTTTTTTTTTCTTCGCGCCCCGACTTCAATTATCTGGGCCGTTGATGGATATACTTACTACAACAATCTGAAGACCAATCCCTCAATGCATCAAAAGTATTATAACAAAGATGCATGCCTGCCTATCTGTTAGTGTGTGTTTGTGTGTGTGTAAAGGAAAAACCCTTGCATGTGTGTATTTGTATGCCGCAATTAGAGAAAGGCGCATTTCACATTTCTCGTTCCCGCGAGTCGAAATGTGAAAAAATTGCAATATGCAAACATGCGGCAGCTCGACGGGCAAAAAAAATTAAAAAAAAAAAAACAACAGAAGAAGAAGAAGTTTGTAGGGTGTGGGGTGGGTTGGGGTATAAATCCATACATAGACGATGCCATTTAATTAAAATTCGAAACAGAGAATATACAAAAAGGTATAAATTTCGCTTTGAGCGCGATTGACAGACGTTGTAACGGTTAACTGTACTCGCGCGCTCGCTCTCGGATCTGCCGTTAGAAATTATTATCCATGCAAATTGGGCAAGCGAATGAAAAGATTTTTCCTTTTTCAAACGAAAAACAACATGGAAGGGTGTGTCTCTCTCTCTATGTGTGTGTGTGTGTGTGTGTCCGTGTGTAACATGACACACGGCAAGCACACAACCATAAAGCAACATGAAAATTATTACATTTGTTGCGTATCGTATAGCCCTTATAAATTAGTTCACATATCCTTCATATCCTAAACGTTGTAGAGTCGTTTCTAGATTTTTGTTTCAAAACTTAATACACTTACCGTTAGTATTAAAAAATAAGCTACAATTATTGAAAGTGTGCGTGGGATTTTTTTTAGGGAATTTTAATTTTTTGTTATTATAAATTTCAACAATGTGTGTGGAAGAAGTTTATTTTATAGGGAAATTATAGTCTAAAGTCCGCATTTAATAAAAATTCTTATATAAAATAAATTTCTACTTGAAATTTACAAATATTTTTTAACTTTTTCTTAGTTATTTTATAAGACAAAAGGCTTAGAATAAATATTTATAAAATTTTTAATATTGCTATCTTTTGACTTTACTGATTTTTAAAGCATTTGTCTTTTTTAGGAATTTTTAAGCAAAATTCCAATTGAATAAGAAATTTTCTTTTCAATCAATAAAATAAACTTTTTCTTTTTATTAAGCTATTATATTATTTAAAGGTTTTTTTCTTCGATTTTTTATTATTGTTAATTCAAGTTAATTTAGGGTTAGCCTGAACTGAACTTTAGCGCCTTATCGCGATATTGTTTGTGCTGATGATGAAGATCATCAATTCAACACAGCGTGGCCAAAAGTGAAGAGCCCAGCAATGATTGAAGGACTTCTTTACACACTGTCGCCTGCCAGGATCAGGATAACACGGCAACAGCTGTAACAATGGTTGAGAGTTCTGTTCTGCTGCACGCTGGGAATGGAGATACAGTAAATAGTATATATTTGGCATTCACCACCATCAACCATCTAAACAGGAAACGTCATCATCATCATCATCATGATGATTACGCTCGACGCTTCCTTAAAATGTAAATTATTCAAGTGGTCTTCACGCCATTTCATCACTAACCAAAATAAAATACATATAAAAATGGAACTATATTTTTTGAAATTGTAACATTTTTTTTTTCGGTTTTGGGAACCCTTAGAAAGATGTGCCCGTTGCGTTTCGAGTGTCCTTTTGAGCTCATGGCACTTGGCATAAATTAAAAAAGCAAAGTAAAGAATTATTCAATGCAACTGCCGTTTTTTGCAAGGGGCGTGGCTGGGCTGGCAGCATCATTTAAAGGTCACTTAAAGCTGTTCAAAAGTGAAAAAATATATATAAAACTGTTGCTGCTACTGTGCCCCATAGCAACTGTTGCTGTTACAGCGTCGGCGACGGCGGCAGCAAGTATTTAAAAAATGCGACCTGAAAATGCGGCACCATAAAAAAAAAAAATTTGTATAAAAGAAAAGCGAAATGCAAATAGAAAATAAAAAGTGCTGGCGTCGCGACTCAAACCCCCAGCCCCTCGTTTTTTCTTTTTTTTTTTGGCTCCTGTTGGGTGGTTTGTCTGGCCTGATGATGATGATGATGATGATGGTGATGCCACTGGTTGCTTTTGCTGGCTGGTAGCTGGTGGCTGGTGGCACGTCCTTGCCCGTCAAGTCTCAATTTGAATTTTAATTTTAAATGCCACAATTTTCCATCTATTTACAGCCAATGCGCCCTACCCCTCGCATCTCATCCAATGTGCACAGTGGTTGTAATCGTTTGTTTAAACTAATCTTACTAATTGACCTTTAATTGAGTGAAAAAAACAAAGAAAACTTTTGTGCTAGAGCAAATTCTTGATATAAAATGAGTTTGCCAATGAACCATATTGCAGGGTTCTCGATTTTAATTTGTTATATTGAAGCTCTAGTATTGAGGATATAAGAAACTTAAGATTGTATGGATCCTTAAAAGGGTTCTTAACATTCCCTAGACAAAAAAAAATGCGAATTAACGTAAGCAAGGCTTTCCCATCATGCCACTCAGCAATTCTACCACAAAAAATCTTAAAAACTAATTAATTAATTTTTCTTAAATCGAAAAATTAAAAAAAAAAAAAAATTACTTGCGCTCCAAGATTAATTAGAAGTATTTGTGTATATATTATATTCATATTAATTATTTAATATTAATGCAAAAAGTATTTTTAAAAAATTTCCTTTTCAAGTTAAATAAATTTGGCTATATTCAATAAACTTGAACTTGAATTTTGTTTTTTTTTTTTTTTTGCCACCTGAACTTTAGTTTATTTAGACTGACACACTGTGCACCGGTTTTAGAGAGACTTAACTACAAGCACTTGTGCTGCCGGGGAGGTATGTTTGGGTGGGTGGGGGTGTTGCGACTCGAAAAAACTGCTGAAACACCAAAAGTTGTCCGAAGTACTACCTCACGCTTTTTCTTTTCCGTTTCATGAATGAAAAATTTTTTTTTCCATTTTAAAGAATAAAACAAAAAGAACAAGAACAACAACAACAACAAAAAAGCGAGACGCGACGCAGCAGAGAAACAATATAAAAGAATGCAGAACGCCAAGGACCAAGGACGAACGGCAAAGTAAAAGCAAAGCACAGTGAGAAAAAAAAAAACAAAAACCAGAAATATATATATATATATATATAGTATAGTATAAAGTCTGGCCGCCGTCTGCAATGAGAGCGTAATGAGTCTCTAATTGACGACATTGAGCCGGCAAACAGCTTCCCTTGTACACAACCCCCCCCACCACCCACTCAACACTCTAACAGGCAGCAGTAAAATTCTGTTTTGCTGTTGTTGTTGTCGTTTTGCTTGTTTGTTGTTGTTGTTGTTGTTAGAAATTACGCTATGGATAATGTAAGCGCAAAAACTGAATGCTGTGACCTTTAGAGGGAGAGTGAGTGAAGGAGAGAAGGGGGCGGGGGGGTTGGTTGGTTGGGGGTTGAGTGTGTTTTGTTGTACTAGACTGATTTATTTGCAGGCTCTTTCTGCCATTTTTATTTCTTTTTTTTTCTCTGCTTTTCTTGCTTTATTATTATGATTATTATGATTATTTTTGGTTGTTGGCTCGTCTCTTTTTTGATTTTTTATTTTTTGTCAAGGTCGTCGCGTTTGTTTTTTTTTTTTTTGTTATGAACGCGGAAATGGGAAATGTAATGAAAAACTTTTTTATTTTGCTTCGTCGCAAGCTGAGCGCAAAACTTGATGGCAATGGAAGGAGGAGGAGTTGGAAGAAATTGTGGCGCTAGACGCTATTTATTTGCAACGGTTTTTTTTTTTTTTGTTTTTTTGGTCTTTGTTTTGCCATGCCACACACACACTTTTTACGCGCCTTCGCTGTCTCTGTTTTCTTTCTTTCTTTTCACCCATTAAAGCAAATAATTTCAAATGAGATAAGAAAGCAGCAAGAAAAAATAATAAAAAAACCAAAAAACAAAAAAAACAAGAAAAAGAAATGAGTGGTGCAACAAGTTGGCAAGTTTTGCTGCCAAGGCAAAGAGTGAAAGTGGCGCCACCACTCCAACACAACCAACGGCGGGCTGGTGTCATGGCCCTTGCTAGTTGTTGGGCTTTTGCCATGTAAAATGAACTCATAAAAATTGCACAGTTCCTCTTGTGCTGCTGCCGCCGCTGCTGCTGCTGCATAATTTATTAGCTGGTTTCACTCTTGGCTCTGTGTACAAAAATTCTTTTCTTTCTGCTTCTGTTCTTTATGTTTTTTTTTTTGATTTTTATTCATAGTCTGTGTGTCTATCGCTGGAAGCTTAAAGTGCGCAGCTATAAAAAGCTTCAAAATAAGCTGTTTAAGTTGTGTCTAATTGATGCAATTAACCCAGTTAATTAGATAGAGAGAGAAAGAGGGAGAGATTCAAAAGATTTATTGACCAAGCCAATCGAAAAATGTGAATTGCACTTGAGTCTTTAGCTTATTCAAGTAGCTTGGCAACTCTACCTTATGCTATTAGTTTTTGCTGTGAAATAATTTTTAAATATATAACTAATATTTCTTCTCTTTTATTTGGTTCTTAATTTAATTTCAAATATTTTCCATTTTTGTTTGGCATTTTTATCTATTTTAATGTAAAGAACTTGTTTGAAACATTTAACTGACAAATAACCAATGATAATATAAATTTAGTTTATGACTAATGGAATCATTTCATTTTTATTTTATGTTTTAATTATATAAAAATATTTTTTTTGCTGTTTGTACTAAATTGAAAATTAATAATTGCTCTAATATTTTTTAAGTTTCATTTTTATTATACATTTTTTTTAATTGATATATTAAATATCTAAAAATATTTTTTTATTATAATCTCTTTATGCTTAAGCAAATCAAAAATTGTTCTAATATTTATTAACTTTCACTAACTAAATTAAGTCATAATTTTTTCTATAGTTTTCTTCAAACATTTTCACATGGATCTCTTTGCGCCCTTAAGCGACGCCATCGCCTACAGGCAGACAACCTTTAACTGCATTGGTCAATTCATTCGAACACACACGAACACATACACTCACGCATATTCAGACCCACACACACACACACATGGAAGCTAGATTAAAACAACCCACTTGGCATAAATAAATGTACATACATATATAGTAAAATAGGCTCGTGTCCATAAATTGCAGATAGTACATTAGGAAGACAGGGACATGCGGGCTTTAGGCATGCGGGCCGGCAGCACGACAAAGGGGAAGGAAGGAAGAGAATAATAAGGGGAGGGTGTGGTCAACGAACGGCAATTGCATTTCCATGAACGAAAAGTGCGTCCGTCGCTCGCTCGTTCAGCTTGTTTTCACATTTCTTGTTTTCGGGGTGGAATTCTAAGGAATTCGTATCGAATTTCCGACAAAACACAAAAAACATTAACAACAAACCGGCAATAACAAAATGGTTGCCATCAAACAGCAGCAGAGCCAAAGGGCGGGGGTGTGCAAAAAAAAGATATATACATTTATGTAAATATATATTTATATAGTATATTTATGTATAAGCAATAATAAAGCTGAAAATATTACTTAATGTAAATTAAAAATTTGAAAAAATTAAAAAGTTTGAAAAGAGTTCAATCCAAAATTATCAATTATAAACTTTTTAATAAATGATATGGCAAATTTCTAGAATCGAAGATGTTTCTAAAATATTATTAAAAGTCTAGTATTGCCGTAAAGTAGACAGTATCATAGAATATCATGATGTTGTATGGTTCAGAAGAGCATGGTATATTATAGTATAAAATGGTGTAGTATTCTTAAGTAAAGAGTGTTGTAGAGTATATACATAAGTACTGTAGAGTATAGTTAAGCATTGAAAACATTGAAGAGCACTGCAGAGGGTGCTCTACAACCCTATATATAGTACTGGTAGAGTATAATTGTAATAGTAAGGTATAATGTAGTATAGCTAAGTATTGTAGCATAGTTTTATGGTATATAATAGTAGAGTATGATATAATATTGTATAGTATTGAAGAGTGTTGAAGCGTATATTAGTGTTGTAGAGGATAGTATAGTATTGAATAATATTTGTAGAGTATAGTCGATAGTTAAGAATTGTATAGTTTGATTAACTATTGATGATTATTGTAAAGATTTGAAGAGTGTTGTATATTTTAGTATACTTTGGAATTGTAGAATATAGTAAAGTGCATTGTTTAGTGTTGTAGAGTATAGAAGAGTACTTAAGAACAGTTATGTGAAATGTTGCCATAATCTTACATATCGTTTTAGATTTTCAATAAATTGAAGAGCAAAACTTGTAAAGAACAAAGATATTTGTTCGACATTATCCCATTAAAAAGTTATAGCAATTAAAGATTTTGTGAACAAATAGCTATATTCTATGTTACGAGCACTCACTGTACTATACTACATCTGTGTTAGTTGATAATAGTATGCAAAACACTTGATTCTGTTTAGTTGATTTTATGCTTTGATATCTGACCTCTCGAAACAAGACAATTTCTTTAAGCCAACTCGCAATCCCTTTCCACCACAATCTATTATTCTCTCTCTCTCTCGCTTTTTCTCTATATATGTATATATATCTTCCTCTTATGTGTGTGGGTGTGCGCATGTACCATACACAATAGAACATACTATATGTATGTGCTCATGTGTATGTGTTTGTGTGTGTGTGTGTTTGAATACACACACAAAAATGCCATACCATACCATACTCAACTGTACTGTTTCGGAATTCGAACGCTAAACCGAAAACATTTGTGCAAAAAGTGTTCAAACTGGCGCTAACTGTGCAAGCCGACGATGTTTTTGTTGGTAAGGGGGCGGATGCTGTGGGTTGAACAACACAAAGGAGTGGGAGGTTGGTTCGGGAGGGTGCGAAAAGTTAGTTAGATTGCGGAATGTGTTGTGTTAGCTTGGTTGGCTAGCTGAGCGGACCGAAGCAGACCATGCCAAAAGCAAGTGGCTGAAATGCTTGGCATGAATGTGGTTCGTTTATTCAGTTTGGAACGAGCTGTCGAATTCACAAATAAAACACACACACACACACATTGAAGAGAAAAAAATTTGCAAGAAAAAAAAAATAAGAAAAGAAAAATGCGATACGAAACGAGTGCAGAGCAGAGGCCATCCATCCATCCATTCATGGAGCCCAGGTCCGTTAGCAAAGTGGGTTGCTATAAGGGAGGGGTAGAGGAGATGTATGGATGCTGGTCTTACGGCAAGTGATTTATATTTTTGATATGCAAAACATCTCGAACACATCGTCTCAGGGGCGTGGACAAGACCAAGTCGCATTTGCATGAAGCACAAAAAAAAAAAGCCAACAACAACAACAAAAACGAGCAAAAGAGACGGCAAGTTCAAAAAAGAGAATGGGATAGAAAGTAAGCATAAGAGCAAGATACACATACATACATACATATATATATGTTTTTATATATGTATATGAAGCGACAGTTTTGCTGGATTTGTGCAAAATCGGAAATTTGCAAACGTTGCGAACATCGCCAACATAGCAGCGCCATCCAAATGACAAATATGCAAAGGACATAAGCATAAGCAATGTATAAGGACAACGACATACACACACTAACACACACTAACACACTCTTACACATTCGTTCGAGTTTTCGGAGTCGCGACTTGGAGCTTTTGTGTGCCGGATGTGGTCGTTAGATTAATGCGCTTTGGATGCTTGCCAGTACATAAAATCTATGTATGGATTCAGCCAGCTATACCATATACATACATACCATACATACACATACATGCTTTTTGTGTATATGAGTGTCGCCTATTGCTCTCGGCATTTGGGCTTGCCCCTTTTGTTTTTTGCTTTTGGGAAAGCTGCGGCTAGCAGCAATGTTTTTTGCTTTTTGGCTTTCCTAAGTGCCATAGTGATTGTGTGTGTGTGTGTGTGTGTGTGTGTGTGTGTGTGTGCTGTTCGGCCTGCCCAGCATTTCAGATTGAGCACATCAAAGCCAATAGATTGTTGAAGCACACGTTGACTATGTGATGCTCTTTCAAATCTCCATTCAGTAATTGGATTTTTTGTAACAAAAAAATTTTTTATTACTTTAAAATAACTTCTTCAAGATTTATCTTCAAGTATAACAAATAGTAAAAAATATAACAATATTAATATGAAACTCTTAGAAAATGTCTATATTTACTTATTTTGAGAATGTTTAACTTTTTACAGTCAAACTTTCTTATCACGAACTTCATAGAACAAACTTTCATAGATCGAACTTTTCTATACAACGAATTAATTTCAAGAACTCTGCATTTTGGTTGAATTTTCAGTATGTTTTGTTCTTCATATTAGATATTTTCCTCTAGCGTATATATTTCCTCCTATGACGATTTTTTTGTTGGTTAGAAGTATTTAGCAGAGAAGATAAGCGGAAAAAAATCAAAAAACAAAAATTACGGTTTTTTGTAAGCTTTCGAAAATTTCTTTTCAACGAAATCTTCCCGGTACCCCAAAAATTCGTTACTTGAAAGTTCTTTTGTACCTAACTTCAATGCTATTTTGTGAACTGTTGGATATTCTAAATTAATGGAAAAATTCAAACTTAGCTTTGAGTAGTAAATAGAGTATGTACCACAAAAAAGAATCGAGGTAAAACCTTTTCTTTCTTTAATAAGTCATTGAACAATATTTAAATAAATACAAATCTTGATAAACATTTTTATAGCTGGCAACACTGGCAAAAACAAAAGCAAACAAAACGAGAAACGAATTCTGTGTAAGGAGTGACAACCCTGTGGGCAGTCGGTGTCGTAAAAGTTCAATATCCTGGGCGAGGAGGACGTTATTGGATTTGAATTTTCGAAATTGCCCAACTATGTGTATTGATGGCTTCTGCAAATTTCGCCTCATTTGCATATGCCGTTGTCGCTGTCGCGTTTTGAGCTTTGAGGGTGGACACGAACACACACACAGACAGACAGAGAAAGAGAGAGGGGTGGAGTTGGAGGGGGGAACTAAGCGGGCAAGGATATAACGAGCGATAATGCTAATGCCTTTATGGTGCACATATAAAATGTCCTTAACGTTTTTTTTTCTTGTTTTTTTTTTTGCGAACATTGTTGCGCTGATGATGCAGCCGGATGTGGCAGCGTAAAGAAGTGGGGAAGGGGTGAAGGGGTCGAGCTGTGAGATGGAGTGCAAAATGGGAAGCAAAAGGTAGCCCCGGCCCAGCAGCATATTCCACATTTACAAAAGGACACAGCAAAAGCGAGCACAGAGAGAAATTAGTAATAAGAATTGCAGTTCACAATGAAGTTAGTCAGAACTTATTTAAATCAAGTAGAAACAGTCTTAAAACTTAAGGAGAATTTCTTTTCAGACCAAGAAAATCGACCAAAGATTAGGTGCCATGTTTTCCACACAGAGAGAAATAAGTGGAATGTCATTGTAATGTAGTTCGTATTGAAGTTAGTTACTTTAAATAAGTATAAAGTCCTTAAAACAAGCACAAACAGTCTTAAAAGAGTGATAAATTCAATAATAATAAGTCACTTAAATTAAGCATAACTTACCTAAATCAAGTACAAAAAGTCTTCAAAATAAAAGTGAAATACTTTTTGAATCTAGAAAAAATCGACCATCGATAAATTCAGGATGATTTTTTGCTTAGTGTATGTGAGTGTGTGTGGAGCTATCAAGAGGGTGGTTTTTCTATGTGTGTGTGTGTGTGTGTGTGTGTGTATGTTGGCTGCCATTATATGGCCATAACATACAACAACAAACAAAACGAACAAGCGAACGAGCGAGCGAGTTGACTGTATAGAGATGGGAGTGGGTCTATGGGTGGGTGGGTGGATGAATGGTTTGAGTTGGGTGGGTGCAAATGGTGGTGTGAGTGGCTAGCTGGCTGGCTGGTTGACTGACTGGATTGAGTGCTTAGATATTGTCTGGCTTTGGGCTTGGACGCGACAAACATTTGCGAAATGTATACAAAATGCAAAAAACCCACCACTCTGTGGGCCGTGTGACCAGTGCAAACCACCACCACCACCTCCAACAACAACAGCAACAACAAAAACATCAACCCACATAGAGAGAAAGCGACACACACTTGCAAAATGTTGTATATGCATTTGTAATTTTAGCATACATATTTATATATATATATATAGGCATGGACGCCATGTGTCCCAAGTTTGAACAACAGCCGCCATATCCCCGCACCCTTTCTGATGCCCCTGACAGCCCTCCTTCAGTTTCATGGGCGAATAATAAAACCCACCCGCATATACAACATGCGTAAGTGTGTGTGTGTGTGTGTGTGTAATTGTAAACGTCCAAACAACTTGCCGAATGTGTATACAAAATACATTAACATATATACACATGTGTAAATTGCAGCTTATGTAACGTATGAATGTGTGTGTTTGTGTGTGTGAATGTATTGGGTGCCCTGTCTTGGCCACTTCGGAACCTTTGAAACTCCACCAAACGAATCGAACAGCGCCTAAAATTGAGCCTACAAATTGATCTCTCTCTCGCTCTCTTTTCTTGGTTGATGTCTCTGCTTTATGGTTTTATGGCACCTAATTCTTTTTTTATAGCAATGATCGTACATTGCATACTATTAGGGGCAGCAAATAATTCACATGAATCGTTCAAGTTCAATACTAATACAAAATATTATCAGATGATATTTTTTTTTAGAAATGATTTTCATTAAATTTAATTACCTTTTTTTAGCATTTTTTTATTGTTATCCATTTTATTGTCCAGTTGGCGAGTTGAAAGGTGGCATAGCACCAATGCGCCACCTGTTGGCTGATGCTGTTTCAACGCTGAGCGCATAGATGGCGCCACTAAACCTAATTGGACACGCGCATACGTAAATGCCAATTGGAAGACCTGAATGTGTCGCCTTCAGGGTTGGTTTTTTAGCCAAACACACATGAATGGATGAGTGTGCATGCATGTGTGTGTGTTTGTGTGTGTGTGGATACACACATGGGCATACGCAAATGCGTAAGTACTATGTATACGTATGTCTTCATGTAGTTTTTGTAGCTTTTGGTCAAGGAAACTTTCAAAATCGATACGTAAATATTATTAGAACCAATAGAAAATTATTTTTTGAACTACTCACGTTACTCTTTAATTAATGAAGCTTACGAATAAAACTGTTAATGAGATAAGTTCATTAAGAAAACATTGAAAAAGAGTTTAACATAGCCAAAGCAACATATTTTTATATATTTATTTTATAAGAAAAATGTAAAATTTCAGATTTTTAATATTTGATCTCTGTCCATTCAGTTTGAGCATGATATTCTATATGCTTGTACTTCTTAAACAAGGTCGATTCGATCAATTCGTTGCGTATTTCTTGCATAACTGTACATTTTGAGCGGGTCCTTGAAGCGGACATCAAACCCAACAAACAGAAGCAAAGCAAATAACAACAAGTCGCGCTCGATTCAAGTATTCGAGTGTGAATGAACGCGGCGGTCTGCGGCGGTTCCGTTTTTCTTTCTTTGAATTTGTTTTTGTTCGATGCCTAAACATAACGGAGATTCACAGATCCAAAATGTGAGCCCAGTATCTCTACTAGCTCAAGATGAAAAAAAGATGCCATAAATAACAACAACAACAAAAAAAAAAAAAAAAACGCTCGAGCTAGGAATTTACTTCTTCTGTTTTGGCAGGGCAAATGAATGAGAGCAAAGAACTGTGGCTTCACAATTGATGCGACTCGTATGTTTATGAGAAAGAATCAGGGCACACAGGGTTTCTATTTGTGTGTGTGTGTAACTGTGTGCGTGTGTGTGTTACACACCCCCGCGAATAGCGGACGCAATGTGAACGGGAATTAGACAACTTGAGATTCAAGTGACAATGATAAACATCCTGCAGTTGGTTGCGTCCATCAACAATGCGCTCTGGCGCTCCAAACAAACCAAACTAACCAAATACCCAAACACATTTTGAAAACACATTCAACAACTCGAAAAAAGCAACAATTTCAAGTACCATTCAGCAAGCAGTAAAAGGCATAAACATGCGAAGAAATCAGAAACAAAACAAAAAAACTGTTACATGCAAAAAGGGTTGTCAACGCAATCAAAAAAATCATTTGATATTGAGTTGTGTGTCTGGGAAATTAATAGTTGTGTATAAGCTGCAGATGTCCTTGGCTAGAAGCAATACAAATTCCAAAATACTCGCAGAAAGTTTAATAATATTTTATAGCATTGAAATGTGCATAGATTTTCTAGGCGAAAAATTCTTAAATTAAATTTATACATTTGAAAATTATACCATAGATTTAAAAGGACTTTCGAATAAGTATTTTTTGTTCCTTAAACACAGTTCAACAATACTTTAAACCAGATTCAACTTCTTTTCTCTAGGAAATCCTGTGTTGCCTTTGGTTTGTCATAGAATCAAGCAACTTTCAACATTTTCATGCAGTTTCAGTAAAACCTCAACATTTAATACAATATGATACTATGGGGGTGCTTTGCGAAAGGAATGAAACTTCAATCATATTTAATATTCTCAGCTCTTCATTAGTGTCAGTGACATTTATTGCTAGTAGATCAATTAGGTAGTAAGGAAACCCCATTTGTTCCGATGAACCGCTATGGCAGATGCATGAATGCCAATCGAATTGAATTGAATCTAAATCGTTTGACAAGTGCTGCTCGGGAACAATTTGCATACGAGCTGTAACCAAAAACAATAGAATACTTTGATTGTGCGATTGTCGTGGGTTTTGATTGTTTTACTTGCCCCGTTTGCCAATTAGCGGCGCTGCAGCCATGGCGAATCCATAGATAACAAAAGAGATTCATTCTCTGATTGAATTTTGTTGCTGAATTTGTGATGGACTCATATAAGGGCCTGGGGCAGACGCAGAGTGGTTGCATGGTACGTGTTGCCGCTGCCACTGCCACTTCTGCTGCTGCTGTTGCTGTTGATGGACCACCCAATGCATTGGCAATTCTCTGACAGGCAGGAGGCAGGCATATTGAAACCAATACGTCAAACGTGAGATTACATAAAAAACCGCAAAATAGTATGCGAAACAAAGCGCAAGGGGCAACAACAACAAAACATACACACACGGCTGACCTTTGGGCCATTGTCCTGGCGCAAAGACTCGTAAAAGAAAAACGAAGCAAAAAATACCATAAGCAGACAGAGCCAGCATGCAAACTGCCTTACAAGGATATTAAGGATGTATGGATATTGCCAGCATTCGCCTCAACGCACGTACAACGCAACAAAAAACCAACAACAACAAAAAAACCAAAGACTGGACAAAAAAGGAAAAGAAAAGGAACAGGCAAGGAAAGATAAAGAAAGAGATAGATGCATCGATCTCTTGGCCACCCAATATTAAGAACTGTGCATGGAATGGGTTATTGATCTGATTGAGAACAGCTGGAGCAGCTCTGGTTTTGAGAATTTGTGGCTTGTTGTTGTTGTTGTTGTTGCCACAATAAAAGCCAGCTGAAGTGCATTTGAGTTTGAATGGCTGGGGAAAAAAAAAAACTGCTAGAACTAACAATTAGGTCAAGTGGCAGTTAAGCTAGCAATTTTTTTATGAGTAAAAGTCAAGAAACTTGATCTAAGAGTTGCTTATGTTTTAATCTTAATTTGAATAGAGGGAAAAGTTAGCGGCTAAATCAACAAACAAGAAAACAACAGGTGGCACATATATTAAAAACAGGTAAACAGAAATAAGTTAAATATTATGAAAAAGGTAAATAAAAATATTTGGCATTGAAAAACTCAAGTCTAAACATTTAAACTAAGACAATTTGTGTTAAAGTACAAATTAAATAAAATTGTAGGTTTCTGGAAATTTTTTAGTTACTTAAGGAACCAAAAAAAAACACTTCGTAATAAAGAAAATTAGTTAGATTGAGTTGTTTTGCGCTTAAATCGAGTTGCAGTTTTCTAGAAACGAAAGTTCGACTTCTTCTCTTCTAACATATTAGGTAAAACCCTTGCTCCGTGGCATTATCTAATCGATCTTTTTAATCGTATTCACTAATAACACCTAACCACTTCTACTCCGCCCTCAAACAGCCCCCCTCCTTACACACACAAATGAACCAAACGTTCGTCAAAATGAAATGAAATATTTGCACAATTGGCAAGCCTGAAATTTTGCATTTTGGTTTGAAGGTATTTTTTTTTCTTCTGGTTTTTGGGTTGCTAATTGTATTTTTCCTTTTTGCTACATATTTTTGCAAATTCAATAAAAATAAATCTCAACCGCAAACACGAAAAATGGACAGCGGCCGAAAACGCGAGCAAAACTCAAGTCGAGGGTTCAGTTCAGGCAGGGGTCACGGGGTAAGAGAGACAGGGAGACAGGGAGGTTGTCCGAGAAAAAAAGGAAAATTTGAATATGGATTAGATAAATCGTGCGTGCGATGGGCACACGGCAACAAATTTTGCATACATGCAACAAAATGCCTCACGCCTCGCAGGACAGATACAAATTTTTTTTCCTGGTTTTTCCTGGGTTTTTGGCTTGTGGTTCGATCGGGGGTATTAAATTGATTTTATCGCCGAAACCAAATGCGTCTGGCTGTCAATAAAACAATTTGCCGGCCCCTTGTTCATCTTTTGTTCTACAAATAACAACAATAACAACAACAATAACACTCTCTGTCGGTTTTGTGTTTGTGGATTTCCCTTTTGTGATTTTTACGAGTATTTTGCCGAGTGTCGAGGAGCTCAAAGTCAAATTTGTTGTTTAATATTGCAGGTCCCTTTGAAACAAATATGGCACAGCTTAACGGCCAGATGCATAATTGTTCAATTGTGCAATTCAGCTTAGACTTACAAATTCAGCTGGTCAATATAGTTTGAACAAATAGTATCAGTTGCATTTCATGCAATCTTTCGAATGAAAATCCGTAAAAATTCACAAAAATAAAGAAAAAATGTTAAAAATATCGTTTAAATTAAGAATTTAGATTTACTTTAAGATATTATTCTAGGCATTAAAGTAAAAATACTCCAATGACAGTCGGACAATCTGACGATTTTTCCCAGCAGTCACAAAGTGTTTTTTTTCTTCTGCTTTATAGCTCTTTCTATTTATATGACCGACAGTTTAAATCACTTTTTTATAGCAACTGCAACGACATTTAATCGGATTCTTTAACATTTAGCTTTTTCAGTTTGTTTTCGCAAACATATTAAAAATAAATAATCGATTCAATTTTATGATAAATATTTATTAAAATTAGTTTCAATATTATTTTGGTGGATTTATACCAATAAAATACCATAAAAACAGTTCTGTAATCAAAAAAAAAAAAAATATTTCAATAATTATTTTTTGGACCAAAAATGGATTTAAATACAAATTTTAGGCCTCAACATTGAAGGAAATAATAACACATATTTTTTTTTCACTTCAAAAAGGACAGGAATATAGCATCCTTAGTTCTGTTCAACTGTTCAATGGCAGTTCAAATAAATTAGCTAAAACAAATTTTTAAAATATTGTAGCACATTTTACATCGGCAAAAACAAATACCTAATTAGAAATTGAAAATCTTTAGAGCTCTTCAGCTATCAAATCTAATAACTAATCCTTTTGCATTAAGGATTTATTTTAATTAATACGCCAAGTATTTGTTAGTAATAAAAAAAAACCTAATAAAGTCAAAATGTATGTTATTGCTGAAGTATATGCAACAAGAACATATGTTGCACTTTGTATTACTATATTACAAAATCAAAGAAACGCATGCGGCGGAAATGTTTTCATTTCCCTTTGGCATCAAACCAAAAACACACGAAGGCAACTAATTACGCGAACGAGCCAGAGAGAGATAGAATGAGAAAGAAGAAGAGAGAAATATAAATCATATATATATACATTTATATATATATATATATATGTATAATAGCAAGCGATCGCCATTGAACTTGACTTTGACTTTCAGTTTCAGTTTGGCAACGCGACGCAAACCAAAATAGACAACAAGAAAAGGACTCTAATAGTGTGTGTGTGTGTGTGTGTGGGGATGGGGATGGAGGGGTTGCTGCACATTACAGTGACTGAAGCTGCATAACCGTTTCGGTATAGCACGAAAACACACACAGTTACACTCACAGATAGATAGACAGATGCTGGTGCGACTAAAATAAACATGCGCATCCGTTGGATACAACAAAAAAAAAATGTATTATGGTGTATCTGGTATCGTGTGGACGGTGACCGTGAGGATGCCACTAAGCGTGTGTAATACACGTGTGGCACTCATATATATAACAGCCAAAACCAGTGAGGCAGACTGAGCGGAGGGTTGGGGGCATGCAATCGAGCAACGATGCGCGTCCTGCTTCTGGTGTCCAAAAAAAATAAAATAAAATGTATCTTTGTAAGAACATGCCTCACATTTATACGTACGTATGTATGTGGGTGTATGTGTGTGTGTTGATGTTGCATGGCCCATGTGGCGAGTGCGTTTGACATTGACATGGTTGCTGCCACCGTTCTGTTTACTTAATGTCATTTCATATACATATTTCACGACGACCTCAGCCTTAGCATTAGCCTTAGACTCACCGGCAACCCAAACCCAACCCCCCCACCACAACGCCTCGGGGGCAGAGCTAAGCTGAGAATGCTGTGCCGCATTCTGCAGTCAGAGTCACAGTCAGAGTCTGTCTATAATATTGATGCGCCCCAGCCGCGTTTTTGTTTTTTTTTTTTGTTGTTTTTGGTCTCAACTCACAACTCAACAATTTTGGAGGGGTGGCTATTTTTAGTGTCCGTTTCAATTTGTGTTACTGTACTTTTGTGTGTCCGTTACGCTCGCCTCCCCATCCTTAAACATCTTGTCTCCAACAACAGAGATACAGATACAACAGCTACTGCAACAGCTACACAGATTCCAGACAGAGATACAAATGCTTCAGCGATAGCTGGATGTGCTTCTTCTTCTTCTTTTTTATGCATTTACAAAAATTGCCTTGCTACTGAAGATAGAATTTGATTTTTTCTATATATTTAATAATTTTACACATGGAATAAAATCAAATTTTTAATTATTTTCTAGATATTAAAAGAAAATTCAATTTGTCATCTAAATCAAACTTAAAAATATTAATTTCAAGCATGTTTATTCGAAATGTATTATCTTACATTATTTATCAACAAAAGAAGTGAAAGAAACATTGAAATTATTATAAACCTAATGACCAAAATAAGTGCAAAAATAATAAATTATATTGATTTCAGCTAAGAAAAATGATGTCAATTCAAAATTTTGCAGTTTGTTCACAATATCCAGGTCTTTTTATTTTGTTTATTAATAGATAAATAAAGCATTTAGTTTGTAGATTTTATTCAAATACTTAAAATAATAATAAAAAATCTATTTCCAATAATCGAACTTTTTTTTATCAGTCTACGTGTGGAAGTACAATTTCCGAAAAAAGAAAAGAAAAAAGTGAATTTGCTTGCTTAAAATTTTTCTTGTTTCGTTTTCTAAAAACAATTATTATGTTCATAAAACAGAGGTTTTGACCTACTACAAAATATTTTGTTCATACTATCCCGTGTTCACTATTTAGGTTTGCCTGTACTAAAGTAAGTATTGCCTAGTTATCTTTTATATTTTTGTTCTAGGTTCTGAATGCACTTTATTATATTCAAATCGATTCTCTCTAGAAATATTAACTAAAATCTTATTTCTTTGTTGGTTGATTTACAAAAAAATAACAAAAATTAGCTAATAAAAATAATAGTATTTATAGCAGTTTTTGCTGATTTTTAAAATCTAAACCCTTTAAAAAAAATCATTGTAAAAAATCCATTCAGCTAATAGTATTAATTCTTGTTATTCTGGACTAGAAAAATGTTGAATTATGAATTATATTATTGTATTATTTTTTAATCAATATTTTGCCATAATTTGATCCTTTTTCAACTCTCTTTTTAAGAAAACTCAATTTAAAAGCCCCCCTGCCTCTCCCACGACATATGTTTACACAGTAGCCGATTGGCTTGAATGCATTAACACACTCACACACTCTCACACACACACACACTCTCACACACACACATGAAGAAGAAAGAGGATGTGAGCCAAGCGATAATGTTGCTTTGGGAGCTCCGATTGTACAGTACACACTCTAAAGAGCGAGACAGCGATACATAGATGTACTTGGATTGTTGAGCATTTTTGGTCATGTGACACATGTGTGCGTGTGTGTCCATTTTGGATGCATCTTTGCAACCCCCTCCACCCTCAACAAAAAAACAAAACCAAAACACGTTGAATGCCGTTTGTTCTTTCTTTCTGTTTTTTAGGCTGAAAGTTGGCAGCTCGGTGTTTTAGTTGTTGTTGTTGTTGTTGTTGTTGTAATCTCGAGTGGAGCACTGAGGCCTGCATCCGCTTGCTAATGATGACAACAACAACAGCAAGTACCATCTACTATATATTATACTATATATGTTAAGAATATCTGCATTTGCATTTGTATCTGTATCTGTGTGTGAGAGTTGCAGTCTTCTTCGAGTTGCTTCAGTCGCTTCAGCTGTTTGTTGCTGTTGCACTTTGATTTATTTGGGCGCTTTTCAATTCCCACGACAAGACATCGAAACCAATGGCAATGCCATGATGCAGACATGCATACATACATATATGTACATATGTATACAATATATAGCCATATGTAATTATATACATATGCACTTCCTGCGGGGCGATACCCGCGAATATTGAATAACCAAAAAGTCCGGAATTGCTTTTTTGTTGGATTTTTGAATTTTTAATCAGCGTCACCTCATCCAAAGTGGTGCAGCCAAAAGGGCTGCGCAAAAAACAAAAAAAAAACGAAAACAACAAAAAACCATTTACCCCTAATAAACCGGAACTAAAAAGAAAAACTATGCACAAACACTCACACAGACAGACTTACACACAGATATGCATAAAAAGGTCGTAGACAATTTTTTATAAGCATTTGACATGGATCACACGGGCACTATACATATATATTTTTTGATTTTTTTCTGTCTCTCTCGTTTCATTAGTTGACTATAATTTATTAATTTACATGCGTCCTTTGCATATATATGCGAATGCCACAAGGGTTAGCGGGTTAGCCCAGTTGAATGTTGAATGGGTCGCGGCGGGTCGCGGGTCGCGGGTTACGTTGTCAGCGGTCGCATCTTCAGGGTAACTTCATTGGCAGACCTCGATGACCCGCGCCCAATGCCCAAACAAAATGCCACTACGACATTGCCAACCAATTTCGCACCCCTCCACTCTCCGTTCGATCGTTCGCTTTTTTTTATCGGGGCAGGTCATGGATGTGCAGCAGTAGGTAAAACCCAAAAAAAAAAAACAGACAAACATAAAAAATGAAAATTGAAAAAAGAAGAAACTAATCCAAAGAAGGGGTGGTTCCACACTGATTTCTATGTTTATCTATTGCCATGCATTATTTTATTTAAATTTAGTTATTGAGTATCATTTGCAAGTTGGCTTTTGTTGTTGTTTTGTTTTCATGCTGGTTGTTGTTGTTGTTGTTGCCCCTTGTCAATTAAATATTTAAGGAAAAATGCAAAGCTTCCATGATACTTGTGTCAACTTCTTGTTTAGTGAAAGTTATAGAAAGTTCTATAGAACATTTGATTTTTAAATACTTTTTTTATATTTTTCTCAACCTTTTTGTACTGCGCTCATGAAGGATTGATTTGACTATCCCCAAACTCTGATATGTTATATTAAAGTCTTGAAAGTAGTTAGGAGTTTTTTTTGAGAATGTAAGAAAGAACAAAGGAAAATTATATATAAATCTCTAAAGCCTATGAAATGATGACATACCGATATTTCATTTATTTTTTATTATTTTGATTTTTTTTTGTTATTGTGGAAAATTAATTTTTGATAGTCTTTAGATTTTTATCAAATTTTTCAATGCAATTCATTTAAGCGACGATTTTCGATCGAAATGACATAAATATTTCGCACAGTTTTAGATTTTTTCAAAAAACCTTTCATTCCATTTTATGTTTAAACTAAAACTAACCACTAACTTAATTTGACAACTTTTGGCCTTAGGCCCGGCTTATAATTCTAGTCGTTTTTCTCCCTTTTCTTTTGGCAATTGTTAAAAATCGATTGACTCGAAGGATTTTCCTAACTGCTGCTCAATTTGTATTGATTTTTGTCCAGTTGGCCTAGCATTTATTTGTGTTATTTAATTATTATTTTTTTTCGTTTATTTTTTAGTGTTTCGATTTGCCTTAAGGCGCAATTAATGTGTAGATCCGCAAAAGGATCATATGCTGTTGTGGTTTTCTATTTTCTTTTTTTTTTTGATTTTTGCCGTCTTTAATTAGTAGCGCACAGACCGACAAAGGATAATGGACAATAAAAATGGGCATAGGATTTACCGGCAGTAAGCAATTTGGCTCATCAACGCTCTTCATTCTTGAAATCAAATGAAGGTGGGAGATTAGTGCCGGGCAATAGACCAGGAAGTCCACTGACCGCAGTCGACACGGAAATGCAACGACTGCCAAGTGCTGTTCTCGACAAACAACAACAACTACAACAACAACAGCTAACGGTACCAGCTGTGGCAGGGTCAGGTAGTAGTAGTGAGTAGTTGACGGGCAGGTAGCTCTGTTAAAGCAGAGGCGCTGACCTTTACCCTGGCGCTGGATGCGATGTGTTTGTAAACACGCTGAAAATAGAATAATAGATCAAAAGCCACGATACGAACGCGATCAGCATACACAACAGGATTCAACAGGATTCTTGCGATGTACACTTGATGCGGGTGTATCGGAGGGAAAGAGAAAATGTGCTATTCGTTCCTGATTGAAAACGGACTGTGAGAATTTACCGGAAATCGTTCGTCTCTCTCTCTCTCTCTCTGCCGTCCACTGACCAATTTTTTTTTTTATAATTTCCATGGCATTTGGAAATTTGTAACACACATGGCGCATTTCCTTTTCAATCACAGTGCACAAGGTGCACCTACTATTATCATCATTATCATCATCAACAACGGTCCAGACAGGCATCTACATACATACCCAACCTGGTCCGGTCCCTAGAGTGTGAATATTCGAAACAAGACACCAAAAATGTATCCCACGCAGTTCATAATAATAATGAAAATTTCGCCATTCGACATCAAGTGTCAAGTTGTCAAGTTGACTGTCCATTGTTCAACCTTTTTTGAAACCATTATTCGGTATTGGCATTTAAAGTATTCGTATGAAATATGCGCCTTAAAAATATTAAATGGCAAATTGCAATAACATTTTAAGGCTCTTTAGAAGTTATTACTAATCGGTAGACGAGTTTTGGAATGTTTTGGCAAAATAATCAATTGATTACGATTATTTTCGGATTTTTTACAACTACTAATTGATTATAGGGCTTAAATATAATAATCGAAAATAGCCAAAAATAATTAGAAAGCAATCCGAATCGATTTTATAGGTATTTTTGATATAGATAAGATTAACAGATTTTATGTTATATTTTTTTGAAATTATAGGAATTCAATAAATTACTATGAAATATTAATATTAAAATTTATAAAAAATTAAATTGCTTTATAATTTAAAAAGTAAAATGTTTGAAATAAAAAAATGTATATCGTAAAAAATCGACAGAGTAAAAGTTTCGAAAAATATGAAGAAAAATTGTGCACAAATATCAACTTTACTGAGATAGACTCGTAACTAGTCAATGCTGGTTTTCCCATAGTCAGTGCTATAATCGATTATTTTAAATTCTATTATAATACTATTTGAAATTTCATCGCGCTAACATACAGTACTCAATAATGCCAATGACCTTTTTATATTCCCCGGCAAAAATATATTTCAATTATTTTTCTTCTTCTACCAATTACAAAGTCCTGATGCTGGTGGAGGAGGGATGTTTCGATAGCCACCTTCCTTTGCTGCTACTTTTTTTTAACATAGTTGTAGTTTTTGTATTGTTTTGTGTTTTTTTTTATGGACGGCAACCTTCTACGGTATCTGCTTTCTAAAATTGTTCCCATTTCGATGTGTGGACAAAAGCCTCGGAGAACGGCGAACTGTTATCATAAGAATAGGAAACTTAAGACGTTTCGACCGTTTTTTTGTATTGTTTTTTTATAGCGGTACCAACATCCTGCCCCATCCCGTTCGAAATGGCGCAAAATGGACCCGCGCCGGACGACAAGAGCGGGCGAGAGAGAGAAAGAGAGACAGAGAGAGAGTAGGGCAAAACGTGGTGGACGTGGGAGGATCACAACATACTTCAATAACAAATATCTAGCGGTTTTTTATTTATTTATTGTTTTTTTTCTTTCGTTTTTTAGAAATATCGCACAATGTGCCGCTGCTTTGAGATCTTTCTCTATAGCTCCCCCTCTTTTTCTATTTTTTGAGCTCATCTTTCGAAATTTCTTTGTGGGCTCCGTTTGGATTTCTATTCTATTTTTCGCACGCCGTTCGGCTACCCTTAGAAAAAAAAACAGATAAGAACGAAAAAAACCAAAAAAAAAACTCAACTAACCACATGAAAGAAAGATTTCAACCGATAGATCTTGAAAAAAAGAGAGAGAGAAAGTAAGAAGTAGATGATGAACACGATGATGAACTCGATGATGATGATGATTATCGGTTCGCTTCGTTGCGCATTGGTAAATGTGATTGATTTTAATTGGGGACACAGGAGCCTAACAGGGATCAGCAGGACGCAATAGATGAGTTTTTTTTTTATTCTTGTCTTCGTCAAACACTTGAACAAAAAATAAGGAAGAACCCATTTTGTTGGATAACATCAGGGGACAATCTCCTCGCTCGCAGGACCTCTTTTGTTTGTGCTGTCCTGCACAATTTGCCAGACTGTGTTGTCATAATGTGTGCAAAATCCATTAGATATGTGAGATCTGCTCGATGGGATTATGCACCCAGACAAACAGACGCCCCGAAAAGACTGAGATACTCTCGCTTCTCGGACATGTGTGTGCACTTTATGAATGACAGCAGCAGCAGCAGCAGCAGCAGCAGCAGCAGCATGTGCAGGCTGCAGTTGTGTCATCATCTTAACTAAAAGACAAAAACTAAACGGAAAAGAAATCTCAAAACTGCCATCTCTCTCATTTCGCATTTCGCGTATCGCAATCCTAAATCTAAAATCTCGTACAACTTATTAGTTAAGCTGTGGATGTTTGTTTTGTCTGCCCTTTGGAAACCAGATTTACCAAACAGCTGTGATAACACCATCATTAGTTTGTTAAAGAGCTAGTTTAGTTATAGGATAAAAAATATATATATTTGTATATTCAATTATCATAAACAAATAATTTAAAGCATATAACAAAGCAATTAATATTATTAATACAATTAAATTTCCAAGAGTTAAGAAAGAAAGAAATAATTATTTTTGTGTCATGTTAAGTTAGGGGCAAGTAATTTATATTTCGGTTACGACTGACCAATGTGATTAGAAAAAATATGTTTAAATTAAATATCAAAATTAAACTGCTTTATTTTTCAATAAAGTAGTATAAAACTATGATTTTCTTATTGGCGTTTTTGGAAAAAAAAATACATAAAAATATTCATAAAAGTATATACGTGGAAATGGGAAGTTGTGTCAGTGTGTCAGCCCTGGTCAGTCTGCTGTTATGAACAAGGCATTAAGATAATTATCGCTTAGCAGACCTGCCGTGCCCTGCGATGGACGCTTTGACCGAGTAATTGGTATCGAAAAGTTTGGGTAAAATTTGCCAAGAAAACAAACCTATTTTATTTGAATTAATGTAGAACATTATGCAGAAATTTGGAACAACTAAACCTAAGTTAAATAAAAATGCAATATATAGGCAAAACTCTACTTATAGCAATAGCTAAGGTTTCCGCCTCGTTATCGAGTTGACCCAATTTCAATTCCTGTCTTTCCCGACTTTAGTTTCATATGCGATCCGAAACTGTATTCATTCACAATTTTCAAGTGTTTCAAATATATATAGACAACACATCATTAAAAATAACCACAATATTGTCAAACGTGCTCAATAATAATAATTATTAAAGCATATTTTTAATGTTTTAATTTTTCTCAGTTGTATTTTTATTTGTCTAAGCATTTTGATCATAAAATAGTATCTGTTTGTAAGAAGAAGCGATTGTGTTTTGTGCTGGGGCAAAATCATCATTGATGCGATGCGACGACAATTGAGTTGAAAGAGTGGTAAAAACGTAACGATTCTGGGTTGGGTTCGATTCAACTCGGTTGTTAGCTGTTGTTGCCACTGTGCATTGTGCGAGATCTCGCACCAGCGACAAAGATGAAGAAGACGATGAAGACGACGACGAAGACGACGACGACTCATCTAGCCAAAGGCGTCGATTGCCAACTGGTTGTGCAGGGGCACGGTGCAGCAACAACAACAAGGCAAGCCCAAAAATAAATGTTCATAATTTTCCAAGTTGTCAACGGGAGCGGCCGCTCAAAGCTCAAAGCTGAAGCCAAAGCGCTTCTGCAGCGCCAATAAAAGCAATTGCGCCATTTGGCTAATGGTTAAGGTCCATGTTAGACGACGCTCCTCGCAAGTCAGTCAGCCAGTCTGCCAGTCTGCCAGTTAGTCATTTAGTCAGTTAGTCAGTCAGTCACTTGGCTGATTGTCCAAGCTTATGCATTCACCAAAATGCCATCATGTGGCAGCAGGCAGCCAACAACAAACAACAACAGTAGTAACAAGTCATCGTCAGCATTTTCCTACTGCATCACGTTTTGTGGGCAGCAAAGCAAAAGATTTTGACTTTTGATTAGGACAGCAGCAGCGAAGAACCCAGTGCCAAAAGCAGCGCAACAAACACAAGAAAAATAAGAAGAAAACTAAGCAAAAAACAAAAACATCAGCGTCTGGCCCTTGGTCACCTTCTTGGCCAGAGACAGACAGACAGACAGTTGGATAGAGTTGGTCATGCTGGCCAAAAAAGGGACAACCTGCCGCCGTTGCTGTCCACTGGTTGGTTCACAAGTCGTTTTGGTCTATTTGGAACACCATAAAGTTCAAGCAATTTGAACTTTTCTTTGCCCAAAAACCATGGAAATCTCGTTGCTCACGGCTCCAACTGCAACTGGCCAAAAATGTTGTTGTTGTTGTTGGGGGTAGTGGGGGGGGGTTTAGCAAAACTGTTGAATCGTGAATTTCACAGCAGTCACATTATATATTGTAGATAGATATATTGAGTGCCTCTGGATCTACTATTTGTAGCTGGGTTGCTTTTTAGCTCTAAGGCCGGCCACAAAGTGTTGCCAAAAAGGCGAATTTGTAATTTTTAGTTTTGCCTAAGCCAAAATTGTGGCCCATAATCAATAATTAGCGATTTAGTGTAGACACATTTTCCAAACAAATCTGAACAATACTAACTTAATATTGTGTTAAAAATTACTATGAAAAAATCAACTTAAATTTTAATGATTTAATTTTATTTAAGGAAGGGAAAAATAAAAACTTTGTTTGATAGAAATATTTAAAAATACAAAAATTTATAACAATAAAATATTTTCTTGAGGGAAATTTGTTAAAACTAATGAAAAATTTATTAAATCGTTATATAGAAAAGTTTTTGACATCAAAGTGCGTTATATGGGAGTTTAACTGTACTAAAACTTATTAAAGATAAAATAAATACGTGATAACGAAAGATGTAGTTAGTAAGAGCGAAAGAGAGAGAGAGAGAGAGAAAAGCTATTTAAATGAATAAAAAATTAAAAGTCAAATCTTTTTAGGTGGCAAGTTAAAAGTTGCATGAAAAGTTGCCACAAAACTCAAAATACACTTGGTTTCTGGCCAAATTTGTCAAGCACTTTAACGGACACACGAACACACCTGCAGTCTTGTTAGTATGTAGTGTGCCACATTTGGTGTCTCCTCCTCGAAACGATCAACGCTCAAGCTGTGCTTGTTTGTTGGTTTTTGGGTTCAATGCCGAACCCATCGAATGCCACACGCTGCATGCTGCATGCCGCATGCAAATGTGTCAATAGTTTCAAAACTGGACATTTATTGCATTTGCCATTTTGGCTGCCGTTGTTGTTGTTGTTGTTGTTGCTACTCAAGTATCGAGTGGCAAGTATCGATGTATTTTTGAACATCGATCGGTGAGTTTCAAGTTTTTGACTTTAAGGCCGCTCACTTCAAGCCTTTGGTTGCTGTTGTTGTTGTTGTTGTAGTTGTTGCATGCCCCATGACCGGCTGGGAAAAACTTGGCTAACGGGGGCAACGAGGCCAATAGAGGGGGCGCACTAACGTTTGCCAACTCGTGAGTGAATCTGGCATACAATATTTTGACAATTCAAAGGATTCTTCAGCTTCAGCTTCAGCTTCACCTTTTATGCAGCATTATGCTGCAGCTGTAGATCGACCGCCCTCAAGCCCAACATCCCCCTGCTTGCCCCCTCCATCGACCACATTACCCTTTCACCACTGATACACGCTACCCCCCCTCACCCACCACCACCTCCCCCCGCACCATTCTCTTCGTGCGCTATGGCGTTGTGCAACGGATTTGTGGCAAGAAAAAAAAACATTCGGTTTGGTCTGCCGCTGGTCTGGCGCTGGTCTGTTTTGGTCTCTCAGCTTCAGCTTTGGTCTGAGAGGCTGTCGATTTGTTGCACAGATTTGTGCACTCGTTGCACAGTGACTGGCAACAGCCACAGCAACACACACACAAAAATCCTTCGCGCCGCATTTGCCTTCTTTTCTATTTAAAGAATTTTCAACAACAACAACAACAACAAAAATATAAATACTATATTAGTATTTGGCAACGGAACCGTCTCTTACCTTGGCACAATAACGTCGCCGCATCAGCCAGCAGTATCATCATCATCATCATTAAAATCATCAGGTTGTCATCATTATCATCATTATTATGATTTTCGCTGGCTTTCAACAAGCGACATTCGACAGCTTTAACGCTTTAAATACCCTAACCGAACGGGGTAGCAGCGACAACTTGAGTGAGTAGATGTCTCCAAACCCTTATAAGCAATCATTTAGTACAGTCGAACTTCAATAAAACAAACTTCCTTATAACGAATTCGTTTTCAGTATCCCTGCAATTTGGTTTAATCAAAAACCCATTTTATCTAACGAATTTTCTCTATTAATGAAGTTTTTCCTTGTCGCCTTGAAAACTGTTTTATGGAAGTTTGACTGTAATTTCTTGTTTTGCGCCTGTTCTAAGCTTAATATTAAGTTTTGACCTTGAACTTGATTTTATAGGCAACATTTTTAGCTTAGAACAATTTATAATATTAAAAAAAATAAATATATTAATTTATAACTTTTAGTAAAATCATTTTCAAATAATAATATAAATAATTATAACTTATGCTTTATGGCTAAATAATTAATATTAATTAACGGTTTGGTTTAACTTAAAAATTATTAACAATATTTGAAAGAGTATTCAATATTCGTTAGCATATTTATTTAGATAACAGTTCTTTCTAGTATTTTGCATTCGTATTTGAATTTTTTTGTTGTTGTTGACTTTTTTTTTTGGCTTGTTGCCTCATTTACATGTGGCGCGCTCTTGAATCTCTGCAGCGGCGGCTCAAGACGCAGATCACTTGCAGCTAAAAACAAAAACAACAACAACAACAACAAATACAACAAAATAGATACTTTGGCTACAACTTGGGCAGTCATGATTATATCGTAGTTGTTGTTGTTGTTGTTGTATTTGTTGTTGTTGCCACAGCCGCTTAAAACACTCATCATCATGTCGGACAAACAACCTTGTTGCCGTTTGCCATTCGCCGTGGTCGGTGCCTGTTTGCCTGTTTGCCAGTTTGTTTGTCGTGTGGTGTTGTTGCTGTTGCAAGTTGGTTGCAAGTTGGCTGGTTGGTTTGCCCGCAACCTGAGGCTGTCATTGCTTCCTCGTGGCGCTAATGTGGCCGTTGCGACTGCTGCTGCTGCTGCTGCAGTTGCTGCTGCTGCTCCATTAAAGCCTGGCGCGGCTGCCGCTTATGACAGCAGATGCACGCTCGCCCGACATGCAACTACAGCAACAACAACAGCACCAATATATCAACAGCTAACCGTTTCTAAAATACCCTAACTAACAGTCGAACTTCCATACAACGAATCTCGATCTTCAAAACAAGAAAAACTTTCGTTTTAGAGAAAACTCGTAAATTAGAATGGGCTTTTCGACTTTACTATATATTCAGCCATAACTGTAATGATCTTGTAAGTTGTATAATATAGATTAAGTGCCTAAATATTTTTTATGTCACACAAATACATTTCCGATCAAATTATCATAATTTTCTAACAATTTTTTCTAAGATTTATTTTTTCAACATTTGTTTTTTTCTTTATTTTTGCATCTCAAAATCTTTACATAAATCGAAATTTTTGTAATCTTCTTTTACTTTCCTTAACAACAATTATTTGCCAGAGTATATAAATTTTTAAAATATTAAAGTGATATTAAAATTCCTTCTATATATGGAAAACTGAACTTTGTATAAAAACGACAAATGTTTCAAGCAAGGCCTCAAAGCGTTTGTGTAGAGTAAATCTATACATGTACATATGTATATGTGTACTATATGTATGCATGTATGTTTGTATGTATGTATGTATGTATGTTAAGGAACGGCAATTGTAGTGCGCGAAATATCTCGACATGAATACAATCGTTTAATGATCGTGTGTTTAATTTTCAAATATGTTTGGCGACAAAGAATGAAGTGAAGCTTAAGTTTTGAGTTGAGTTAAGTTAAGTTAAGTCGACTTGGCTTGCAATCACTCAATGAGACCGTGTAACAAGGAGCAAGTTCGAGCGAAAGAGAAACAGAGGCGTTACATTTTGAATTCGACTTTCGGTTGCATTGCACCTTGAACGTTGGGTGCATCACTCACCCACTAACTGAGGACCAAATGTATCGTCGTCGTCGTCGTTCGTCGTGGCCTGGTCGCATTTCGCAACAACAACAACAACAACACAAATCAGCTCGTTCACATGCCACTCAAGAAGTCGTGGCACTGAATTCCCCAGTAGTAGTAAAATACTACTCGCATGCCCGATGGTCGGGGAGGATGGGAGTACAGTGGAGTATACTCAAGATGGATTTGAACGTTTTGGGCAATTACAATAGCTCAATTTGTTTGGCACTGTGCACTGTGGAAATCGCTTTGTCAATTGTGTGTGTGTGTGTGTGTGTGCATTGGTTGCAACCACCAAACGACACTGCACTTTGCAGTTACAATATTTCTGTCCAAATATTCTAGTTTTTGTTTTCAATTAGCTGCCGCACGGCACATGCATCATGTAAGAGAAAGGCAAAGAGAAGGGTATTTGAATGCATCAAATACTTATATTCAAAGCCCAATATTGTTGAGCAATCAACTGAGATATAACATGTTATATGAATATATATACATATATGTACTATTTACATATATACGATTATGTAAATGTTTCTTCGTCAGATTATTTAAAAAGTTTAATAAAATTTGTTTCAGCTTTGGATAATAAAATTCTTATTTTCTTTTAACAAAAATTCAACAACTATTTTTGATTAAAAAAATTATATGTCTTATCTCAAAATGATGATTATTACGCCATTTTCTATATTATTGTTCTTTGTTATCATTTTTGTTAAGGCTTGAACTAAGCCGATATTCATAAACTGGGCTGATCATCTTGCGCTGTCAAATTGCTATTTGACAAAAAAATTTTTTTTTTCTTATCAAAACTTTATTTTCATTGCATATCTTTTGCTTTTGAACACGAAAGTATAAAACTAAAGCATTTATTCTTTATTCCCTGATCTTGTAACTATATATATTAGTATACAAATATCACATTTTATCACATTTAGCTGAGATTAAAGCAACTAAAAGATTTATTTCTTAATGTTCATTTGTATGTTTTGCGTTATTGGAATAAGTCCAAGTCAAATTCAAACTGTTTGCACTGTTCTGTATCTGTTGTGTAAATGTATCTGCATCTTTTTATATCTGTATCTGTATCTGTATCTGTTGTGTGTAGTATCTGTATCGTTTAATGTCTGGTGTTTAGCATTTTCAATTTACATATTACACGGCAGTCGAAACAAGATTTGTGGCCAATGCATTGGCCTCCTGCCTGTTGCCTGTTGCTTTGGCTCCTACTAAAAGGAGAAAAACAATTTATTGTGACACGAGGTAATTGCCTTGGGCTGCATTACGTCTACTTTGGCCAAAACGGACACGTTAAGGCCAACAACAACTAGAACAACAACAACTAGAACCGAGAGTCCATTGCCTTTCGGCCAGCACACAATTCTCATAATGCTACAGATGTTGATGAGAAGAGAGCGAAAAAGAGAGAGAGGGAGGGAGAGAATGTGACGGTCAGTTGTGGAGAGGGGCTAAAACATCGAAACTTGGAATATTGTTCCATAGATCGATCAGCTTGCGGCACGATGATGCCATGCCACAACTAGCCCCAAAAGCTAAACTAAAACAACAAGAAGAAGAAGCACCAAACTGCTGAAGCAGAAGAAGAACTTATTTGGTGTAACAATTATTTCGTGATTTAATTTCGACCTTTAGCGACCAATTTAATCGATCCACTCCACACAGCTCCATTGTTGCAGCAGCAGTTTTGTTTAGTTTTTTTTTTTTTTGCTATTTTTTTTTTTGCCTTGGACAGCAAGCAGCCCAAGAGCTTAGAGCTCTGGGAGTGGGCAGCCTGCTCAGCTCAGCTCAGCTCAGCTATTCACCAGCAGCTAAAACTGTACATTTGCCAGGGTAGGTAGGCTTAGGGAGGAGGGGTTGGTGTGGTTGGGGCGAGCACTATTCACTGCTGGTTGCTGCATTGTTTTGGGCCGCCAGTGGCTCCTCAATCGTGCGCGATATTCCGCCAAGCCTACAGCCCCAAGGCACACACACACACACACAGCAGCAGCAGCCGCCAGTCCAGCCACAGCCAAAGCCAAAGCCAACAGTAGAAAATACTACTAGCATCCAAGGCAGCAAGGCAGCAGGCAGCACTCTCGACAATCGGCAGCGATTGCTGCCCAGCGTTTGCCAAGGGGCAGCTGCCTAGACACAAAGTTCCCACGTCTATGTCCGCTGTTGCAGCGTTGTTGTTGTTGCCGTTGTTGTTGGGATTGCTTGCTGGGCAAGTGCCGGTCCAGACTTGCTCTAGAGTTGGTGCAACAACAACAACAGCGGCAGCAAAAGCAAAGCACACAGTTAAAAAAATCTTATGTCAATAAATAAAATATTGAAAAAGTTTTTTAAAAATTCTAAGAGCTAAATAAGGTTGAAAAGGTTCCTGATATAAAAACTTTGTTGTTTTTGAATTGCTTGAAAAATATATTTTATTCTTCAAAATTGTTTGCAGTGTAACAGCAACAGCAACAGCAGCCGCCGCAGTGTCCCCAGAAGCGTTTCGAGCGAAAATTTAAATTTCGCACCGCTGCAACAACAACAACACCAACAAAAGCAATAGCAACATCATCATCATTATCATGAAGAAGATCATGAATACGATGATGATGATGATGATGATCGTCGTGCTGCGGGTTCAGACGTCGTCGTCGTCGTTTCTTTGTTTTGTGGCATGATGCTGCTGCTGCTTAGTTGCTGCCGGCAACTGTTGCTGCTCGCCTCTCTCTCTCTCTCTCTCTCTCTCTCTCGGTCTCTTGGCTTTAGGCCAGGTCAGGTTTGCATTTGACTGCTTCTGCTTGGTCAGCCCGACACGATTACTGCCCGCTAATAATTGCCATTGATTTGGATCATGAGGCGGCTCGACAAAAAAAAAAAAAACGAAACGAAACGCGATTCTTTGGGCCAAAGGAATACAAAAAGAAATGAAAAAAAAAGTGCTCGCAATTTGTGAAATTACATAAATCAGCTTTTATTTATTTATACATTTGTTGAGTTGAGAGCGAGCGGGGAACTTCAAGAACTTCAAGAACTTGGAAGCTTGGAATAGCTGCCCGCTTTACTGGGACGGTGGACCATTGCCAGAGTTGAGAGCAGAGAGTTTTAAGGGGCGCTGTGTCGAGTCGTTTCGTCGTTTTGGCGCTTACTAGTATGCAGCTTCCTGTGCCAATTCACTCTCTATCGCTCTCGCTGTCGCTGTTTGTTTCGTTTTCCCATAGCTCGGAGCCATGTGGCTGGTCTATTGCCAGTATTGGTATTCTTTCTCGTTCATTGATTACTTATTTTCCCAAAATAAATATGCATTGTAAATTGCGCTGCAAAAACTCATTTGGGAGAGGTGCTGCCAACTGGTTGGCTTTGCGGTTATCGAACGGCCATCGCGGCGACAGCCAGATCCAAAGCCAGAGTAGCCAAACGCGCTGTGTGTTATCGTTAATCGATCGAACGACCTACACAAAAATAAGTACAAGACACAGCACTGATACAAATGCATGTAATTGAATTGAAGATGCTGCTACAACAGCAACACCAACACACACAAACACATTCATACGATATCGGCAAATTCGCAAATTATCGCGAATCATTCACAAGACTATTGAACAATCGAATTAAACGGCATGTTATCGATATACGCGAGTTGTAGCCTGTCGAATCGAAGCAACTTTATTTAACCCAAGGTATGAGCCTTTGATCACTCTTTCGATAATCCTATCGATAACTGCTACCTATGTTATTATATCGATTTTCTTACTAATGTCGTCACAACGTTTATAGTTTCCAAATTTTTTTACTTTTTTGCCGAGTTTTTTTTGTAAAATAATCGATTATTATGAACTTAGCAAACTTATCGATTTTATGTCTATGTATTTTAACAACCATGTATTAGCTCATCATATCAACCCTTTTTTGTTTTATCGATACATATTTTGTTATCGATAACATAATCAATATTCAAAATTTTTATAAAATTAATTTGTCAAACACCTGTTGTAACAACATCAGGCTAACATTGATCTCAACGAGATGCATGTGTTATCGATAACACAATCGATTGATCATTTGACATCGTTGATCCCATATTAATCATTTTGCCCAAATGAGTGTTTTTTTTTTTTAGCTCTTAATGCTGCCCCAAATCGCGTCTACTTGCGTCGTCTGTTCGATTTGAAAAGTGCTGGGAAAATAAGTTAACACAATTTCCATGGCGCTATGCAAGTAGAGGGCGACAGAGACACGAAAGCGATAGGGAGAATGGATGGATCGATTTATGAACTTGTAGTCGGAAGTGATTAGAGTCCATGTGCGTCCAACTTCAGGTCTCTGTGTGTGTGTGTGTGTGTAATGTTGACACGTTCCATGTTTGCCTGTGTTACGAACTGGAAAGTTCAAATTGATTGCGAATTTCGAACTGCGAATGGCTGGCAGAATGCAATGCAGACGCCAAATTCATTCATTCATTCATCTCGGACAGAAAGAAACAAAAAGCGAAAAAGCAACAACAACAACAAAAAAAAGGAAAACCAAAATGCGCAAACGTACTGGACTGACGGTGACTCTGCCTCTGCCTCTGACTTGAAAAAAAGTCTGGCCTGGTGGTTTTTTTTTTGTTTTTTTGTGGTTTTTGGCCGCGAATCGTGTCTGCCATGGAAATTGAATGAGTTGTGCGCGTGAGCCACGATCCACAGCCTGCGTACAACACACACACACACAGGGTGGGGGGGTAGGGGGCACGGCCAACGGTCGCCTTGGGGCTAGCCAGTGCTGTTGTAGTTGTAGGTGCTGCTGCCGGTTGCTGCTTGTTGCAACAGCGTGTGGCGCGCACTTGTAAAAGCTTGCTAGTTGTTGCTCTGCTTTGTTTTTTTTTATTTATTATTTTGGGGTAATGAAGAATTATTGTTGCTCATTGTAAATGTCTCTAATTATGGTTCATTAATCAATAAAATTGTTTAAAGCCGCCTCCAAAACTCCCACACAGCACACACCACCCTCCCCTTACCCTTCCTCCTGCCACGAGATTTGTTGTGGAAAATTATGTTTAAGGAAAGCAAAACAAAAAAAAAAAAAAGAGTTTTTCTGCACGCCGCTTCGAGATCTATCGACATGTGTTGTGGCATGTACTACTATTGCCAGATCGTGATATTTGTAGTGGACACACGTTTTTTTTTTGTTGTTGTTGTTTGGCATACATGCAACACCCCCCCTCTTTGCACTCTCTTTGCGTTAAGAACTAAAAGTAAACTAAGCCTGAAATTGCTCGCTTCAGTTCCGCTGAACTTTCTTATCGCTCTTTTTTAATGGCCTAATATGAGTGTCTCGTTGCTGTCTCTATCTCTCTCTAACATTGACAATAGCTTGTTGCAAGGCGACCAGTCGACGCTATTTTGATAATATGGCCAAGTCCATATGGGCCTTTAGTTAGTTATGTTTGCGCTCCACTGACTGAATGAAAGTGGCGCGACTTTGCGACGATGTTTCGGTGGTTCCAATGGTTTCAGACGCCCAAAGATCACAGCACACACACAGCACACACACACTGACATATGCGTACTTAGCCAGGTTTGTACTATGTCCAAAATGTGTACGTCATGCACATTTAGCTCCAAGTTGTTGTTGTTAAACTATCCACACACACACACACACACACACACACACATGGCCAAGGTAGATGACACGAGTGCCGAGAACCTTCTCAATGCTGTTGTTGTGCTTGCTGTTGGCTTTGCTGTTTGCAACGCTTGCGGCGCTTTACCGGCGTGAAATTGGTTTAACCCACTGGTCACAATTGCACGCATATCGAGCGAGTGGGTGGGAGGAGAGGGCGAGATAAAAACAGAGAGAGAAAGAGGAGCACAAATAGTTTGGAGCGCATTAACATTAACATTAACTGAGCCACAAAAGCGACAAGGGCAGCCGACCAGCGCCTAGAAACAACAACAACAACAACAGCAACAAAAACAAGGCTCCAGTCGAGAAGTAAGCCTGACCTAAGCCATACCCTTAACTTTAGCACAAACACGTTAAGTCTCCTGCCTGATTTAACTTAAACAATTTTTATTATTTCATTCAAAGTTATTAAAAAAAACATTTTCCAAATTCAAGGTTTTTACTGTTATCGATTATATCGGCAACCAGAGTAGTTATCGATAATTCGAAAAATCAATGTCCCTGAAATCGATCGACGACTCAGCCTGATCATATACATATATGCCTTCCTTCTGTCAGTTACAAAAAACCATTATACCCGTTTTTAACTCATTTCATTGTTTGTAGGGTATTTAAAAGCCCTGGCACCAAGTACCATCAATGTTTTATCCTCTTCTGGTTGTTATCTTTGTCTCCATATCTAAACATGTGTTTACTTATGCGTGTGTGTGTGTGCATGTGTGTGTAAGTGTGTATGTGTGCGTGTGTGTGTGTGTTGGTAATGTCCAAGCACATTGTATGACATACAAGTTAATTTGAGTGAAGTCGGGAAAAGTCGTTGCACTTGGCTCTCTCTCAGCGACAATTATTAAGACATACATACCTCCCCCCCGCACCGCCATTCTCCACCAACCTTACACATAACTATTCAGTGCCGTAGTAGATGTTGTTGTTGTTGTTCTGCTCAAAAGATAATAGTATTTCCCCAGGTTGATTATCAGTTAATTGAGCTAGCACAGAACACCCATAATGCACATTAGGCCAAAGTAATTGTTGTTTCTTTTTTTGTTTATTTAATTATTTTATAAAAAAAAGCGAACTGCAATAGTTTTTTTTAAAGCTTAGACAATTTTTTTTAAGAAAACGGAAATTGCTGAGGAAACTGTACTAAAAAAAGTTTTTACTTTTTGTTGTTTTTTCCATTAATAAACTCAATAAAGCTGGGCCTGAAAAATATGTTTATTCTTTATGTTAAATAAAACTTGGTGAACTATAAATAATTTCCAATAATTTGTTTACTTATTGTTAACTAATAAAAAATAAAAAAATCTAATTAAAAAAAAACTATTTCAAATTAAAATAAAGTTAAAATAGTTTAATTATAATTCAAAAAAATTATGCAATTATATAAATCTGAAAAATGGTAAACAATTTAAAAAGTTGGGAAATTCAACAAAGAAATTATTGGTCCAAATCTTGTTTTGTGGATTGGGAAAAATCCTGAGCCCAATCGGACTATGAATGGATTAAGTTGAAAATACTTTAAAATCAACAAGGCAAATAATCTTTTAGAGGGATACCAAATGATGTCTGACTGAAAAAAACTTTTCTAAAAATGTAAAAAAATTTATTTTCATTTTTTTGCAGTTTATACAAAAATATTTATTTATAAGATGTAAAATTCAGAATTACTTAAGTTTCCATCTTTTCTAATACTCCCGAAAAATATTCAAGCCATTCATTGCTTTGAAATTTCTTTGAATGACTTGGAAATGTTTTGAAAAAGAAGAGATTATTTTAATCCATTTACTAATAGTTTTTAGCCATATGTCAAACAAATATTGACATAATTTTTGAAAATGATTTCAAGTGCATTTGATTTTTCTTAGCTCGATCTAGTAATAAACTTAATCCTGAGATGCTACACTTTGCATTTGGATGGCTGGCTTATCGGCCCGTGGGCATCTAAGTGCGGACTGTGGTTGGGTGGTTTGGGTTGGTTTGGGCTGGTTGGTTTGTTGGTTGGTTTGGTGGTTGCGGTCTATGGCGGTTAGATGCGCCTGGTCGCAGTTTAATTTTCATTCGCCTGCCTGCGTCTTCAAGATTTCGAGTGGTTTTTAATAATCTTCGTCGCTGTTGTTGTTGTTGTCATCATCATCATCAGGCGATTAAACGAGGCAGCAACAACAACAACAACAACAACATAATGGAACAACAATGGAAGAAGTAGAAAAGTAGCGGCAACGTCACCCACAACGACAATCGTCATAATAATAATAATAATAAATATTTCTAAACAGTTAGTTACATTAAGAGCCGCAATGAAAACCGTAACTCACTTGTAAAGAAATAATTTGACTCACACTTACACAAACTTGCACACTCGCACTTGGACTTTAATTTGCCACGAAAATAAATGTTGGCCCGGGCCCGTTTGCTTTTTGCTACTTGCTACTTGCTACTTGCTGCTTACTTAGTTGCTGCACTCGTTTGTGCCACATGGGCTCTGTGACTATAGGGCATAACGCGCCGCTTTTCACTGTGACAACAAAACCAACAAAACAACAAATGCCTAGCAAGCTAAATGCATTAAAAGGAAAACAAACTATGCTCAATCTGATGTTACCCTGTTAATTCAGTTATTTTAGGAAGTTGTCAATAAGGAATTGGCTTCCATGTTCTTTGCCAACTCTTGAAAATCCTTGCAAAAATGTATTAAAGAAACTTTGTCAAACGTTTTTAAACTTCACCATTTTCATGGCCTTAAAATAAAGTAAATTTAAAGTTTTTTTTTTTTCAATAAAATAATTTCGATAAAAAATAAACCATTACTGAAAAATCATGGTGCGGCCTATGTTTCAATATCATTAAGCTATTTTAAAAAAATATTAGTAAAAAATCGACTGGTTAAAAGTTTCGAAAAATATTAAGAAAACATGTTGCACATATATCAATTTTACTGTGGTAGCTGGTTAAAGAAAAATTTAAGTATTATTTTTTATTTATTTTTTATATAAATTAAAGTGTTATAGAAAATATAAACATCATAATTGTATTTATGATAATTTTGCTATACTTTATTATTATTTTTGCCCAAGTTTATTATGCCCTATTGTGCCTTAGGCCACAGGGTATAATAGTAATAGCAACAACAATTGCTCGTGGGCAAATGGAAGGCAGCTCCAAAGTTGGAGCACTCCATGGAGCCACATGAGAGCGCCTTCTTCTTCTTCTTCTTCGTTTGTCTCTGTTCAAGTTCCGATCTTTTGATGATAATCAGCAGAAGCAGCAGCAGCAGCAGCAGCAGAAGCTGTTGTCCCGCCGTTTGTTGTTGGGTTTGTGGGCAGCGAGCGTGGAAACAGTTTTTGGAAAATCACATGCGACATTTGCTCAGCAAACAGAAGCAACTCGCTCGTCCGTCCGTCCTTCCGTCCAGGGAAGGTGGTAATCTTTAGCAGATGCAGCTATAGTAGTAGTACTACGACGAGTACACATTTGCCATTGAGCAAAATACTAGTAGCACGATTCCAGTCACCCAACTCAACCGACACACACACACACACACCCTCTGGCTATAGCCCCCCCTTTTGTGCCCTCGACTCCCACGGTCGTTTATTCATTGGCCCCGTTACATGGCAGCCATTTGGCGACAGTTTTTGTTTAACCAAACTATAGTAGCTACATAGTATAAAGTGGCTCCACTGGCGACAATTTGCTTAAAAAATAAATCACGAAAAACCACCGAAGAGGCAGCCCAACGAACGACCAAAGACGCGACACAATAAAATGCCCAGCAATATTAATAATACCAACTGAGGCTGAGGCCCAAGCCCAAGCTCAAGCCCAGGCGCCGATATCCAAGCCGAGAGCCATTTGTTTTAGACAGCGGGAAACGGTAGCGTTTGTTCATCTTCTTTGTCCTCGGTGGCCAATCAATAAAAAGCGATGAAAACCGCAGCAACAACATTCGCAGCTCTGTTGATGATAGCTTTGGACCAAAGTGTTGGCCACAACAGATCGCCACGCACAGTGGGTCAATTTGTTATAAATGAATGAATAAATTTATCGAGCGCAACTAGTTTATAATAAGAATTTATCCATAAGTGAAACACAATGCGGTTCGATAAAATTATCGATAAATATATCGATAGATATATATAAAAGTTTTCAATTATATTATTACTTATTGACTAACCAAACGAAAATTCTTAAATTTATAATGTTATCGGAACATGAAAAATTATCGATTCATACAAATTTTTGTTATGAATAGCGTTATATCCCCTATTATATTATTGATTGTTTTGTGACAAATTTCGATTTTTATCGATTTATTTTTACTTTGTAGTAAAATTTATAACTTTTAATGTCAATCACTTTGTCTATTCATTTATTGAGAAGCCTTACATATATTTTAATACATTTTGTTCCACTGTGCTACAGTTTTGATCACTTTGCTGTTATCGATAACTATATGCTTTTCACCATTTGCTTTGCCCCACCACTCGCAATGTTCGATTTCTTGCGCAAGCATCCCACCCACCCAACTCCTAAACGCCCACTCAAACCAAAGCAACGGTAGTTTGGGTCGCTGCAGGGGGTTCGTTCGGTAGCGCAGAAGCGTTTTGAGTTTGGTTTTTATTTCGTTTTCGAAATTGTCAAATGATTTACATCCGACATATGTATGGTAAGCTCACGAATCTATCTGAGGCACGATTAGGACACAAGCGCGAAATTCGCCACGCGGTGTAATCCCCTCACAAGCGGCACACAACATGCTCGTGTTTAACTCACTCAACTCACTCGTACGTTCACAAACACAACAAGCACTCACATTCGTATTCGTATTCGTATTCGTATTCGTTGACTTATTCGTTTGATACGTTCATTCGTTCATTCACAGCATTGGGCATTTTGGCATGTACTACAATCACCGAGGGTAATCGTAATCGTGGTTATGACAAATTCGGGATGCACGGGCGACGATGAAAAAAAAGAGAGACAGACAGACAGACAGAGAGAGAGAGAGAGAGAAAGAGATCCTCCAAGTGCTGCCTGCTTAGGCGTCTCAAAGTAATTGGAACTTTTCTCACTTTCACGCGCACAAAAATTATACGAAGCCGATTTTTTTTATTTTCGTTTTTGTTTTTCGTTTTTACGTTTTTCTTTGGCTGCCCGAAATAATCTACGAACTTTCTTATTTTTTGTTGGTGTTTTAACAATTTTGCGCTTGGTTGTTGCTGGTTGCTGGTTGCTGTGATTGCTTTGCTGTGACACGGCAGCTCATCTCATCGCATCGCATCGTGTTTGGCTAGTCATGACTTCCGCTCTGTCTCTAACTCCAGCATTCAGCTTCAGCTCCATCTTAGCCCCTCTCACTCTTGAAGTGTCCCTCCAACTGTTGCAACTGCAAGCTTGCCACTTTGGCACAAATCCAGTTGCAACGTTTTCAAATGTTTTGCCCATTATTTGTGGCATGTGTGGCTCACATTCGATGGCAATAATGTGCTGCCCACACACAAACCAAGCCAAATGAGCCAACAACCAAAAAAACAACCCCACTCAACCAGCGACTGGAGAGTTTATTCGATTAATGCCGAGCCACGTTAATTCATCGATTGTTAACTGCGACTCTAATCAAAGCTTAGTATGTTAATATATATTCGATATATACGGACAAACAAATACGTTAACAAACATTTATTTGGTTCATAATTTTTATCTGTAACACTTAGAAAATATCCTTAAAATCTGTTTAAAGTTGAAAATAAAAATTATTTCCCAATTTTTTATGCAAAATTTAATTGTTGTTTAAAAGTTTTTTATTATGTTTATTGAAAGAAAAATTACTCAAAACTTAATATAAATTTTTTTTATTTTTTTTACCTTATTCAAAAGCAGAATATTTATTTGATAACTTTTTTAAATCCCATTACTTTTTTTATAATTCCCTGATCCTTACCATACTCCTCTTTATTTTAAACTAAAAATCACCTTAAATTTTCTTCATTTTTAGTAGCTTTTTTGTAAAGTTCTTTCTTGACAATACTTTTTTTTTAATTTTTCCCCATAATTTAAAAATTTAAAGTTGTCTGGAAGTCTTTTTTTTTATATCAAATTAAATTCAGTAATTGAATGAGTAATTTTTTTTCACTTTAGCTTTTTCGATTTTCAATATATTATAAAATATATTTTAAATTCCTTCATTATTTTTTATGTTTTTTTTTTTTCATTTGAGTAAAAATTATTCGCAGCTTTTTAAGTCACAAACTCTTGTCATATTCAGAGCACATGCATAATTTAAAAAAAAAAAAACGAGTGTCCCTTTTTGTGTGTGAGTGTGTTGAAGCGCTTATGTCCAAGCTACTTATCCTTGCCCCCACATCCTTGCTAAATCTAACGGCACTTTTATGCTGGCAACTGTCCGGCATAAATATTTCATTTGGAAGGCCAAGCAGCCGAGTTTTCCTTTCACCTTTCGAAACTGGCCAAATTACAAGTTCTGATGCGTGTGTTTGTGAGTGTGTGAGTGTGTGTGTGTTATTTAAGTCTTTGAATGAGTTTTGTTAAGTAGTAGGTGTGCGTGTTGCAGCAAAGTGGAGGGATGTGAGGCAGGGCTCAAAAAAATGAAAATAAAAAGCCAAACATTAACGTGGCCTAGTCAAATGTTCATTGTGCATGCCTGCTGGCTGCTACACACACACACACACACCCACCCACCTGCCCCCACCCACCCACACCCGCACCCCAACCCATAGGCCTTTCAATTTGCTTGCGTTTTAGCAAAACTTTTCAATTTTTTGTTGTTGTTGTTGTTTTGACAGGAAAGACTTCTTGTGGTGGTCGGCGCGTCGGTCGACGAGTGAAAAGAATGCATGAAGGCTTATCAGTTGGACATGCTGTATTTTAATTGTGGGCACTCGAGTGTGAACCTTACCCAACCCAACCACCACCCCACACCACCCCACCCCACCGCAACCTGTGTACCAGCTCAAAAGACAACAAAAAAACAAAAATACTTTGCTAAAGATGGGGCCAAGGGCTTTGTATCGTATCGTATGCCGCCGCCGCCGTCAGGTACACGGACCCGCACAAATGGCCAATGCTGAAGCCAGCCCTGAAGAATTCCTCAACTCAACAACAACAACAACAACAACAGCAAGGCGAAAGTTTAGTTTTTCCCCCGAATTCTTTTTTTTTTTGTTTTTTCGGTTATCGCTCAACAACGTGTGTAGTTCACTCGAGACTGATAAGAATCATGTCAGGCCATGGAAGGCCGTGGAAGCACGCATTTTTCCCCCAACAACAATAAGCCGAAAAGCGGAAAGAAATTGTTTGGGCATTGTTGTTTTCGGCCCGCAAAATAAAGTCGACTCGGCTGTGTCCTGCAGCCTGTTTGTTTTGGTTTTGGCTGTTGGGCTGCTGGGCTGCTGGGCTGTGTCCTGTCCAAGCGTTAGCCACAAATTGGCTTTTAAATTTACTGTTAAGTTTAATTGGCTGGCACGTGAGCTGATCTAAATGATTGCCTGGCTGGCCATTAGCTCTAATGGAGAGATGTCTCAATCCAACACAGAGCTATCAAGTTTTCAAGTTATCAAATGCGAGAGCAAAGTGAATTTCAATGCAGCTGGGCAACTTTAAAAGAAAAATTAAATGCCTCAAAAAAAAAAAAAAAAAATCGCTTTGAAAGCTTACCTAAAAGTTTTAAAAAATATTGTTAATAATACGAAAAAAGTTCAGATATTTTCGATTGAACAAAAATTATTTGTTTTATCGATTTACTAATCGATTTTTAAATAAATTCTAAAATTGTAACATTGTCTGCATTTAATTTAATATTTAAAAAAATGTAATATTCTTAATTGATTTTAAAATTTTGTATATGATGTGTCAAAAATATTTTAATATTTAAAAAAAAATTAATATTCTCAATTAATTGAAAATTTTTTATTTACTGTATCTAAAATATAATTAATTTAAACAGTAAAAAAAGATTCAATTGTTATTTTTAGAAGAATAAATTTTTAAAATAAAATATAGATAAGAGATTTTTTTTTTTTTTTTTTAAATGAAAAACTGTTAAAAAAAAATATGGGTCTAAATTGTGGTGTGGTGGCAGATATTTGTTTAAGGATTGGTCAGGAATTGGAAAAATGTATAGACAAAAAAAATAAAATAAACCTATATCTCTTGGTCCCGCCATAACTTGAGAAAGGCTGTTCTGATGATTCTCAAATTCTTTTTGAAAAATCCTCCAAGCTTTATTTCCCCCAAAAAAAACATGATTTGTTAATGCAAATCTCAGCAGGCCTTATTTCTAATAAAAAATTTTTCAATAATATTCCTATGTTCTTAACGCACTAAAAAACAACGAAGCTTCGCTTAATCGGTTCAAGAACTTTACAGTTTAACTAAAGCTTTTATCAAAAATTAAATCATTGAATTGATTAATTAATCTATTACAATCGACTTTTTTAGATGATTTTTGTTTGTTTTCTTTAAAAGAACTCAATCAAGTTTACAAGTTTATATGTATTATGAATTAAGTAGCCAATGTCAGAGATTTCACATCATCAAAAACTGAGAAATCGGTGATCGTCAAATCTGTTTGCCAAGTGTGCTGCTCCCAGTTGAGGAGCGTCCAACAAACCAGCAACAACAACAGCTGCCCACCCACTCACATTTGCATTTTATGCAATTGCCAAGCCCTCCACACGATGGTCAGCGCTGTGTATCTTTGTGGTGGTGGTGGTGGCTGTGGCTGTGTGTGGTGCGGCGAAGATCTTTTTTTTTAGTGGATCTCAGCACTGATCTGCTGTGGCTAGCCCATACGTTTCATTTGCAGTTTGCTGCTGTTGTTGTTGTAGTATTTTTATTGATGGCTTTTAACAGCCAAGCCAGCGTCGTTTAAATAATGAGCCATGGATTCGTCGAGGCCGTAAGTCGTCATCGTCGTTGTAGTCATACACACACACACACACACACACATTGCACACCTCCGCAGTGGTTGTTGCGCCTGCTGTCACAGCAAGTCATCCATCCATCGATGGATGGACGGATGGATGCAACCAACGAACAACCAAATAAGTAAAAACCCGACCCAGTTCAACTTAACTCTGTATGATCTGTATGCCAGAAGACAGCTGCTCGCTCCTCAATTCAGTTGGGCATTGGGCATTGGGCATTGGGCATTCATTACCTAATGATGTGGCACTGCCAGCGGCATGACTAATTAGAAATCAGTGCGGCTGGCTAGCTTGTTGCCACGCTGTTTTGTAATGCAAAGTGCCAAGTCACTTCTCACTCTTACTCTTACCTCACCTTCTTTTGCCTATCTCTCTCTTTCTCTCTCGTTCTCTCTCTTTATCTATCTCTCTTGGGCTCACTTTCAATTTCTGTCCGAATTATATGCGATTTCGCGCACTTTGACCTCAACGTTTGACGTTGTTGTCATCGCTGTTCAAGCGAGAAATTGCAAAGGCAGCTGCTATAAAAAACCAACACAAACACACAAACACATATACAGTCGCGGCGAGTCTGCACTTGAAAATTGACCGGCCAAAAGCTTCGTTGACGTCGGCAATCGTCAAATGCCAAGTCAAGTCTGACATTTGTTGTTTTGTTGCCGCTGACAATGTTTTGGGCCCGGGGTGACGACGACGTTAAAGTAACTACAAAACTATATATACATATATAATCATGATAGACTATAAGATACTCAGCAGCAACCTTAAAAACTTTAAGCTAAAGTCAAAAATTTGACTAATCGAATCGAATTTCAGGGCATAAAAAGAAAATTTCCTTCATAGAGAAAATTCTGGTATGTATTCGTTATATAGAAAACTTTATTTTACAAAAGTTTGTTCGACGAAAGATTAACTGTAAATAGTTTAGTTTGAACCGATTGACCCTCCCACATAGACCGCTAGAGGGTCCTTAGTGGAAACGCTGGTTGGGACTGTATAAAGGTTTGATTTTTGAATTGGATTAAAGCAAAAATACTTTAACTTTAAATCAAATATATTTTAGATAAAAAAAACCAACTAAAGGTTTGAACTACAATTCAGTTAGTCTATTTTAACTCAGGAATTGGTAAAGTTCCTTACTAGTTTATATATATTTTAAGGCGATGTGCTATAAAGTTTCTGTAGATTTTCTTAGGAAACCATAGAAACCTTAATCAAAATAATTCATCCATGACTTTTTATCGTTTTTAAATGATTTTATCATTTCCTGACCCGCCTCAACTAAATTATATATTTCAAGCACATGCTACCCTAACACACAGTTATACAGGGTATGCAAAGATATGCATTTAAATGAGCTCAGAACAACATAACAAACATGCATATAACTTTTTTCGAGCAATGATCTGTGTTCTGTTCTGATGAGTTGAGGTTTGGTGAGGTTTGGCGAGGTTCGGTTCGGTTCGGTTCGGTTTGGGGGGGGTTTTCTTCAGTCCATATTAAAGTCCATTGGCGGCACACGCATATTGGTGCCATATGATTAGTTCGACGTCATCGATGCGTGACAACCTAAAGCAAAAATAGTACAAAACAACAAAAAACAAAAAAGCAAACAGCGCCAATTTTGATTCCAACTTAAAATCTTGTCTTGTCTTGTCTTGTCTCTGTGTTGTGTTTTGTGCCATACCAAAAAAAAAAAAAAAAAGCCAACACAATATGATCATCATCTGTGTTTTGTTGTGTTGTTTGCGCTGTGTGGTGCCATTGATGACCACAAAAAAAAAAAAAAAAAAAAAAAACGTTGGGCGTGGCCCTGTGGCATGCCCCTCAATTCATCCAACTTGGGCATGGGCGCACGCGCACACCCAAAAAATTATATATATATATGTAATATCAAAACCAAGCTCTCTTCGATACAATTTCTACGCTCTTTACTCTCCGTCTCACACATCTCAGGCATTGTCTCCTCCATGGTCTCCTCCAAAGTGCGATCTTACTTACATGTACAAAATTGTCCCAACCTACGCTTAGCTGCACTCAGCTTGTTGTTGTTGTTGGTTTGGTTTTTGGTTTTTAGTTTTTTGTTTTGGTTTTGTTTGTGGGCCCCAAAAGTGATTGCTGGGCGCTGATTTCTTCTGATTTCTCATCGCGTGTGCGTGAGCCAAAAGAGTTGGTTTTTCGTTTTGTTTTTTGTCGTTTCGATGGAGCCACAGATGCTGCAGATATCGCTGCGAATGGGAGCAAGACATATCGCCAGGTACGCCTTAGCTCATTTCATATTCATTGATGTGGAGCAGCAGCAAAAATACAAAAATACTAAAATACAAACAAAAAAACAAGGTCCGATCTGTCCCCAGAGCACCCAGAGCAGTAAACGGACCAGCTTTTAGCTGCAGGGGCACGGCCACGTTCTTTGGCTAAGTATCTGTGTGTATGATTGCGTGTGCGTATTTGTATGTGTGTGTGTGTGTGTGTGAGGACTTAACTGCAATTACAATTACCTCACCCACAAAAATGCCCACCTAACGCACACACACACACACACAGGAAATGGCAAGAGGCGAGTTTCCCTTAACAAAAACAAAAAAAAAAAAAAAAGAGATTGATTTTAATTGAAGCTAAGGTAAGGAACAACAGCTGCAGCATGCAGTTAAAGATATCTCCAACAGCTTATTTGAATTCCAAAAACCTATAATAAATAACACTACTATCTAGTATCAACTTTCTGCAGTCCAACTTTCTATAGAACATATCTTAAAGGGGACCAAAAAGAAACCTTCGTTATAGAAATAGTTCATTCGAATACTTTTTTGATTGAATCAAATTGCAGGGTGCTGGAAACGAATACGTTTAACGGTAGTAAGTCATATGGAAGTTTGACTGTATGAAGCATTACTTAGATCTTGATCGTTGGGAAGATTTCTCAAAGTTAAAAAAAAACGTAAACTGATCTAACGAAAAAGTTAAAACTTTATTAAGAAAACTTTAGAAATAAATGAATATATTTTTTTTAGAATTATTAGGAATTTAGCTCTCACAAAAACACTCAAATTAAGCCAAGACATTTCAAAATTAATTATTTTTCTATCTACATTAAAACCAATGCGTTCCAATACTGATTAGTATTTATCAGATATCTATAGCCATATCTAATTTGTTTTGTTTTTTTTTTTTTTAAGGAGTTGCAATGCAATTATGCAGCTTTGTTGTTGTCGTTGTTGTCGTTGTATTAATATTTAATAAAGCGCAGTCTCAATCTTGACATTCCATCAATTTTGCAGATATTTTTTTTTTTTGTTTTTGGGGACAGATTGGGGAATGGTTTGGTATGGAACTTTTGATCGCAGCTAGCCACAGATCTCTTGAAGTTGAATTGAGTTGAGTTGAGCGCCGTTTAGCAGCGATGGCTCGAAGATTTTTTGTTTTTTATATATTTTGTGGGCCTGGCCAACAGCAGCTTGGGCTTGACTAAATGCTGGCCTGCAGTAGTGTAATTGTTGTTGTTGTTGTTGGTTTTTGTTTGGTGTCATGCGCCACCTTAACAACATTTTTGCCAGTCCCATTTGTCATTTAGCCAGCCAACGAGTCAGTCAGTCAGTCAGTCAGTTAGTGAGTTAGTCAAGCAGCCAGCGAAGCAATTCATTCATTATGCCTTAGATTTAGCCAGGCGAGTCATTCGATTCATAGGCTCGCGATTCAGACTGCGTGGGCTGCCCCCGCCCCCGCCCTCGCCACGACTCTTAACGTCTAAAGTGCAAAACAACACAAAACTCTAGACTCTTCAAGTTATTATTATTAACAATATGCTGCAGATTGTTACGTTAATTAACTAAATTGTTGAATGCCCTAACAGAAAAAGGAAAATACAAAAAATATCTACATAAAAGTAAATCTTAAAGTTTTTTTAAAGTTCAACGAAAATATTATGCTAAAGTTCAAGTTAAGGGAAAAGTCCCTTTTTGTTCCTAAAATATTTGTAAGAAATATGTTGAACTTTATAAGAACAAAAAAAAACCCTTGGAATTGTTAAGTTTCCTATTAGATTTATGTATTTATTTAACTGTAAAAATGGCAAATTTCATTGATTTAAAATCATTTTGTTAAGTAAAAACTTTCATTAGGAGATTGTAAAATTCTAGTTAAGTAATTTTTATACAATCGTTAAGCTATTTTTTTTTAATTATAGAGCAAACCTCATGACAATAATGCTCGGATTGTCTCTACGTCTCTCCGACAACGACTCCGCCTCGATTGTTTTTTGGGAGAGCCACACTCAAACACACACACACACACATACTTGAACACAAAGAGAGAGAGAGCATGCGAGTTGTCGTTAATCGCATGCCTGGCCAGATAAGTTCAGTTTTGTTGCACTATGATGCACCTTTGCAGATTGCAATCTTTGGATCCATCCAGAGATATTGCAATTAAGATAAACCCACAAATGCCGTATAGTACCAAGTACCAAGTATTTAGTCAAAGCTCAAGCCAAGGCCCCCCCCTCTCTTTCTCCTCTCCCTCTCTGTCTGTTTTCAACCTTCTTTTTCGTTGTTGTTGTTGTTGTATACCCTGTTAACCCCCAAACCGTTCTACTATTATTATTATTATTGGCGATGCCATCGTGACTTTACACACACTCCCTAATGGTAAGTACCCCCCTCACAACCCCCCTCTTCTTTTCCGTTCACAATCCACATGCAAAAGAAAGGCCAGTCAATGCAAGCAAATAAATATTGAAAACAGCCAAAAATCGTTAGATCTCCCCATTGAAAATTAACACCAAAAAAAAAGAAGAGAAAAACCTTGGCAAGATTATATTTCCTGTAATAAATAGTCAGAAGGTTTTGAGAACAAAAAAACCTTTAGCAAAAGATTTCATAAATATTTTAAGAGTTTTTTTTCATAGTTGAAACCAAGGCCGATGAATAATAATTACATATCAATCGATTAATTACGATTATACGATTATTTTTACAATTGAGTTCGGCCTTTGAATAAACCATAACAGAATTATCCTTAAAAACCTATAAAACTAAGTTTAAAACTATACATTTTATTTAAAAATTAATTCTTTTAAAATAATAATAATTTTTTTTTTGTCTCATTTTTAAAACAATTCTCAACTAAAACTCCAACAACTCTGTCACAAAACCAACACACATTTCTCAACTGTACCGCCACACACAAATACAGATACAAAAATATGTTTGTATGTATTGTGTTAATTCCATTGAAGTTCTGTGGCGGCCATAAAACAAAGAAGAAGATGTAGCTAAAATAGATATAAATATATACGATATATATATATATATTTTTGTATCTCACACTTAGTGTTAAACAATTTCAAGTTCAACCCCCCGCTATGGCAACACACACACACACACACACACATACAATTGGGGCTGCGGTTCCTATTTTATTATTGAGGGGCCGCGCCAAGCATTTGTTTTTTTTGTTTTGGTTTTTCTGGTCAAATGTGTGCTGGATTTTTGAATCCAACTTCGTTGTCACTGTCAAGCGATCTGGTGATCTGTGGGATACTCTTGACAGCCTCTCTCTCTCTCTCTCTTTCTCTCTCTCTGTGTGTGTGTGTTTCTCTAGCTAGTATCCCCATCGATGGTTTTTAAAAATAACAGCGAAGTAAAACCGCCCGCGTTTCAATCGTCCCAAGACTGTGTCGACGCGACACCGACTACTGTCCGGGCGGGCAGAGACAGTCGGGCACACACATGTGTCAGCCATATGTTTGTCCATGAGGCGACGCCAGCCAGCGGAACGGACGACTGACACTGCCACCAAAAACCGGCCGTGGGGCTGCCACAAATGCTGCTGTTGCAGTTGTTTCAGTTGTTGCCGCTGGCTGGCGACTTTGACATTGTCGACGAGAAGACAAAATATATATATACATATATATATATTCTCCCTTTTCGAGTTGGTCGCGGTTGCCACCACCATCGATCAGTCTCGACCCCACTGCTGCTTCTTCTTCTTCTTCTTGTTTTTGTTTTAGTTGTTTTTCTTTTTCATGTTCTTGCTAACACTCTCGCTTTCCGAATGTTCCATTTGTGGACACACACTTGAGATGCCATTAATTCAAAAATATTTATTTAATTTTCTTTTTTTCTCTCTTCTTTTGTTTCCCCATTTTACAACAACAACAAAAAAATAAAAACAATTTTGCTGTCACTGAAAGTTGTTTTAAATGGTAAAATGCTACTGTTTTGCCATTGGCCTCGCTGCTGGCCTTTTTGTACTCAATTTCTCAGCTCTCAATATTGTCACTTGGACATTGTGTCGCATTCTCCAAGTGGAGTAGGGAGACAAATTCACACACACTTACACACACACACACACACATATGTGTATTGTACATACTTTGTGGATTTTGTACTTGAGAAATGTGTTAAGGCGGTTTAATAATTTTTTTTTTTTAATGTCTTCTATACAACAAAAAATATTTTTTAATTCTATGACAAAACTTTATTGTAATTTTTACAAATTTTTTTTTTTTGTTTTTTGAAATCAAATTTGTATCAAAAATATAAGTTAATAAAAAATATTATTTTGTTTTAATCAAATATTTTTGTTTATTTAAATCAAATTTGTATCAAAACAAATAAGTTTATAAGTAAACAAATTTTTTTTAAATTAAATATTTTTAGCTATCTAAAATTGTATAGTAATTTTATATATTTTAATGTTTTTTGAATTACCGTTTTAATTTTCCATAAGAAATAAACTATTTATCCATCCAATATTTTATTATTTTTCTTATATCAAGACTAACTAATTAAAAAAAGCTAAAAATCTTTTGTTAGTTTTTTAACAAAAAAATGTTTTCTTACAACTTTTCCTTATCGAATCCAGAACATAATTTCCTTTTAATTCTTTACAATAATTTCGACTGTTTGAAAAAATTTATTTCAAATCCAAAACCTTAAAAAAAAAGTCATCATAGTGCTTGTCAAAACTACTCTTGAAATAGGTTTAAAGTATTTTGAAATTTTTCAAATCTATCTAACCGCAAATGTCAAAAACAAAGCCCTTTGAAGGCGCCTACAAAGAAAAAAGGACTCGGAGTTTAGAATTTCATCTAAAGGATGCGAGAGACAGGACACTTGTCATGCATGCAATCAAGTGGCACTTGAGTTCTCAAGTGTTGTTGCTTGGCACTTGTACAATTTTGAAATATCAATTAAGTATTTGCGGTGTAACATTTGAAAACGAAACGAAACCGAATCGACAGATGTGCCGCTCAAGGGGGTAAGGACCTTGATGGTAGCTACCATAGGTCCTTAACTAAATACTAAACGAAGATACGAAGTCAGATCTGGCATTGATTAGTTCAAAAGTGTTATGGATATATTTTTGTTTTTAATAGGAAATTTTCTCATAGATTTATAAACGAAAATATCCCTTTTAAAATGGAGATTGTATCTATGGCAAGAAGGAAACATTAAACAATAAATAAACTGTAAATTCGATATAAAATGATATGTAGTCAATATCAAAGAAGTTTGATTTTGAAACCCTTTGAAGCCAAATTGTTATTTGTTATATCAAGATAATTCTTAAATGTTCTATTAAAGTTTCTGACTATATATTGAATTTCCTTTGATCAATCGAAACCCTTTAGCACAAATATAGTTTGCAATTTCCTAACCAGAGTTGATATAGTATATATTATATATATGTTTGTATCTATGGTATCTATGGCTAATGACTGAGTGTTCCGCTTGGGCTGGAAGGGCATTGAGGACAAAGCTGTTTGCCGTTAGTTGTTAGCCTTCATGGCCATCGAATGTATAATCGATCACTTGGGTGGCCTATGGGTACCAAACACCCAACCCCCCCCCCCCCCCTTTGCCCTTCTGTGCCTTGGCAGTGCCCGGCCAACGGGCCAAGCGCCGAGTTTGTTGGGTCATCTAAACAAAGCCAAAACCGCGCGCGGGGCCCAAATACCCAGAACTCATACCCACCAACAACAACAACAAAAAGAAAAACTGGAAAGAAAAAAGAAGCGAGACCCGGTCGCAGGCACAGGCCGGTCCCAGGAGCCAAATGTGGCACTTTGAGCTCACTTTGGCTCAATGAATTTTGTTAAATCGATAAACTTTGTTTAGCCCGCGGAAACAACAAGAAGCAGCCGGCCCCCTAAAAGAGTACCAACACCACCAACATTGCCACCAACATTGCCACCAATGACCTAACCACAAGCCGAGGCAGGAGTTGAGATTCCATGGCTACGCGGCCCTGGCCAACGGATTGCGTCAATCAACAATTTGTCAACGAATGCGAAACAAAATGAAACGAAATGCAAATGCTCAAGGAATGAAACGAAATGGAACTTTTTGAGGAATGGTTAAGTTTCTTCCTCATTGCAGGACTGGGTTACAGTAGTTACTAGAATAAATCTAAACACTTGAATATATGTTTAAAAAATCTTTTTAATCGAGTTTAAAGGTTAGAAAATATTTAAATTTAAAATAATTGTAAGCTAGGTTTAATTTTAAGATACAATTTTTTGTGTATTTCAAAATTCAATCGAGTTTTCCTGAATCAGAAATAAAGCAGGATCAAAAGTTTCCAACATATTCTTCTCTATATATATCTAGGTCAAAGATTGGAATTAAGTTATATATGAATAGTTTTAAGGTGGATCCAAAAACGCCATAGATACAGGTATAAAAATTTATAAAGATATAAATATAAATAATTGCCAAAATATGTTAGATGACAAAAAAAAACTTTGATACGACTTTTCTACGGATTATCAATATATTATTTGAATAAATATATATCTATCGAAACAAGTAGTTCAAATCAACTATTTTAATGTAAAATATTTTGAGCATATTTTAAGTTTTTCAGTTGTTTTTTAAATATTCGACGTAGTACATTTTCAAATATACAAACTCAAGTTTCTTATAAGATAAATTGGAATAAAAGTTTTTTTTTTAAATTAAAATCATAAGATTTTCAGACTCTAGATGGAATCTTTTCGGGTTGGTTTGTTTTGCAGACACAATATAATAATATTTTAAACCGTTTTCAAGTTCAAAAATCCCAAGAATAGCTCAAAAGTCAACCTTCACCACAAACTTTCATAAAATTTAAAATATTATATGCCACCGATTTGACCAACTCAGGGATGCAAAAATGCAAGGTCTTAAAAGTGTTTTAAGAAATAATTCAAAAATAAAAGTTCGATTTTGAAATGTTTTACAGAGAGACTACTGTACTTAGTATTATTCGTTTCTGGCATCCTTTGGAATGTGACGAATGCGAATGCGTTGCTGGATAGTATGGATAGGAGAGCGGGTGGTTGGGTGGGTTTGTTTTGGTGGTGTTGTAGAGAGAGTTTTTAACAGCCAAAATGCTCGCTGATTTCGTTTAATCGATCAACGGCCAGCGTTTGGCATTGACAGAGAGAGAGAGAAAGACAAAAAGAGAGGGAGAGAGAGAATGTTGTTAAAAAATGGTCCGTTTTGTTTTTGTTGTTGTTTTTGCCATTTGGTCGCGCCTTTGACATAAAGCGTTTGGTGCTATCGAAATTGTGACCCGCAATCGATCCAACAAAATAGCGTTGGATTCACGCGACAATTAAATAGGTGGGGCAACGCCTGGCCTGGCACCGCCCGAACCAACTCCAACTTCAACTAGCAACGACTTTTTTTTTTTTTTTAGATGCTGAGCTTTATGCCGCAACAACAACAACAAAAGGAGCAACAACAGCAGCAGCAACGCTGACAACGGTAGCTGTGATAATGGCCAAGCTTATGGCTGATGAAGTTATGGCTTGGGGGGCTCCAATGGTTCAATGGTAAATTGGCAGCAGATTGAGCTGCTTGCCACTTAAACAGCAATCATGACCAGTCTACCTGCCACGCAGCGAGCCATAATTCTAATGCAGCAGCTGCCCGTTGGCCAGTTTGTTGTTGGTTGGTTGGCCAATTTGTCGACACTTCTAATGCTGGACATGCGCCGCAGGATAACATAATGATGCCGCTGCCGCTGTTGCTGCCGCTGTTGCTGTTGCAGTTGCAGTTGCAGTTGCAAGGAGTGCACACTCCAAAAAACACAAAAAAACTCAAGCATCTTTTTTATTTTGGTTTTTTGTTTTTATTTTTTGGTTTATGCCTCGCTGCCGCATATGTCACACCCTCCCCCCGCCGCAGCCATACCTGACTATTGGTGGTGGTGGTAATTGTCGGCAATTCTGCAATTTTCGTTGCAAGCTTTGTTGCTGTTGCATGTTATTGTTGTTGTTGTTGTTGTTGCGCGCACTTTTCAAAAAAAACAGAAGAAAAAAGCACAAATTCTCACATCTCGCCGACGAACGAAGGCTTCGTGCATATATTAAGCGATATACATATATATGTATGAGTATATATATCGTACTATATAGTATATGAGTACCTTACCCCGCCCCCCCCCTCCCCTTGCCATAGTATGATTATTGTTATGATGATGATTTACTTATTGAAATGCCGCTGTGAAGTGTAATTACGAGTGTTCCGTTTGATGTCAACCGCAATGCCGAATCTTAAGTAGAAAAATGGAAAACAATCTGGCAACTGTTGCTGCCAACACTCACACACACTACACTCACACTAACACAAGTTGTCAACTACTTAGTAAGCGGCGCAACCTTTTGGACAAACCTTAAATAACAAAACCAAACAACAACAAAAATAGCAAACGAAACAGAAACCGTTTATACATATAATCAATATGGCAAAATAAATTGAGATTGTGATCTTTAATTGTTGTTGTTTAGATTCAAGAAAAATTCTTAAGTAAAATTTTTGGATCTATTTTTTTATTTGGATAAAATGGCTTGAGATTGAGCTAACATTCTAACTCTAAACTAAAAGTAATCGGTTCTGTAATGCATTACACTTTGATTGAAGTTCTAAAAAATATTTATTTATTATAGAAAACTTGCTTAAAATTGAATATTAACAAACTAAAAAGCAGTTTTGATCGGTTAACATAAATCTTTGATTTATATTAAATCTTTTTTAATCAATCAAAGCTAAATTTATCCAATAAAAAAAAAAACTATCTAAAATTCAAGAGGCTCAACTTAATGTCTGAGGATCTAATCTAATGATTTTAATTGTTTTCCGGCTCTCAAATATTAATTATATACATATATTTACTTAATATTATTATTGCACTTGACAAAAAACCAAAAAATAAATGCCATTCATACCAATTTATATTTTTTAAATTTATATTCTCTGCTTAGTGTGTTTACCAACTAACAAATAAATAAAAATTAAATTGAATTTCGAACTTATTTCTTGCTTTTGTTTTTCAATCTGTTGAATTAAAAATAAAAAACTTTTCATCATGCCTAAGAATCTTTGAAACTCCACCTGTATACACTATAAAAACAATTTATATTTTCGCAATTCGCAAATGATCATAGTACGTTGCATGTGCGGCATGTGCGACAAGCGTTTTCATACATTTTTGACAGCCGGCAATGTCAACGCTGGCGCGGCAACTGATAAGCGTAACGCGGATGCCAAAGCTTTGCACACAAATATTCGCACATTGATAAACCCCAACCAACTTGCACTGGCTCTCTTGCTCTGTCGCTCTCTCCCTCTCTCTTTGCGTAGGGCAAGGGTAGTAGCTTTCGCAGCAGCAGCAGCAGCAGCAATTGCGTCTCAGTCGCCGCAGCTTCAGCGTTCGCCTCTCTCGCACTCAGCGCTCTCGCGCTCTCAGCAGCTTAACAACGGCTACCTGTGCGAGAGCGCCAGACTAACGGTAGCAGGTTGAAAATGTGTGTGTGTGTGTGTGTGTGTGTGTTGGGTGTGAGTGTTGTGAGGGCGAGAGCAAACGATGGCCAATCGATGGGGACAAACGCGCGTGTGCGACGCGTCGTCTATACATATGTGTGTGTGTGCACATAAGCAAAGACGCCGTTACATATGCTATGGCCATGGGGCCATTGCTGTGTGGACACAGCTTCTTCACACATGTGAAAGCATGCGTGAGAGAGACAGCGCGAAGGGGGGCAGGGGGATGAAGCGAAACACTAAACAATGGGTTAAGCTTGAGGTTATCAGCGCTGCTCAGCGCAGCTCTGCTCTGCTGCCTTGAATTGTGTAGCGGGTGTGTGCAAGTGTCATATGAATCAAACTCACACACACACACACACACACACACACGCACACACAGTGGACACTCACATCCCACATACTCACACATGTGCTAATGATCTCTAGCTATCTCGCTCACATTTATCATCTCTCGCTGCCCCTCTCTCGCTCCCTCACTCTTTTTCTCTCTCTCTCGAACAAAGCGCAGAGCACAATTAACAATAACGCAAACCTTTGCAATAAAAACAATTCGCATTCACTTTTGGACCAGCTTCACACACACACACACACAGACACACACACACATGCTCACATGCTCACACATGTTTGAGTACGTGCTGTGCTGACATTAATGGGTGCAATGCTTAAAGCAGCGCAGTCAACAGCGCAGTCAACGTTGACAGCGTGTGTGAATGTTTGTGGTTTGTTGGGTGGCATGAATGGCTTGCGTCCACTCTTTGACCGCCTCGCAACTTGCAACTTGTAACGTGCAACATGCAACATGCTGCAAGGCAACCAAACAATCGTCCACTCACCATCCCCCCCAGCGTACAAAAGTTCAATGTGCATTAGCCGGTGTTGACCGCAACGAAAGAATATTTAAAAGAGTGCAGCTAACAATACTCATTTAATTGGAATCAACAGCTATGAATATTTAAAGGAACATACGTACATATGTATAACAAATATTAAAAAAACACTCATAAATATTTTTTTGAATACACTCATGAATGCACCTAAAACACAGCCACTATTTAAATCATAGTTGAAGATATTCAAAACTATTATGTAATTATGAATACTCTCATGAGTATACATATTTTTGCATACGAATACACTAATGAATGCACTCATAGTTTTATGAGTAAGTTTTAAAATGTATGAATACACTCCTGAATATATTTGTGAATACACTCGAGAATATATTTGTGAATACATATGTTTTTGATATTTACTCATAAAAAATCATAGTTAAAGAAACCTCTGAGACCAATTGTTATGAATAAATTTATGAATATATATAGTTTTAAATACACTCACAAATGCACTCATAGAACAACAAGTTATTATTTTTATATAAGCGGAACAGTTAAAGATACTATGAATCCAATTTATATGATTACACTCATGGATATATTTGTGGATACACTTCTTGTACCCATCATAATTTAGATGCAACCGATCATAAATAACGTATACTAACATATAACAATTAACGTATAATTGATAAAAAATATACATTTTATGACATTTGAATATCTAATCATATGTGAATCATTGAATGCAACTTGTTATTGGTGCAACTCAATCATCATTCCCTTCCATCAAACGGGAACTCGAATCGAACGAGCAACTAAACTAAACTTCAACTTATTTTGCCTTCTCCCTTAACCCATTCATTGACTAACTACTACAAATAAATGCTAGCTAAACTAAAGCTAAACAGTTCGGCTCGTAAGAAAACGACGACGACGACGAAGCGGCGACGCAGCAGCAGCAGCACAAGCAGCTTGAAGTTCAGCGCCGGCTGCTGCTCGAACGCCGACTGACAGGCATCGGTTGGCGTTGGAGCTTGCAAAGCGCTAAAGAGCGACCAGGCAGATGACGGCTACTGCCGGTCGCTAAGTTTTTGGCGCTAGCAGCGACGTTGACGTTGCCAGTGGTTTGGTTGGTTAGCAGCGGCCGCAGCAGCAGCAGCGTCAGTGGCCTTTTGTTGAATGGATTGGAAGATGGGCATAAACTAAGTTTAGTTTATTAGATGCACACGAGCAGCCGCGTTGTGAGGACGTGCCGCCCGCCACACGAACTTTTTGCTAAGCACAACACAAAAAACAGGGACGCGAGAGCGCGCGCGTAAAAATAAAAATAATAAAAATCAAAGAAGAAGACAAAACGTTACTGGAGATAAATGTGCTAATTTGTGTAAATATTTTGTTACCTTTTTTTGTTGTTGGTAAAAATTTGTAAATTGTTATCGATTACCTGATGATTAACATATTCATTGCATATCAACAGTTTGCCTATTGTTGTTGTTTTTGTAATATGAATTTGCGCGGCAAAAGTCGCGCAGTCGTCGTCACCTTAAGTTGCGCGCGCATTGTGCCCATTATTGTTGTTGTTGTTGTTGCTGTTGTTGGAATAACAAACGCCGGTTGCGCGAGGGTTGGGCAAATAACGGACAATGGACAGCGACAGCAACGTTGACGTTGACGTCAACGCCAGCATTATAAACTTTGACTCAGCTGCTGCTCCTGCTGCTGCTGCTGCTTCTTCTTCTTCTTCTTGGTCTTAGTCTCTCTTGCCATTTGGCCTCCTCCTACTTCTCACATTCTTCTTCTTCATCATCTTGTTCATCTGCTTAACTCGCACTCGCTTCACACATGTGTGGAGTGCCGTTATCAGCGTTAACGTCGCTGCCGGCTTCGACGTCGCGACATGTGCAGTCTGGCATGAAACAGTCGCCGCCACATCGAACTTGGCTATTTTCATTTGTTTCAACTGGCGCTGAGCTTTGGGGAGCTCTCTCTTGCGTTTATTGCGCGCTCGCTCGCACTCAAAACATACATGCATGTTGCTTATAGCTTGCTCTCGCAGTCGTATGTGTGTGTGTGTGTGTGTCCACCCCCACATACGCGTACACACATGTGTCGGCCAACGGACCAACGAGTGGCAGCAGCGCAGTCAGCAACAAAAGCAGACCACCAGCCCATCAACCCACCACCACCACCAACAACAACAACAATAACAACAACACATGCATAATAACAATAACAACAACCCACCACCACCTTCACTACCACCACTATCACCATCAGCAGCAGCAGCAGCACACACAGTGCTTAAAGGGCTGCTAGCTTTGGCGTTGGCGTTAACGTCGATGTCGACGTAAGCGTTGGCGTCGCTTAGCCGCCGAAATCAAATTTTCAGATTGGCATTAAAGTGCAAAACCCTAAAATAAAATTGAATTATCTGAACGTGTGCGTCCACAGTCGCTCGCAGGACATCGTCGCGTTCGGACATGCTCTCGTCGCTGCTCTGTCTCAGTCTCTGTCTCTACCACTGGCTTTGGCTCGCATAAGCTTCTGCCACTGGCACTGCCACTGCCTCTGCTTCAGTCGCAGCCACAGTCACCTCTCATACAATACAATCACACACACACACAAACACACAAACACACACACACATAGAGCACAGGCATCAAAACGTTTGCTCTCTCACGCACTGTTCGTCCACTCGTCAAGCTTTCGTTCGTTTCGTTTAGCCGACAACGACGACGACGACGACAACTACGAAGAAGAAGTTCTCTTGTTGCCCATTCACTCACTGGCCGCCTCTCGTGTGTTAGTGGTGTTGGTGTTGGAGTGTTTGTTGGTCTCGTCACGGCGCTTTGTGCTTTGTTGTTGGTTGGACAACGACAACTACGACGACGACGTCGACAACAGAGCGACAGCCGCAGCCGCAGCAGAGCTAGCGAAGACGCGCTCGCCGCTCGACGCTTCGCAGTAGTCGCGTACTTCCGCCGTTACCGTTAGCACCATACATTTCTCTGACGAGGCTGCCACCGCCGTCGCGGTGCACGCAGCAGCAGCAGCAGCAACATTAGTATAAGCAGTAAACGCTAAAACCCAACTGCAACAATAATAACAGTTAGCCAAAGGACAACGACAAATAATGACGCGCGTTCTTTAAATGCGACGCCAATTGCTTAAAAACTGAAACACACACTTTTTATTGTTGTTGTTGACTTTCGACATTCGACTTTCGACATCCACCGCCTGTTAGCTTGCTATAAACTTGCAAAACCAATTTACTTACTACAACCGTAGAACTCGTTCGCTAAATACCGGGTCGAAACAAAAAAAAAAAACAAAACACGCGGAATCATCAAAAGCAAATCCCATTCATTTCACAACACACTGAGAGTGCAATTTTTTTCAAGTGTTTTGCGTTGAAACTAACTCCAATTGGATATAAATTTGATTACCAATTGGAACAAGCCGCTAAAGCAGCAAACGGCACCCGAAAAAACCAAAACAAAACAAACCCAATAAATAATGTGCCCAAAGCGAAACGCGCAAAAACAAAAACAACAAAAAAAAAAACAATTTTGTCAGCTGCCAAACTGCCGCCAACGACAGCAACAACAACAACAACAGAAGCAATAGAAGCAACGGTACAATAAGCAAATCAGAATTGCAGTGCTAACGGTTCCTATTCGAAATCAGTTCGAAAAAAGTCGCAAAAGGAAGAAGAGGAAGCAGCAGCAGCATTAGGCAGTGTTATTTCGAGTGCATAATTTGTTTGTTTGTTTGTTTGTCTTTTTTTTCTGTTCTGTTTGCATATAAAATAAAAAAATAAATAACAAATAATAATAATGAATATCATAATGTTAAACACATCTTAATCCTTTCAAAAAGGTGCTCAAAATGACAACAACAACAACAACGACAAGAAAGTTTATTAAACTCAAGCGGGCAATTGGCCGCCGTGTGGGACCCGTGTGAAAGAAGAAGAAGAAGCAGCGAAATATCAAAATATATATATATCTGTGCATTATTTTATTTTTTTTGCACAAATAAAAAACAACAAGAAAATAAAGTTAAATAAAAACAAGTGCAATACAAATTAAAAAAAAACAAATAAAATAAATTTAAAAAAAAAAATCAATAAATATTTGAAAAAACTTTTATCAAAAGTGTTCAACAACAGAGAAGAGCAAGAAGAAGCGAAAGCAGCATAAAGAATTAGAAGATAAGAGCATTTCGATTCCGGAGTTATAGGAGTTGCCCGCCCGGCTACCTTTGGTGTGGGGGCGAGCGCTCGAAAAAGTTTCGAAATCCCATCGGAAATTGTAACAAAAATGAGAATTAAAATGCCCGCGGTTCGAATTGCACAAGGTGAGTACACCAACAATATACGATTTTATAAGAATAATAAGATATGTACCAAAAAAAAAAACCCCCATATTATATCGAAATATAAAAATATATGAATACTACTTACCCTTATAAAAAGTTCTGAAAATTCCCAGAGACACCTGTGGGTTTAAAAAAAGATTCAAATTAAAGCGAATTATTTTTGAAAACTTTTGTAATATATCATTATTATGTTTGTGGTTTGGGGGTAGTTTGATAATGATTTCAAAAACCCTATGAGATTTACTTAACGTACAAATAATTTCGAAAAAATATTTCCGTAGTTTGTCAAATTTAATCCACACTTAAAGTGAGGTTAGTTTAAAAAGGAGAAAACACCTGTCCGATATTTATTTTTGAACTTTGATGAAAAACAGCAGTAAAAAAAGTTTCTAGTTTTGAACAAAGTTGGGTTGCTAACTGGATTTTACTTAATACAATAATATTCTAATTAATATTAATTATTTCAAAATCTCTAATTATTGTTTTCGAACCGCTTAAACGTACAAATGAACAAAGCAATTTCTTTGACAACTTTAGTTCTAGCAATTTTTTAATAATTTAAAAAATATATTTTTTTAAGGTAGATGTTGGAACTTGTGAAAAAAAATTACAAAAGTTTTGGAATAAATTTTAAACACCCAAAATTCAAAAAATTAAATTTATTATATATTTTGTTTTGAGATTTATTTTCGTAAAGATTTAACATTAAGATCCGATTTAAAAGCTTTAAAACCTATTTTTAAGTGAAATCTTAGTTGATTTCTTTTTTATTATTAAAAAAAAGTGTTAGATACTTTAATTATTTGTAAATATTTTTTTTTATGTTAAGAAAGTCCATTTATCGTATTTTATAGAGATATTTTTTAAGTGAAGTTAAAGTATAAAACTGTTTTTTGAAAAGGAGTTTTTTCAGAGAGTCTAAAAATGTCGAACGAGAACTTTTTAAACTTTTACTTAAACACTTCTGGTCTATATAATATGACATTTGCCCATATATCATGACCAGTTCTTGAAGCTTTTTTCCATGATATTTTTGATGTCTTATTGTTGTATCTAGTAATTCGGTTATCGCAAATGATATCGCAATGCTCCGGAAATCAGAACAACACGACCATTTTGGGTGTGTATTTTGCAATGATTTCTCAGATTTTTCTTTCGGCTGTAAAATTATAACGACGCGACGATGGCCGCAATTAACTTGGTTTATTAATTGTTTATTATTATAATTATTGTGGGTCCGGCGGCACGACAACAACAACAACAAAAACATGACAAAAATTTTATATATTTTGGCGAGTTGTATTTGTAACTGGAATTGTATCTGGTCACGGCGAGTTCAAAGCCAAATCAAAGCGGTATAAACATAAACTCAACACTTTCTACAAATTTGTAGTGTGTGTGTGTGCATAGTGTGTGTGTGTGTGGGTGTGTGTATATAGTATATATCTCTATATGCTTGGGCATTTCCGTATCAGCGCTCATAAAATATGACTGGCTGTTAGTTTTAGCCGAGATTCGTTTTTATTAACCTTTTTTTTTTTTTTATACCTTACAAAAAAAATCATTAAAAGGGATTAAAAGGGTATGATACGAGTTATAGTTAGTAAAAATATCTTTGAAATTTATACTACATATATATACAGATATTCTTAGAAATCGTAATGGACTTTTGCCATAAATTTATCAATATTTCTTTTTAAAATAATTTTAGAATGATTTTACATAATTTAAAATCTTTTTGATATATGGAATTCAAGAAAATTTATTGAAAACAAAGGCGATCTTAGTTAAAATTTGTTAAGAGTAATATTAATTTTATTTGAATAATATTATTTTAATTTATATATTTTTATAACATTATTTTTAACAAATTTAAAAATATTTTCAAATTCTTTCAACCTTGATAATACAAAAAATAAAATAAAAAACAACCTGTATATTAAACTGTTAACCAATATTTCTATATATAGGATATCTTCTAGTCTTGTCATCATTTCAATCTCTCTTAACTTGTAAACACTTTTGTTTCTGGCCATATTCTGTTTGTTGCCCAGCACCGCACGCCTCCCTTCCACCCCCCTCCCTCTTGAGCATTGTTATCTACTGTCTTGTTATCTAGATACTATAACATTGCCGTCCATCCAGCCCTGAACTGCCCAATGACGCACTTGCCACGTTCCCTCGCCTGGCCAATTTCAATCAGAAAACAGTACAATACACAGTTTGTTGCTGCTGCTGCACCTGCCCCTGCCACTGCCCCTGGCCCCTCGTTTGCCGTTCCCAACGATTTTTCCGATGTCGTCGAAACAATTTTAATTGCTCGCAAAGTTGTTTGCCTTGTTGTATTGTTGTTGCTTTTGATATTTTTCGGTTTATTTGTTTTACGAATCAAAAGAACCAAGCATATTGATAAGAAGGGGCGGTTAACGGGGTTCTTCTATCTCTTTCTATCTCATTCTGATTGCCCCGAACGATCGTTTTACTTTGTCATTCGCAAACCCGAAAGAAAACCCACCTTCCTTCCTTTTTTTTTCCTACTTTTATCGATAACTGATGTTGCCCCAAAAATTGCTGTTGTTCAACATGCAGCGTACCCTTGTCGTCGCACCCTCCCTCCCTCTCTTTTCTCTCTCTCTCTCTCTTCATATACCATAATTAATTGTTCGAATTTCATTACTTTTTTTGTACTCTAATTTGGAATCGTTTTGATCTTCGAATTTACAAGATTTCGTCATTTTGCTCTCTTATCTTAGCGCTAATGAGTAATTTCCGAACAACAAGTCGCGTCCCACATTGCCAAATACAATCAAGCCCCCTCCCCCAACGTTTGGTCGAAAGAGCAGGTGTGAACGAGGGGGGGAGGGGATGTCTTGTAGTGGATGTGATAAGATGATGAGCAAAGAAAGAGCTTGGGGCGGTTGGGTGGTAGGATGAAATTATGTTTAAAATCTCTCCAATGATTGTAATTGGTATAATATCTTAATTATTTCTTTATAGCTTATTTAAGGTCGTGAAATAGTCCATTTTGTAATGGAATTTTATTTTTCAAAATTATATATTACTGGTGTGCGAAAGATCTTGAATTGGGTATTTTCGATTCTTAAATTTCATTCTTGATTTAAGTATGGAATACTTAAAATGAGAACGCAAGTGCTTAAATCAAGAATGAAATGAGTTAAGAAATACAGTTTTGGGTTGAAAATTTTATTTGTGTTTTCGATGTTTCAAATTGATTATATTTTAGTGATTGTGAATAGTTTTCTGTTGTTATCGATTTTTTTTTTAAACTCATTAATTAGCATATTAAAATGAAATTTCAAATAAGTTGATCTAAATCAAGTTCATTTAACCTTAAAAATAAACTGCGGTCATTAATGTGCTTGGAGTTGGCTCAATAGCTAAAGCCCATAAAACAAGAAAGATTCTAGGTTCAAATGCCGTCACAGAAAACTTTGTGTAATGTTTTTTATCGAATTTTTTCTTACATTTCTAGCATAAGCATGGACATTGATTGAAGGCTCTAAAAGAATTTCAGAAATCCACAAAATTAAGTGGAGTGTCGTTCTTGGATCAATGTCATAGTTTTCATAGTTAGTCAAATAAAGTCGTCTTTGGATCAAATATGACATGACAAAGTAGTTGGTTTTAAGTATGACAACACTTAATTTGATTATTTTGACTTAATAATACAGGCAAACCTGGATAAAGTGAAGAAGAAGATGTTAAAAACATGGAAACTTGTTCAAACTATTAATTTTTTTTTATTTGTTAATTTATATACATATACATATATGAATAAAAGTAGTGAAATAAATCAAATATGTACTTTAAAAAATAAAAATAAAATGCATCTCCATGAAAAATCTATAAATAAAAGCTTTTTATTAGAGCTGAATTTCTAAAAACCAAAAAAAAAACTTCATCATACAGTTTTTATTAATTATACATATATTGAATATATTGTTGATATGATAGTTTGTTAAAATCCATTACTTAATTATTTTAATTTTTAAATTTTTTTTATATTTTTTTTTAGCTTAATTCTTCACATATTTTTGTTGGCATAAATTGGCATGTCATAAAATAGACACACAATTTTCGATAGAGCAAACAAACCTATTTTTTTTTTTTTTTGCCAGCTTTGCATGACTTTTTGCCTTTGCCCAATTCACCTGTTCTCGCCAATGCAAACAGCCCACAAAAAAAAATTAAAGTTTAAGGAGAAAATATTAAACATAAAAGTCGCAAAAGTGTGTCCACGTGTTGTTGTGCCGCTTTTTGTTTGTTCCGCTTGACTTCGAATCGAAAAAAAAAAGTGAAATAAAATTCGAAATGCAAACTCGAAACGGTCAATGGCTAATCGAGCGTTAAATGCAGCTGGTGGCTCGGTTCGACCGGCCTTCAAGGGTTTTTTATTTGGAATAATTCGTTGAATCGATAGTTTAATTCGGACATGAAAAGTAGCCAAAGTTGTTGTTGTTGCCACATAGTATATCACCTGCCACCACCCAAACAAATGCCAAACTCTTCATCCTTTTGCTGTTGCCTTGTTGTTTTTGTGCTTTTGTTAATTTGATTATCGACCAAACAGTGTCCATTAAAAAGAACAGACCGACCGCGGCCACGTCCGCCTTTTATAATAATACTATTATTATTATTATGTATTATTATTATTTGTATTATCCTGTGCTCCTGTGTGCCTCCTCCAAACGCGTCATGGCAACCCCCACCCAAGCCACCCGCTCCTTCTCATTACCCCATGGCAATTGTTATAACAAATAACAGTAGCACAACTCAATTCCAAAATAAAACCCGGAACCCCCATCCGAATTCCCATTTCCCATTTCCCATTTCGCTTTATGTCGTCATGTGGATGTCAAACTTTTGTCCAGCTGCGGCTTAAACGGCACCAAAGTGGTTAAGGCTTGGGGGGTTTTTTTGTTTTTTTTTGTTTTTGTTTTGGGGCAACTGTTGGCTGCATTCTCAGTTGTAACTGCGTTGCCTGCAGGCAGGCAGGACATCTCTACCGAAAAAAAACCCCAACCACCCACCCACTTGCCTTTTGCCTTCAAGCAAGTTTCTCTCGCTGCGGGTGTCTCATTCTCGCTTTCTCCCTTTCTCTTGCTCCTGCCACTGGCAGCATAATCAGCCACAACAGCGCGCAGCAAGTTGCTTCCGCTGCGGCGACTTCAGCATTCCCAACCCTCCGCCCCTCCGCCCTTCTGAGATGGTGCTCCTCTCCACACTAGATGCATCCGTGCAGTCCGTCGACGTCGCCGTCGTCGTCGCCGTCATTGTCGTTGTGTCGCATCCGTGTCCGTTTTTTATTCGACACGGTGGCCCAGCGGGCGCTCGGAGCCAGTCGGCCGGCCAACCAACCAAACCAACAACAACAACAACAAAAATAACATAAAAAGCCCAGACAACAACAACAACAATAGCAAACGTTAAGACTTTTACGGCACTCGGCACTCTGCGGAGACTTGACTTCGACTCGGATGCGGATTCAAACACATACGAACACACACACATGCGAACACACACACACACACATGTGTGCAGCCAAAGAGTCATATTCACATTCACAATTTGGCATTCACAGATTCCGGCCAGGCGCATGAATTGTTTTGCACTTTCTTTTGTTTTAAATACGCTTTGGCCGCCTTTTGTTTAACATTCACAACCCCCCTCACTCCTCTCTCTCTCTCTCTTTCTCTCTCTCTCACTCTCTGACTCTCACAGTCGAATTTTTCGTTTTTTTTTTTGTAATTTCACGTCCAAAAATAAATATAAAAAAAATAAATAAACAAAAGTGAGGCAAACAAAGCGCAGCGCAGTTTGAAATAAAAAATAAAAAAACAAAAATCCTACAAAAGTCAGCGCAAGACAGTTATATACATATATATATACACATAAGGGTAGTGGCCAAATACCCAAAAAATAGAAAAGAAACCCTGTTTTCCTATGTAGAATTTTCAGCACATGCAAATGCAACCGTGCTAAAACCAAATATTTGCAAATGCAGCTGCAAAACATTATTATCGATAACAATGTTATACTCCTATCGATAACTAATTGCAACAAGTTCAAAATTCGCTATAAAATTCCAATTTTTGTAATGTTTCTTAATGAATTTTTGTATTGCATTAAGTCGAACCTGTTTGACGGATAATCGGCCATAATCTGAATTGATTTTGTGTTAAAGTTTCATCATGTTAGAAGGCTTAACTTAAGAAAAACTCTCGGTCCTAGAGTAAAATAGCATTTACGAAAACTGAAACAATGCTCAAAACCAAAATGCCTTTTTCAATCCTCGTTGACATTGCATAAAAAACTAACTTGTTAGGAACAGTTACTTACAGTTAGTTATTGAAGTTATTATGACGCTTCAAGGCTTCTCTTATCAACATTTTTGCTTTCAAAATTTACCCTAAAATTCTTCAAAAAAATGTGCAATAATATGTAAATCTACTCAACTTGTCGCCGCGAAAATATCACAAAAATATTAATTTTTTACGCCTTACAATTAATTAAAAAAATAAATATTCTGTTCAGGAATTAATAAAAAAATAGATCCAGCTCTTTAAAATTATTCTTAAAAAACAATAAAATGCACAAAGTAAAAATATTTGTATCTGAAAATATTTGTCAGATTTGTCAATATAATACATCATATATAACTATTTAATAATAGAATAACTTTTATGCCTTAAGTTGGCGTTAATTTGGGGTCTCTGTTTCCTTTTCGATTCGTCATAACTATATATAAATATTATCGCTGTACCTAGACCGACTTTCAATACCAAAAAAACAGTCAAATTCTAGATTATTTATCGGAGCCTTGAAAAAAAATAAACTCGAATAACTTTTGAATGCAAATCGACCATAAAAATTCTTCCAAGTTTTTAACCTGCATTTTTCTGTTTTTTTTTTTTTATCATATTAATTAATAAACCAACTTGGCGTATGCGCAATTTCTGACCAGCGTTTTTTTTAACTCGCTGAGCAGCTGTTGCTTTTTTAGCTTTTTTGCTCTTTGGGGTTTGCCCAGCGAAAGCGAAAATGATTCAAAAAAGAAAAAGGCAAAAGAAAAAATTACATAGAAAAACCGCAAATAGAAAAAAGAGTTGAAAATTAAAATGCGAATGCGAATTGCTAAAAAGTGGCAACAAAATTTAATGAATCTTTCATTCGCCGTTTGTTTTGACGCGAATATTTTTTTATGACGTCGTCGTCGCCGTTGCGTCGTTGCCGTTGCGTCGTCGCGCACTTTGCACTTTGGCAAACTTTTCACTTTCAATGGCGGCAAAAAAGCCCTTACCAACTCCTCCCGCCCCCGCTAACTGGCTGCTGCATTCAAAAGCGAAAAGCGAACAAGAAGCAAAAGCAGAACTTGGCACCTTTATGCTTTTGGTATGGTTTGGGGGGCGGTAGTCGGGGGGTGGGGCGCTGGCTTGGGGGTGCAAGGCAGCTGGTTTGTGTTTTTTTTTTTTTTTGCGTTTACAGCGAGCAAAACAAACCACAAAAATTATTTCTTTTAACTGCTTTTCCGGCTAACTTAAAAACGGCTTCCCTTCGTCGCCGCCTTTAAACATTTTTTGTTTTTTTTTTTTGATTTTTTTTTTTAGCGCACGCGCCTCAAATTCAAATTTCAAACGTTTTGTGTGCCTACTTTTACTATATTGTTGTTGTTGTTGTTGTTTTTGGGCATCCTGTGTGTGACTGGCGTTCTGTGTGCTACGCCTAGCACGTGCCACAAGTTGCAACTTGAGACTAGAGCGGCTGCTGTTTCCGGCCAGGAAATGCGCTTGAAGAAAACGAACGCAAAAAAATGCCGAAAAAGGCGCCGAAAAACGTCGCAATTTTTGTTGTTGTTGTCAATTGCGTTTGCGCATAAATTAAACAAACGCAGGCAGGCAGGCATTCAGGCCATACCCTTTTCGGTGCCCCTGCCCTGCCGCTGCCTCGTTTTATGGCTGTTCGCCAAGCTGATTAGTTTCAGGGCCAGGGCCAACAACCGAGTCATTCATTAAAAAGATGGCCCCAAATGGCTTCGCCTACGCAATGTCAAAATGTGGCAAGAACACAATCCTCACTCACCCCCTCTCGCACCACTCGCCTTTGAACTGAAGATGCTAGCCAGCGGTTTTGGGTTTGGTTTCTCTTTTGTCTACCTTTTTAATTGAGCAGCGCAATTATTATTTTCTGCTGCCAGAGAAGAGCCTTCGTCTCTATTCATTCATTCATTCATTCAGTCATTAAGTGTGTGCGTGTGTGTGTGTGTGTGTGTGTGGTGTGTGTGTGTGTGTTTATAAATAGCGCAAACGAAGCACAGATTGAAAATGCAACCCACGCAACACAACTCTTGCAACGCCGCCGCACCCAAGACAAAAGCTTCAACTGCAACCGCAACAACAACAACAACAAGATGAAACCGTTTTAATTTTTATTATTTTTGACCAGAAACCTTATGAAACCTTCATGGTTCTGGACACTGCAGCTGTCAAACTGATGAGGTATTCCCTATACTCTATCTCTCTCTCTCTCTCTCTTTCTCTCTTTGCTCCTTTGCTTGCAGTTCCTTGCAGTTCTTCTTCATGTGGGTGTCGTTTGCCACAGCATCCCAATTCAATAATAAAAACTTCACAGTCAATATATAAACTGTTTGATACTCTATCTTTTTTTTAGGAATGATCAGAATTATTTTTGGAAAACAATATAGCAAGGGTTTGGGAATATATTCAGTTTAAATCGTTTAAAATATTTAGATATTTAATTGAATAATGAAATATAACGTTTTCGATAAATTTCCTTAGGAAAAGTTTTGTAAATTTCTAAAAAATTAAAAATTACAATATTTTTAAAATAAAAATTTACTTTATAGTATATATGTACATATACTATATATGCAAAAATGTTGGAAATCGCTAAATATATCGATTAAAATTATTTATTTAATTTATTTTCTACAAAAAAATTATGGAATTATTTTAAAACGCTTTGCAAAAAAAAATCTCCTAAAATTACAGTTTCAAAATATTTATATATTTAAATAAAAAATAAAAAATATAAATAAATAAATATTTATAGCGAAATTGTAATTAAAAAAATCAGATAGAGCCCGCTTAAGTTTTGTAGTTTGAGATTAACGACTTTAAATGGTTTTTGGAATTAAATTTTTTTTATTTAATAATAAATACAATTTTTTAATAAATCCATATAATATGATATTAATATGTTTTCATTAAAAAACTATTAGAAATGAAAAAATAGCCCTGGGGTGAGGTGATTTAGTTTTAAAGAAAGGGCATTCAGTTGTTTGACCAAAACTCAACTCTGGGCTTTGTTTTGGCATGTGGCACCAAGTTGAAAGACGACGCGTGCTGCAATCTGGAAGAGATTTGCTCGTAGGTGTGGGTGCGGCAACAGCCCAGCCCCGGATGGATGGATAGATGGATGGATGGTTGGATGAATGGTTGCTTGGATGGTTTGGCTTGTTTTTTTGTTTTTTTTTTGTTTTTGTAGCTGGATGATGATGATGTAGCTTGGGCATTTTTGGGTTGGTTTGCTTAGCTGGCATAATTTAATTCAATGATTACTGATTTAAAATGAAACGAAGACGTCGCATGACGTTGCCAATGCCCCAACAACAACAACAACAACAACAACAACAACGACCGAGCGACGCGTGCGTCCGCAGTTCAAAAATAAATAAATCAATCATGCCACAACAATTGTTCCGCAAGCCGCACCCCTTTCCCTCATTACATGTGTGCGTGTGTGTGGGTGTTGGGGGGATAGGTGGGGACACTCCCCATTTCCGTTTGCCTGACGATTAATATCGAAAGATCAAACCAGCCCCCCCCCCCCCAATCCAGTTGATACCCTTCCGCCGTGTGTCTCCTGTGTTAAGGATCAAGCTTGCCGCTTGTAATAATTGTGATTAGGGAAAAGCTAATAAGGAACGACTTATCTATACTCTAACTTTCATACAACGAACTAATATCGAGCACCCTAACGTATTTTCCCTTTAACGAAGTTTGTCTTTGATTCGTTATATGGAAACTCGACTGTAGAAATTTTCAAAAGACAGTTAGCCACTTTTGTGTGGCCCATTACTTTTAGGCCAGATTATTCAAGATGCTTTAAGTTTAATGCTGTTGTTGTTGTTGTTGATTTTGCTTTTGAAGCTTTCCCTCTGTTAGTTTAATCGTCTTTGAAAACAAAAAACAAAAAAACTCTTTCTCAAATTGCCTCCCTCCCCAACAACCAACACACACACACAAATACATATACATATGTATGTATGTATGTGTTTTCTTATACTCCACTTAACTGTCCAACTGCTCCCCTCGCTTTCCCCTGTCTGGTCCCCTTTTCAAATGGGCACGCGCGACTTTATTATAAAAAGACGAAAGAAAAATTCGCTTGCTCCTCATTCGTTGCGCTTGTTACACATGTGTCACACACACACACACACACACACAAGCTCCCCGCTCTCTCTCTCTCTCTCTATGTGCGTGTGTGTGCCCAGTCTCCAAGACGCGCTCTGATCTTTGTCAACGTTTTTTTTTTTTTATATGTTTTTTGCCTGCGTCTCTTCTTATTATTGTTATTCGCATTGTTGTTGACGCCTCCCCTTTTATACATATATATTCATTCATTTTTGTTGTTGTAATTCTCTTTGTTGTTTTTGAGAGTTTCCAGTTACGAATTCAACTGATAAATTATTTGGTTGTTGGGGGATTTTATGCTTGGGCTTTGGGCTTTGGCCGTCTTTTCAGGCTGTCCGTTCGTCGTCGCTGTTGTTGTTGTTGTTGCCGTTCGTTCGGCTCGGCTCGGCCTCTCAGTTCAAGTTGGCCCTGGCCCAGCCCCAGCCCCAGCCCCAGTTGGTAGCTGCCTGGTTGGTTGGTTGTTGCTTGATGCCAACCAAAAAGAAAGAGCGAGATCGAGTTCGAGAGAGAGAGAGGCCAAGCTGTGGCCAAGCGAATTGAATGAATATCAGCAGTCGAGAGCCGACGCCACAGCGCACCCAAATACAGCTGAGCAGCAGGTTTCTTTTTCTTTCGTTTTCGCTGCCCACAGCACTCACAAAAAAAAAAAAAGCCAGAGAGCGAGAGCAAAGTGTGCGTGTGCTTGTTTGTTTGTGTGTGCGATTCGAGAGCGCGCTTTGCTTAATATTACTGTTGCTGTTGTTGTTGTTATATTGCTTATCTGCTGCTGCCGTCTTACGGTTTGTTATTATAATACTATATGTGTACGTATGTATGTATGTGTGTATGTGTGTTTATATTGCGTTAGCTTCACACCTGTCAGCAACAGCAGCAGCAGTCGATTCCAACACGTTTCAAATACCATAAAAAAAAAGCCAAAAAAAAAGCCGATCTTTTCAATCTGCCCAGCTTCGTATTGAGACGACGTATTCGCGACGCTCTCTCTCTCTCTCTCTCTCTCACTCGCTCTCTTTCTGTCAATCGTTGTGTTTGTGTGTTTGTGCTTAGTTGGCTTTTTGATTGGCCAGACCTTGATATCTTGCCTTTACATAGGCCGAGGCCGGGCCAAGCCCAAAGCTGCGTCCAACACACACACACACAACAACAACAACAACGTCTCTGGGCTCGGCCAAGGCAGCATCAACATTATTATCATCATAATTATGATGATGACGATCATCATCATCATTGATATTCGACTCGAAAAATAAACTGGGCCTGGCAATTGCGTCTGCGTCTTCGCCTGCGCAGCATGCCCATTACAACAACAACAACAACAACAACAACGGCAACATTTGCATATTTTTACATACAAACTTGCAACACACACCTTTATATATATGTATATATAGCTGCCCCGATCTACATATATATATATATGTATGTGCAACACATTTAGAGAAGCTTTTGAACGCCATTTTGTGCTAAAGCGAGACAGATTTAATAAAGCGGGAGAGAGAGAGAGAACGATTTGCAGTTGCAAGTTTTTTGTTTTTTTAATTTTTTGTTAGCTGTTGCATGCCGCTGTGCGATTCACAGCTTGAGATGTCACATTTATTGGCTGCCTTTACTTATAAACAAAGAATTTTGGGGCAGGGGCAAGAGGGAGGAGGGTCCAGTATGTCCAGAATAAAAATTAACAACAATTATATTTAATAAATAATTGTGAAAAAAATGCAATCCAAATTTCAGTCACCAAAATTCGCTTATTTTAAGTTTTTATTAAGTTTCTTAATCAAAGTTTGCTTTCTTAATAAATATTTAGTTATTGAGTTTTTTTCTCGAATTAAAAATATGTATTTTTTTAGGCATTGAAACTAGAACAAAAACTTGAATTTAATAAGTAAATAAATAAAAAACATTTTTTTCCTTTTTTTAAATGACTTTATAAATTTTTTTAACAAATAATGTATAAAGTTTAATAATTTGTTATAAATAAATTCATCTGTTTTATTTTAAGAAAATTTTGTATTTATTTGTATTTTTCCCTATCGATTTATTTCTTGCCAAAGAGTAACTGATTAATGCTATATTAATTAAGCTAATAGTTTTTTGAATTTGAATAGTTTTAGTTTTGTTTGAAAACAATTTATTCTCGTACAAAATTTTACTTGAAGCATTTCATGTTTTTATTTATTTTATTTTTAATTTTTTTTAAAAGCAAAAATCCCTTAAAATCTTCTTTAAAGTTAAAATTCTCATTTTCTTATTTCAACTAAAACAGTTTCAAATGAATGAATCAATCGAGTGTATTCGTAATGCATTCAAAATGTTTGAAACTGGGCAACTGGGCATGTTGCATGGCTTCGTTTGGGAGTTTTTGGGGCTAAGCCAAAAGTGTTGCCACAACCTGCTCCCTACCCCCGAACAAAAAAAAATATTACTCGAGGACTTGAGCATCCTGTGTGCTGTTGTTGTTGTTGTTGCTGTTGGCTTGTTGCTGGCCGTGCGCCAAAAGGTTGAAAGTTTAAAGGCTTAAAGGAAAGTGCAAAGGCCTTAGAAATGGTTGAAAATTAACACACACACACACACACACACAGAGACCTTGCCACACCAACAAATTAACGCAGTTGCAAGTAAATCTTGTGTGTGTGTGCCTCATAGTGTATGTCAATTTAAATGGCTCTAGATGTGTGGCATGTGTGGCATATGTGCTAAAGGAATTTATGCATCAACTGCCACAGACACTAACTTGTGACATTTATGCTCGAGAGGGGGGGGGGGAGGGGCAGTGCTGTATATGTTACTGGTTGCTTGATATCCTTTTCGTGACCCCCCCCCACAAGTCACTTTGCATCATCATTTGGTGGCAGGCGAGCGAGCCGAGCCGAACGAACAGCTAAAGCGTCGCCATTGTTGGGCACAAGTTGCGCATAATTGAAACATAAAACGCTTGGACACCAATTCACAAAAGCCAGAAACGACAAGGCGACGAAGAAACGAAGGCGAAGGCGTCTGGGCGAGGGTGGGGAGGGGAGAGGAGCAGCAGCAGCAGCAGCGCTCAGCTTTGTGCATTGTGCGAGGCCCAAAAGAAAAGAGACAATTGTGTGTAAGAAATATGCAAGCTGTGTGCGAGTGTGTGTGTGTGTGTGTGTGTGTGTGTGTGTGTTGCCAAGTACGTATGTGTGTGTTATTTATGTTTGGTTTTGTGGTGTGTGTGTGTGTGTGTTGAACGATTTGTTGTAAATTGAAGAGTGCCAAACCGCATATTTGCATATGCCAGCTGTGTGTGCGTGTGTGTGTGTGTTGGGTGTGTTTGTGTGTGTTTGTGTGTGTGTGTGTGTTGGGTGTGACAAGTTATGCCATTTGCTAATAATGCCACAACAACAACAACGAATAAATAATATCAAACGTTATAGAAAGAAATAAAAAAAAAACTTGCTTTGATTAATAAATATATTTTACTATTTATTTTTTTATTAAAAACTATTCAAATTTATGGAAAAAATTGCATTAGCTTAAAATCAAAATATTTCTACGTTTGTTTTTTTTTTTTAAATTAACGTTAAAATATTACTTGAAAAATAATTTTGATATAAAATGACGAATTCATCAAAATTGCAGTTTGTAAAAGATTTTAAAGCCGACAATAAACTGAACAAATAATGTGTTTTTTTTTCTATATTTTTGGTTATTTATTTTGGTTATATATATAGTTATATACAATATTTTGGCGAGAACTTCGTTTGAAAAAAAGCATTTAAACTATATATTTTTAATTATTTACAAATATTTTGTTTGATTTTTAACTGACCGAATAAACCACAAAACTATTTTTTCTTAACGTTGTTTTGATTTTAAAAATAAACTTCATGTTTTTCAATAAGTTTTTAGTTATGACAACAATTTGTTAAAAATACTGAATAGAAGAAATATTAATTTCCATATATTTCTTGCATGAAAAGTTTTGTTTTTCTTGATCAGAATTAAAAGCCGAGACGTTTTTCATTCCAAAGACTATAAAAACAAAGGACCTTAGAGAACTTTCCTTATGGGGGAACAAGTTTGCTTTCAATTATCGATACAGACACATTTAATCGATAACATTTAAAAAACTTGGAAATTATTGCAAAAACTTTAGATAAAATAGTAAAAAACGTTCTGTTATGTTGATCGAAATCGGCTTAGAACACCGCAGTTATCAAATACTTAAGTTTAGTTAACATTCAGCGCTTAGTTAGGGTATCCTCAAGTCCAGCTATCCCTTCTTTAGATAAGGTTACGATCTTCTTAGCTATGAAAACCTTTCTGCAACTACAACATATTTTTAAGCTTTACTTCAATTTTAAATTCGGATTTATTTGTGAGCGAAAGAGAGAGAGAGAGAGAGAGAGAGAGAGAGCGAAAGAGATAGAGCGAAAGAGCGATAGAGTGAAGAGAATCAGCTTTATTATACAACTTTACTTTACTATATATTGATTGCTATGGCAATTCTCTAACTGCCAAACATACAAACATTTTTAGTTTTGGAAGCTTCTATGCTATATTTTCTATATAGTAGTATGTGCAACACCACCACCACTCCCCCCTCTAACCCCTTTACCCGTCATATATGCTGTCCAAAAAACCCGAAAATTATTTGCGCCCATAAACTTTTGCCCGCTTTTCAATTATTTCAACTTGGCGCATTTTATTTGTTGCTGGCTTTTTGCGTCCTGCGGTTAAATTCCATGCAACATGCACCCACCGCACATGTGGCATATACTACAACAATGACCAGAGCACAAAACTCTCCTCATTTATTTTTTCTTGGGGCGGAGCGAGCGAGAGAGAGAGAGTGAAAGAGAGATACATTGCAATTCTCTTGACCTCCAGTTAAACTGCCAAAAAACAAAAAAAAAAAGTAAAATATTGGAAGCAGACAGGACGCGAAAGACACAACGGGACAGACGCGTGATGCGAGGGATGGTGGAGGGGCAAACACATGTACGACACCAGAAGCAGAAGAAGAAGAAGCAGCATAAAGGAAGCTACAACTTTTAGCATTATTTCTCGCTACTTTCATTTGTTCACAATTTGTGTCCTGCCCTGCGGTGGAAGCTGCGCTGCGGTTAAGTTCTCCAAATTGCAGTCATAGTCTGCAACATGAGACACACAGACGCACACACAAACATGTATATATAGATATACATATATATCTATGTCTAGAACGCAACGTTTTGTTCGTTTTTTGGTCGGGCAACTGCCCAATAAATGGGCAAAAACGCGTCGCGTCCTTTTTTTGGGGCAACATTCAAACAACTAACAACAAGGTCCACTTTAATAAAGGTGGGGGGGACCAAGGCACTCAGGACATAGTTGCCACATACAAATATATGTATATAGTTATATAGAGGGAATCGACAGGACTTTAAAACATTTTATTGCAACAAAACTCGAAGCACAAAAATGCATCAAAACCACACTTCTCTTATATATGTGTGTTTGTGTGTGTGTGTGTGTGTCTCGTACGTGTACTATCAACATCATCGGACACATTTGGACCCTCTAGACTTTGATTGCAACTCCCAACTTCAGCTCCAACTTCAGCTCCAACTTCAACTTCGACTTCGACTCTCGGTGCCGGGCAACGTCATCGTCATCGTCATCGTCAACGTTTAAGTGCCGCATCCGGTCGTGCCCCGAACTCTTCTTCTTCTTTTTTTTAAGCCAGAACGAGATGGCATATAAAGCCCAAACACACACACACACAAACTAATTCAGAGGCGACATTGGGGCGCTATTGATTTTGGCGGCGTTTGCGGACTTTGAGTTGGGTGCAAACTGTTCTTGCCACATGCAACCATATGTGTGTGTGTGCTTGTGTGTGTGTGTGTGGAATCTGGGGTTGGACTGTATGAGAATTTTTGGGGATTGCTGCAGACAAATAAACATGGTCCATTGGCCAAATGGGCGTGAGCTTTTTGTGGTCAACTCTCAACTAGTAACATATGCGTATGCGTGATATATGTATATATATACTGTATGTATGTATATTTATTCACTATTCGCCTGTGTCCAGCACAAAACAAGACTCCGCCCTTAAAAGTTTGTCTGTGTATTGAAATTCAGTCCAAAAACAATTTGACAGCAAAAAGTTGTTGGAATTTTAATGACTTGATCGAATATATAGAATAATTTTATTACAATATTTTATATATATAACAAAATGTATTATTATAAAAACAAAGAAGATGATTTTAATTTAACAGTACTTCAATTAAGTCTGAGCACCAAAAACTGTCTTCATACTTTAGTAAAATTGATATTTGTGCACCATGTTTTCTTAATATTTTTCGAAACTTTTACTAAGTCGATTTTTTACAAATATTTTTTTTTATTAGTTTAAAGATATTTAAACCATAATTTGTCAATAGTTCTTTATTTTTTATAGAAATTATTTTATTGAAAAAAAAACCTATATGTAAAGTTGATATATGTGCAAAGTTGAAAAAAACCTAAAAATTTAAAAAAATTAACTTATGAAATGTTTTTAGATAAACGAATAAATATGAAATACAGTCTCTTGTCAATTGTGCAACCAATTGCAATCGGCGTGGCATCGAATTTGCTAAGTTTGTCGATTTCTGGACAATTGAATATCTTGTTTTGTATCTTTTTTCATATTCAATAAATTAACTATTCAAAGCTGAGTGAGAAAAGTGTTAAGGGAAAAAGATGACAAACCGCATTTGTCTCTATAAATAGTTGATGATTCCGTTTGAGAAGATTACAACAACAGCAACATCATCACCTGTGCTGTATTGGCGAAGCCATTTGAACGTTGAATATTGAACATTGGCCGACTCGGCTCCATTTCAGTTAGAGCTTAGTTAAAAGAAGAAGGAGACAAGTTCTAATAGCCAAGCCATAAAAAGCAATAATCATAATGATCAACAAAACAAAACCAACACACATTGGACATAGAGAAACTAATAATAGTCAATAATAATAATAATAATAATATAAATGTATAGAAACAACATCATCGGATCGTGTAACAAAAAGTGTAACTGAAACTTAACTTGGGCCACAACGATGCAAGTTTTGACTTATTGCTGCGACAGATACAATTACAAACGATTGCAGCACACCCAATGCCCCTTGCGGTCAACGAATGAATGAACGAATGCATGAATGAGCGAACGAACGAACGAACGAACGAACGAACGAACGAACGAATGAATGAGTCAAAGCTAAGCAACGCTTTCTCACCTCTTCGCTTCGAGAATCGGAAGCGATGCCAATCTCGATATTTGTTAACGTTGCCAACTCTCCGGGCCAATTTGCAGTTTAAAGATCGATTTTTATTTGTTTTGTTTGGTTTTTTGCTGAGAAACCATATCCGATTTTACTATTTTTTTTTTTTTTTTGCAGGGCTCACACTATGGGCAAAATACTAGGATCATCGAACTTTTGCGGTGAATGATGTTTGCTGCTGTTTGTTGCTTCTTCTTTTTCTTATCTTATTGTTGTTGTTGTTGTTGTTGGTGTTGCATTGTCTGCACATCATCGGCTCTGTTGGCTTATTGCGGTTAACCGAAAGCTGTCTATAAATTATTAAAATTGTCTCATTATTCATATAGAATACAATAGATTTCATTTACGTTTTATTTTATTGCAACAAGAACAACAACAACTCGAGGGAGAGAGAGAACCGGTCACAGATCGTTCAATTGCCTTTGTTTGTTTTTTGTTGCCGTTGTTGTTGTTGTTGTTGGCGGCTTTCTGGCCAGGCTTAGGTCACCCAGAGACAACCGGCGACCAAACTGCAAAATGCGTGGGAGAATTTTTAATGAAACCACACAGCAAAAAAAATAAAGAAACAAAGAGATAAACACACACACACACACACATTCGCACACCTCTTGAAAACCAAACCCAAAAAACTTGTTGTTGTGCTAAAAAATATGACAGAAATGTTGCCCCTAATGCATATTTATAGCTAAATTATTTTTTACATTGCAATTTCATTAATAATTTACACCATTTTATAACTCGTTTTTCTTTTCTTGTCTTTTTCTTGCAGGTGAGTTTGTTTCTGGCAAAAAAAAAACCGATGAACGTTTGACTCTAGTCTAGGTAAAGCTATTGAATGTATATCAAAAAACTAATCGAATATTGAAACCAAATCAAAACTCAATCAAATCCTTTCAAGGGGGGAAAAAGATGTGTTCCGACGACTTGAGAAGTTGTTTTTACTATTTATGATACTTTGATACTGGAAAGTGGTGAGAATTCGGAGAAATCGATAAAAATCGATAACAGAAAATCGTCAATCCACTTTCTTCGTAGTTAGAGTCGCCAAATTTGGTAACGTCCCCCGAAAAAAACAGCATTATAATGTTGCATGCCACACCCCACTACTCCCTCCTCCTTGATTCATTGAGATTACCTGCTTCTTTGACCATTTTTTAAAAGAGGCTTTAGTTGGTAAAAGTTTTGGACTTAAAAAAACGATAACAAATATTTACCGTTAAAGTTGTTTAAGACACTTTGTGGTCCACTTTGCAATATGTTGGTGTGTAAAATGTGCTCGATGAATACTTCCTCATTACTGTCGCTAGGCATTATTGTGGTCTGTCCACAAAAGAAGGTTCAACTGTTGCTGATCTAAATGAATTTCCCAGCGAATTGCTACAGCTTCGCTGCCTATGATTTTTCTTTGCTCTAGAACAAGCGTTGTGAACATTTCCCATACAGTGCCCGAGAGTACTCTCTCTCTCTCTCTCTCTCTCACTAGTGTCTAGACATGAAGACAAACCTCTGGCAGAGAAGCAGAAGAATGGAAGAGGAAGAGACTTGAGTTTTTTGGGGTCGGTCACATGGCATTTCAATCAGATGGCTGGCTTTGTGCTGCTGCTGCTGCTGCTGCTGCCTGTTGAGCCTGTTGAGCTGCTGGCTGCAACAAGTTAAGTACATGGCCCATAACATGGCCAACGCGTGTAATCGCAACTTGTTTGATTTTGTTTTGGCCTTTTAATTATGCTAGCAGCATATTCAAAGGCGCCCCCTTTCGGTCAGAATGCCCAAATCAAGCTCGTTAGCTTGCCCCAAAAGAAGCATCAACATTATCATGGACGGTATGTTTGATACACTGATCTCTCTCTCTCTCTCTCTCTCTCTCTCTCGCTCTTGTTGCTGCCCCATGATCTTTGGCTCACATGGACCGCATTGACATCTCAATAGTTCTGCTTCTTCTTCTTCGTTTTGTGGCGTAGGCCATGTCAAACCTCTCTGAGGGCGCATTGTCAATGTCCAAGCTGCCTTGTCAACTTGGTTCGACTAGGGAACGGGAACGGGAATACTGCGAACGTAGAATATTTTCATTTCATGTACGTACAGACTGACTGACTGACGGACTGACTGACTGATGGACTGATGGACATAGCATTTGATGCAATGTCGCTTAATTAGCATTATGTGGGCAAATAAAATGAGAGAGAGCGAGAGCAAAGAGAAGAAGAAGACGACGACACGTAACATTTTGCCTAATTAGTAACAACAACAACCTTGACTATGCCGCCTGACTGATGACGTTTCGGATATCTATCCATCGTTGGATGGATGGATGGTTCGTTGGTTGGTTAGTTGGGTTTGGTTTGGTTTGGTTCGGTTTGGTTCGATTAATGTTAAATGGCATTTAACTTCAGACACAACTCATGCCGCCGCCGCCAACAACAACTAACTCTGACTTTTCTGGACCTGACCAATCTGCACTGGCTTTTGGTTTGTCATCATCATCGACATTGACAACATCGACGACAAGAACAACAACTTTTTAGCTGACTTACACGAATTGAACACGAATGCGCGGTAATGTTGCGTGCATGTCTAAACAATTCAAATCCCAACGATGCTGATGCCACGCCGTACGCAAATTTTCTGCCAACGTTCGACAATGACTACGACAGCAACAACAACAATAACTAAGTGAAACAAATCGTGGCAACTGAAACTAAGCATGCCATGCCACCACAACCAGCACCCCAGTGTTTCTACATACATATCCTATCGTGTTTGAAATTATTGTAAGGTGTCAATGCGTGGCAAACTGACTGCCTTCTCGTTGTCCATCGCGTCGTTGCAACTTCCTTCCGTGTGGCAGCTTAAGCAGTTACTAGCACTAGCACTAGCACTGTGGGCGCAAATAGTTTTTGCTTTTTTACTTAGAAGTGTGTAAGAAACGTATCGATAACTTTGACTTGCGACTTGTTGATTAATTATGGTTATCGATGGCTTGAGCCTAGAAAATGTTGATTATCGAAAAGTTGTTATCGATAAGCTAATCGATTTAATCATTTAATTTGTTATCGATGTATATTTAGTGCATATTTTAACATATATATCTATCGATACTTGTCGATAATTTAAAACGAAGTTAAATCGATAAATTAATTGATTTATCGATTAAGATTTTCAAGTGCACATTGTTTTTTCACATAGTAATCGATACGGTAACACATATTGTTATCGATAAGAATCGATTTATATCGTTTGGTAAATTTGTAAAAATCGAAAATTCATCCCGCTTCCCACTGTACCAGCTCTTAATACAGCAAATCCCATTGATATCCGGACACGGACATGGCCAAGATAAAAGCAGCGCCAGTGTGTGTTTTTTTGGTGGTCTTTCGTCCGTTGATGGCATCTGTGGATTGTGCGGCATGCCCCTGACCTGCGGCAAGTGCGTGTAAATGCAAATGTTGTCAATGTGCAGCCGAAAATTGAATTGGGGATTGGGGAGGCTTTAGTTAAATGCGCGAACGCAGCCATCTATCGACCGCAGTCCAAAAGTCCATCCGTCCTTCTGTCCATCCATCCATCCTTTCTTCCATACATATGTACATTCAGTTCTCTCTCTCTCTCTCTCTCTCTATCTCTCACTCTCTCTTGAATCCTTAATACAAATTGCAAAGTAACCGCGACGCGACGGCCCAGTCGAGTCGTCAAAGTTGTTGTTGCTGCTGCTAAAGCTGATGCTGTTGTTGCGGTCGACTAAGCCAAAAAGCAAATCAAGTTGCTGTCGCTTTTGCTGTTGCTCTGTAAGAGCGAGAGAGAGAGAGTAGTGGCCAAAAGAGGGTTGGTTGGTTTAGCGGGGCAAGCAGCATTCAATGAATTCAATTGCCGACCGCAGACAGCAGGCCGAGGGCCAAAACTAACACGACGCTCGTTGTTGTTGACGTTGTTGCACTTTCAATGGTATGCATGTGTGTGTGTTGTTGCTGTCGTCGATGCTATACGGTTATTGTATGCCCTATAAGGCACTATGCAATGGAAAATATTCACTTGTAGCTGACTAAAGTTGAACTGTTAACACTTGAAGTACAATTTATCGAATGAAAAATCATATTCAGTTTGATCCTAACCGATATGCTATCATTGCACAGGGCAAACCATTTAAGCTACCAAGCTGAAATTTTCACAAATGATTCATTTAGTTTTGAAAATGCACACTTAGAAACCTTTCTGAAAAATTTCATCTCCAAGCTCGAAGAAACCGGAAAATCCTGTGTAAGACGATTTTTGTGATTTTCGGGAAAATCCTAATGACAGGTTGTAAATGGAATATATATGCAATTAAACTTTCGTGGAACGAACTTTCAACTTAAGAATTCTTTCCCAAAACCCTTCAATCAAAAACATTTACTATAATATGAATTTTCCCTCTAGCAAAGTTTTTTCCTTATCCCCCTGAGTTTCGTTGCATGAAAGTTCGACTTAAGAATTAATTATTAAGGGTATCTATTTGAGTTGAGCCTTTCTCATTTAAACATTTTATTAAATAGTTTTTTTTTTTCTTCTATTTGTTGCAACAGCAACAGCGACTAACACAACAACAGCAACAACGAACGCATTAAGGCAGCAAATAAAAAAAGTATCTGTTAGATGTTGCAGTTGCATCTTTTGCACTTGTATTGCATGTATCGCAGCAGCGTATTTTGTTTTTGTTAATCGTGCGCCCAGCCGTCACATTTTATTTTTTGGCCGCATTGATATGCAAGTGGCAACACTGGCGAGACACGGCGAATGGTGTTGCAAGTAAGTTGGTGGGCGGCCAGCGGTCGGAAGGTGGCAGTTGTAACTGCAGGTGCCCGCAGATATGCAGATACTTTACTGGGCTTTCAGTATCTGCAACATGACTTTCAAACGTAATACAAACAGTATTCATACATATGGATGGATTGTCTGACTCTTCGTCGCGTCGTTCGGTCGGTCGGTCTGTTGGTCCAACTTCGACAGTCGGTCGATCACGCAGAGCAGCAGCAGCCTCAACTTGCAGCATGTCCGTTTGCATTGCGCATCTTCCACTAGTTGGTTGGGGGTTTCGTTCAAGTGTCTGGCTGGGTTTTTTTTTTTTGGCTGACTCGGCGACTTTGGCTCCTCAACTTTCAACTTTAGTTTTAGCTCGCTTAAGTTTTGTTGGCTCTATTCGGTTACTCGTTTGCCACATTTAACAGTTAGCCTGCGCCCTCTCAACACTTCTTCTTCAGGTCGCACGTCACTTGTCAGTTTTATTTACCTTTTTTTTGGTTTTCGATTTGTTTACACATTTAATTCTTTTTTCTTTTTTTGCAACGTGCTGCCGTTTATTTTTTTGAATTTGATTTAATGTGCCCAGCATTGAAGGTTTCAAGAGGCCGGCCCCATATTTTACTTTAAGCTTTGGCAGGATTTGAGCAAACACCAAAAAGAAAAAAAACCACACTAGATTTTAAGCACTTTTAGCTCATTGAGAAGTGAGCATTGGCAGCTTTTGGTGGTGCATAGATCATGTTGCATGAACACATGCATGTTGCATCAAGTCACTTAACGTGTGCCGAATTTTTCGATTAATGACAACTCTTTAACAACTTTGGACACGTTTTGATTTGCAGCGGGTTTTTGGGTGGCCTCAAATTTCCGAGTGGAAATCGTTGAAGTAAAAACTAGTTCGGGTTGAGGGAAAGGAATAATATTTTTTTTGGGATAAATGTTAAAGCGAGAACAGAGTTAGAATTCAAGAAGAATAATAGTGTTCCTTCATTAAGATTAAAAAAAGTTATGGCAATGCTTATTGATTGATTCTAAAACTTTAGGATTGGGGAATAAATTCAAAGGTTTTCCGTGCGAAGATTTATTTGAGACGTTTGCTTGACTTATATTTCTTGGTACGTTTATACAGTCGAGCTTCCTTATAACTCATCTCTCAAGGGAAGAAGAGAAAACTTCGTTAAAGATAGAATATTCGCATTAAAGAATGGGTTTTTAGATTGAACCTTGAACTTGCTGGGTTTTTGGAAATTTGCTCGTAATCTACAAAACTTCATTATACGAAAGTAAGATCTTTATATGGAAGTTGGACTGTAACAATATTCCCAATTGATTTGTTTTTCTTTAGTCTTTGAATTTGCCCCTTTTTCCTTTGCATACGGAATTAAGCTACTTGGTTCTCTATCTATCTCTCTCTTTCTCCACCTTCTTCTCTTTCATTTACTCCCACTCTCGTGGCTGTTGTTGATCTCCAGTTGCTGTGACCTTCAGTAACTGCCACAACGGAGAGTGTGAACGCGATCCCATTTACAGTTCAGTTCAGTTCGGTTGGGCTTGGTTTGGTTTGGTTTGGTTCCCATGACACCTGCTCCTCGTCAGGTGCCGTTAGACACACACACATACACACACACACACACACACACAGATATAGATACAATATTTCGGTCTGACATTCATCAATCAGTTTGTCATTCATGTTCACACACACACACACCGACACACACACACACACACTTACGTGGAGTTCAACTGGTTCGACGTCGACTCATTCATTTTTATTCATATCTTAGTTTAGACTTTGGTGGCACAATGGTCTCTGCTCTGTGGCTCTGTTGTCAACGTTGCCCCTGCTTTTCCTCCCTTTCTCTCTCTCTCTCTCTCTCTCTCTCTCTCTTTGTCGCTCTCTACTTGCCGTCTAAAACTGTGGGAATCTGTTACCCTTTCTCTCTTCATTCCACCAAACAAACAAACAAACCAAAAACAAAAACAAAAAAAAATACAAAATAACTTTTGTGCTGATAGCAACGGCGACGGTGGGGCACGAAGGGGCTAGAGGGTTAGAGGAGCAGCAGCAGCACAATGCCAATGGAAAAAGAGCGAAGACCAACCACAGCGCAGCCAAACTGCAACTTGCAACTTGCCAAACACTTTCCACTCTGCTTGCCACATTTGGAGTTTGGTAGTCGCTTCAGCTCTGTGCAGTGTCAGGTGCATTTGCAGCAAGCCATTGTTTTGTTGTTGCCTTTGCCGAGTCGCGCCCCCGCAGCAGCGCAGTCGACGTCAAAGGGTGAGCTTTGCCTGCTGCTGCTGCTGCTGCTGCTGCCCAACATTTGGGTGAAGGTTGGGCGGCAAATGCAACGGCATGTGGGGTAGGGGCGTAGGCGGGGGCGTTGCAAGTTGAGTTGAACGTGTTGTTCGGATTATCCGTGAGATAATTTCTTTTCTCTGCTATTGTTGTTGTTGCTGCTGTGGGTACAAAACTGTCTTGTTCGCATTTGCTGCCTGTCAACGCTTGGACTTGTCTCTAAAAAAAAAACCCCCTCCACCACCCTCGCCACGCTTTGCTCTATCTCTAGCTTTATCTATCTGTGTTTTTAACTGTGAATGCTCTTGTTAAATGTGCATGTGTGTGTTTGTGTGTGTGTGTTTGTGTGTGTGTGTCATGTGCAGGCCATTGCCATTATTCCTAATTTCGTTTTAAATCAGATCTCCCAGCGAGAAGAAGAAGAAGAAGAGAAAAAAAAATAAGAGCTTTTGGCCGCCTACTAAAGCCGCTTGACATTCCTATTGCCTATCCCCAAACTCCCCCCATTTCAAACTCCCACTCCCCCACCCTTGGCCATTGCCAGTGCAATCGTTATCGTTTAAGAGTTGGCAGGGGTGGGGGGGGGCAAGCGCCAAGCCAGCATTCAAGCTTGAGTTTTTGGGTCTACGACGACGGCGGCTAAAGGCCAAAATGGTCCAGAGCCCCCAAAGAGCTGGGACAGTTCAGGCCAGGGCAGGTTAGGGCCATTGTTGTTGCTGTTGTTGTTGTTGCTGTTGTTGTTGTTGCCAGCGAAACAACAGCAACAATTGCCTCCGTTTCGTTTAGTTCGCTGCCGTTTTATTTTAACTATTTGTTATGGCTTTTCTCTTAATTTGAGGTCGTGAGAATCATGGCTAATTAATTGACTCGCTGACTGACACAAACATACAACAACAACAACAAACAAACAAACATACACACACATATATATGTGTTGCAAATGCCGGACAATTAGGCAGCAACTTTAGGACATTAGCAAATAAAAAGCCGAAGCAAATTAAAGCAACTTTCATCTTTCAACCTTTTTTTTTTCATTTTAAGTTTTTTGAGAATCATTCAAAGTGGGTTCACAGCTTTGACTAACTAACTAGTTAGTGACAGCTACTAGTTTTAGTGCAACATTGTTCAGAGCTTCTACTTCTATCATGTTCGAGCGGAAGATAAATAATATCTATGGGTTAAGAATAGAATTGGGATTTTCATAGGAACTTCGAACGGGACACAGTAGGATTTTTCATTATGCAAGGAAAAAATTCTTCCTAATCTTGAAAACGAAGTAGTTTTCTATCCATCAAAGGAACCCATCGAACTTAATACTCGCTTTTCATGCTGGAACTCGCTTTTCATGGCTGAGGCAGAAGTGTTAAAGGCCAAGAAGGGGGCACAATTAACCCTTTAGTTAGTTGCAATGCATTCATTCCCAAACATAAAAATATTTGTCATAATAATAATAAAAAAAAAAAAAATAATAATAATAAAAACAATAACAATAAAAATGATGATAATAAAAAAAATAATTATAATAATAATATTACATAATAATATGAGCTTTTGTCTTATTTTCCGTGAACTCAGGATTTTTCCTTTTTTCCCTACATGTAATAATAATTTTTCAACTAAAATGATAAATTTTTCCTATTTTTTTTTTTTTTTAATGATTCAACGAGATTAATTGAAAGCCTTAACTTAATTAATAAGCTAAGAAGCTTAACATCAAATTTCGACTTAACATTTTACACTTTTTTTTTTGGAATTTTTTTAGATTTTCTTCATTAAGAAACATTTAATTTGATGTGCATTAAGTGCAAATGTAATAATAAAAAAAAAAACACATATTTCTTCCTCTTTGCATTTACAAGCAGATTATGTTCTAGATTAAAACAAAAAAAAAAAATAACCCCAACAACAAACAATTGGGCAAAAGTTAAGAAGAAAAAAAAGCAGGAACAAAAAAAAAAAAGAATTCTCAGATTGTTTTAGCAGTGAAATGAAGAAGAAAGCTAACAATTGTTGTTGTTGTTGTTGTTGCTGTTGTTGCTGCCCTTTCGTGTTGCTGCTTCCGCATCGATTTTCACATTGGCCACTGTTGCTGCAGTTGCTGCAGTTGCAGTTGCAGTTGTTGTTGTTGTTTGCTGTTTGCTGCTGCTTTGTTGTCTCTTCCTTAAGTTCATTACAATTTATTTTTATGTGTAATGCAATTATTGTTGTTGCAGTTGCAGTTGCCGTTGTTGCATTTGCCGCTACATTTTTCTTTTCTTTTTGTTTTTGTGTTTTTTTTTTGTTTTTTAATGTTTATTCGCGCTACTTGTGGCGGGGGCGTTTGCACCAACATCGAACGGATGGGGGTAAGGAGGAGAGGGGTGGTGGGTCTTGTGATGCCAGGTTATGCAGCAGCGAGGTCTTTGTTACACTCTCGGACATGACAACGGAGGCACGACCACGACACGTTGCGAATTTGCCACGAACGTTGTTGTTGTTGTTGTTGTTGTTGTTGCTGTGGTGGCAGCAGCAGCAGCTTGGCTGGCGGGCAGTGGGCGGTGGGTTGACCTGCCGTTGCACCAAATACAAATACGTGTGTCTAAACACACACACACACAAACATCTGGCGCTGCAGATCGCGCGATTTCTTAATATGAGAATATTCCCACCATTGTCTTTACATTTTTTTTTTCTCTTCGTTGGCCTGGCTCACAGCTCTTAGCGGCCCTGGCGCTGCTGCTGCTGCTGCCGTTTGGGGTGAGTGACTCGACTCGAGACGAGTGACGGCGACAAACCGACGACGCGACGTCAATGTCCACTCCACCAGCCCCATCCTGAGGCAATGTTGTTGCTGCTGCTGTTGCTGCCCAGCGGTTTCGATTGCATGTGAGAGCTGCTAGCTGCTCCACCTCCTGCTCCCCTCCCCCCTTCATCTTGCAGTGTGTGTGTTGGCCCATTTAGACACTCGCGCTACCCACGAGCGCCGTTTTTGAATGTGGCAGCTACTTGCTGTTGTTGTTGTTGTTTGGTGTGTGTGGTTTTGGCGCTGCTTTAATTCCAGTTATGCGAACTTCGCTTCTTTTGTTTTTTTGTTTTTTGTTGTTGCTTGCACTCGTAAACAGTGCAAATTCCCGAGCGCATTCACATGACTGCTACTTGCAGCATGCAACTTGCAACAACTTGCAACTTGCAACAACAGCAAGTAGCCCTTTGCGGGCGTCACTGGAGGTCATTACTGGTCACTGGCAGGCTGGCACCTGGCACCTGGCACCTAAAGAACAATTCCCGTTGCACCTACTTCTCGCGTGCAACACGTGGACGAACAACAACAACAAATTCTTCTCACCATTTGCTTCTTGTCTCAAAGCTAATTTATTTGCATTTGCCGCTCTTTTTCTTTTTATATTTTTTTAATTTTTATTCACCGCTAATTAATAATTTATGCCCTTTCTCTCTCTCTCTTGCTATAACGGTTAACGGCATAAACAATGTGCGTTTTAGAAGCAGGCATTAAAGACTTAATAAAAAAAAGAATCTCAGCATTAAGCAATTAGGTTTTTTAAAGCCAAGTCGGTTAAAAATCACGGAAAAATCAAAAAGAATTCAAAGTTAAGAAGTCAGGAAGCAAAGGGATATAAAATGATTGATTCTAGATTGAATTCTAGTTAGAACCTCAAATATAAGTTCCTTTGATTGTGAATAAAGTCAAAAAGTCATAACTGAATCTTAAAGATAGATAATAATTATGATCTTAAGTTGTTTTCAATCGTTTCATGATGAAAAGTCTATGATTTTTTGTCTAAAGTTATGAAGGAACAATAAGTTAAGAGTTTCCTTACCAAGATTCCTTAAAACTTTAAAATTCGACAAACTAAAAAATGGAAAGAGATATTTAAAGAAAATCCGTTTATAGTTAAAGTAATCCTTTGATAGATTGACTTATTGATTTTTGCTTAGGTTAAGTTTGATCCTGAACAAAAAATAAAAGTTTTTTCATAAAGATTAACATTTGTTATGATCTCAGATTGTCGTCGATCTGTAAAGCTTTCTTCAATGATCAAGTTGGGATCCCAAGTTCCGCTCTCAAGGATCGTTTTCCATTTCGAGCTCAATCGAATTCGCATTTCCTCTATATACAGTAAGGATTTTCATATTTGTTCAGTTGCTGTTTTCGTTGTACGTCTTAAGCCGCTTCGATTGCAATTGGCCGCGATCAGTCCAGATTGTCCAAATCTAAGCCAAATTCGCACACGCACACACACACATGCACACACACACACACACAGACGCAGTAAACACCTGCAAAACGATCTGAACAATTGATCAGCTCGGGATTAACAAAGATTTTCCCACAATTTTCGAGCAAAATGCCTCGACACAAAACGCAAAAAAAAAAAGGAACAAGTCTACAATTTCATTATCTGGCACAGAGAGAGCGAGCGAGTGCCCCCTGCCCCCGTGCCCCCATCCCAACATGCTTATCCCATTACACTAAGCGCATATGTAGCCCAGGGGTCAAAGACGAGAGAGAGAGAGAGAGAGAAATATAGAGGGAGGGATCGTCGAATCTTCTTCTTTTCAACTTGAGCTATTTGTTGTTTAATGACGCCTCATGTTTCAGAGCCAGGACATTGTCCTTGTTGCTGCGCTACTTGAGTCGACAAAGAGAAAGAGAGCAGGCTACAGGTGCCTCCATCTCTCCCTGGCCCTGCCCTGCCCCCGAATTAGCCGCCAACGCGAAATAATGCAAAAAAAAAAAAAATTGGACACAAAAGAAAATACATATATGAAAAAAGCCAGCGAAAATAGTTGTTGGGAAATTGTTGTTGTTGTTGTTGTCATGGGAAAATTGAGCAGGTGCTGCTGCTGCTGGTTGCTGTTGTTGTTGTTGCATCCTGAAATGCTGCATATAGTATGTGATATTCGCTGCACTATATCTGGGCCCTGGGCCCTGGGCCGTAATTGAATTGATCATGATTTGCCATTGTTGCAAGGATGCCAGAATGAGGATGCAGATGCAGTTGCAGTTGCAGTTGTTGTTGTTGTTGTTGTAATTCCCTACCTGGCCGGGGGCAGTATTTGTAGCGAAAATCGCCGTTTCGTTTTTGGCAGGACAATGACAATGCACCAAAAATATATAAATTTTTTTTTTGATATATTTGCAGCGTGTCATCCGTGCAACGTTTCCTTCTCTCTCTCTCGCTCTCGCTCTGTCGCTCACTGCGGATGCTTGAGAACATTTTTGTGGCGAGGCGACTCCTTCTTGTTGGGTTTTTGCTGCTTTCCCTTTCCCTTTACATTTTTCTTTACATCTGAAATGTTTTCTTTCTTTTTATTGGCAGCGAATGTTTTTTGGTGCGTGAGAAAAAGGATTAAGAATTGTCGCCTTCCGAAAGAGGTGTGCGTGTTTGTGTGTGTGTGTGTGTGTGTGTGTAATAAAGGACAGCTGAAATTATGTGTATCGAAGGGAAGTCCAAATAAAGCGTCAATTGATTTTAAAGAAATATTTTCAACTATGATTTTTAAAGGTTTTCGATAAATTTGGTTTCAAAATTGTTTAGAAAAAAAAGAGAAAATAGAAAATTCATAATTTATAGCTGTGAAAATGAATAGGAAAATTCTTTTTTAAGCAATTAAATCCAAACTTGACCATTATTATTATTATCTTTGAATCTTTGAATTCGATCTTTTTTGCTGCTCTGCGTGGCATTCGAATGTTAATCAGGTGAATCAATTGCCAAATGTCAATATGTATAGAATGTTTATCGAGCTCTCTCCCTCCATACACACAAGCTGCTGCTTGCCACACTGCCCACTCGGTGGATTGCACTGGGCAATGATTCTTGGGAAGCGATAAGCATCGAATTCTCACGAACTTTTTATTGTCGTTTCTCTCTTGGAACTTGGAGCTTGGAGCTAGACGCTGGCGCTGCAGTTGCAAAATCTTAAGCTGGGCGCCGTTTGTTGCATGAGTTACGTGGGTTTTGGCTTAAGTTAAGGCTAAGCAATTAATGTGCGCCGTTGCGATGACATTTTCTACATAGATAGATACTTTTTCTTTGCCCAATCAAGCGTGAAATATGAGCAAGCGGCACGCCCAAAATAACAACAAATGTTGCCCGGAAGCGACGAACTGACGCATCAACCAAACAGAAATTATTGAGTTCAGTGTTTTGGGCACCTTGAACAACCAAATTTGGTTAGTCTAAATTCTGACCCAAATTAAGCAACAACAACAACTGTAACTGCAACTGGTCGATTGATAAGCAAAGTTGATTTTAAAATTCAAGGCGCACATTGAAGAGAGATGCGGGACATGTGGGAAATTCCGCAGTAACAAATTAAATTGTTAAATGAAATTAGCTAAATTCATGGCACTCAAATTAACCCTTTTTGGCAGCCCGCATCCATGCAATAATGCCAGCCATAGGCCATGACATAATACTACTATAGTATACTATTCATATCATATTCATGCATTCTCATACAACAACAACAACAAAAACAACAACAACAACAACATCAACATCAAAAATGCCGTCGCAATTCGTTGCGCAGATGCATTTCGATTTATCGACAGTTGCCAAAAACGGAAATTATTTCATTTTGATTAATGATTAATAACAATTTGGTATCAATCTGGTTTGATAGAAAGGGTAGCAGCTACCACATACAGCTTTACATCTTAATTGTGTAGAAAAAAAAAAATAAAATGAATGTTTATCGTAACTTTATGCAAGACTATTTTTTGTATATTATAGTAAGATTTTATCGAATTGAAGAATGAGTAAGGAAGCAGAAAGAATTCGACTCTTTCCATCTAAAGTTACCTCTTGACTTTCGATTAATTTATCGATTTGACAGATGTTCGACCGAATGAATTTCCATAAATAAGATTTTTTTTTGCTAACATTTATCGATATTGTGTATCGATAAATATATATTTCTAAGCATATGATAATCGCTTTATATATGCTCTACATAGTCAATTTCTTCTAAATAAGACTTTTATAACTAACATTTATCGATATTGTGCATCGATAAGCATATCGATTTAGAAAAAATGCTTTATCGTTTGCTGTTTGTATAGGAGATCAATTTAAATATTCAACACAAAAGTTGTCTTTCGCTCTTCTTCTTATAGCTTTCTTTTATCGTTATTTTTGTCAATCGATTTACTTATCGATATGAATAATGTTGTCTTTTATGCACTTTTGTTCAGTTTGAAACCACATTAGCAAAGAATTGCTTCTTGGTTGATTGCCGCTTGTGGCATGTACCGCATGTGGCACGCCCAGCAAGCAACAGCTGTGTGTTTTGGTGACAGCACTTGTTCGATTGCAATTCGATTGGCATCTACAAGAGTCGCTCTGTTGTTGTTGTTTTAACCCGAATATGATATAATATTTATGATTGCGCACACCATCAAAACACACATACACACACACACACACACTGACACTGACACTGTTTCCACCCTCTTGTCCTTTTGTCCTCTTCGGGCAGTGTTTGACCTTAGCCGCATGCTGTTGTTGCTGTTGTTGTTGCTGTTGCTACTGTTTTGTGGGCGTTGTTATTGTTGGCCGGCATGTCCTTAATGTCAACGCTGTTGTCCTTTTCTAGGCTCTAGCCGCTCTCAGCGGTCAGCGACAGAGTTGCACCCACAACTCAACGGCAAACTGCAACAAGAGTTTTGTGTTTGCTTGTTGTGCCTGTGTGTGTGTGTGTGTGTGTGTGTTTTGGTTTGTTTTTAATTGCGTTTAAATCATTGTTGGCCAACTGAGAGGCAGGACAGGGCCCATTTGGTTGGCCATTAAGAACCAGGTAGCAAAGAGGAATTTCAACAGATTTATGCCATATTTACGCGCTTTTTAGGTCACAAAGCCAATAAAGTTATCACACTTTGACTTTGTTGTTGTTGTTCTTGGTTTTTTTGCGTAGTGCGATAACTTATCGAAAATGCAGCCCACGTACACCTCGAAGCTGCACCCAACAACAACAACAACAGCAACAACAAGAAACGGAAACACACCAAGAGCTATAAGCCGATTGCCGAATGGGTTAAAGGAAAAAACGAAAGAAAAAAAAAAACGCCAGCGTTTGGGGCACGTCCAGTAAAACGCCGCAGATGCAGATGAAGATGTGTCACTTGAGTAATTGTTGTTATACTATGCTGGCCATGCCGACCCCTCAACCGCCCCCCGCTCTGCCCCCCCTTACTTTCCCATTTTCATTTTCGTTCTGAACAAAAGGCGGCAGAAGAAGAAAGTTTTTTTTTTCTTTCTTGTATATTTGGTGCATGAATGCGGGGCAGCGGGTTAGGCGGGGGAGGTGTTGACTGTGTTGGACACATGTGCAGCTTGAGGGCTTTTGTTGTTGTTGTGTGTTGTTGCCTTGGCCGTCCAGTTGCACAATCTGCGTGTCAATGCGTCGCCGCGTCTTGATCCCATCAGAGATGCGACGCTCCCAAGAGACCAACGCAAACAAATACTATAACTGTATGTGTGTGTGTGTGTTGGTGTGTGTGTTTGTGTGTGTGTGTGCGGGTGTACGAAGATCGTTTGGCATGTCCAAAAAATACAAAAAACTGAAACGTTGCTGGACTTTGGTTAACGTGCAGCTATTTGAGGCACTTTGTCTTCTTTGGGTCTTTACTTCATCTGCGGTATCTGTGTGCTCGCATCTCTTACTGTATCTGTAGCTGTATCTGTGTGTGTGTTTTATGTATCTGATTGTTTGTCCCATACGTGCTTGTTGTTGTGTTGTCCGGTGTGTGTGTGTGTCGACCTGTGTCCACGTCCAATGACAACATTTCATCATCATCATCATTGTTAATGCCAAACATGATGATGGTCTGCTTTTGGGTGCCGCAAAAAGGAGCACCTACAACAATAATTGTCAAAAAAAAAAAACCAAACCGAAAGAAAAAAAACATACATTTGACGAGCTCTGAATGGAAACTCAAAACTCGAAACTCAAATTCCGATTTGGACTTAAAAGACGACTCCCTTCAATGCTGCTAGTTGATTATTATGCATGAGACTTGGCCAAGACTATGACACGTTTTTTTTCATTCTTTCTTTCTTTCTTTCATATTCATCTCTTGTTCATTGTTGTTGTTGTTGTTGCTAGGAATTAGCAAAAGCGACAAGCACTCCAAACAAATAGTGAAAACTGATTGATACGCCTGATTATCTGATTATGACACAGGCAGCACAATTTTTCGAAATAGTTTTTTTTTATTCTCAAATCCTGGCACTTTCGTTAACGATTATTTCCCACGACGATGACACTTCAAATCCAAGTTAATAGTCGGTTTTTTTTTCACTTTCAATTTGGTACTTTATTTTTTATTTGTTTGTAAGAAGTAGCCAAGTCTTCAATTAATCAATTAATTACCCAAAAAATAAAAATATATTCCAATCCAAGAACTGAAATTTTAGTTATCTTTTACCTACTGATTTTGTACTTAATTTTTTTACTAAAATTCAGTTACCAATTTTTTTTGTCCTTTTTGATCTTCTTAGTTCCTTTAAAGAACCGTTACATTTTTTTAAAATAAGACTAGATATTTTTTGTCTTTTTCTTCTCAAATTTCCATACTCGTTCAACTTTTTTTTTTTTGTGATTCACCCAGTTAATTCTTAAGTATTCACATATTTTTTTTGGTATCTTTCGCTTCAAACTGAACGCCAAAATGCGCAGCAGCATTCTGGATTTGTATCTTTAACACGCAACGGTAAACCAACTCCTAAATTATGCTAAAAAACTACCAAAAAAAAAGAGTAGAGGAAAGAGTAAAAAACAACCTCCTCCTTTTGCTAACCCGTTTTTTTTTTTCTGTTAAAGGCTCATAAATTTTCCGTTAAAAACGAATGCATTTTTTTTTTGCTGTCTCTCTCTCTTGAGATTTGCTCATTTAAACCAAAACTGCTGGAAATAAAAATTGAATATCAGCCCGAAAAAATTAAAAATAAAAAAAAAAACTAATATATGCATATAGGGAAAAACCGGGGCACATAAAGTACCCAAGTACCAAAAACTAAAAAACCGGAGACGACAATTGCCCGTCTTGGGCCCAGGATGCGAATGCATTGTCCTCCCTATAAGTGTGTGTGGTGTGTGTGTGTGTGTGTCTGGTTCTGTCAGGGTGTGTCGTCGTCGTCGTTTTTATATATATTTTTTTTATTTTTATAAATTACTTTTATCGCGCTTTGCACCCAGGCGGCGGCAGCAGCTTCTTTACTTGGAATTTTTTTTTTGTTTGCTTCTTTATATCATTGTTGAATTGAATTAAAAAAGCGACGGTAATCAATGCGCAAGAGGGTCCTGTTTCTGGGTCGTCCTGCTGCTGCCTAAATCAAATGCAAAACCTTGTCTGCTTCACATGTGACAACACCGCGCTGCTACGCTCTACCTCCACCCCTCGCATCGCATCGCCTAGCATCCTGCCACATACACACAACCCCCTACCCTACCCTACCCTCCCATCTTCGATGCTGCCTCATTCATATCTTGGGAAAATCTTGGCCACACCACCCAGAAGAAGAAGCCCAGCCTGACTGACAGTCAAAAAAACACAAAAAAAAAAAACGAAACGAAAAAACAATAAGAAGCAGCTCACAGAGCAAACTAACAACAAGAACAACAACACAGCAAGGACGAACACACATAAAAAATTAATATGAAGCGAAAGAAGAAAAAAAATTTGCATAGAAAAAAAAATGCCGTTACACACACACGTGAACCAACAGAGGGTTGGGAGCCAGGGTCCTACCTGGAACAGGACAATTGGCAGGGCGGCGAAAAAAAAAAATAATACACACTCTAAGCTAAGAAAACGTCGATCCACACAAGCGGCACCCTCAGGGCACACACACACACACACACGCACATACATGTACACAACGTTTTTTTTAGCAGGGTTGCAAATCTTAAGCAAAAACAGTTCAAGGAAATTGAGGAAGTAAAAAATCGAAGGAAAAACGCAGGCGTCGATCAGCAAATTGCATAAAAAATTGCACAAGATTGCAGGCTGGTTTGCAGCGCCCCTTGCCCCTGCCCCTGCCCCTAGACAACTTTACTCTACCGCCGTGTGTCCTGTTCCTGTTCGCATTTCACATTTTTCCCTATCCCCGATTTCGATTTCCATGTCGCATTGCCGTTGAATGGCGTTTGATTAAGCGCACAAAGCAGGGATACGTTTTTTTTCTTTGTTTAAAGGAAATGTTTTTTTTTTATATATATATATTTGCCCCGGTCCTGGGTCGGGGACATTAGCAGCATCCTTTTACACAAGACGTCGTCGTCGTCGTCGTCGTCCCTTGGCTGCGGCGCCTGCGCAGCCGTCTTACCCCAGGAGATTGCAAGAAATGCGCGCGCAAAAAACAAAAACGAGAAGAAAAAAAACTAAAGAACTAAATACATCAATGTGTATTTTTTTCTAGCCCACGAAAAGGATTTAAAAAAAAACAAAAAAAAAACGCACACAACTGTAAAAGCGAATTCAATGGAAAAGTATTACGGCATCCGTTGTCCACTGTGCATCTCTTTCTCGCACCAACTTGGCGTAGCATCCTTCTATTATTAGATCCCGATTCCATTCTCTATGTTTTTCGTGTTTTCAAAAAAAAAGCAAAAAGGGGCAAACTGAGTTTTTCGTCGCTGGCCGCCACGCTTATTGCGCAGCATCCATATGGACCAAGCGCAAAATCTCTCTTGATCTCACATTCTATCTCGCTCTCTCTCTCTTGGCTCTCTCTTTTTTTCCTCTTTTGTACTTGAGCTGCGTTACTAGGGGCAACAAACTCTGTTGGAAAGGATTTCTAAAGATGTTACTTCCAGCCAAGTGGAACAGCATTGAGTATATGAAATGGGGCTAAAACCTAGAGTTGCCACACACACACACATGTGGCATAAGTTGCATAAGCCTTAAGACTTTTTTGTCTTTCTTGAAAGTGCAATAATACAAAATGATGCAAGGATTTAAACTTTAGAGAAAATCTATTGAGAACTTTGTATTGTAAAAATTAGACTTGAGTTATGAAGATTAGAAAAAAATTAATTAAAATAATTTTTAGCTTTAACAATAAGAAAATTAAAATAATATGCAATCTAAGAAAGCTATTAAATATATAACTGAAGTATTTGATATATAATATGAAAATTCGAAATATATAAATCGGATATTCCTTCAAATATTACGTCAAATTTAATGACATTATTAATTTACTTAGGTATGAGTATTCAGCCGCATCTAATAAAATTTTAAACAATCAAACAATCAATTGAATAAAATTGTAAAATAAATTTTTCATGTTTCTATAAATACCAAAAAACATTTCAAAACCATGACCTACTAGAACTAAAACGTAACAAAAAAGTTCCGAGAAAATGTGCCACAACTAAATTTTATATTCGAATTACAACTCCAAATTAAATTGTTCAGGTTTTTTGCTTTGGTTTTTGATACAGTTGCTTAAGATTAAATGAGAGCTCCTGTTAGCCTGTTGAACTTGCAGATCTGTCTAGTTAGCTGGCTTATCACACACACACACACACACACACAAAACGTAACAACTCAATTCTCTCTGTCTGTGCCGGGGCAGGAGCACAGCGCCAACAAAACCGAAAAACCGAAAAAACGTCGACAGCAAAACTCTGCCGACAGCAGCAGAGACGCTGGCCAAGGGAGCAGAGCCGCAGAGTCCAAAGATGTTTTTTCATCCCCCTTTTTCTTAGTCGACGTCCACTCGCAACACACACACTAACACACACACACACAGTTGTACGTGAGAGCGAGAGGCAAGCAGCAACAACTACCCCGCATACGTGTGTGTGTGTGTGCGTACACACACGTTTTTTTTTTCTATATATTTTTTTTGGTATTTTTTTTTTCATATCCCGCACACGGACCGTCCGCATACACACACACACACACGCACGGGTGCTGCCTCAGTTAGCGTCAGCGTTGACTGCACAGCCTCAGACACACACACACACACGAACATAAGAGACATAGACAGGGGTAGGACCGTATTGTACCGTACCGACCGGCGACGACCGTCACAGGAAGACTTTCGATTGTCAGTCCACGTGAAGCCTCTGTGGGGTCAACAACACACGCGCTCTCTTTCTCTGCCCAGAACAAGGACAACGCGCTCATAAGATCCTTTCAGTGTGACTTTAAAAAATATACGTGAACTTCAACGTTACATGGTATTTTTGCTCTAAGAATATCGTTTGAATTTTTAGTTTAGTTTGGTTTGTTTTTTTTTTTTTTTTTGTCGTCGGATTCGGTTTTTTGGTTGCACACAACGCAGGACAATTGGATTACCTACGATCGTGTGTGTGCAACGCTCGATGCCTCATCAAAAGAACCATTAAAAAATGATATAAAAATTGTTAAAAAACAACAACTTTGTGATGTGCTAAAAACAAAAACAACAAAAACATATACAAAAAAAAACACAGCAAAACAATTATTATTTTTAATGCTAAAGTGAAATCCAATTTGAACGTTTTCCAAAATGTACAACAAAATGCTGTCGATCAGTGAGGATCATGGATTCCGTTCGCTGAGCCGTAAGTCAAAACAAATTGGATGGGGTTTTTTTGGGGGCAAGCCAAGATCTTGTATATTTTGTTTCGGTTTTTTGAAGTTAGATTTCTGAGAATTCTTTACCTTTCCGGTTCTTATATGTCTCTCTCTCTCGCTCTTTTAATCATTTGCCGTCCGACTTCTCTGCTCTCCACTCATTTTGGGAGACTCCAAGCTGCCCTCTTTATTATTTTTCTTTTTTGATAAGCGCCTTTTTACCGAGAAAAAAACCCAACAAACAAGAACAACAACAATAATAATAATAATAATAAGCCCGCACCCACTGAGATACTGAGATACAACAACTATGTGTGTATGTATGTATGTATATGACACCCAACCGAACCTCTACCTACCTAAATACATACATATAGTATATCTATATCTATGGCACCTCAACCACCACGACAATATAGATCGCGCCTATTTACATATGGCAATGTCCGTTGACTTTTTGGGTGAATATAAAAAAAAAAATAAAATTGGTGCGCGCCGCAACAGAATGCAAACACAAATACCAAGGCAAATAATTTAGCGACCTGAAAAAAATGTTAAAAAAAAAAAACTCCTAACATTACAACATTGTAGCAAGCAACAACAACAACAACAATTGTGTCTTATCATTTTACAAAAGCAACGTTTCATGCCACTAGGCAAACATTGTGCGCCGAGTGCGAGTGCCTTTTGGACTTGGCCGCCGCCGACAAGAGAAAATATACAAAAAACACAACACAACAAAACAAACCTTCAGATCTTCAGCTGTAACTACCCGCCCCAACCCCTCCTCTACCATTTAGTTGGTCTTACTTAAACAAACATTCAGTTATCATTATTGTCAGTTAAGTAAGTTTTGCATCTGCTTTCTGAATAAACTCAAAATCGAAATTGTAATTTATTTTGCATTCAAAAAGCGGAGTTTTGTTTCTTCAAAAGGAAAACTTGGTTCTTATAATGTTGAATCTTAATTCGATAAATATATCTATTCTAACTTGTCTTTACAAAAGATAGATTAAAAATATTAATTAAGCGCCTGTTTTCACTCGTTTTCCAAAGTTCTTAAGCCGTATTTTGCAAGCTTTAAGTTAGAGCCAAACTTCAACTATCGATTTATTTATCGAAATTGTACCCTCAAGCAAATTTCGACATGAACTTTTGTACTATAACAATTTTTTCTTGAATTATATGTATATCGATAACTTGACCTAATGGTTTCTTAGCTATATCTATCAATTAATTAATCGAACTTTAACATTGATGTGTTTATCAAAATGTCTCGTTCTATTATAAGCTTTTCTTTTATGTTTTTCAAACTTTTGTCAACTCCTACATATTAATTTTCGATATTTATCGATTGCAGAAGTAGTACGAAAATAGTTTCTCTTGCTCTTGCTATTTTTTTTTTATTTTGTTCATTTTGTTGTTTCTTGCCTTGTGCTAATTTCCCTTTGCTACTTAGTTATCAGCGAGCACAGCGTTGGCGTTTTTTTTTTTTTAGCGTTAAAACAGCATGCAGCCCATGCCCCTCCCTTCACCCTTACAAGGCACTACACCACCCCGTGTCCAGCTTTAGTTCTTGCTTCAATTGTTGTCGTTGTTGTTGTATGTATGTATGAGTGTACCATGTGTGTTTTTTTTATTTTTGTGGCCACATTTTAATGCTCGCTTCCAGGCCGCCTATATTTGCATATGGCTCATTCACTCAACCAACCTCAACCTGGCGGCGGACTGTTTGTTTGTCCAGATACACACACACACACACACACACATGGTGAAGGGGTTGGAGGGGGTTAGGGGTAGACGGCACATGCGGGTGTTATCAGCAGTCAACGCTTGGCTTTTGGCTAACCAAACGTCGACTGCACTGTGCTGCTCTGCTCTTCTCGCCGCCTTCGCCACGCCCTTTTGTCAAAGTATGCCATGGGGCACCTGGCCAGCAGCAGGGTTAGGGGAAGAAAACAAAACGTTCATATAGGCAAATAAAAACCAAAACCAAAAATTTCGTATGCTAAAACACTTTGCTGGCCATGCCCCATGCTTATACTATATTGCTGATAAGACGACACCCACGCACACACACACACACACACACACACACTATAAACGAAGCGGTAAGCGCGGGAGGGGGGGGGGGAGATTTGTATGGAGTTGCATGTGTATTTGTTGTAGTTTCAGCTGCTCCAAAAAAGAAAAACATAGAAAGAACTTGAAAAAAAAAAACACCTTTAGCTGCCTGTTGGCGCTGTTTGGTTATCCACGTAATTTGTTTAAACAAATTAAGGCGACCGCTTCAGCACTCCTCCTCCCCCCTCTCCCCAGCCCAACACCAACACCACCCAGACTGCCACTTTTCAGCTGCCTGACGTCGCTTTGTCACTGTCAAGCTGTGTGTGTGTGTGTGTGTGTGTGTATTGGTAGTGGACACACACACACACACGCCCCCACAATATGTATGTGTGTGAGTGCGTGTTATCGCGGCAGCTACAAAAATTTGTTATTTTAATTTGTTTAACCTTTTTTTTTTTGTCGTTGTCAGTTTTTTTTTTTTTTGTTAACTTTTTAAATGAGCTCAAAAGCCAAAGCACCGTTGGCCAAAAAGGCAAAAAAAAAACAATAAGACGACAACAACAAACAAAATGTGGCTCAGCTCATTTATTTATTTCTTAAATATTTACACAGCATTTCTTTACAACAACAGCAACAACAACAATAAGAACAATAAACTTGTTTTTTAGTACATAATTTATTTGTCTATAGACAAACGAAATGGAGCACTTGGCGGGCGAGAGTGTCATAATACTTCATAATTATTATTATTATTATTGTTATTGTTGTTGAAGCATTAAAGTCTGTTTCGACTTTTTTCAATTTCGAACATTTTTTAAGATGTAATTAATATGTTTTTTATTGAGTTGAATAAGGCAAACAATTAACTTAAATACTTTTAAATAATCAAAATTATAGATCGATTCAGCAAATAACAATAACATTTAGGAAAAATTTGATTAAAAAAAAGTTTACTAAACGTAAAGAAAAATTCAAATATTTTTTTTTGGATTTTAAGCTTGAATTTTCTTTAGGATTTTTGGAGTTTACTAAGTAAGGCCGGGTATGAAAAAAAATATGAGGGAAGTAAAATCAACTAAACAAATTTCGTTAAGTCAGATACCCTTAAAACATATAAGTGCTATTGTGAATAAATATTGTTCAAGAAAATATTTGCAATAACTGCTTATTTCAATTAGCTTAAATTGGCGCTAAGTTGAAAATTGAGAAATTGTTTCAATTATATAAATAGTTGATTCAACAAATCCACAATAGCAATTATATATTTAATTAGAGTGTCCAACATTCGTTAGTTTACTATCTTACGAAAGAAGTCCGTTGTGCTAGTCCGAAAAAGAGTAAACTCGAGTCTTGCGTCGGAGCTGACACAAACAATATTTTTCTTTTTAAGTTAAATACAGAAAACTATTGTTAACTTTCTTAAAAGTTACAAAAAAGTATTATTTTCGATTTAATAATTGTTTCAATATGTTTTTGCATATACATATAAGCAAATAATTTAATAAATATTTCATCAAAAATCATTTTAACAATTTTTAAAAGTCAAATTTATTCACATCTTTAACTGCTGTAAGCAATGATTGATTTTTTAAATTGTTGGTTAACTTGTAAAGTTACAAAATCAACAGAAATAAATATTTCAAAACTACAGTACAGCACTTTGCTTGAAATTCGACAAGAATTCAGTTGAAATATTTGATTAAAGATTTAATTTAAGTAACCAGGTTTTTTTCACTTATTTTTTTTTTTGTATTGTGCGCTGACCTTTGAACTGGCCGCACATCAAAGTAGCTGCAGCTGGCACATTTTGCTGCATTATTTGTTGCCACACACGGCTCTACTATTTTAGCTTTGGCTGTTTTTCAGTCGCCATTTTTCATTTCGAACGTACGTATGTGTGCATGTGTGTGTGTGAGGCACCTAAAAACAGTCGACCGTGTGGCGCTCGCCTGGTTTTTATGGCCAGCCTGGCTGCCCCAAACTAAACCAAAACGAAAGGCGCCCAACGCGACGCGACTCGACTCAACTCGGCCCATAACCTTTTTGGCCATAAAGCGCGTTCTTAGCTCACATGTGTGTGTGTGTGTGTGTGTGTGTGTTTAGGGGGGTTGGGGGGTGGCATAAATTAGCACAATCAACGTATTGTTTTCTGCCTTGTGCCACGCCCCCCCGCCAACAGCATCAGCAGCAAACTTGAAGCCGGGGGGGGCACCAAAAATAGTAGTTGGATGATTTTGGGTTGGTTTTGGTTTGGGGGGGGGTTGGTCTATGTATGGGGAGGTTCAGCTGTCGCACGTTGTGTGTGCAGTCAATAACATGAAAACGTTATAAATAACAAAAATACGAGCCAAGCAGACACACACAAGTCCTTGTGTATCTCCTTGAATTTCATATTTCTTTTTGTTTTGCGATAATTTGCCCCGAAAATTCCTATTAATATGTTAATTCTTAATTGTCATACTTTGCTGGCAACACACACACACACACACACACACACACATTGTATTAATAGCCGCAGGATAGTTGTCTTCTTCTGCTTTAGTCCTTGCAACTCGTAAATATAAATCTTAAGCTGCGCGGTTTACAAATCGACGCACTTCAATTTATTTATTGTGTGGCAAATAGCAAATATTGTCGGGCGGTGGGGGATGTTCGGACCGCTTGATGAATCGCAAAAGAAGCTGAATTAATTATGCGGCAGCCACACGAGATGACGTCACAGAGAAAGCCAAAAATTTTTTGTTGGCCAATTTTGCAATTTTTGGTTGCAACAGATTTGTGTTGCGCCTGTCAACGCAGCTGGTCAAAGACACAAAAAGGGGTTGAGAGTTGTGGTGTGATAAGGGGTCAAAGGGGGGGGTTGGAGGTTAGATATAAAGTGAATTGTTAGCGCATTGGTTTTGCTGCTCGGCTGCGCTTTTGGCCTTTTGAACCCTTTTGCGCAGATAATTCAATTTATGAGCTGACTTTATGAAATATTCGCCATAAATAATCACACAGAAAGAGTTCTGCTACCTTCTGTTGACACTTGTCAGGCGACTGTCAGCGTCTGTCTGACATTTGACAGTTTGTTGCTGAGGCACAAAAACACTTTCAACACCCTTTCACATACACCTTTTGCCAGCTGCTGCTGCTGTTGCTGCCCCCGCCCTTTTGGAAAACCTCTTGTCTTTGACTGCTGTTGCAGCTACCCTCACTCTCTCTCCCCATCTCTCTCTTGGTTTTGCGCGCAATATTGCAGCAGACTTTTTGGAGCTGTCAATAAGTTGTTGTATTTATTTGATATTTGCTTAGCTTTTGCCCACAGCGCAGCAGACGCTAATCTCTCTCACATACAAAAACAAACAAGCGAACACACACACACACTAAACACACACACACACACGCATTTAATCTAATCGCTTAGTTAAATAAGCTGGTTACGCCTTTCGCCTTTCCCCTATCTCAACCCCTAGCCATAACTCTCTTTCGCTCTCGCTCATTCGACCACAACAAAATTACTTTTGTTCTTTGTTTTTGGCTGCGGCGGGGCAACGCCTACCAACAAAAACAACAAAAACAAAAGCCAAGCGCAGGTAGGCAAAAAAGTCAGTTTTACCTGCCAGCTAAACTGCTGTCCAATGGCAGCAGCCGCTACCAACAACAACAACACTGGCTAACAAAACACATGTTTAATTCATAAAGTCAGACAGGCGGCTAATTGCGTCCTGTGTGTCGATTTCACGCCAATGATTGCCAATCAATAAATAAAATGCCCAACATAAAAAAAAAACCCAACATAAAAAAAAAAAACGAGGCAAATAATGCCAAAAGTCAATAGGGCAACGTTTTGGGCGGAGCGGGGGTTGGGGTGGTGGCATATATATATATAAAAAAAAGGAAGCGAAAACATATTTTTTTTCGTATTATTATTATTATTATTATTATTGAAACAGAAACCAAAATCGAAGTCCGCCCAAACAATCAACAAAAATTACCCAAAAAAAAATATATATATATATATATAATATGAGATAAATATAAGCATGTGTGTGTGAGTGTGCGTGTGTGAGGACCTTGTTGTCACCCTGTCGCAGGACAATCAATTGATAAAAAAAAAAAACACAGCAAACGAGCGGGCGGACATATGGGGGGTGGTATGAAAAAGAAGAAGAAACGGACAAAGGACGTGGCCCAAAAAAAAATAATAATCATAAAAAAAAAAAAGTTGAGCAACGCTTCGGGGCGCATTAGTTATTGTTGTGCGTGTGTGTGTGTGTGTGTGTGGGCAACCGCAAATTGTTGAAACTGCCCAAACAAACGGCAAACTTAACAAGTGGCAACCCCAAACCCCCCGGCTTCGGCAGCTCGCGTCAATAAGTTGGGTTTAATTTTTTTTTTATATATATATATATATATTTTTTTTATGGCTGTTACGACAGCTAATTGACAAAGTCAGACATAAGTTTGGGCAGGGGGCGAAGCGGGGGTGGACATGTTATATGAGATAAGGAAGGAAGGAAGGAAGGCAGAGATGTAATAAAAAGATGAGCAATTAGCTTATTTGGCTAAGATTAAGTCAAGTTATTAAAGTAAAAGCTTCATTAAGATAATAAATAAACATTTATTAAAAATATAAAGAAAAAAAAATTGTTTGTATCAGCTCGGACTAACACAACGGACTTATTTAGTAAGAAAATGAATTAACGAATATTGGATACTCTATACACAATAGCACAGATATATTCTTCGAGTCTTAAACATTCATCGTCCACCGGAATTCTGTTTTCTTCTTGTTCGAATACTCGCATACACACACACACACACACTTACAAAGTAACATAACGGAGTTCTTTAGTAAGATAATGAGCTAACGAATGTTTGACACCCTAATTAAATAAATAAATGCTACTGCGGACTTGTTATTCAATCAACTATTTATATTTGAAGCAAATTCTCAATAAAAAGTTAACAAACTTATTGCCAATTCAATCAAATATATTGTTGAACTATATATCCACAATACTAGCACTTATATGTTATAAGGGTATCTGACATTCTTCATGCACTAGTTTTTACAAAAACGTAAAGAAATTTGTTCGATTGATTTAACTCCTCATATTTTTTTACTTATATGCAAATCAATTCTTAAAGAATTAATTCCAATAATTTTTTTTTTTGAGTTATATGTTCTCGCATAGTTAAGGCAAATTCTTTTTAAAGAACTCCTTGAAAACTTCTTTGTTTGATTCAAAGTATTACAAAATTTGGTCACTTTTCGCTGTTGACCGAAACAAAAATCCGGAAGAAAATAAAACTTTAGCAATTTGACAATATTTCAATCAAATTGTCTTTGAAATGTTTTATTTTTGCCATGCCTGGCGGCTTATTTTCGATTGTTTGTTGTTGTGACTTTGTTTCGCTTGCATTATTTTTTTTCTTCCGTTTTTTTTTTTGGTTTTTGTGTTTGCTTCTTGGTCAATCAAAATTCATCGATAAATTGGGCAAAAGTTGCATTGCCTCCGGGTGGCAAATGGTGACTGACTTCTTCTCCCTCTTCTTTATTTTGTTGTACAGCGACAACAACAACAACAACAATAGCAACAGCATCATGAAGAGATGAGAAAGAATTGGTAGTGGCAATTTTAGCTTAGTTCATTGCGACTCGGAACTCAAATTAATTGCAGGCGCGCGTTTAGCCAAAAATTTGCTGTGCTACTGGAATTTATGTTCACATTTTTATCCACACACACACACACACATGCAAATAGTGGTTGGAGGGGTTGAAATTGTTATTGTTGTTGTTGTTGCTTTGGTTATTTGGTAAAAACACATAAATTAAAGTGCAAGCGAATCGATCCGCGGACTATATTACACCACACCCTGCCCCTGCCCTGCACAGCCCATGCCACCTTGCCACTCACGCCCTCTTATCAAACGCCTAGAGCAATGTGTCTGTGTGTGTGTGTTTGTGTGTGTGTGTGCTCGTTCTCATATGTAAATAAGTGAATTGCTGGGCAAAAGCATTGGGTTGGGAAGGGCAAGTTAGGAAGTTGGAATGGGGTTGTCATAGTAGCTGCCATTTGGTCATGGGTGATGTCTGTCTGTCTGTCCGTTCGTCCGTTCGTCTTTACTGTTAGCCGCTTGTGTCTGCCCCAGTTGCGTAAAAACCAAGCGCATAATAAAATTGCCAGGCGTTAATTGTTGTTGCAAATCAGTTGTGTGTGTGTGAGTGTGTTTGGCTATTTAGTTAAGCTTGCTTAATGAATGCCATGCCAAATGCCAAAAACTATAGTTAGCTCAACACAAAATAAAACCGTTGCTTAGCTAACCGATAGGTTTATCATAAGGCAGCTTAAAGTTGAACGGATATCAACATATAACATATCGATTTTTATCGATAAGTAAGCAAAAGCTTCGCTTTCGCCCTTTTTCTTTATAATTTATCGTAGGGCAGTCTTTAATTGAAAATATGTCAATAAATAATTAATCGATATTTATCGATAAGTATGCAAAAGTTGATTTATTGACTTTTTTACTTACCATACTGCCTAAGTAACGACTTTGCAGTTAGTTTTTGCTATAAAACGAATTGTCAAATGCTGAAAATGATATTTTTACCAACAAAAAATGAATCCATTGCTTAGCTAAACTATCAATTTATCGATAAGCGGCCAATAGTTAAAGATACATCAAAGAATAATGAATCGATATTTATCGATAAGGATGCAAAAGCTTAGCTAATGATTTTATACTTATCCTATTGCCAAAATATTGATTTTGCAGTTTGATTTTGCTAGAGTTGAAGAGATATCAATATAGAACTAATCGATATTTATCGATAAGTAGGCAATCGACGTTTTAGCTCATCCTAGCGCTTAAATGTCGCCACAAAATTATTCATGGCTCTTGGGCAGTCCGACAACCAATTGCTGCCATAAAAGTGACAACAACAACGACATCAGCAGCAGCAACAACAACAAGTCATGGCAAATCAGTAGCAATAGTAAATTAGGCCACCCAAAATGGAGTCGATGCGGTTTAAGTTTGGCATCGCATTAAGCCGCAGAATTGATGGCCCAACAATCGATGGGCCATAAAAGCGACAACTGTCGCAACAAATTTATGAACTGCAAGTGCAAAAGTGAAACAGCAACAATTATTGCTGGCGTTTCGTTTCGTTATAACCAATACAATTTACTAACTGTTTCTTCTTGTTCTTCTTCTTCTTTTGCAGATTCCGACTCGACGGAGAACGATGCGGTTGCCGCGCAGGACATCCTCACATGCGGCGCCTGCCTCAAGACGTTCGCACTGTCGGACATTGTCCGTTTCATACAGCACAAGGTGCTGCAGTGCAACAAGGAGAACTATGGTCAATGCACCACACAGGCGCCCAGCATGGATCGCGATGCCGACGAGGGTCGACCTTTGAGTCTGGTCAATCGTCGTCCCTCGATATCGGCGCCCATAACTGGCCGCAAATCAGCGCCATCGGTTGTCGGCAGTGCCGGCAGTGGTGGTGGTGCCACAGTTGCGGCACAATCAGCTGCTGCTTCAGCTACAGTTAATGCTTCAGCGGCTGCTACAGCCAATGCTGCGGCGGCTGCAAATGTGTCAGCGTCTGCTGCTGCTGCTGCGGCGGCTGCCGCTGTTGCAAGCAGCACGGCAAGCGGCTCACGCATCCATACACCACCGCCGAGTCCAGCGGATCTGCTTGCCGATGGCGCCAGCAGTACGCCCAAGCGTCTCGTCGACGGTAAGTTTTGCCAAAAGAACTAATTTCAATCTCAATTCAAGTCGTTCCGATCAAAATCCGACCGACTTTTTGGTTCCGGAAGGCAGGAAAATTACCTTCTTTTTTCGTCGATGAAAGTGATTTTTTGTTTGCAACTAATTTATTCTTGTTTAAATTTGACTTTCACAGAGAACGACAATACAACGCCAAAGGCTGAGAGCGATGGGCTACTAACAAACACGGCGAATGGTGCAACAATCGAAACCAGCAGCCGAAACAGTCCACAGGATCAGCGGATTGGTAGGAGCACGGACGAGTTGACGTTGCACGATGACAAGCCAATGGTCAAACAGGAGCCCTATGCCGATGACGATGATGATGATGATGCCGATAATGATAACGATGATAATGATGATGATGTTGAGCAGCGGCAGCATCTAGACGAAGAGCGAGAGGAACACAATTTGCTAACACAAACAACAACAAACACAGATGAATGCGCGCAGCCGTTGGCCAAGCGACCCAAAATGGAGCTGGTCGATGCCGAAGCGAATACAGTGCATACAGGTGAGAGAGAAGGAGAGAGAGCTTATCTCAAACAGTAGATAAAAATGACCAAAAGCCAAAAAAAAACATCAAACAGGCGAAAAAATGTGTTTGATGTGTGTGTGTCTGTGTGTGTTTGTGTGTGTCAAAGGATATATAAGTAGCTGCTGATCGGGCCGCGGGGCTGCTGTATGGCGCGCGATAAGCTGCAGCTGCGAATGCATTTCGCAAAACAAACAAAAATAGTAGCCCTTTGCCCCCTTTGCCCACACCCCCTTCACTATCAATGACCAATTGGGCGGTGTAAAACGTTTTGGCCTGGCAGGAGAGCTGGGCGACGACATCAAAGCGCGAACTGCTGAAGTGCAGCATAACCCAAAAAGGACACTCGGACAACAGCAACAAAAAAGTTGGGTGGGGGAGGCAAGGGGAAGAAGAGCTTCGATTGTTATGCGGCTGCTGTTGGCCCTTTGACTTTTGTGACATTTTTCAATGCAAATGCGAACGATGATGATGATGATGGAAAGCCAAAGCCAAAGCCAAAGCCCGAGCCAAAAGACAATAAAAAACGCAGCAGCAGCAACAGCAGCAGAGAGATGCAAAGAGAATGATAGGGAATGAAACGGAAGTAAAGCCAAACAGGACAACAGGACAACAGAACAAAGCAGCAGCAGCAGCAGCTAAAAAAAAAACTGAAGCTGTGTGGCAAAGGCAGAGGCAGCAACAAACAGCAAGTCGAGCTGCCCTTAGGGGTTAATTTAAAGAAGCAAAAAGCAAAGGAATGTCCGGGAGGGAGGGAGGGCAAGACAAAAGGGCAAAGGGGCAAAATGGGAAGAAGCAAACCACTTGAGAGTGGACAAAGGACTCGCATTGCAAAATTGTGAATATACATATATATATATATATATATATCTGAATATTTCTGATAAACTGAACTTGACACACGCACAAAAGCCCGAATGGTTAAAAAAACGAGTTATGCGAAACGATTGTGAGGCGGTCAGTTTGACTTGACCGAAGGACGCACGTTGCGACGTGCCACGTGACCCGGGGTCAAAAAGTTAGTGCTTGAAACGCGTGCCAAACCAATTGACAGGCAATCGAACTTGGCAGGGGGCAATAGGCAACTGGCAACACCTTCAAATATTCAGTGGCAACCTGTTTGAGTATTTGAGAATATCAAAAATTTGAACAAAATTTCGATGGGCTTTTTGGTTAAATCGCGAGATTTTTTATATATATTTATCACTCGAGTCAGTCGAAGTCAATCAAAAAGCTTGACATGGCATGCTTGTCATTTTGTACGAATGTCACAATTTAACCCTTGAACTTTTTGCCACTTTAACGAAGAAAAAAATTCACTCGCAACAAAGTTGTTTGACTCCTGACAATGCAAAAGCTGTCAACACTTCAACAACGCAGCAGCAGCATCCAGCCAGCCACAGATTAAACAGATGCAGATATATATATACATATATATATATCGTTTGTAGATACATTTGTATCTGTATCTGTCACGTTAATTACGCATTGTTTTATTTTTCCGACCATGTTTTTTCTGTTTCTGTTTTTTACTTCTCTTTTTCGTGTTGCTTGTCGCATTTGAAAGTTGCTGTTGCTGTTGCTGTTGTTGTTGCTGCTTTCGCATCCAATTGTTGTCCATTTGGTAATTATAAATATGGAGCAACCAACCGGCAGCCATAGCAACCGCCTTAATACACCTTGCCACTTGCCACTTGCCAGTGAAAAACTGTCAACAAAATAGTAGCTGAAACGGAGGAGTGGAAATATATATTTTATTTGTTTGCGGATGACATATGAACTTTACTCTTCTTCTTCTTTTTTTTTTATGTTGCCTGTCAGCTCTCGTCTCTGTATGTGTATGTGTGTGTGTGTTATATGTTAATTATCAATTTGCTGGCGCACTTGCAAATGCGCAGCGTGTCGCGACCGCAGCAACAATGAAAAACCATCAGTAGAGGAGTTGGGAGTTGGGTGGAGGGAAGTGAATGGAGTACAACAAAAAAAAGGACAACAAACTTCTTTTTTTGTTGTCACTCAACAACATTATAATGCTCACCGCATAGAGACGACGACGACGACGACGACGACGGGCAGCATTCAATTATTGACTCATGCTGGCACTAAGCCAGGCATTAGTGTCGCCCCCGAAACCAGCCGTGCTGCCCACACCTGGCCCTGTCTATGTCTATGTGTGTTTGTGTTGGCCACATTCAATATCAAAAATCAATGGCTAATGCGCTCGGCTCATGCAATTTCACGTCCATCCACACAAAAAAGGATTACGCGCGCTTCTTGCTTTGTGCGAACAGGAAAAAAAAAAACGAAACGAATAGAAAGGAAACAGCATAAAGGATATGCTTGGAGCGAGTAGGCAGGCTTAGGCAAAAAGGTTGTGGGCCATGCAAATCGCCGCAGGAGCCCGCAGGACACTCGACACACACATACTGCGTTGGCAACAAAAAAAAAAAAAAAAAAAAAGAATGCTGCAACAATTATCCCATTACTGTGCAACCCTTTTTTTTGCTATTTTTGCTGTTGCTGTTGCTTGCCCACCCGCTGATCTTACACCCTTACACACCCTGTTGCCCCCGTCGTCATACTATTGCATGCATTGCTCATACGCTTCGTTGTCCCTGGCGCACTTCCTGGCTCCACTTTTGCAGCAGGCGGTCAATTTGCCATTTCCTGAAAGCAAACCCCTCGCCCCAGCCACAACCAGCCAAGTCTCCTCTTGTGTTTTTTCGCCTGCTTCCGTCTGAGCTGCTTTGAATGCAGTCACTCGGCTCACTTGAGATTGCCTGAAAGTTCTGACTTTGCTCTGGCAAGGACAATGCCAGCAGCAGCTGGAAGAGCTGCCAAAATCAGAACGTGCCAGGCTCAGCACAGACGATGAAAACAGAGACAGCAGTTAGACAGAAGGCAACAAACAAACAAAAAAAAACATATATAAAGGACCTCAAAAAGGATGCGCGCTTGGCGCGTGCGCAGCTCACGTCTAAACCATCAAAAATTCAAATACAAAAAAAAATACATCTATTTTTTTCGTTGAAAAAGGATCCTTTTTTCCGACAACTTTTGCCTCGTTTATTTATTTTGTTTTATGGCAATTATGATGATGATATGATAATGATCTTATATGATCATGATCAGCGTCGTCGTCGTCGTCGTCGCCGTCAGGCAGCAGCAGCAGCAGACGCGTTAACCCCTTGTAGCAACCCTTAACCTCTGGTTGGAAGCGGCCTCGAACCCTTTCGGTTTTTTTATCTGTTGTATCTGTCAGATTCATTTGCATTTCCTGCATTGCCCGCATGGCCAAAGGATTTGCGTTGATCGTTCGGGGGTTCGTGGCCAAATCATGCTTAGCACGCTCTCACCTTTCGACAGGAAGGCGGCCCCCCCCACCCCCCGTTCAAAAGTGAAGAAGCTGCCGTTTCTCATTGTTGCAACAGCAGCAGCCGTTATAAAAAACAAAAACTAGAAGTAAAAAGAACTAAAAAGCAAAAGTGTAGCTATTATGTCGGTGTGTGTGTGTTGCTGCTCCTGCTGCTCATCCTTATCGACTCGTGCGCGACATGCGTTTTCCCAACGTTTTCCCTTTTTTTTTTGTCCTTTGGCTCATTTTCATTTTACATTCATTTTTTTTTGTTAAAGCGTCATTTAAATGCAAAGTGCGTGGCGCATTTTTTAGTTCCTTCAGTTCTTTCCGTTGTTGTTGTTGTTGTTGTTGTTGGGGGGTAGTTCGTTTGTAATAGTTGCGCATTAACACCTTGTTGCCCGCATGGCCAGCGTGGCCCTGTGGCAACATATGTTGACCTGTGCAACGGAAAAACAACAACAGCTTTTACTTTCACTACGTGCTTATACTCTATCGCATAGAGAGTCCTTGTTGTTGGTCGAGTGAATTTGAGAAAAGTAAGAGAAATTCATCAAAGGATTTATGAACTTAAATCGTCATTGAATCAAGCGAATGAATCGACGAAACGAATGAAAATTGTGAATGAGGATAGTTTTTTGAGACTGGCAAGGTACTATTTCGAATGCTTTCAAGTTGTTCTTTGAAGGACCTTCTCTTAAAAGTTAAGAGTTTGTAATTGAATTTAGATCTTTTCGGTCTCAAGGCAAGCTATTCCCTTACCAAATCTACTATTATAATCAACTCTGTTTTTTTTTTTTTTTTGAATCAACTCTTCAAATCTTTTGCAACACATTCTTAGTGTATGCCTTAGTCGTTGATTTGATGGGTAATTTTTGTTGTTGTTGTCTCTGGGCTTTCATCACATATCTTTTTATTATAAGCTTTGTTGTTGTTGTCATCATCTTCCTTTATTTTTTTTATATATTATTTTGTAGCCGTAGCCAATTTGCACATTTTTCATTTTAAAAATCGCATCTGTTGCTGCCAACCCAACCCAACCCTCCGCCTTCTCTCATCGATAGTTATGGACACATGTTCATGTGTGTGTGTGTGTGTGCTTGTAATTTCCGCCGCAGGACATTTGTGGGTGGATGTGATTGGGTGAGGGGTTTTGCTGTGGTTTGGGTTATACGCATTTTGATTTTCGATTTTGCAGTTTTTGGTTTCCGTGGCAAATTAACAAATGTCGCGACAAAACCGCAAGTAACATAAAAAAAAACTATAAGCGTGTGTTAGTGCTAGTGTTAGTGTGTGTGTGGCAATATCCTGCTGCCTGTTTGGGGCACCTGCTGCTGCTGTGCGCCAATTTGTATGCAATGCACGCCGCCAATACACAGCACACACGTCTTTCGCTCAAAATCAATAAATACTATACTATATATACTATATATATAGATATATAAATTCGTCGACATCAAAAACGCTCCTTTCATGCCACACGCCCCGCCGCCGCTGTGTCACTGTGTCTCTGTTTGAATTTTCGCATTTACCGCAAAAAGGCAGATACAATTTATTAATTATTAATCTAGCGAAATTTTGCTGTGGCAGCGCGGCAGTGGCAGTGTGGCAGCAGCCTCATTTCCTGCCAATTCTCATACACAATCTATTTTGACTGACAACATGACTAAAACATTTTCTCTTCCTTCCTCTCCGCCGCTCTTCCCTTTGCCTCTTTCTATTCGCAGAGCCCAGCAATTATACGTGTTCAACGTGCAAGACCCGTTATACGTCGGCGTGGCGCCTCATACAGCATGTGCAACATTCGCATGGCGTCAAAATCTATGTGGAAACGGGCGGTTGCGGTGGCGCCACCTTAACAGTTGCCACACCAGCCGCACTCAATGCAGCAGCAGCAGTTGCTGCACAAGCAACAACAACCACCACCAATAGCAACAACAGCAACAACAACAGCAGCAGCCACAGCTTGAACAACATTAGCTGCAGTCCAAATCGCAGTCTTAGTCCTGCGGCAGCAGCAACTGTTGGCAGTGTTTCGTTGCCGCTGCCGTTGCACGCGCTAATGGCTCAGTCGGCGCCAAAACGTGGCAGCAGCAGCACCAACAACATTGCCGCCAATACAAGCAATTGCAGCAATGTTAGCAGCAGCAGCAGCAACAGCAACAACAGCAACAACAGCGCCAACTCACCCACACATCAATTGTTGCAGCAACAGCAGCGAGCACAACACCAACAGCAGCAGCAACATCAGCAACAACAGCAGCAGCAACAACAGCAGCAACAGTCGCTAGCATTAGCTGCCGGCATGCGTCATCATGCTTTGCTAGCGCCACCAGATTCAATGCATCCGAATCCCTTCCAGCTGCTGCGCATGCCGCTGCCACCAGCGCTGTCGCAGAGCAATGTAGTTCCTAGCGTGTCGCCGCTCTTTGGCCGCCCCACGCCCGCCGATCATTATCGCATGGAGCAGTTGGTTAGCGAACAGTTTCGGCATCATGGCTTCAATCTAGCAGCCGCCGCTGCTGCTGCCCAGGCTCAATTCAATGCCAATACACAACAGCAACAACAGCAGCAGCAGCAGCAACCTATACAGCCAATTGCTGTCAATGTTCCTAATCCGATTGAGCAGCGTCCTCCATCGAGCAATAGCAGCCAGCGTGGCTCTGTGCCGCCTGCTGCACTCCCACCACCATCACTAAGCTCACAGCAACAACAGCAGCAACAGCAACAACAGCAGCAGCAGCAACAGCAACAAATTGCATTGAGTCCGGCTGGAAGTTTGAATTTGGAACCGCAACAGATGGATTTTTACTCGCAGCGATTGCGTCAGCTTGCGGGCACAACAAGCCCTGGAGCTGGCAACATTGTTAACTCGAGCTCGCCGAGTCCAAGACAGAAGCAATCGCCGCGCTTTGCGAGCCCCTCGCCCAGCTCAGCCAGCTGCTCATCAATGGTTGTCGCTGCAGCTTCAGCTTCGGCTGTAACAGCAGCAACAACAGCAACAACAACACTAATAACAACGCCACCCGACAAACATACCGAACTGAATGGTCAACTAGCATTGACACCAACAACAACAGGAACAGGAACAGCAACAGCAGCAGCAACAGCAGCAGCAACAGCAACAACAACAACACCCACCAATACCAAACCCGATACGGAACGTGATTCCAATCTTGATGCCAGTTGCTACAATTGCGGCTATTGCGACAAGAAATTCCGCTACGAAAACAATTTGATAATCCATCAGAGGACGCATACGGGCGAGAAGCCCTATAAGTGTACGGCCTGCGATTTCGAATGTTCGCACATCCAGAAGCTAATGAAGCATATGCGTGTGCATCGCAGTCCGGCGGATAACAATAATGGCGGCGGCGGCGGCGGCGATAATCCGGATGGTCATGACGGTGGCAGCAATGCCGATTCGATTGAAACAAATGAGGCGGACAACGATGATGATCCCAATCCCGATGACACCGACGATGAGCTCAACGATGAGGATAACGATAACGATGCGGATGCCGATGGCGAGGATGATGATGAGGATGAGCTGGACGATTGTGATGATGTGATGGACTATGAGGCCGAGGATTTGAGTGTTAATAATCGCATCGATGGCAAAAGTCAGAGCCCAAAGACGACCAGTTCGGGTGCCACATCGCTGGTGGGTGAGCTAATGGATAAATTTGGCCTCTCGAACATTGCCCAATATTCCGAGGCGTACAAGCAGGCGTTGCAAGAGTCGGGACGCAAGGAGGCTGCAGCTGTGGCCGCTGCCGCTGCTGCTGCCGCCGCCGCTGCTGCCGTCGCTGTCGATAACAATAATCATCGTGGCACACCGGTGCTGGGCTCAGCCAATCCTGCCGCCAATCCAGCCGCTCAGCCAATGGGCGACAACAAGTTGAATGGCCTGCCGGTGGCAGCGCTGCGTTTGCGCGACGAATTCGCCAAGAATTGCAATATGTTTCAGGCGCAGGGGCAGCAACAGGATGCGCCGACACAGGTGCCGCTCTTCAATCCCTTCCCGAATCCCTTCGAGCTGTCCAAACGCATGAAGATCGACGGCGGCGATTGGTGGGGCATGTCGGCGCTGCATCGCAACGAGGCGCTCTTCGAGAACTTGAAACTCAAACCGTTGGGCTTGGGCGGCGCCAATTCGTTGCTGCAGGGCCCATTGCTCAAAAAGGAGAGCCGGCAACGCAACGATACGTGCGAGTTTTGCGGCAAGGTCTTTAAGAATTGTTCGAATCTAACGGTGCATCGTCGCAGCCATACCGGCGAGAAGCCCTACAAATGCGAACTATGCTCGTATGCGTGCGCCCAGAGCTCCAAGCTGACGCGACACATGAAGACGCACGGACGCACCGGCAAGGATGTGTATCGTTGCCGCTTCTGTGACATGCCCTTCAGCGTACCCTCCACCCTCGAGAAGCACATGCGCAAGTGTGTCGTCAATCAGGGCAAAGCGGCAGCCGCTGCTGCCAATGCCGCCAATGCAGTTGTTGCTGCCCAAGCTGCTGCTGCTGCCCAACAACAACTGCAAGCAGCTGCTCAGGCACAACAACAACAGCAGCAGCAACAACAACAGCAGCAGCAACAGCAACAGCAACAAGCGTCGCAATCCCAATTGTCGCCGGCTTGTTCGATGGGCGTGGCCGTTGGCTATCCACCGCAATTCGGACACAATTTGTCGCTGGCGGGCAGCGTAAGTGGCGACAATGATTCGAATGCATCGTCCAGTTTGCCAGCGCATTCCTCTATATCGCTCAAGGAGGAGGCATGACTTTTTAGCGGCTGGAGCAGCAGTCCACATCCACATCCACATCCATCGTTGGTGTTGCAGCCGCCACATCCGCATGTACTGTTGCCACCGGGACATCCACATCACCAGCACCCATACCACCATCACCAGCATCTCCACCAACAACAGCAACAACAGCAGCAACAACAGCAACAACAGCAGCAGCAACAGCAACAACAGCAACACCATCCACAGTTGGCCAGCAGCCGCAGTCGCCTCATGTCGCGCATCTTCTAAAGATGTTGCATGCCCCATCTCCATCACCATTGTATATAGTATAAAGTATGTCTAGCGCAGTTGTCGTTGTACGGTTATGATACTACAGCCCTCCACTCCCTACCCGCAACTTTCTAAAAGCTTGTCTAGCAGTTGTTGCCACACCTACATATACCCGCTCCCCTCCCTAGCTGCTCCGTTTTGCAGGCGACTTAAACACGACCAGAGGCATTTAATACCAAAGCAATAACCGTTATGTAATATAATTTTAATGCATTTTTTTTGCCTTTTTTTTTTTGAATAATAATAATAATAATAATTATTACTTTAAATAATAATATATATAGAAATCGATATATAAATCATTATTTCACAGTTTTTATATATAATTTTTTTTTCGTCGTTTAATCATAAACAGTTTTAGAAATTTAGAAATTTTTGGCTGCAACAGCGCCAGTGACACATTTTTCCAGTGTATTTATAGCAATTAAGCAAAACTTTGTAAAAAACAAAAAAAAAAAACAAAAGCAAAACTAACACACAAAAATACTAAACAAAGAAAAAAACAAATACTACAACTATGTAAAGCAAATAAAAAATAAACAAACTAAAAGTAAATTTAAAAAAAAAAAACTTAAAATATAAATAAATTTAAAAAAAAAAAATTAAGCAAAATCTGCGCTAAAGTTGACTATATGAATATATATACTATATATATATATATGTGTATGTGTATGTGTATATATATGTATTAGTATATAGTAGTATATGAACCTTTTTTTTGTGTGTTTTAAGATCGCGTATTTGTTAAACATCGATGTGTACATTTTAGTAAATCTAGATATCTAGGCACTAAAGAGCAACAATTGTATAAATAACTAATTGTATTAATAATTATTTTTATTATTATTATTATTATTATTATTATTACTATATATATATATGATGTATATGTATAATTTTTTTTGTGAAAATATATTATTTCGAGACATTTTTTGCATAGAAAATAATTCTATATTATTAAATGTAAACGAAAATAATCAAATTTTTTACGTACATACATAAATAAATCGATAAATGTAAACACAACTTTTTTTTTAAAAAAACAATTAAGCTTAAGAATCGATGCAAAATGAAAAAATCCAAACAAAAACAAAAACAAAACTGTAAACCAAACAGTTTGAGAAGCAGTCGTGTAATTTAAAAGAAATGCAAAACAAAAAAAAAAAACAAAAAACAAAAAAAGCGAATAATGAAATTTGTACGTAAAACTTCATGCGAAAAGCAATTAATAATTATATTAAAAAAAAAAAAAAACAACAAGAAATTATAATACCGAAACAACAAACAAACAACTAGATTTAGAAGACTGAGGAACTAATGTACGTATTTGTTTTCTTGCAAAATGATAAAAGACAGAGATTCGGTTAGAGAAAAAGTAAAAGAGAGAGGGTTACGAAGAGAAAGATGTGAACTTTTTTTTTGCATAAATGTTTTTGCTGTTGATTTTCGTTATTTAATTGAAAAAAAAAACCAAAAAAAAAAAAAGTTTGATTAATATTTAATAATTGTTTTTAGTAAAAATTTGTTTGGCGAGCAAAAGTCAAATCGAAATCGAAAAAGAAGGAAGAAAAAAAATACTTTTTTTTTTCGTTCTTTTCATTTTTTTGTGTTTACTTTTGGCTTTCAATTTTACCACAATCAAAAAAAAAAATCAAACGTTAAAAATTGCTTCTACTGTTGCAGCATTCATTGACCCACCCTAAGAAAAAAAAAAAACTAAATCAACACCCCTCCCTCACCCTTCACAGTGGCTGCTGCAATAATACAAGTAATTTTCATTTGTATACCCAATAACTATGAAGTTTATCGTGCATAATTTATTAGAAAAGCGTATCAGAGCGAGAGAGCGAGAAAGAGTGGAAGAGAAAGAGAAAGTAAGAAAAGTGTAAAAGGTTTTTACGAAGATAAAAAAAAATAATTCCTAAAACTAAAAAAAAACCATGCATTGTGTTTCAGACAAGACATACATATAAATATATATATATATGTAAAGTATATATACAGCTATATACCTATATGTATATGTATAGAGTTCATATTAAAAACCAAGAAAACTGAATAAAAAATATTATAAAAATCATACATAATTTTTTGTTTCATTTACACTGCAAACAATATTCGTCTCTTAACTTTTATTTATTTTGCCTTGCTTTATTATTTTTTTTTTTAACAGCAACAAGGACAAGCAAAACAACAACAAGAATTTGAAATCGAAATTTAAAATTTAAAAAAGGAAAGCAAATATGGAAAATGAATTGCCAGCAAAACAAACTAAAAACTATCATGCAAATTTAGAAAATTTAATTATAGCTATTAAAAAAAAACTTTATACTAATAAAATTTAAAAAAAAAAAAAAAAACAAAGAAAGCACAAAAAACTGTACTTGAACCTAATGCAACTGTTGTAAGCAAGCAAAAACACGAACGATGAAATACGAAAATAAAAAAATTGTGCAACTAAAAATTTACAAGTAAAATTTCAAAAGCAAAACAAAACAAAAAAAACAACAAAAAACCAAATATTTTTCAAGTGTGTGTAATTTTTTGAACATAAACAATAATAAATACAAAACGTAAATTATTAATTAAAAAATAGTTGTCTGTGTTAAAAAAAACAAAATACAAAAAATACATACATACAAATTGCAAAAACTGTAAAAAAAGAACAAATGCATTTTCAATTTTTATTTACTATAAACGATCGCGATGCTATAAAAATTATGGCAGCTCACAAAAGTAGGCAAGAATATTTATCACCGATCGCATCATAGACATAAAATTCAATTGCCTACTTTGCGGAGCACGTGAAATTCCGCCAGGTGTCGCTAGCGCACGAAATGCAAATTACACAGCACACACATGCCAAACATTCAATGCCACACAAACATACACACACACACACTCACACATGTTTTGCAAACAGAGAGAGAGAGAGAGCGAGCGCACACGAGCATGTCCAAACGTGTGCTGTCACTGCCCAGTGGACCCCCATTGGCCGCCAACACGTATGTGAACGCCAGCAGCTGGACGAAAGTCCTTCTCAACTCGACCAGCAATGACCAATCCAACATAACTGGCCGCCCAATTGCCAGGGCGGAAACTTCAATTGGCATTCGCTTCCAGCACACACATGTAAATCGGCGCATGTGTGGGCCAGCTTCATATAACAAAGAGCCAAAGCCAAAGCCAAAGCCATAGCCATAGCCATAGCCAAAGCCAAAGCCAACGTCGAACGCTAGCAGCGCTGTTGGCGTCGCTGTGACGGCTAGCATCGTTTGCCACCCTAAGGCTGCTTAGTGTGCCTGCTGGCCGGTTCGAACATGTGCGCTCAAACATGTTCGTTAGCGCATTATTGCTGTTGTGAGCAGTTCGAGTTGCTTGGCAAAGTTTTTAGCTGGTTTTCTTTTTACAAAGCTTAAAACATTTAATAGGTTGAGTATTATTTAAATTGAGCATACTTTTAGGGGCGTGCTGACAACGAAAATGGCAAGGCCAAATCCTTGCAGAATTACAAAAGTGTATACATATGCATATATCATTGGATTTGATCGAAGCTAATAGAGGTACTTCAAATTCTTGTGCCCGATATGTTAAATAGTTATTTAAAGTCGTCCTTGCAGGGATTTACAGCCTTATAAAACTAGTTCCAACAACAAAAATTGGCATTCTTATATTTAATACATTGTAGGTACTCACTTTTCTCGAAGCATAACAGTACATTTTGCTGATGGACCTGCAAGATAGATCAGTGTGAAAAATGAATATGAAAAAAGGTGTAAAATATTTTTTTTTTTTTCATTTAAAACAGTTTTTAGAATCTGTCAGTGTGGACAACAATTCAATTAAGGGGAGGTAAAATGGCTTTCAAGTTTCGATTTTAAAGTTTAAATTTATAGCTAGTATCAATAAATATATATATGTATATGGTCAAAAAGCTAGTAATGTAAGACTGTATGATTTGAAACTTCACATTGTCAATCAAAACGTTGTCAACCTTCTAACCTAAACAAAGATTTTCTTTGCAGTAAACGCAAAATTAACTTTCGAACAGATTTTACATCAAGCAAACGTAAAATATTTTACAGTCAAAAGTCTTTAGGACAAGAAAACACTTTTTTTTTAGAAAATAGTTAATACAGAATGGGTTTTTTATTGAAAAAAACTTGCATAGCTCGGGAAAAAAATTCATTTTACACAAAAAAAAACTTCTTTACACGAGAGTTTGTTGAATGGAAGTAATACTGTATAGCTACAACTATAAAAAACCAAGTATCTATGCAGGAATTATTCTTAGCGTTAAGGTAAAAAGCCTAAAAATCTTTGCGTGTAAAGAAAAAGTAGTTTCGAAAGTTTATTTTTTCCCATTCACAGGTTCTACATGGTTGGGTTTCAGTAAGTTTAGGTAAATGATTTTCCATTCGAAATTGGACAATTAATAACGGCTCTTCTCGGAGGCAACCATTTGTAAAAGTTAAAGCGAGACAAATTTCGAATGTCCCCAAAGCTCAAGCTTTCGCTAATATGGACGACAAGGACGATGGGGCTAGCCAACATTCTAGGAGATGGAGGATGGAGGCTGGATGGAAGATGGTGGGTTGAAGGTGAGCGACATTTTACCCGTTCATACAGCAAGCTATTCAAGTGTGTGTGCCTGATATGTGTTCGTGTGTGTGTGTGTGTGTGTGTGTGGCCATAAGGGTGAAAGTTTTAGTGCTTGCTTACAGAGATTCTTTTCTGATGATAAATTAATTTATTATGTTCGAATTGAAGCACTCGCTCGCACACAGCCCAAGAACAAGAATCCACGAAAACGTGAAACAAGAAACCAGGACCAAGACCAAGACCAAGACCGAGACCGAGACCCAACACCAATGCTCTGTTAATGCGGAGCGGATGTAAAAGCCATTGCCGAATGCCACGACTCTACAGTCATGTAAATGTGCACACACACACACACACACACACACACACACACACACACACACACACACACACACACACACACATAGAGGCATGTGAGCTGGCAGTTATGTACGTGTGAACTGCCTCAACTTTGAAAAGCATACAAAAAAAACAAAACAAAACAAAATGCAAGTCAAAGAGGAATTGTTGTGTGCGAGTGTGTGTGTGTGTGTGTGTGTGTGTGTGTGTTTTTCAACCCTATCGCAAGTGTGTAAGCAATTACAGCAGCAACAACAACATCAGCAACAGCAACAGCAACAACAACAACTATGGATATAATGAACAACACCATCTGACCACTTGAATAATTTCCAAAGTGGCGGGTGGCTTGGCCATGTTGAGCCCAACTAGAATCCGGGTGATGTTTTAATTGAAAGCATACAGAGAGAGAGAGAGAGAGAGTCGGGCAGAAGAGTCAGCATGGCGGCATAAAATGTGACAAGGACAAGGCAACCCAAACCGACCCGGACCACCCACCCGGCGAGCACACCGGATGGAATAAATGAATGTCCAAGGGGAACGACGAGCAAGGAGTAGGAGGCATTTAGTTAAACATGGCGTCCGAGGCATAAAATGTGTTGATTGCACAAAAGCAAATGCTTTCTGTATGTGTTTGTGTGTGTGTGTGTGTTTGTGTGTGTGTGTGTTTGTGAATTAAGGTAACATCAAAGATCTCGCAGCGCATTAAAATCGTATGTAAGTGAAATAACCATGAAATATACACACAAAAAAAAATAAACTAAAAAATAAATAATAAAAAATATAAGAAATATAGATCTGTGTATGTAAATAAAAGAGAAACGAAAAGCAAAATGGCTAAGACCGAAAGAAAAAATCCCCATCTCTGAATTGGATTTCATCCATGGTCCATGGCCATTGCCATGGCAGCGCAGCTCAAAAACTTCTCTCACACACATGCAAATGCCAAAATGCTGGCCAAGGAAGTTGTCGCAAGGGGGGAAGATGGGGTTGTCATGTGACGGGGGGAGAGGGGGCGAGAGTGCGGTGACGGTGGCAGCACAAACCCGGAAAGCAAAGCAAGTCAAAGAACAAATGTCTATGGTTCCGTAAAGTCTGCGGCGCCATCGTCGTCAACGTTCAACGTTCAACGTTGGACACACAAAACATTCGTGTTAGAGGCACAAAAGCTTGGTTAGAAACAGAGCCTAGACGACTAATTGAATACCCTGCAAGAAGTCTAAAGAGAATTCATTCAAAATTTCTACGAAAAATGCTGATAACATTTGGTTTGAACTACAAGTAAAAGAAAGAAAGAAAAACTTGATTTAAAGTTAAAATACATTAAACAAAAGTTAAGAACTGATACATAGGAAATACTGCTCGACTGCAAAATACTCTACATGTTTTAAATCCGCATGACGTTTGTTTTGAACTTGTTCTTCAAAGTTCAAAACTGCATGTAAGTAACTTTTGGTAGTAATATTTTTTCGGAACCCTTCGGGAAACGTTTTTAAGGGAAAATTCTATTTGACTTTCAATCCTGTTATCGAAAAACTTTTCAAGATATCCTGCAGAAAGACAATATTCCGATAATTATCGATTAGAACAGAATATTAATGCAATTTATAGTCTTTAGGAAAAGTCAAAAAATTCAATTCAATTATCAAAGAAGTTCAAAAATTCGTATGCTAAGGGAAAAACTGTTATTGTTCCGATAAATATCGATTACATCAAAGTAATTCAAGAATATGCATTTATATTTACATTAAAGGAAAAGAAACTTTCGAGTGTCGTCTTTAGAGTACTTCGATTAATTCTATCCCAAATATTATCGAAGTATTTTAAAAATTCCTCTGCTAAACGACAAACTGATATTGTTCCGATAAATATCGATTAGATCAAAGTAATTCAAGAATATTTATATTTTCAATAAAAGTGAAATACCCCTTTAAGGATCTTCGATTAATTCTATTCCACATATTATCGAGAACTTTAAAAATTCTTCTGGAAAAGGAAAGACTGATATTGTTCCGATAGAATATTCCGAGTATATTTAACAGTAAACGTATAAACATGACCTTATCAAGCATATATTCAATGTTAAAAGCATTTTCTTAAGTATTTCGTGTGTTTTTAGAGTATTTGTATATGAAGCACACATTTATATACACTATCATTTGGATGCAAAAGTTGAGAGGGATGCACGTGCAATGCCACCGCAATTCAACCGAACCCAACTGAAGCAAACCAAACCAAACGAAACCCAACTAAACCAAGTCAAAAACGAAGTAAACGCGACCCGGAGCTTTAGCTCCAGCTCCAGCTTTAGTTACACACGATTGTGTGTGTCTATGTGTGTGTGGGCGTATGTGTGTGTGTATGTCCTAGCACTGAATATCGTGCTCTAGAGACCAAATGGAAACTTAAGCCTTTCTTTTGTGCCCGGCTAAGGACCCTCATACTGTCCATGAACCTTTGTGGCGCTTAAGCTTGGCGAGCAAAAAGAGAGAAAGAGTGGCACAGTGTGCGAGTGTGTGTGAGAGAGATGGTCGATGCATCCTTTTTGGCGCGCACCGAATTCGTGCTGTTTGTGTGTGTGCATGAAAATAGCATGTGGAGTGCACTGTCCTCACATATTGTCTTCCCCTCCTTCTTCGCGCACTGACAACGAGACGGGAGACACACACACACACACACAACCGACAGAGAGATGAAACGTGAGAGTGAGAGAGAAGGAGAGAGAGAGTGAAGTAGGGAGTGAGATTCAGGACACACTGCAGGACACACAGTACGCTCGCTGGCTCGTTAATAAGAGGCCCCCCGAGGTACCCCCCCGCCATCAACCCAAGCCCATCTCACTGTGGCCACACAGCTGGCGGCGGGCAACGACAGAGATGGAGAATGTCCTCCAAGCGGTTCTTCAATGTGCAACGCTGCTGCTGCTGCTGCACGCTGCATGTTGCACGTTTCACATCTCTGGTACTTGGCTATGGCTACCTGTCCCCTTTTATCCCCCTCTCCCCTCTCTTTCTGTTTGGTTTCTGGCTAAATGCGCGTCGCTGTCCAAAGCACATGCATTATATTCGTACGTAGAATAATAAAAACAACAACAACAAAAAAAAGCCTGAAAATAATGAATAAAAGAATCATTAAGCCGGCGAATATGTGTGTGCGTCGACGCTGCACGGATGCAAGGATACACACAACAGTGTTCTCTAGCTAACAAAAGTCCTTAAAATAATTTTATTGTCAAATAAACTTTTCTTACGGATTTTTGCATTCTTATTTCAATAACAAAGAAGATGGCTTTAATCGGAAAAGTGCAAGTTGGATGTAACCCTGAAGCCTAGACTTTTATTATCGATAACTCCGGTGCTGATCAACCGATTTCGAAAAATGCTCACAGATGTTCATAATTTTCGTCTACAGTTTTTGGATTGACTTACAAAACATTCATATTCCAAGTTTTTACTATCGATTCCGTAAGTTTATTAAAAAACTGAAAGAGTTATCGATAATTTGAAGAAAACAACTTGACCGAAGCGTAGTATAAACCTACTCAAATTCTAGACATTCCACAAAACCATTGTACCCTTTTCCCCATTGCATTGGTCCAGTCCTTGGTCCGTAGATTTTCAAGTTTGGCATTATTAAATTCCATTTAAGTCCGATAACTTCAAACGATATACGAAATTGTCTTTTAATCTTATGAAGAACCTTTAAAATATCAAATTTGTCGAACTTAAAGCAATAATATTTCAAAGTCGATTTCCGACTAAAAATTTAGCTTATAAAAAAAATTAATTTGTTCGCGATAATAAAATAAAACCTGTGACAAATTTGATTTTACTATATAGGTTGTCACTGTCGAGTAAACACTGTAGCTCTCTCTGTGTGTGGCGGTTGCTGCTGCGAGTGTTGCCAATGCTTCAAGAGGGGCAGCGCACAGAGAGAGGGAGTGTGGGCGAATGGGTTGTTAGGTGGGCGGTTGCGGTAGCTACTATTGCAGCTGTTGTTTTTTTTCATCTTGTTTCTGTTGCTGTTGTTGTTGGGTCCGAGGCACCTCGTCTTTGCCACACATTGCCCCTGCTCGCAACGCTTGCTGCATGGCTGACATTCAATGACTTCTCTAACTTTTCAGTGGGTTTTTGTGCATTCTACTTCTTCTTGCTCGGTGGTCGCATTTGGTGTGTGTGTGTGTTTTATTTTTTGTTGTTGTTCTTTCGAATGCGAATGCGAATGCAATTGTGACTTGCTTTTTCTGTTCAACCCACTTCGTCTCGCCGGATTCCCTTTCCTCTTAACTGAGTTTTTGTTTATTTGGAAAATCCATTTGTCCACCTTGCCGCTCTCTCTCCCTCTCTTTATCCCTCTTTTTCTCTCGCTTTCTCTTTCGTCATGCACCCCGTTTCCGTTTGGTTAATGTGAGACGGACTTTTGCTTTGTTGCGTGGCACGGTTTTGCCACGTTTTTGTTGCACAATTGCAACCGGGCAATGCGTTGCTATAGCTGCCGCATTCCGGCATTAAAGGAAAGTGGGGAAACATTTGGTTGCATCCTGCTTTCTCGTCGTTGACTTCTTTAATGACCAGCACATTGAGCTACTAGCTGCAAACGCGCAACAACAATGCAAAAGCCTTCATTGGGCTACAATTTGACATTGGCTTTCCAGTATTAGCAAGGAGAGGGGAGTAAAAGGGTTTACGTATCGTAATCTTAACATTACTTAATTACCGCTGGATGATGTCAGTAGATATCGTATAAGTTCTGGAGCTATAACCTGTTCTGAACGATGTGATAAGAGGCAAATTCTACAGAGCTTCAAGTTCGCATTTGGCTGAAGCAGTGCTGGAAAACGTGCGAGTTGGTTAGTAAAAAATTCCTACTAGGAACTAAGCAGTTCTGTTGCAGCCTGTTCTTTATCTTACACCACTAATACCAAAGTTTCCCTGCCTCAGAATTCTTTTTGTTTGTTATTTTATTCAACCAAAACCCCTTTTCTTAGTTTTTTTTTGGTGCACAACTGTACTTTTTGTTCCTTTGGCTAGAAAAGACTTGATGTAATTTAATTAAATTTTCTATTGCAGTGCCGCCGCCCATTTAATTGGACTCTACGCAAAATTTATTTGAGGCGTGCTCATTGCTTGGCAAAAAAAAAAGGAAGGGAACACAAAAAATCCCAAGCAGAGTCCACTCCCTGTTGCAGGCTTTGGTAATTGTCAGGTAATGAGCTCGCACATGTTGTCATTTTAACGGTTCGTTAAAGAGTTGGAGGCATTGTTGCACGTACAGGCTTTAAATCAAGAATCACTGAAAGGAAAGCTTGAAAGGCTGCAACTATTCGCATCTTTACTAAAATGAAAAGTCAATTGCCAAATTCTATAGCATCTCAAATGTTTTGATGCTTTTTTTGAATTTCTAATTAAATTCCCCTTTTTGACTTTCGCCACAAAAGGTCAGCGGATCAACAAGTTGCTATTAAGGAAAGGGTTATAAAGTTCCTATAAAATATTGCTTAAAAACTTGTTCATTTTTTTGCTTACAGCATCCCAAAAAGTATGGAAGAGATCAACAGTTTTGGCCAAAGGTTAATTGTCTCATTCAAAGGAAAAAACGGGGAAAAAAGAACTGACCAATGGACCCTTTTTGCCAAGGGCAGGGGTCAATGCTTAGGGGCTTGTGATCTGTCTCTGCGATTTGATGCTGCACAGATTGAATAAAATCCAACCAAAAACGAGCTGCAAAAATTTGCCCTTTTACGCCCGAAAATAAACATTGGTCCTCAACCCTTTGAAAGAGCATGAACCGGTTCCCCGAACATTTTGCTGCGGAAGCTGTGCGCTGTGGTTCGCTGTTTGTTTGTATGTGTGTGTGTGGTGTGTGTGTGTGCTTTTAATGTCGCATAGTATTTATTAGCCTTAGGATTAATAAATCTATTTGGTCACCAGCCTAATGAAATCACCAACGCCCCAATCCCAAAAACTCCTTGGCAAACTCCTCAAAAACCTCCAACACGAAGATATGTGTGTGTGTGCGTGTGTGTGTGTTGATGTGGCTGACGCCAGCAGATATGTATCTTAGGTAGGGTGGGAGGATTGGGTTTTGCAGCTCCAGAAGTTGCCAATTTGCCTTTTTGAATTTACGCATAGCTAAAAGTATCCTTTTGGAAACCACAAATATTTACCCAGCTCAAGGCTCAGGTCTGCGGTCGCCTCGAGTCCTACTGCACACTCTACCCACTCTCCCCCCCTTCTCTTTCGTCCACCAACCCACAACGCGGTCTCTCCACTTGCCACTTGCCACTTGCAACAACTGGCTTAACTGTCTGCTCCCCACACCCCCATCGTTCCACAATGTGCTGCTGGCAATTTTCAAAATCTGTCGGACCGACGACCATCATTTTCAATCCACACACAGCCAGCCAGCCAGCCAACCGTCGGAGCAAACCAACCAACGACGGAGCTAAAACCCGTCCAGTGAACCCCAAAAAGCCCTCGACCAGAACTTCTTTTTCCATCTGACACTAGCCAAAGTTGGACCAATACTCATATTTACACCATATGTGTGTGTTTGTGTGTGTGTGTGTGCAAGTGTGTGCGACGCCTGGAAAGGACTTTTGAAATGAGATTAAAAACGGTAAATTCCTGCAAGGGTTACACACATCCTTCGGCTAAGAGTAATGAATGCGGTTTCTGCCCGAAAGTCAAATTTTAGAAAGTGTTTTATTTGACTAGGTTAGCTGCACGCGGCCCACAAAAAAAAAAAAGCCAGCACAACTAAAGTGTGTGTAAGGAGAGAAACGGGCGGGCGGGCGAGCGGTTAAAATGAGTTAAAAATAGAGGGATAAAACGAGAGTGATGATGCAAGAAAGAGAAAGAGAGAGGGAGACAGACCACACACATGTTTATGTACATATTTGCATATATTGAAATAAATTCTATATATATGTACATGAAGAAAGTTTTCAAATGTTTTAATACATACGCCAACAGCTTTTTACAGTTGCTGCAAACGTTAATTACTACTATGCTCTTAAAGTGTTGTAAAATGCCACCAAAAAATATATAAAAACTTTTACTAATTATTTTTACGTATTACACTCGACGCTACCAAATTACAATTCTCGAAATTTGTGTTTCCAAATTTTAGAATTGGGATTTGGAATACCTTCAGCACTCTTAGCGCAACTGACTAAAGTAAACTCCGATTAAAGTAAACGGGTGGTAAGAAGGTCTGGTAGGAAAGAGTGGTCAGCAGTTTGATTCATATTTTTGGAGCAGAAGCTATCTTCCTACCGAATTTGGTAAATCTAGCAGTAAGGAAGTGAAAAATATGAAGATTTATAGATTTTTCCGTTATCGAATTTATCGATTTCCCAGCCACCCAGTAAGCGTAGAACCTCAATCTTGACACCTTATTTATCTCATTCATATAAAAAGATATTTGCAAAGTTTCAAGTCTCTAACTTAAAGGGGTCGAATAATATGTTCATGTTAATCATGAAGGACATTGCACAAGACCAATAACCTCATTCCCTACGGTATCAGAACATAAAAAATAAATCCATTATTCAATTCAAATCAAACAGCTTTGGGCCTTTAAATTATTTTCTTGAGCTCTAAATGCAGACTGGCGTTCAACTTTTAAGTGTTGTAAATTGCTTAAGGGAATATTTCTTGGAAGAATATTTGTTAGGTTTTGAAACAAATGTATTGTATTGCCATTGTTTTCTTCATATTTGGTGTTAAATTTTTACTTAAATGTTAAAAAAATGTATTAATCCAATTCTAATCTAAATCAATGCTATTGGGTTAGCTCCTAACTCTTTAGTGCATTTAGTCTTCCGAAACGCTGTTTAGCAGCTAGTGTTAACTAATCCATAATTAAAGCTTTTATAAACCGCAATATCGGCTTACACCAAGTTCGCTTTTGTTAACTCTTTGCCTTAACTTCAACAATGGTTTTTTGTCTTGAGGAATCTATACAAAATCTTTGATTGTTTAGAAACTAAATGAATGCCAGCTACTAAAAGCTTCTTTCGCACCTCCTTACTACCCCCCCTGCCACAGCAACAAAATGTTTATTGCATACTTTTTTTTTTAGGCCGCAAAATTCGAAAACATTGAAAACATTTTGTTGGGCATTTATGCAACTCATTTGATTTACGATTCGCTTTAATGGGTTGGCCAGCTTAATGCTGTAAGCAGAAGCAACGGTACGAGCACGTACATGCCACAAGCTGCTTTTGCCAAGCTGCCACGCCACATCGAGTCGAGTCGAGTCAGTGCCTCAAAACGGGAAGGCCCCTGACAAGGTCGCGAGTTCTAACCTTTAATCTCTCTCTCTCTCTCTCTCTCTGTCTCTCTCTTGCTCTCTCCATCGCCACTTCCCTATTGCTTTTTGTGCCTAGTTTTGATTTCAATGCTCAAAATGCCAGCTGAACGAACGTGCAGCACGAAACTCGCGTTGCTGTCCCGTTATCCCAGTTTTTTTGTTGCAGTTGATAGAACCAGTTGCAATGGCTGCAAGCTTAGGGTTGAAAAATATGCTACACACAACCAAAGACGATGATAGACGAAGCGCTCGACAACAAATTACCAAAGGCCAACGGCGTTTGCTGACCGGTCGACCAACGGCCAGTGAATGTCTACCCCCGATCTCGGCCCATTGTGTGTAAATATTTTGAGGCACGCGTGTGTTCCTTGCTCTCATTATAAAGTTTAGCAATCAACCCTCAGAAAACACCGTCTGAATGAATACACAGACACACACGAACACACATACGAAGACGCGCATATAATTGAAACTTATGTACATTTGAAATTAGAATTGAATATTTAAATAGCATTTACCTTATAAGTATGTGTGTGTGTGTGTGCACGGGACATAAGGAACCCGATGCTGTCCATAGCAAAAACTTCAAAGGACACTTCCGTCGAACTACTTAGTTTAATGACACCCCTGATGAAAAATGAAAAATGAAACTACAAAAGCATCAACGTTTACATTGATTCCGGCCTCTTTGGCCGAAAATTGTAAATGGTTCTTCAAAACTTTCCCACTTCCACAACAAGAACAACAAAAAAACATCCTTATAAGCATTCTACTTAGGATACAAATTTGTGTCTTAACTACGCCGAACATTGAGAATTCTCTACAATTTTAAAATAAAAGAATGCGAAATACTCGATATATGATTAAAAACGTGTAAGAAGAGGCCTGATTGCAAAGGGGTACAAATGCGGCAGGGGTGTGGGGTGCCTTGAAAGTTTAGTAGATGCAGATCTTACGTGGATGCCACCAGCTAGCTTCTTACCAACCTTGATGACTCCAGCCTTAAAACTGAGACCAATGCATTCATGCCAGTTTTCAAAGAGACGGCGGAGCGCGAGTCCTAGTTTTGGGGCATCTTTGGGTGACATTAACAGCTATATTCATACAAAATTTGGTGACTCTACCTTACAATCAAAGATTGACACTTGCAATCCGGTTTTTAAAGAGGCGATGCGGCATGGGGAATAGTTTTTGGGCGTGGCAACAAATTTTTTAATTCCGATCTTTGTGGGACGCCACGCGCTATCTTCTTATAAAGTTTCGTGACTTTAACTCAAAAACTGAGAAAGATTTAGTTGTTTCTGATTTCAATATGTAAGGGGCTGCAGGCGCAGTGGGTAGACGTGGCTCCAAAATTTTTGATATTGTTTTTAGACGCCAGTTTTAGTTATTGGATTTATCGTTTTCCCATTTAGTCAACAAAAAAAAAAAGGTTTTCGAAAAATATTCGTTTTTGCTCATTGCTCAACACCAAAAATAAACTATGTTCTATATAAATACTTGATAATTCTATTCTTGTTCAAAAATCATGTTAATATTATGTTAAAATCAATTTTTTTCTATCCAAACTAATTAATAGGTTAATCCGGAAGAAACAAAAAGTTGGTTTTCCCAAAATTATATGTAGGGATGTTTGATTATTGTTATTTTTCAATTCTCATTTCCATATTTCACAGCCTTTAAGAAGGTTAATCAATCATATAATAATATTTGAGAAATAATAAAATAATTTTGTTTGAAAAAAAATTGTCAAAATTTTTGTTATTAGCTCATTGCTCAACCCCAAAAATATACTATGTACTATATAAATACTTGAAATTCTATTATTGTTCAAAAATCATGTGAATATTATGTTAAAATCAATTTTTTTCTATCCAAACCAATTAATAGGTTAATCCGGAAGAAACAAAAAACAAAAAGTTGGTTTTCCCAAAATTATATGAAGGGATTTTTGATTATTGTTATTTTTCAATTCTCATTTCCATATTTTATAGCCTTTAATAATAAAATAAAATAATATTTGAGAAATAAAAAAATTATTTTGTTGGAAAAAAATTGTCAAAATTTTGATTATTATCAAAATTTTTATTTGCTTAGCAATTTTCCTTTACCTAGTTTAAAAAATTTTGACAATCTAAGACAATTCTTTATGTATTGCTACCATTTAATCACATTGTGAAAAAAAATTTTTTTTTTTAAAATAATGTCCATTAAATCATAATTTCAATTCAACAATAACTGAAGAATTTTGGAAACGCCAACAGAATCTTAATTTGACTTGATTTGTTCTATTGACCACCAGGAAATTCCACAAACTTATGTTTGACGATCTTATCGGCGAGACACAAAACTCGTTAGATAATTCTCCTAAAAAACAATCATAATTATAACAATTCTTCTGTCGAACTTCCATACAACGAATCTCAAGAGGACAAGAAAAAACTTATAGAAAAAATTCGGAATATCGAATGGGTTTTTTGATTGAACCAAATCAGTGTTCTGGAAATTAATTCATTTATAGAAAACTTCGTTAAACGGAAGATTGTTATATGGAAGTTCGACTGCATTGTTATCACAACAGCTTTAGAGGTCTATAGAGCCCTCTTCTTGGGCTATAGCTTTTCCCGAATGCAACAAAGTATTTGTTTGATTGATTTGATAACTGATTTTTTTCAATTACCTTAGTTAATTTGAATAGAGAAATTTTAAAAGTTGAGCAAGGGTATAGAATTTTCGTCATGCACAAGACAGTTATTTATATATATGTTTGTTATCTTAGATTTTTGGAATTTCTTAATTTAACAATGCTTGAGACTTGCGCAATATCAAAACTGAATAGCTTGCCATGGAGTTGAATTACAGCGGGGTGGCAAGGGGAGGTTTTTTGGGTCGCTCTTTTCATGTTTTTTACTAATTGTAAACAAGAAACTTTCGTAGGGCGGCGGCTGGACATGTTTCTAAAACTAATGCACAAGGCGATGGGCAGCCTGTTTTTGGCAGTTTCAAGCAAACCATCAAACATTCAAACACACACACAGAGAAACAGAGATACAATACATACAGACACAGTGGCAAATGGATGCGCATCTATGGCCGTAATGGCGGCGGGTGGATGGTCTGTGGGTCGGTCGGTCGGTTAGCAGCCAAAGCTAAAGCTGTCCGATGTCCATACGGTTAGCCAGCTTATAGGGGTAGCCGGTGGTGTTGTTTGTGTGCCGGCAGCATAATAACCCTTTTACGTTAGTATGTATGTATGTATTGTGTGTGTATTGTGTGTTTCGCCCACACTCTTAAGGCATGTCGGCAGCAGTGCGCCTGCCTGTCCGCCATGGCCGCAACTAAAGCCATTGCCATTGCCATCGCCGCGACGCCATCGTCGCCGCCCAACACCACCCCCAAAAAGCCCATCTCATTAAATAATTCTGACCATTTGAAAGCGAATTTAACCTTTTGTTCTCGTCGCGCGTACGTGAGAACGAGCAACGAGCAACGAGCGGCAACAAACAAAACACGCGAGACTCGAATGAATGCGTTCAAGAATAAGAACGAGCAGCAAGTGGGGATGTGGGTGTTTTGGGGGGTGTTAAGTTAGTTAGAGGTTTGGGGCTCAGTTGGGAATTGAGAGCATTGAGAGTCAGCCATGTGAAGCTGCAGCCATGTCGTAAAAAAAACACACACACACACAATTCAATGCTGCACACATGTGTGATCAAACACACACACAAACATATATATGTATGAATGTATGGAACTGTGTGCGAAAAGCCGACGCGGGGGGCCTTTTGTGCTCGTTGGCGACTTGGCTTCGGTTTTTTGGCTTCTAATTGTTACCCTTTTATACCGTTGTCACCCAACTCATGTGTGTGTGTTTGCAAGTGTGTGTGTGTGTGTGTGTATTGGGTGTAAATTAATTTGAGACCACTCGAAAGATATTTAAATGCGCATCTTTCTTTCTTGCTAGCTGACTCGCTCGCTCGCTACCTTTGAAAAGTATTTCAAACAAATCACAAACAGATATTCGACATCCATTGTTTTTTAAGGTCTAGACACAAGTCGTCTTGGTAAAAACCCACACACCCAAACTCTAAACCCAAACCTGCCTTATTTTAACCCAATCCTTCCCCCCAACCAACTCTCATTCTCTGTCTTCATAGCCTTAGTCAAATAACAAAAACTACACACATTCCACATTCGTCAGGCAAATAATTTGCTTATGATCAACATTCCAACAACAAAACACACACACACACACTTGGCACTTGGCTGAGTGAAATGGTGCGCCAAACTGTTCATGTTCCCAGCACATACTTCCCCCAACAGCCCTTAAAAGTAGGCAATGAAAAGTTCATGACTAAATACCACCATTAAATAAAGAAAAGAAATGCATTGTATTTCTTTTCGTTAAATTAATGTTAGTAAATAAATCAGTTTCTAACCTGGCATCGAAATAGTTTCACAATGTTTTTTGCATTCAAAAAAACTATAGAAAAATTTGTGAAAAAATCAAAATCAATATTTTTTTGCATATAAAAAACAATAGAAAAAATATGAATAAATCAAATATTTATAATAACATTATCTAGTCGAGTTTACATACAACAAACTTCAATTTAACGAAGTTTTCTATATAACGAATTTATTTCCAGAACTTTGCAATTAAGTTCCAACAAAAACTCTTTATATGCTAAGAACTTTCTCTATAACAAAGTTTTATCTTATTTTTCTGAGGTTCGTTTTATGAAAGTAGCACTTTCATAACCTAAATAATATATGCAGCTGATTTGTAAAGAACTCAGGCATCACCTGAAAAAAGTGAAGCTTAGTAATTAATTTCCTTATTCCTTGGTTTTGGCTTAGGTAACAATTGAAACTTGAGCTATGCAAATATTCAACTCAGGTAACAATTGTTAACTGTTCGATGTTGTATAATTTTTCTCTCCCTATTTTATTTGTTCGCTCTCACTTTTCATCTCTATCGCACATAGCCCAAAAGTCGTTGCTTAGGGGTTGATTCCTAGTCAAGATCATAAAACTACCCCTAGCACGAACATCAAATACTCTCGATTGGGTAACATATAATTCCAATCAGATCGGGGAGGTGCCTATTGTGTGACCTTTTTTGATGCGAGGTATACTAATATTTCGGATGCGACTGTTGCAAATACTACAGGCAGAAGATCCAAAGGTGTTTTTGTTTAGCAATGCGTCAGTTGTTGAAATTCGTTCGACCGACTAGCAGTGATTAATTACTATTTACACAAAAACTTTAGAAAGAAAATATTCAAAATAAAGAATATTAAACAAAATTAATATACATTCAAAATTGAAAACGAATGTTTCAAAATACTTGACGTATTATGTTACGCAATTTTAGTGTAGGTATATTGAGGTATTAAAACATTATTTGAAAATAGAGCTTACGCTTCAAAGCCACATGCCATATTTAATTTGACGTTGAACTATATTAAATTTAACTAAACACGCATATTCAATAATTCGTACTTATTATTCAATTTTTAGTTCAATACTATCATAGTTAATTCTAACCTTCTTGTTAGTATGATCTTAGTATGATCCTTGGTCAAATTAAAAAGCAGACATCCAACTTTTGTCCCGAAGCTTTTCTTTTTTATGCAAAACTTACTGCAACAATAAACAAGATATCTAAGGATCGAATCCCGATGCTGGCCATCATATTTCGTCTGTTAGTTTGAAATACAAAAAAGCTTTCATTGTACTTCAAGCAATTTAAATAATTGATAATAGTTAATGCGAGTGAATTGGAAATGAAGAATGTCATACTTGGGTTTCATGTTAAAATGAGAAATTTCATATTCAGTTTCAGTATGACTCACATTTGAATCTATTATTTTTGTGCATCAGTATTAATAAAATTAACTATGAGAAATGTTAATTTTACTATTTCATAGTAATTCTTGTTTGTAATACAAAAAACTCTTATCGTCTTAAGATGAACATAAAAGCGGGTTTAAAAATTCTTGAAAGAACAAATTCAAGTTTATAAAATAATATTGCGGGGATAGATAGGGTAAGTTCATTAACCATTGAGGTTCTTTGGGTTTTAATATTGCCACCAGACACACTACAAATCAACGCTGACAAAAGACTTAACAAAATTCCATTAGTTACATAATATTGTATTCTTTTAAAGAAATATAAAAATGCAATAACTCAAAAACAAAAATCAATCAAAACGAGTAACGAGTAACAATCCACAAACTAAAAAAACGAAGCACTGTCAAATGTCTTGACCTACAAAATCCATTAATAATAATTCAACGGACGTCTAATCAATTTGAACTTTGCTGCTGTTGTTGTGACACGTGTCTTCAAGATGAACATCAAAAGGTGATCGAAAGGCGAAAGGCTCGAAAGGCGAAAAGACCGAAGCTGGACACACAATCATCCATAATGTCCAGTTAAGTATTATAACCCGACTGAAGATTTGTTTCTTGAAGCAACCCTAAGACAACTCGTTTTGCGTTTTCATCAAATAAAAAAAACCTTTCGGCCAATGGTCAAATGTCCAGCGACTTGAACGAAAAGTGAAGGCCAAATGCCAGGCACCCCAATTAGGCGGCATGCTTTGGTTTTTCGTGGAAAACCTAGCTAGGAAAAACTTTACAAAATGATTGATATGTTTTTTTTTAGTTTTTTTGCAGTTCAATTTCGAGTTGACTTGTTCGCTGTCTTGCTTTTTTCGAAAATGCATTAAAATTCCACTAAAAAAAAACATATTCAAATTAATCATGTTTTTTATGTGTCAAAAAGAAAAAAAACTAAAACGCGATCTTTTCGCTTCCACATACGCAAAAAGGGTCCGGGGGAGAAGCGCGTTAGGTAGGTTTAAGTGGTTTGGGGAAAAAGTATCGGGTATCAAATTACAATGCCGGACGCAGGCGAAAAGTCATTCTTTGGCGTAGTTGTTGTTATTGGTTTTTTATAAGCCATAAAAATTACAAATTTGGCTCGCTGTCCATTTGCCAGATGGGCCAATTGACATCGGCATGGAGCATTTACTATGTTTGGGCATTCCTACGGGAATTCAGGCCAAAAATAAAAAAACATTACTCTCTCTCTCTCTCTCGCACTTTCTCTCTGTCTTGCGATTCTTTCTCTTGAACTCAAAAGTAATTGACAGTTTGCAATTAGAAATGGATGCAAACGTCCAGTCGCATCCCAACCCTAAATAATAAAAAAGTATCGTATTACCAAGAGTTAGGGTAGACAGAAAAAGCAACAACAAATATAACATTTTGCTACCTTTAGGAATGTAAATTGCCAAGTTTGAAAGGTTTTTGTGATTTATGAAAATGTGCATAAAAATGGGCACAAAAAAAATAAACAAAAATATTTCAAATACAGTCAAACTTCCATAGAATGAAGTATCCAGAACTATACAATTCGATTCAATCAAAAAATCCTTTCTATCTAATAAATTTTTTTTCTATTAGGAAGGTTTTTCTTTTCCCCTCGAGATTTGTTATATGGAATTTCGACCTTATATCTCAAAAAACTGGAGATTTTAAAAGACTTTCGAATCATATCATATAAACGAACGTTTATTCGAACTCATTCTGTTATCAGGGAGTTTCCATAGGAATCACTTCTTAGAAAATATAAAAAACAAAATTATTTAGTACAAAAATATTTGGGGAAAAAAAATGTTGTTATAAAGACTAAAAGATAAAAAAGAGAATTACCTGGAACTATATCTATTCTTCAAATATTCAAGTTTAAATTGATTAATCCCCAGAAAATACCCGTAATATAGAGTATTTACTAGTCTTACATTGAGAAAAACTCTTTTACTACCTCAGCTCACAATTTCCCACCAACATCAACTACTTTCTTAGTAACATGCTATCTAATATTGGTATGGGGAATTGGTTAAGTTTTGGAAAGGGGGGTTGGGGTTCGGTTTTTGGGTTTTGATGTTTTTGAGTTTTTTGGGGAATTGCCTAACGAATGGATGGGTAGTATTCAAATGACGGGGCGACGGCCAAAAGCGACCGATGTCAAAAAGCGCAGAAAAATAAAATAAAAATACTATGCGTGTTTGTGTGTGTGTGTGTGGCCATAAAATACACATGGCCCCCAAAACCACACTTACACAGCCGGGCACACACGCATGCATGCAAATAGCCCTTTTTATGCAGGACGAAGGACATTCGAAGACGCCGCCGCCCACCCACACCCATCCACAACCGAAAAGTGACCGTCGAAATCGTAAAACCTAAGACGAAAACGAGCTGAAAAATAAAAACACATTAGACACAAGCAAATATCCTTAACACACACACACACATACATGTTCTTGTTTATGTATGAGTGAGAGAGTGAGAGAGAAAGAGAGACACACAAATTTATCTCCATTTGACCCTCTTCAAAGTGCTTTTTATAGTCATTTAGTGTTTTGGCCCTCCCGTCAAGTACTTTTATTATACACGTAAATAAATCCAATTCGGCATTCGGTGGAGCCACAAAACATACACACACACACACACACTTACTTGCCACAGCAACAAGGTAAACGAAACGACGCGTCCAACTAATGAAACGGAACCGGGAAACCGGGAAGGCAAGCTTCTGGACCTTCTGCCCAAGCCAAAAGGACCACATATGTACATATATATATATTAACATACAAGGAGCAAACTTTTTGGCCCAATGCTTGTTGTCAAAACTACACCCAAAAGCACAAACACACTCACACACCCACACACATATGCAAAACAGCTGCCAAGGTCCTTTCTGGTCGTCGTGTGGTCCTTTTTTTTTAGAAATTTTAAGACATGTAAATATAAAAGGTCCTGCGCTGTCCTGCGCCCGTCCATTCCAAACAGTTCAACCACACAAAAACACACTACCCATCCCCCCCTTCCCCACTCACCCCCACCCGCCCCAAAGCATGGCGTGCGTCCCGGGATCCCAATGTGTATCATTCCATTCGATCTATAGTCCTTCCTCTATATGTGTGTGTGTGTGTGTGTTTATGGCGCTTTGTGTGTGTGTGCGTTCGTTGAAAACTGTGCATGTCCTGACCGGTCCGTTTTGGCTACTCCCAAAAAACGCATTTTATTTTCCCCTCCTGTCGCTGTCGAAACAACAACAGCAACAACAAAGCACACCAAAATTGTATCTGCCAATGTTGTTTTCCTTTGGGTTGTTATTATTATTTTAAATATATGTATGTACGAATGTATATATATCTTCTTTTTTTTTTTTTTTGCATATGCTTTTTGTGTTTTCTATCTTGCTCTGACTTGCTTTTGGCTCATTCTCTCTCTCTTTCTCTCTGTTTTTTTTTTTGGCTTGTTATCTTATTGTTTTTACTTGTTTTTTTGCCCCGACTTCAGTTTGGGTAATTTGGTCTCTCGTCTCAGCTTGCCGCACTTAATGTTGAATATATATAAATATTTATTTTCACTTTTTTGGTTCGAGTATCTTTTTTTGATCTTATCTTTAAGCCAAGTAAATTTTTTTTATTTTTAATTGACAGGCTAAAATTTCAATGAATTATGTAAATTTTAAGTTTGTTTTTGTTGATTTGTAAATTGAAAAATTCTTTAAACTTAATCTCTTAAGTTGAAATTAAAGACATTTGTTTATAGTTTGTCGAAGAGTTTTGTATTAACGTCTTGTAAGAAATCAAGCCGGTACTCAGCCGGTAGATCAACTACAGAATGATTGTTCGAATATAACTCAGCTGAAAAATAATCCAAGATCTTAAAAAAATTGATAATTAATTAGTTATTGTCAAAAACTGTTAGAATTTTAAATGTGTATATAAATTAAACGATATATTTATACCTGAAAATAAATTTAAAACTAAGGTTAACAATTTTGAAAAATGCTTAATGTTCTGGAAAATTCTACAAGAAATACTCTAAAGATAAACTATTACTAGAAATTGGGATATTAGGATAGCTCAAAGATTGAAGGACTTAAAACTTAAATTGTTGATTAAAAGAAAGGATGCTAAAACTCGATTGGTGATCTTTCAAACTCTCGTCGATAATGATAAGTTCGACCTAAAAAGATTCCCAACAAAACTAGAAGATTTTTTATGAATGACTTTTGCAAAAATAGTAAAGAAATGTATTAGTTCAACACAAAAATGGATTGGGTTAGCCACAAAAATGCAGAAATGCCACATTCATGTTGCACAAACCCCATAGACAGACAACCAACAGCCAGTGGGCGGGCACACGCCCACCAAATGGGCGAGAAAAAAAAAACATGTTAAAAGCAAAAAAAAAAAAAAAAATTGTGAAAAAGGAAAAAAAAACCCTTTAAAAAACAATACACGAGCCGTAACAGGGCCATTAATTTCCCAATTTACAGTCTATTCGCAAGCCGTTGCCGAAATTGTTGTAAGGTTTTTAAAACCCACATGAGGAGATAACCACACACACACACACACACAGGGGTTTTCGGGCATGCCAATGGCCATATGTCCATTTTGGAAAAGAAAGGCAAAAACAACAACAGCAGCGAAGCAAGTAAAAAATAAAAAACAACAACTTTAGCTTGAAGAATTTTTAAAACGAGAGTCAAAGGTGTATATGTGTGTGTGTTTGTGTGTGTGTGTGTGTGGGTGGTTTGTTGTCTTTCTTCGCAGCCTGGCTGTGAATGGGGTGGTAAATGCTGCCCAAGGGACTTGTAGCCGGATACCAACAAACTTTTCAAAAAATAAACGGAAAAGAAGAAGCTCCACAAAAAAAAAAAAAATGTATAAAAAAAAGCGAGAAGAAAATTGTAAGCCAGCCGTTTTCTTATGCGGCTCACATGTGCCGGCTCTAATCGCATGGCCAAGTGCCCTCCACACATTGTACATGCGACGTGTTGCAAGCAGCGCATTTGGCAGCGCATTTGACAGTCGATGTTGCCGCAAAGGCAAAGAAAAACCAGACGCTGTGTGGCCAGCGGCAGCTGAAACGCAAAAGGAACGTCACCGCATGGTTTTATTATATTGTGAATGTGATTACCTTAAGGATATGCAATAAGCACACACACACACACACACACATTGCTTTCTATCTGTGTTTGTGTGAACCACCCTTTGGCCATGGGCTGTGGTTGGTGCGGGCAGTTGGACAATCGGACAGTTGTTGTTGCAACAATGACGCAGCAGCATAAAAATCTATCTTAAAGATACTATTTTAAGCAAGTTGCAAGTGCAGCAGCAGTTGCAACGGCAGCTTTAATCGATTTAATTATAGTACATTAAAGTCAGAAATATATAAATTTAAAAAAAAATTAAAAATTCCATTTCATACGAAATTTTCATTGATTTATTATTTGGAATAATCGCAAAATTTTGTTAATGATATTTATTATTAAGTTTAGGATAAATTCTTAACTTTCTAAGCGGAAAATTAATGGCTTAATTTCTGTTAAAAATATTGCTAACACTTTTTTGGATCCATACTTAAACTTTAAACTCAGGTTAACGTAACAGTTCTGTTATTTGATAAGAAAAGGTCATGAAAAACATTTTTTCTTTTTTTCAAATCATATAGATGAAATTTATATAAATATTTTAATTTAATTATTTGATTCGCTTGGATTTTGAACTTATTGATATTATACTAAACTACTAGAAGAGATAGCTTAAGGATTTTTTTTTTAGCGAAAATCTATTCATAAGCCAGAATTTATGTATAATAGAAATATTCAAACTTTCGTTAAACAAAGTTTTCTGTATAAAGAATTCATCTCAAAAAAAAAAAAAATACTGCATTTTGGTTCAATTAAAAATACCATTCTATAAACCAACGGATTTTTCTTGTCACCCTGAGATTCGTCATAAAATAGTTCGACAGTCTATAAGTTCATATCACCAGTGGATTATGCTGAATATAATGAATTTTTTTGGTTAAAGATTAGTTACAAGAAATTCAAGCATATTTTTGGAATTGCTAAAGTAACAGCATTAATATTCTTGTCCTTCATCTAAATAGACAGACAGGCGGATAGATATGAAAGTTGTTGATTGACATTGATGTTGCTTGAAAGCTGCTGGATTGAATTCTTTACTTCAATCAATCCGCAACATTCACCAAATATTAGTTCTTGAGAGATATTCGCTCCGTTGCAAGCTGATGCAAATGTCTGTCATGTAGGCCATATGCATCACGTTGCACATGCACACATACTTGTGTGTCGTGTGTGTGTGTTTGTGAAAGGGTAAAAACCAAAAATCAAGGATAAGAACGGATAATCTAATGTCGCTGTGAAGTATGTAGGTAAAGTTACTCAATAAGGCGTCGAGTCATCCAACTTATGTTGCTGGTGTCTGGTGCCTGAGTATGTGTGTACGTGTACGTATGTGTGTGTGGCAGTTGTAAGGCCTATAAATAACTGCAAATAAATCAAAATCTATCAATGCGAACAATTCGATGTGTTACAATTGACTTCACCGATCAAAGCCGTTTGCTGTTGCTGTTGCCGTTGTTGTTGCTGTTGTTGTTGCTGTTGTTGTTGTTGCTGTATTTCATCCTCATCCTTTTCATACCTTTTGTATGAAGTGCACGACCAAAAAGTATCCTTTGTGTCAATATTATTAGCAACAGCAGCAGCAGCAGCAGCAATCGAACGGATAATGGTAAAAGTAAAAAGTAAAAAAAAAAAGGGTGAAACGGACACGAATGAAGCAGCAGAATGAGAGGCAGCAGCCACATACACACACACACACACATACTATGTGCCACTGGGTGAGTGTGCGAAATTTTACAGTAATTTAAAATAAGAGTGAGAAAGAGATAGAGATAGATAGTTGTAAAGAGTGTTTCAGCAATTTAATCAATATTACACAACCCATTGAAACATGCGACGATATCGATAGAGTTGAGTAACAGATACATAGATACATTTGCACACCAGGCGTATCTGATATGTGGACAGCATAGGCGCTGCTCTAATTTTATTTATGATCTAATGCTTTGCTATGCCAAAAAAATGAGACGACGAGCAACCTTTTTTTGGCAGGACATTCGTCTGGATGCTGGAGGGTCGCTGATAACACGGTGTGAAAGGGCATGTTTCTGCGGATTGATATCCCGTTGTCGTCCTCACACAAACACACACTCACACACACACAAAGGCAATGCAATTTTTTATTTTGGCACAATTTATGCGCTTTATGTCAAATCCTGTCGCATCCTGACAGTGGGCGAGGGGCAATTTATTAAAAAACAAAAAAACCTTGTCTATGAGGCGTTTACCACAAAAGTAGCGCAAAAAAAAACAAAGAACACAAACGAAAAACAAAAATACTCAACAGCAGCAATTAGAGTTTGGAAATAGACAAATATCAATAAGGTAAGGGGCGAGGGAGGGGAAAACGGGAGTTTGGGAAAGTCAATGAAAGTAAATGAACGTAAATGAAAGGTCAAACAGTCATACGATATAATAGCAAAATAGTATCAATTCTTTTGTTAGAGTGTTATGAGTTGGTAAGTATTTTGTGAAAAACTAATTAATAATCGAAAACAAATATTTTTAATTGGTTCATAAATTAATTTAAAAAATAACTCCTTAAGAGAAGAAAAGCAGGAAAATAGAGGTAATAATAAACTGATGTCTTTCGTTCGTTGCTTTTTAAATATATTGCTATTACTACTACTCTCACTTTTACCTTATGATATCCCTGAAGATCTAAGATCAAATACCCCTAGTCATAGCCGAAACAAAGTCAAAATGCAAAAAGTTAGATAATAAGACTAAGTGACGATGAAAATTTTTAAGCACTACGATTATAAGACAACATTTTCTGCAGAAAATAACCTGAAATATTAAGGAATAGATAGTTAAAAGTAAATATTATTAAAACTGAAAGATCATCGTTATTTTTATAAAATAAATTTCATCATTCATTGAATCGAGTCTTTTTAAAATCGATTATCGTTAATCCTTAAGCTTAAGTCCTTAGTCATTTTTGTACATTTAGTTTTCGAATAAAACAATGAATAAAAATCAAGAGAATAAAAATGCAAAACATAAGTAAAGAAATGTGTAAATAAAGAACATAAAAGCTTACAATAATATTATTCACTAAATTAATATATTTATCTGGAAATTAATGGAGCATCAGAAACGGCAATTATTATTTTTAACAAAAGAACCTAAAGGACCCATTGCATGCACATAGTTTTCTATACAATTCGAATACTAAACATAAGGAACTTACTTTAGTTTCGAAATTGACAAAAAAATATTCTTAACATAAGCACAAACAATAAAGTTATTTATCTGATGATTAACAAGATATATTTCCTGGAAATTAACAAAGAAACCTGCAATGTTTTTATGGTAAAACTATAACCTTCCCTTGCCGAGCTTGTAAAAGGGCAAGATAGAAAGATAAAAGCAAAAAACCGAAATCAAATCGCTTGTAAACGACTTGAGACTCATTTTCTACTTTTCGAATCAGCCCAAACAGCAGCCAACGCAATAAGTAATAAGTAACTGTCCTCAACGTGGTGGGTGTGTTGAGTGGTGATACTTCGTTGCCGTGTACAGTTGACCACTCGGCAATCATTTTAACTCTTTAATCAAAAGCCCACAGAAGCGAAGCGAAAACCGGCTGAGGTCCATGCGTCGTACCCCAAGGGCCGTTTTGCACTAATTAATAAGAGTAAATTCCCCAAACGAGCTACAGACATAAAGACCGACCGAGAGCAGAGCAACATAGAGAGAGAGATAGAGAGATAGAAGCGTGGTGAGTGGTGTACTTGAATCATTTTAGCTATCCTATGCGCATCCTGTTAAAACACACACACACACACATATTAAGAGAATGGGCAAACAACTTCTGGTGACTGCACAAAACTGACAGTTAAAAATGTTGCATAGTTTTTTACGTCTTTACGAGTGTCAACCACCCGGTTGAAAATAGTCCTTGGGTTACCGCTTGACTCACGTGTGGCCAGCTGCTTTAGATCCTTAAGGATGTCTTGTTTGCGTATGTGTGTGTGTGCGTGTGTGTGGTCCACTGGTAAAGATACAATCGCAATGTTTCCCTTTTTTGCTAAATTGGCAAAATTCTCTGGTCTATTCATCCATTCAGTAACATCGTCCTTTTTTGCCTGACCCACAACTCCATGGCATCGCCAAGCACCACCACCGCCACCCCCATTTGCCTTTCATTCAACGGGTTTGGGCGCCTGTTGGCCCATTTTGGACATTCAAATGCGAAACGATGCTAATTCATATTCAAATGAATGCGAAATAAACCCCAATCACAATTATTATGAGACATGTTAAATGGACTAAAAGTCCTCCACAGCGACAATAACAACAACAACAATGCATTCACACACACACACACACGCACAGCACAGACTTTACATATAGAGTTCACATTCACATATGTACAATAAACTCAACCACATTCAGAGATGAGAATAGATGGGCAAATGGGCAAATGGGCTAACGGATGGACGCATCCAACCAAAGAATAAAACCAGAATACACACACACACACACAAAGATGAGTATGTGGTATATGTGTATGTATGAATGCAATATCGCGCATGTCCCAAAAGCGGACATATGGCGGACCAGTGGACGAATAAACGGTTGGACATGTGAGTATTTTGCTCCTTGTAAATGTGAATCTGCGAGTTTCTGGTTCAAAGTGCATTCAATGCTTTTAGCGAAAATACACGATGGCAAATGAATAAGCCACGAATACTATTCGAATGCGGTTGCAAGTTTTATTGAATACATTCAATTACTTTGAATCAAATCACACAGATAACTTATATTAACGAATATTTGTTTTGATAACAAGTGCATTCAATATGTTTAAATACAAATGAGTGTATTCCTTCATCATTCATAACCCTCAAATCTTTTTATTATTGAGTTTAATGCACATTACCTAACTAACTAACTTAATACTAAAACTTTTTACAATATTTTTAATGCTCCAGCGAATGAATCTATGTTAATGCAAGGTAGAAATGAGTGTATTCAATGTATTCAAGTGTAGTTGTAGTTGTAGTATTGACTTCACTCATATGCTACTCGATGTGTAGATATATGTTGAACAGTGCATCAAATTCTTGTGCACTCATGTACAAATGAATGTGAAATAATATTCGGTTGACTCGTATTCACTTTTGCCATTCACACTCACTCGCTTTTTATCATCAACTGGCCCCATAATGAGCGAAAGAAATGAGCGAGAGAGAGAGAGAGAAAGAGAGATGGAAAGCTAGGCTTTCACAAGTTGGACGCTCAGATTGACAGTGGCTACATTCTACATTCAGAGAGGCCCAAAGAGATTCATATGTGTGTGTGTGTGTGTGTGGAAGTTGTATCATGGTGAGTGTGGGTGGGTGGTAGGGCTTGTAAGCAGAAAAGCAACACAAATAAACATGCTGTCAACTGGCGTCTGACACCACACGTCGCATCACCGTGCTGCATACCTTCCATCTCCTCCAACTCCAACTTTACCTCCGCCTCATTCCATCGACTTCTCCTATCTCACACCCTGGACACGGCCAGGCTATAGAGACGAAGCAAAGCCACATTTGCATACGTGCGGCCAATGTCCCAGGACGAAAGCATACACTCATAAGCACTCATACTCATAAACACACACACAGAAACAGAGACATTCGAAAAGCTGAGTCCACATTCCCTCCGTAAGCGGCTTGCAAAAGTTTTTCGGAAAGAACTTTCATTAAACAATGCGACCAACTCGGTACATTTGTGCCCGGCCCATTCATCTCGTGCCGCCGCCAGTCCAGTGAGTGTCTATCTATGTGTGTGTGTGTGTGTGTGAGTGTGGGTGTGTGGATGAATGCGTGATTGTTGCCAGTGCTAGTGTGTCTGTCTGTCTGTCTGTCTGTCGGTCTATCTATGGGTCTGGGGCGTGGTTTCGGTCCGCAGTTTTACAGTAGCGCAGCCATTCAGTCTGCAAAAAATGATTTTAATATAAGCTAATGGATAACGCGCCAACACAAACAAACACACACACACACACTAACACATACGCATTCATATTCATATGTATTGTAAAACGACCCATGTCCCGCATCATGGTATGATATTTCAAATGCTTAATAATAGCACTCAAAATATAAGAAATGACACAGCGATTTTATCCTATTTTATATCACACACACTCTCCTCTTTTCTCTTTGCGCTCTTTGTATTATGCTTTCTCGCTCTATTTATTATATACACATATATGTTTCTCTTTCCCTCGCTTTGTCCAATTTTTAAGTTTGAATATTTGCTGTAGTTATTTGTTATTAATTATTTTCATGTTGTGCTTTTATTTTTTTTAGCTTTTTTCTTATTTACATATTCGCTGAACAGTTGTTCCCCCGTTTGCTGCACAAGCACGTTGGCAACCCTGGCAACGGCTCGATGTGGGCCAATTACGTTGAAATTGTCTGCAAAATGTTAACGTTTATTTTTAATGAGTTCGCGCCTCACAATATTCATAGAAATATTCACAAAAATGGGTGGTGTCAGACAGCTTACGAATATATCCCAAGTACTATATCTAGCTAAATCTGTTTTAATATATGTGTGTTTGCTGCAATAATTTGCTTAATCGATGCTTAAATTTATGGAAATAGATTGCAATTTTGTTCTGAAGTTCAAGTTGATTTAACTATCTAAGGAATAAATTGAATCCCTTGGGAATTAAAACAGCACAAGCTTAAGGAATAAATAATCGAATAAGTTACATGATATAGAAAAACCAATAATAGTAATTTTCAATTAGTTCGGGATAGCCTATAGAAAGTTTTCTAGTCCTAGGAACAAAAAAGTTCCTTAAAATTAAAATTTCCCTTTCCCAACCGTCTTTTTTTCACATTTCATCTCTTAAATTAAGATATTTTTTTTATTTTTTTGCCTCACTTGAATTCGAAGAACATGCCACATTTAACATAATTTCCTTAAGTACATTGAACATCAATATATGATATTAACATATTTCAAAAGCTGAACCTCAAAAAAATTTGAATACACATCCTATTATATCTACTGCTAGACGAGTCCCCAAACTTTCTAAGCAGACAAAGAACCTTTTTAAATAAACTTGTGACACCTGAACATTGACCCATTGTAATGGGCCAAATGGTCGCTGCCCCGTAACTAATCCGAAAAGTGTGCAAACCAATCGACCGTATGAATTATGGCCAGTTAGCATCGGCTCCACTTTCTCTTCGTCTACAACAAACACTCAATCATGGTCAAATCTTGACAAAAGTATTTACTCGCATGCCCCCGGAATTATGTTTATTCACATGCATATTTTATGATTTTAATGGTCGTTGGGTATCAGGTATGAATAGTATGTACTGTGCTCGCAAAACAAACAAACAAAGCAGACGACAGTCCTATGCACAGGATACTGTGTGTGGGTACAAACACACACACACACTTACGCAGGACAAACGAGCCAACGGACCAACTTATTTCGAATGGTAAATCTTTTGTTGAATCCTTTTGCAACGACATAGTTGAGAGCATCATGTCCATGCTCAATAGCACAAGGACACAAGGAACTCGTAACTGGCCTGAGGTCCTGCCACAGCTATTTTCGACAGCTATCGAGGCATTCGAAGGCATCCTAAGCTGAGCTACTAAAGTCCCCATGGCACATGTCCCATCCATCATCACACAATCGCAAAATGAGTATCATGGCCTTGCGCCCACTCTTCTCCCAACATATATATATATATACAGATCCTTCTAGCTTAGCTTGGCTATCGAAGCTATGGCCATGGCCCAGTCAGTCAGGCTTCAAACGCACTTATCAGCTTTCTCTCCTCTCCTTGTGCCCTCCCTTTCGAATTGAGCTTTGAGCTGCTTAAAATACCAAAACCAAAATCTCGAATGTCCATTAGCATACGTATCCTTTAGTCCACAATGTTGAGGCTCCACGTCGTCTTTCTCTTCTTCTTGTGCTTCTTTTTGCGTTGTTTTTTTTTTTTTGGTGCCACGTCTATGGCCTTTGCAACAGTTTCTTTTATTCTTAGCACACACAAACGAAAAGAGAGAGAGAGAGAGAGATAGCAACCACCGTGGACTAGCATTGAGTCCGCATCGGTCGGGCTACGACCAAACCCTTGCCCACACACATACACAAACACAGACACAAAATCCACACCATCTGCTACACCTTACGCCTAACAATCCAATTCCAAGCCAACAATATGCTTGGAGGCGCACTCCAAGACGAGTGGATGCTCCGGTCGGTTTGGGTTTGGGTTTTGTGTTTTGTGTTGGGTCTGGGTTTGAGGGAGTTTCTTCTGTTTTTGGGGCCAGCCAGCATTGCAATGTATGACCTAGGCGCATGGCGAGCACGCATCCACATTCACCAGTACGTGAGTACGTGAGGTCCCATCTCCATTTGCGTTTCAAATTTAAATTTAACCTTTTGTCTTAATACGCCAATGGGGTTGACCGAACAGAGGGCGACGACAGAACAGCCAAAGAGTTGAGCATGGCATATGATTACTACCTCCAACTCTACACACACACACACACATGCTGTGCACCATTTGATGCGTGTAATGGTTTTGGCTGTACTAAAACGGCAGGCAGGCACTTGGACACCGGCTTAGGACATCTTATTGTTCGTTCGGCTTATTAGAGCTACACATGTAGTATGTGGCCAGTGCATAAAAAGGGTTTCAGGTAAAGCCGGTATTACAGCATGGCTAGCTAATTTTCGGGTCTGGATGACAATAAGTGAGATGTTGTTGAGATTGTGTGTGTGTGTGTGTATGTGTGTGTGGTGGAGTTGTTTAAGTGAATTGACCATATGGTTATTTGGGTCTCTAATGCTCAATTGATAGATGGGTTCGTTTTTGTGGGGCAATCCCATAAGTAGGATTTTAAGCTTTCCTCAACTTGTCACAACATCAACAGCTAGATGAGAAACTGATTTGTAATGGGAATGTAAATCGGTTGAAGAGATTGGATTAAACATGAGCAAGCTCAAGTAGTAGATTGGAACAGTAATCTTTTACGTTTAAAGTCAAACAGTTGAAAGAAGGTCGGAACTTGGGTTAACTATGGAAAGCTAAAACGCAATAACGAACTTTTGAGCGAATGATTGTACCAAGTAAAAAGACTTTAATTAAAGTTTTGGTAAAATGTGGAAAAAGCTAATAAATGACTGAGACAAGAACTAGTATACCAAAAGAGGAATTTCCTTGCATATAGCCAATTTAATTAGTTTAAGGAGCACAACGTTAAAGTCACATTCAAGTATTTGTAAAGCAACTCTGTCACTGCTGGAAACACACACACACACACACACAATTTGGACAAAAACGCAAAAAAGGCTGCATAAGTTTCTCGACAACTTTTGAGCCATAATTCAACGGCAGCTGAACCTGGTCAAATGCTACGGCGACTCAGTTATTAAAATCAATTGTTCAGCCGGTTCGCTGGAAGGTGTAACTTGGTGTTACTTGCCAAAAATTCAAAATGGCCACCTGAGGGGTGGTGGGTAGCTGCGTTAACTGCGTAGTGGACACACACACACAAATACTGAGCTATCAACATAAAAGTCAATCTGTCCGAGGGGTTGAACAAGTACAGACAAAACAGAACTGAACAGAACGGAACAGAGCAGAGCAGAGACCAGGACCGACCAAAGCTCTGTTGTACATATTGACCCTTTTGTTGGAGCGAGAATCGGACAGGACGGGACAGGACAGGACAGGACAGCACAGGAACAGGGGGGGTGGTGGTGAATGGGCAGCTAACCACCCTCACACTCTCTGTTCGACTGCTCGATTGTGCCATTGAATGCCGAGTCCTGGCAGCTCGTTAGTGTTGGTGATGGACGGCACTGAAGGTCCTGAAGTGGCTGCCGCTGGACTTGCGACAAAAACGGAGAGTGGTGGTGGTAGTGACGGTGACGGTGACGGTGTTGTCGTTGGTGGTGGAAGTGGGAGTGGGTTGAAGTGCTTTTCAAATTGTACATACAAATACAAACATATTTTTGAGTTTGTTGTCTCGCTTTAACACAGCCACAATGGGCCATACATATGTATATACAATATTTATTTTTTATTGCGATTCAAATTGAATCCCATCGTCGAATCCTTAGCTAAAGGTTCGTAGTCCTTGGTCGTCCGTAGTCTGTAGTCCACCCCTAATGGCTAACAATAACGGACAGCGGCCATTACTTCAACCCTATGGCCACTGAGACCATGTATCGGTCTTAACCTCAACGAGGCAACCCACACCACACCGCACCGCACACAAAACCCCCCTTTTTACTTATTTGGGCATCGACTATTGGCATAAGCAGCCCATTTATACAATTACATTTATAAATGTTGCGCTCTGTTATACTATCAAACAGACAGAACAGCAGACAAAACACGCATTCAATGCCATATTATTAAACAAATAAACTCCCCCACAACCCAAATACAATTGAATTTTCTCGAATGGCCTTTGACAGCAAGTTTTTAACGGCTGTTTTTCTTAGCACAGCTTTTGTTCAGCCTATCGAACACATCCCCACAAACTCAGTAAATTGGGTACTGTATAAATTGCCCCTTAATCAGCTTGTATGTGCCGTGCCTCGCCCCATGTTGCCTGGGGGGAGAAAATAAGGGTTTTTAAAGCTGTTGAATACACCTTGACAATGCTGCAACATCAAGAAACTCACTTCAAGGTGAGACAATAATGCAATTGATTAGCTTTCTTTAAAAACTGGAATGCGAGTACAATAATGATTCACACTGCCAAATTCCATAATGAACCGCATGAGAATTTTTTAATTTACTTGTTAACCGAAACCCTGTAGGGTTCATGCATATCTCAAGAACTGATCTACAACGAAAAGCACAATGTATAAACGGAAAAGCAAACAATAGAAATTGGCTAATTGATGGCACTTTGTGGCGGCCACTTGACTTGATCGGATCGCGTCCGATCGGATTGTCGCCGTTGCTGTTCGGCTGTGAAAAGCGCATAGTTCGAATGATCGGACCGATTGATAAGCCAGCGAGTAGTAGATGCAGCGAGTGCGACTGGTAATTGACGAGTGCTGAGCACAAGAGTGCGAAATGTATTTGAGAGCACAACCCGTTGGGCCGACAGACGTTCGATCTATGTGCTTTAGGACTTTCGGTTTTGGCTCTGTGTTTGATCGTGACGCTACACATTTGCCTACGGTTCGTGCGATGAGTTCGGTCGTCAACTCAGGGTTAATTCACTTTTAGCGTAATTTGTAAGCACTTCGGCGCTACCCCCTTCGGCAGGGGCCTCTCGACATCGACGCATCGCGAATTAGGTAAGCAAAGGAGTTCGGCTTTTGTGCACGCTCATTGCGCATTATTCACATAAATGCCCAAGCAGGAAAGAGAGAGGGAGAGAGCGACAGAGAAGATGACTACCTGGTTGTCCCTTTAAACATTTTGTTGGGAATGGGAACGAACGATGGAAATAGAAATGGAAATGGAAATGGGAACGGGTATTGCACATTAAACACTTTGGCATATATTTTGTTATTGGGACGTTCGCGGGATGCATGCGTAACCCTTTCGTAAATCGAGTTAATCCCAAAAACGCAATGCATATGCCGATCCCAAATACAAATTTTCTATCCCCTGTCCAGGTAAAGCAACAACACACTCGCACACACACACACACAACTTTAATAATTGCGTCAATGGAAATTATCATTTTTCATTATTTCAGTTTAGTTTATTTTTTTTGTCATTCCGCCTTTGGGTTCTTTGGGGTTGCGCATGGGTCGATGAGGTTTTGCTTTAGTTGGTTTTATCGTCGTCTTGCGTTGAGATCGCTCAAGTCGGTCGGCATCCTGAAGTGCCTGTGACAAGTCATCAAAAGACGGGACTAGGGGCGACCCAGAGATCGCGAACAATAACCCTGAAATGTCAACGTTCGCATCGGAAATAAAAATGCAAGTTCTACTTAAGAGGGCAACCAGTATTGGAATCGGAACCAGAAACAGCAGCAGGCAGCAGACGCAACAAAAAAAAAACAAGGTGAACATGTCAGTCCAAGGACCATCTAAGTCGTTCTTGAAATCAGTGCTAAGGACGGACATGACAACTATGTCGTGAACTTTGCCAGCGCATAAAGTCTTAATTGTTGGGAAATTTAATAAGATTTGATTATTATTATGGTGGTTGGTAAGTTAAGAACTTTGAACTTTCTTAATTACTTTAAATAAGTGCCATAAGTTTAAGATTAGTTATCTTTAGGTAAAGCTATGCTTATATTTTTTACTAGAAATAAAAATGAATTTTTGTATTTTAGTATTTTGACGTACTTCAAATAGCTGAGGTAAAAATCATAAGTTATATTTTACATCAGATAATAAATATTTCTTTTGCAAATAATTTTGGTAATTGATTCCTTTATTAATTGTATTCTTCCAATATTTAGTTAAAATATAAAATATATTTCTTAATTTGTTTTAATATTCTTTAATACAACTTCTAATCCGCATTGACTTCTTTTGCATTTTAAAATTGTTTACTTTACATCATTCGATATCGTAACTTTTCCTATTAAGTAGTGTGTACAAATTTCGGTGCGGTTTGAATTGCTTTTACTTCTTGTTTTTATTAATTGAGCGCACAAAACGTGACTCGCTCCAAGAGCTTTTGTTAGTTGTCACCGGACATGATTTGGAAGGGAACCTTCACAACTCCCTCTCTCGCTCTTTCTCTGTTCGTCTTTCTCTATCTCGCCCTCAACCTCTTCCTTTATCTGGTCCCACCCCACGCCACAAATGGCATTGTTTTTACCCTGCCCCAGCTCTCAGGATGAGGACAATGCGCTGCGTGCCAATATTGGGAAGTACGGCCTGTCACATGTCACCAAAACAATGGGCCCGCAAGGAAGTCCTCGAGTCAAAGGCAATCATCAGAATGAGAAAAACAGAGAGCTTTAGTTTTTTGACAATTGTTTAAAGTAGGCTATGACTGTTCGACTGGGTCAGTTCTCTAATAAAGAACTCATTTATATACGAGCTTGCAAAGCATTCGTTACAAAATAAGTAGGAAATATTTATTTTTCAAAATTTTCAGTCAAATATTTTTTTAATACATTAGAAAATAGTTTTACTAATATACATACATATATATTAGACATGGCGTCGCGATCAAAACGTTACCCAAAATTACGATTTGCGCTCATCACAGAAGATGCATTGCAGAGGCTGCGCCCCGAGACGAACGATCCGCTCAAGACGAACGAGGACAAGGAGATGGTTGAAACAATCGACAATGTTGTGAACACACTGGTCGAGCGGAAGATTCAGTTATTCAAGCTGGAACTAGATCAAATGATCGAGGACAAGATTGTGGCGATACAGAGTCGTCAACAAGATTTTCGAAAAAGTAAGCAACTTCAGAAGAGCTCATTGCCCATGTCGTTTGCCAGCGAAGGATCCATCAAGACGGTTTCCGTTTCCGACACCGACACCAAAATATCCAAGCGACCTAAAAAGGCTAAAAAGTCAAAGCCAAAAACTGGTGATGGGCCTTATACGAAGAAAGCAAAGACGGTAAATTGGAATCATAGTAAGCAAATCGGAGACGGCAATGCCGTGAAACCAGAGACAGGAAAACGTTCTATACTGAAAAGATGATCGTCGCAAAAACAATCAATTTCAAATTATCTGTGACATATAAGTAATGGTATATGTAACCAAAATTTCTATTGCAAAGATGTATCTAATTAACTTGGAAAAAGGTTAACCTATACCGCTAGGTTAACCAAAGGAATTTCAGATAAAGACTTAAGTTTCATAAATAATAGTAATGTTTTCATAAAAGCTATTCAAATTATACGAAACAACCTTGAAAAGGCGTATTAAGAAATTAACAATTTATGATTATTCGATTCGAACATTTCCAGGCCATTATCGAAGAACCAGAACAACGTGCGGTACACATTCGGTTTGACGACCAAAATGTTCCTCAATATGGTAAGGAATACGGAAAAATATATATAATTTCTAGCAAAACCAAAAAGCTGCTAGACTTTCTTCATAAGAACGACGCAGATTCAAAAACGATCTGTTGAATTGGATTATTCTTCCCTGAAAATCCCCATCAAAACGGAGTGTATTTTAAAGTCTGGAGTTTAAGATTCAGTCTGGAAATGAGTCTGGGTCACATGAATATATTTATTGCAGTTTCGATAACAACACACACATCCCCCTCCTCCCCCCTACGCACACACACACACACACAACAACCAGTTGCCTGCTTGTTGTCATCTAATCCCTGAAATATGTAAAATGAAAAATTGAAAAACTAACTGACAACGCAGCAGTTGTAAAATAAAAATATAAAAAAAAATCTGCTGCGCTGGGTTAGGATATGTTGATGTGGGATGATTTTGATGGCTGGGAAGGGAACGGAATAGAGTGGAGGAATAGTGCGGAACGCACAGTCTGTGCCAGCTTATCAACGCGCTGCAGACAAGGGCAGAGCATCAATCAAGAATTTCCAATGAATGGCTATCGAGTAAATTAGAAGGCCAGTCAGTGCCATTTTTTTTTTTTTGTCCTTTACCATTTTGTCGAAAGAGTGTTTTGAAAATTTTGCATTTACAGTTTTGGTTTATATATTAGTTTTTTTTTGTCACGGAAAATATTGTTCTTAAAACCAAATATATTGAATCCTATAATAAATAAAACAGCAAATCAGTTCCTGCCTTTCAAGGATCTTGTGAACAAACATTACAAAGGAAAAATCTCCGATCGTATAACGCATTTTTTAACATAACTCAACTAAAACTTTTATCATACGAAAAACAAAAACATTTTAATATTGAACAACAATGTCAATCAGCTGGCAGAAAAAACAATAATCCCTTGCTAATATATCAAAAAAATAAATCCTTTCGAATCACACAAAAATATTAAATTCAGTTTATTATTTGAAACTCCCAAATCACTTATTAATTAAAGTAAAAAACTACTTGAAATAATTATGAAACTCTAAAATCAAACACAAATGTTCCTTATTTATATGAAAATTATCTTGACTCAAGGAAAATTGGTCTAAAATTAAGATCAACATTTCCTACTTCACCGAAATTTTTTTTGAAGTATCAAAATTCTTCGTCCTGGGTTAGCGTATTTCATCTTCGTCAACTCAAATTGAACTCCGTTTTTCCTTGATTTTTGACATACTCTAACTTTTTGCCATGGCGACCAAAACCGCGCACCGCCTAACTGCGATGTACCCGGGCAATATTTTTGCGGCTTAATATGTGTTAAAAAAAAAAATATAATAGAAAAAAGAAATGAAAAAAAAAAAATGTGAAAAAAGGCAAAAACCCCGTTGCCGAAGTCGCAACCGAAACGCAATGTTTAAAAAATGTGTGCGAGAGATGCGGCAACTTGGAGAAAAAAACAGTCACTAAGGGAGGGGGGAGTGGGGCTGGGGCATAGTAGAAGGTCTGTCGCCTGGCTTATCGTTTGACTGTAGCCAGTGACAGGACATAACGTTACCCTTTTCGGTATCTGCGCAGCGCCATGCGTGGGCGATGCTGAGACGACGAAACGGACCCCGGTCACCCCGTCATCGGTCACCATCAAAGGCAAGCCAAGTCGCAAGTGGCAGGGGTTGGGTGGTGGTGGTGATGGTGGTGTTTGGTAGTTGGTAAGGGTTTAAAAAGATGCTGACTAAGTACTTTGCAAAATTGCTTATATGCGTTGCGCCTCAAGTTCGAGTTTGAGTTTGGGGTAAGAGAGATAGTGAGAGAGTGAAAAAAAGAGAGAGAGGGCGACCAACGTCCGCCCTCCGTTTAGCGGTAATACATTGTCATTTGATGCAGCGGCTGGCTGGTATAGCGTTACACATCTTCAAACTCATAACCAATATGCCCCAACCTCGAAACCCATACTGGCCCCATCTCAGGATGGACGTTGCCATGCCGGCGTCTGAGGACGGACATGAAACAAGTGTTGGATGCCATGTTTATAGTATATTGTTGTTGTTGTTGTCTTTCGTTTCATTTCGTTACGTTTCCTACGGTCCTTTTATATTTGCTATTTCTCTCTCTCTTTCACTCTCTGCTATCCTTGTCGTTTTCTTTTTGAAGCCAAGTTTGTTAAACAAATTCTTTTTTTTTCTACTTATTTGCTTTGCGCTTTGTTGTTGTTGTTGTTGTTGTTTTGTACGTAATATAAAAATTCAGCAACGCGCAAAACTTCACATATGACAACTTGCACGAAGGTGGAAAAAAAAACGGAGGCAGAGAAGACAGCAGAGAACAACATGTCACTGAGACAGGCAAAAAAAAAAAACAGCAAAAAAAAATATCATAAGAAGCAGCAAAAACTTGGCCATCATCATTATCATCAACATCGTAACCATCATCATCATCATCATCTCTTCTTTTGGCCAAGACGGCTCCTCTGATGTTTCTGATTTTTTGAAGCGGAAAATCAAACGCAACACATCGTTTACACGATGAAAGCACGAACTTAACTTAATGCCAATAGAGATCGGATATTATTTAGGATTTTTTTGTAGAGTTCGCACCTGTTGCAGCTGTCTGTTGCCATTATCATATATGCTGTTGCTGCAATATATTGTTGCTGGTATTTTTGCTGCAACATTATCTGTTGCTACTGATTTTATTCAAGTTTCTTCAAGATATTGCTGATGTTGCTGCTGCTGCTGCTCTTGTTGCTTTATCAATTGGCTTTATTGCTTGGTTTCTGTAACAAAATTGCCTCAAAGTTTAAGCTATTTCAATTGCTATTAGCTGGTGTTGTTGCTTTTGTTATTATTAATCGACTGTCAGAAGTTTTTGATATTTCAGTTAGCTGTTGCTGCTGTTACTTTTCCTATCCATGCTGCTGTTGCTGCTGCTGTTGCTGCTGCTGTTGCTGCTGCTGTCAGTTCTGTTGCTGGTTTCCATGATGTTCCTGTTGCTCGTGTAAACGTTGCTTGAGGCGACATTTTAGCTTCTTTTTTTTTTTGTTCAGCTCGCCTGTTTGTTGTGTTATGTTATGTTTTTTTTTCATGTGTGTGTGTGTATGTTTGGTTGAGTTTCAGAAAGTTGCATTTTTTCATATCATTAGGTTTTATTGGTTTCTTCCTGTTAAATATTCTTGCAACCCCCGCCCCCCCGCGAGCCGACGCGCTTATATTTTCTTTTGTGTTCGAGATATAGAAGGTGGTAGAGAGGGGGTGGTGGTGGTTGGCCTGGTCGCATGTTGTCACAACACAAGAAAGCGCGTCGGTTGCGCTCCAAAAACACACACACACTCACACATGCACACAACGTGTACGCATCATATCATCGCATATTGTTTTGTGCCTCTGCCTTAGTCGGCCAACGTCAAGCTGGGCCCAAAGACAAGCGCTTGGCAGCTTTGTCTGGCCATGTCAGGCTAAATAAAACAACACACACCCAAACCGGCCTTCTATATCTCGCCCCACCCAGCCCTCTCCCCATTTAAACATGTGGCGATAAATGCAAGTTGGCGATTTCCTTTGTTGTTTTTCTTAGAGCAAACAAGCAACTCCGAGCTCCACCATTGAAGTCCATTACGTACGCTTTAGCTGCTTTACCTGTTTCAACTTAACATTTGGGGCTGCAGGGGTGGGGTAGGGTTAGGAGGGGTTTGGCGGTTGGGGGTTGGCCAAAAACAATGCGCATCGATTTGCCAGTTGTGAGCTCCAATTAAATGCATAGCAAAACGGTGTATCAAAGACCCAAAAAACACTTGAACAGCCAACGAAGCGTTAAGCTGCCGAGTTTCCATAGAATTTAGTTGAAAAAGTTTATTTTTTTTCGAAATAGATAAAAAAAAACAGTATCAAACAAAAACAAAAACAAAGGGTCATGTTAACTTATCTTTATGCGTGTTTCTTTTTTTATAAAGGACTTTCAACTAGTTGAATGAAGAGTTCTAGAATAAGCTTTTGAAATTTAACTCACTGAATATGATTTTTGTGGGATTGAAAATTCAACAAGAATCCTACATGATTTCTGAACGTACATTATAATATATTTCTATAGAAGCTGGACCTTTCCTACTCTACGTAGTTGAATTTATACACCCCCACAAATATATGTTTACGTTACTTGAAGACTATCGATAGTTGTCACTTGAAACTATCGATAACTAAAAAACGGTTTGTTTTACATTTCAAATTTTCTTATCATACAATACTCTATACCCAAATCGATTTTTTTACTAGGATATAATCGATTTTAGTCACTAAAATCTATCGAAAGGAAAAATCCTTTGGTTTCCCTAGCAAAGTGCCTTGTGTCAAAAGAAAAACACGTTAGCCAATCAAATTCAGTTTTTAAAACTTTGCATTTCAAGTTTCTAATAATCAAATATTTTACTCACTAAAATCTATCGAAAGCGTTAAATCCTTTGATTTCCCTATCAAATTTCCTTGTGTCAAAAAACAAAAGAAATCGAATACAATTTTCCAATCTATACATTTCAAAGTTCTAAGCATCTCAAACTCTACTCCATAATCAAATCGATTTCTATCTCATGCTAAATTCGGTCTATCCAATCATTTCTGTTGACCAAGCATGCAATAACTTTGCCAATGCCAAACACATTATTATCGAAAAGGGGATTTCGTTTAGGCCATTCTAATGCACTGACAACCATCCATAACAACCCCATACATGTGTGTTTGTGTTTGTGTATGTGTGTGTGTTGGCTGTCCTGCCCACAACAATACAAACATAGCCACAAATGGAGTCAAGTCGTTGTTACCTGCGTAAATCAGGAAATGTGGCAAGCGGCAAAGTTCTGATTGACTGCTTTGACATATGGATGGAATGAAACGAGATTGGAATGGCAGGCAAAGGATAGCCTGGTCAAGAGAAATGTCTCAAGTGTGTGTGTGTGTCTTGGGTCTAAGTCGCCCTTATGCAAATGGCAAACCCACCCGCATCACAACCTGATGGTTCCAGATCCGTATACCACCTGCAGTGACGGACGAGCGAACGAACGTTCCTGGTTGTGGTCCAGGTCCTGGTCCTGGTCCTGGCGCCCGGGGTCGTTTTGCGTACGCCCTTGTTCACTGCTCTGCGACTTAGAACATCACATGTGAGAGGTGGAGAGGGGGTATGTGTGTGTGTATTGCCTTGTTGCTTGTTGATGCGCTTCGGTGGCCGCCGCCGCCGCCGCCTGCCAACGGAAAAGGAAATGAAAAAAGGCGAAACGAGAGCCCCGCCTTTAGTTACTCAAACTCCAGCTCCAGTTAGAGTTCCAGCTTCAGTTTCAGCTTCAGCGGTGCTGGACGGGTTCTTAAGCTTCTTCTGCTACACACTTCTTGCCTTTGCCTTTTGCCAATTCCGCTTGGTTGGTTTGCAACATTTTTGAATTGGATACTCTGGCGACCAAATACGCCCACGCGACCAGCCACAACGCGACTGCCTAGCGGGCGTCCGTTCAACCTTCACATCCCCCAATCCAATCCAAACCAACCACACGCACACACACAGACACACACACACACACACACACTCTACTTTGCTCAAAGTCCAATGTCGTCCGTTGTACACATGACCAAAAGAATCAACGTGTATGTGTATATGTGTGTGTGTTTGTATGTGTGTGTGTGCGAGGACTATTTGAAATTTTGCATATTAAAATATCGTCGTGCATGCAAAAGGTCGCTACTTCTTATTTGAGGCAAAAAGGTGGCCGGCGCCACGATGCGATGCTGTTCTTCTCCCTGCCATCGTTTCTGATGGTGCACAGTGGAACAAACTACCACAGTAAACCAGTGGAAAAATAAATTCTAATTCTAATCTTCGATGTACCATGACGTATTGATAAGAGTTGATTTGAAATATTATCGATTCGTAAAGCTATCGATGTGCTGTTATTAGTTTATCAATAAAATGTTTGATATTTTAAAAATTGTACTAAAATTTTAAATAACTTCTGAAAAGTGATTTAGAGTAGCCTCAAAGCTGAATTATTGATATGAATTTTAGATAAAACTACTATCGATATTTATCGATTATTTGTTAAATGTTGCTCCTCTTTTCAAATATCTTTACATATCGTTCTTTTTGAATTAATCATAACTAACCAAACACAAAGAGAGAATTGTGGAGAGCAAATTAGCACTTTACTATATAAATACTTATCAAAGAACTATCGATAAACGATTACAAAAAGTTGTATTATTTATGTTAATGCAAGAAAATGTTTTACTTTTGGTCCACTGTGCGCATTTGATGGTTGCTATTGCTGTTGTTATTGTTATATTGGACAGACTGCTGGCTGGCTGGCTGGCTGGCTGACTATGGTTTAAAGGGGAGAGAGGGGGATTGGGCGCAACATCAGCGTTACCGTTACCATCACTGGCACTGGCAACATAACATTGGGACACAGACACATCGCCTGTGGTAACACAATAACGAATTTCCGTAGCAACTTCATCACCAGCTCTTGCCGCTTTATTGTTGTTGCTGCTGCTGCTGCTGCTTTTTTCTCTCTTTACTCTAAAAAAAAAAGTTATACACTTAACATGGACTCTGGTCTGATCCTTTTGCATTTCTTATGCTGTTTTCATATTTCTTTGCTTTGCCATTCGATTTTTTATATTTTTTGTTATTTGCATAAAAAAATGTTTGCCAATGTAAATAAATTAAGACACTTTTTACTCACAAACAAAACACACGACAATAATAATAATAATTATTAAACGAAAGTAATAAATGTTAGTTGGATTATTAAAGTTCCTTGTTGCAACATTGCAACGGCTGCAACATTTTCACAGCTGCTCAATTTTCGGAGACTTTCTCACAACAAAACGCAAGAGCAAGAAAATCAGCCCACTTTGGATAAATCCTTTTTGCAAATATTATGAAAGATTCAAGCAGCAATCTTCACAGCCCAAAAAACCCTCAGCAAGCATCCTTACCTATACCTCTTCTTCCTCGGTGTAGTGTCTCGACTGTCTCTACTGTCATGACAAACAATTAAACTTAATCAGTTATCCAACTGACGCGCCCAGGAAAACACTTTTCCCTATCGAACCTAGTCGAACTGTCGAACCATCGATCGTGTTTGTTTGCCAAGGAAAACACGAAGAAAACCCGTTACAGCCCAAGATAGAGAATTGAAAGGATGCAAAAAGAAAAAGGAATATAAGAAAAAAGGTAGCATAAATGAATTATTGCAAAAGACTTTTGCGTTTTCCCTTTTTTTTTATGGATTTCCATTTTTCTCTCGATACATTTTTATAGATCGTGAGAAAGTTTAACCCCTTCATTCAGATTTGTATGCCTTTAGGCTCTGCTGTGTGCCACATAATTTATAATGATTAGGTACCGTTCAGTCGCACAATGGCACAACGAACCCAAATCGAATATCGGAAAGAAATAATAATAATAAGGAAACAGTTGCAGGGCTCCTACTTTGCTGTCGCAGCGAAAAGAACAAGACAAGAACAGAGGACAGAGGACGATGCTTACGGAACCGCGAAACTGAGGCGTCATCCCCTCAGCACTGAGGGGCACATGTCTGACAAGGTCTGTCTTAGGGTGCAACATCCGTACAAACGACCCTTGCAACCGTGCACAGCTGCCAATCTACCGGCTAAACACAGTCAAAGGAAAAAATTGCTTACAAACGGCATTACATAAAGCATAAATGTCTTGTGCCTAAAGATTATGTTGTTGTTGGGCTAGAAGTTTATTAAGTTCAACGGATCGAACTTTTTTTTTTTCTTTAAAAAAATCAATGAGGGAGAAAAAAAAGTGTTCAACATAATTTCTATAAATATTCAGCACTTGACAATCTTAAATTCTAAATAGAAAATAAAAATTCACCTGATAAAGTGTTTCAATCGTTTTTTCAAATGTTTTTAAAGCTTTAAATAAGTATCGAGAGAGTTGAGAAAATTGTAAGGAAAAATATTTTTTAAAGTGGAATAAAATAAGTTTGAATTAAGTTTATATCAGTGAAGTTCAAAACTCAAGGAATATAGGAATAATAAATGATATTTAAGCTCATAATAATATTCGAAATGTAAATAATTGATAAGAGATCAATGTTGGCCCTTCGCTGGAATCATTGACCCTTCGGTAACCCTCCCCGCCCAAAGAGCCCGCACAGACAGATCAAATGACCGCCGCCGTCATATGGTCATCGTCATTCAATTTCATTAATCATGCAATTAGTCAACTTTTGATTAGACCCTGCCACAACACACTCTACACACACACATACACATACAGGCATTAAAGTATAAATATCAATTTTATTTGTCAAATATTGACACATCAAACCCTAAACAAACCAATGACAAGGTCCTCCTCCTCCTTCTCCTTCTCCCTGCAACAAGCCATTTAGCGGCAATTTATAAGCAACAAAACACCAAAAAAAAAAAAAACAGGGACAAAAAATAACGTGGAAAATGGGAGAAATAATAAATGAAAACAAAAAAAAAAAAAAAGGAAAAAGCAACAACAACCACAAAAAAAGGGATTCCTTTTTGTTGTTGTACAGATCATTTCAAGGGTCCTTGACTTTTGTTCGGCAATTGAGTGATGCTGCCTGGCGCTGCAAAGCAATTATGTGTATTATTATATATTTGATGATATTATATGGTATTATAGTAGCACTACATACAATATGTTTGTCACTTTTCCTGTCGAAAAGCGAGTTTTTAACACCAAAACATCGAGCGCATTAGATCATGCTTAGGTTAGGGGCTTCCTTTTAGGGGATGCTGGAGAGAGAAAAAAAAACAAAGCGAAACAAAACAAAGCTGCCAGCAAAAGGTTCAAAGTGCGTGTGAAAATGAGGATGTTTGTTGTAGTTCCAGTTGTTGTTGTTGCTGCGGATGCTGCTGGCAAAACTTTTGCGGTGCTGTTGCTGTTGTTGTTGTTGCTGCTGTTTAAGGTGTGAAGCCAGAGAGTCGATTTAGGGCACACAACAAAAAAACAAAAAAAAAAGGATGCTGCTCGGACAAATGTCCCTTTTAAGTGCGCCGTGTAATGCGATAAGGCGCCAAATAGCACAGATTTCACAATTATCCATATGATCTCTCATTGTTGAGCTGTCAACCCGAGTGCCTTCTTTATATATATATTTTGTTGCTATTTTTTTGGGTCAAAAGGTGCAAGTTTTTGCCTCAATTGCAATGTTAGCAAAGGGGCAATTAGTCAAGTGGTTAATGGGTTGAGTCGAAATCGAATTCGAAATCGTATCGCATCGCATCGAATCGAATCAAATCGGATAAGGCTAAGGCCACAGCACAGCTGAGTGCCTTTTTGGCCTGGCAAGGATTTCCCAAAGATTTATAGATTTGTGCATTCGCAAAAACCAAAAAAAAAAAAAAAACTGCATTACAAAAATAATTCTAAAAAAGAAAAAGGGTTAAGGGGCTTAGGGGGTAGAATCTGCGGCTGCTGCATTTAAAAAAATAAAATATAAAATTATAATCAAAAAAAAATTTGTCAGGCAACAGTTTCTAACTTTTCCGGGGGTTGTTGCTTAGTTGGAAAAGCCCAAAACTAACAGTTATTGAAAATTTGTATTGAAATTGAATGTCACAAATTTTACACTCAGCAAAATTAAGCCGTTCTTGAATAAACATATATCATATAATCATAATTATGTTAGAGTTTGAACTTTGCACTTTAAAAATTTGAAATATTTTTTAAATAATCTTTCATGTAAATATTTAATAACCTTAAATAGGTAGTTTAAATAAAAATCATAGAATTTTCTTAAATTTTAAACAAAAATCAACTTGAAACTTTATTAAATTCTCTAGTCTTTTAAAGTAAAGGAAAACCAATCGATTGCGATTGCCAGGTGTTGCTTTGATGTTGCAAAATCCGGCTACAGCTTATACACCCCTGCCACTTCCCCCTTCCCTGCCTCTCTGACATTTGCATGGCCTCGTTTTCTCTTTCTCTTCTTTTTTTTTTGCCATAGCATAATTTCAAATTGCGAGCAAATTTTCCAGCACATGTGTGTGCGTGTGTGTTTTTGGCATAGTTTTTTGCACACGGAAAAGGATTATTTATTTATTACGAAATTTTTTTCGTTATTCGATGCGCGGCTGTCGCGTGGAAAGCTGCAAAACAACAACAACAACAACAACCAAAAAGAGAGTGTGGAAAGGTGGAAAAGGTAGCCAAAGGGAGAGACGGGGTGAAGGGGGCTTTTTGTTGTTGGTCGCTGCCCGGCCATGCAGGCCGCAAATGTCGAATTATTCAAATGATGATTCCAACCCCCTCGTCGCCAGCTACCCCTTTTCCATTATTTTTTTGCTGCTGTGGCATGCGATATGCAAAAAATATAGTACGCACAGGACGCGCACAGGACACACGCCAGCAAAGTGTGTGAGAAGAGAGCAGAGAGCAAAGAGCAGAGCGAACAGAGAGATACATAAAACGGTGTGCGGCGTTGATTTTGTGTGCACTTTTTATTTTTTTTTTTTTGTTAAACCTTGCGGCAATCTGGCGTCATATACACACGCACACACACACGCACACACACACTGTTGGTCCTTTGTAGTTAGCATGTCCCGTTTCGTCATATGAGATCGCGAGCGTTTACAAAAAATGTTTTTTTTTTCATATATAATTCGAAAATAAAACGTAGTCAGAACAGGACTTTACCGAGGCCTACATAGTGTGCGTGTGTGTGTAATGAAAAAAGAAACAAGTAAAAAAGGCTGTAGTCGAATAAGCTCAACTTGAAGATACCCTGAACCCTAGATTTTACCTAGATATAGATTTTATTGTTATCGATAACATCTGTTTATCGACAATCGAAAGATTTGTCGATAATGATCGGCTTTTTATTCAGAAGAGCTTGCTACTTATCGATAACATGCGTTTATCGGGAACACAAAATGTTATCGATAATTTCAAACAAACTTCCTTTGCCTTTGATATAGGGAAAATCTAGTCTAAAGCTTATAATCGACATGCATTTATCGGGAACAAAATAAGTTATCGATAATTTCGAACAAACTTCCTCTGCCTTTCACATAGGATAAATCATAATCGACATTGCTATAAATTAACTTCTCAGATATAATTTTATTCCACCTGTAACATAAATTGGAAAAACTTTGTTAAACCCTTTTTGACACATTTCCAAATGGGCTTACAGGGTATATTAAAAAATATAGTATACGCTTTTAAGGACATCTGCCTGTTTTCCCTAACCAATAATAATATATGCAAACCTCTAGTGATTGCCCTCCCTCTTTGTCCCATTTGCACCTCTCTCTAGTTCTCTCTCTCTCTCTCTCTAGTTCTTTCTCTCTTTCTGATTGTCACAATGTACACATATCTCTTTCGACCACAGTTTGGCATTTGAATGAATTCATTTAATTTGCACCTTGTTCGCATAGTTCGGTAATATTATACATACATCTGTACATCTGTATGTGTCTGTAGTCGTACCTTTGTGTACCTATCGCATTATGCTGGTTTATGCTAAATGGGAACATCTGCTTTCAGCTTTTTGCTGTTGCTTTTCCGATTTTGATCCTAGTTAACAGTTGGTTAGTTGGCCTGCATTGTGATAGTATGCTGGTTGCATCGAGTGGCAAATTGAGTTATCAAACCGACAAACTAGTATCAGGTGACAGTTGATTTCGAAAAGGGGTTTTGAAAAACTATCCCATTAAAATGATATGCTACTTTGAGTTTAAAGAAATTTTCAGTGCCATAAGGAAGATAGTTTCACCTTATTTTGAATCGAAATCTAGGAAAACTGTTCTACTTTCCTCGATATGAAATCACTCAACTATTTTCCCTATCTTCATATGTAGAAGGTCCAAGAAGAAGCACAAAAATCGGACAAAATTTCAATTCCAATTTGAAAATCTCCCATTCCCAATTGCAAATACGCATTTCAAAGGCATCCAAGCCCATCCATTGAAGAACTTTGCATAAATGTCCGCAAACATGTGTCTCAGTACCCCAACAGGCCCTAGCCACAAACCCCCCATTACTATGTAGAAGGGGGATGGAATGGGATGTCGCCTGCCTCATTGGCGTCATCTTCGTTCTTCATCCGGCGACTTTATAAAAATGTTTGCCCTGTGCTGTTCGTTCGTCTGTTTGTTTGTTTGTTTGTCTATGCGTCGATTTGTTTGTTTGTTTGTTTGCGTTGTGTGTCGTAAATTTAATGGACAACACCAACGGGAACAACAACAACAACAACAACAGCAGAAATCGAGAAAAGGAATCGAATCGAATTGAATGGCAAATGGGATCCATGCATAAAAAATTGGCAAAGCCAGCCAAGGGTTAACTTCGATTAGCCCAAAATGTTGTCATGCCCTGTGGTCGCACATATGTGCGGGTGTGGGGGGGTGGGGAGAAAGTAGAGGGTATGTATATGTGTGTGTGTGTGGTCATAAGGCCAAAGCACAAATAATAACAGTCACGCGTCGAGCAGCAAAAGCAGCAAACGCGGCAAAAATAAATAATAAAATAAACATGGACACAAAAAAAAAATATCTAAAAAATAAAAACATGTATATATATAGATATATATGTACATATATGTATAAAGAAAACAAATAAGATTTAGAGAGTGCAAGGTATGCGCGACTATTAAAATACCCTAGTTAAGTTCAATCAAAATAAAAGCTAAGCATTTAGCTTGTTATTAAGTTTTTTGAGAAAAACAAAATAATTTGAAGCCAACAAATTCAGAGATCTGGAGTTAATATACTGAGAAATAAATGTTTTCATTTGAATTCAGCAATATTTGGAAAAGACGTTCCGTTTTAAACAAAACAATAACAATTAAAAGTTATTTAAAGGCAATAAAAAAGCAATTTAATAGTTGAATTAAGGAATAATCCGGAAAGTAGCTTTACAAAAAAAATATAACAAAACCTTACAAGTTATTAATAAAACTTTCGAGCATTTATTACAGTTAAACAGACTTGAAGATTATCTTAAGAACGGAATTTCTTATTGATAAAAAATTTTCAGCTTGAAATTTGATTATTTTCAGATTTCGGGTAACCAAAAATCAATTTTAAATAATAAAATTAAGTAAATAAATGAAAAAACTGTTTGTTGTATTAAAGCTTCGATTATGTTAGAGAACTATATAATAAACCTAAAAATATTCTAGAAATTATGTTAAGCCTAAAACAGTCGAAACTCAAGGGAACAAGAAAAAACTTTGATATAAAAGAAAAATTCGTAAAACTCGAATGATAAAGAACTGCGTTCAGCGAATGTTCTTTATTTGGAAGTTCAACTGTATAATAAGTTATAATTTGAATATAAATCGCCTTTAAGTCCTTAAATATTAGCTAGGGTATAGTCTAAAAGGCAACCAACAAAATAAAGGACAAAGATGAATACAAAAAATGAGCAAAAATATATAAAAAACGCCAACAACATGCGAATGAATATGAGAGGCTGTGTTTTTTTGAGGATTGGGATTGGTATTGGAAAACGGCACAAACGGACAGCGGACCAAATAGGGCCATTGATCAAAATTGTTACAATGATGGCGAAAAATCCACCCCCTTAGCGACCAAAAAACGCCCACCATGCGATACGGGGGGGGGGGTGGGTAAAGTGAAACAGTAAAAGCAAACCAAAAGCAAATACGAGCAGGGCAACGCCATTGCTGTCCGTCCGAACAAAACGGACACGGACCACGGGGCCAGGAGTCCAGGACATGCAAGGACCAACGTTAGACCGTTGGACATACATATATATTTGTGTGTGTGTGTGTGTGTGTCGGAAAAGTCGGCGTCTGCCATTGAAAAAGACTTTTGATGGCAAATGGCGGGCAGCGCGGGCGGCTGCTACTAAAAGTGGTGGTTGGGTGGGTTTGGATTTGAGTGTGTGTGTGTGTGTGTGTGTGTGCTTGGTTTACTACCATGCTCGGTGGGCATACAGTTCTTGCGCTTGGACAGAAGTTGGTTTTAGTTTTTGCAAAGGTAGTAGTAGCTAGAATATGGAACCCACGTAAAAAGGACCAACAGAGGCAACAGGACAAACATTTATACATATGTATAAACGTAGTATGTGTGTATGTGTGTGTATGTGGCAACAAAGTAATGGCCACAGTTGTTGTTATAGCAAAAGTTTCGTACGTGAGGGTCGAGCCGTAAGCGAGGACATCCTTTTTTGGTCCTTTGGTCCGTTTATGTATGTGTGTGTGTGTGTGTGTTTTCGTGTGTTATTGCTGTTCTTGTCGTTTTCAACATACATATATTGCATCAAAGCAAAGTTTTCTGTTCGAACCAAAAATAAAAAAATATAAAAAAAACAAAACACAATAGTCCTGCACAAGAAGGACATTTGGACCACACGCAGTCGCAAATGCAAATGTAATACAAGAGAGAAAAAAAATACATATATAAATAAAAAAATAAAATGTGGGCTCTGACTACGGAAAAAAATAACGTTGCCTTGACTATGCGACGCACAAGCTCAAATACACACACACACAAACATATATATGTATATGTAATTCGAATGCAAAAGTCAATCCTCCCACGTGCTGGCTTTATTCAGCCATTCGCCCAATTTCAACAAATCCCTTGCCCAAACCTTTTTTTTATGTTTTTTTTTTTTTGCTAACCGCGTTTATCAAGTCAAGACGCGGAAATTGGCTGCCATTTCGATCTGTCTCACACACACACATAGAGAGCATAGGATAACGGGGCATAAGCGTAACTGATAGCTTTGGTCAAGGCTTTGGTGACATATCAGCCAGCCTTAAACACACAGCAGAAACTAGTTTGCATCAAATCTCGGCCAATTACTTTAATTTTAAAATGAGTTTTATGTTGAGCAGCTTTTGTCAGCTACGATTCTTATTAGAATAAAGTGGAATGAATGAAAAGTGAAGTTAGAAGCAAAGACAAAAGAACTCCCCCATTAAGAGGCTGCCACCCAATTTTAAACAACAGAACGAAGTATAGTTAGTCAATGTCGCAACACCCCTTGCGCTCCAAAACTCCCTCTAAAACCGCAATATTTCGACCCGCAAAAATGCACAGAAACAAAACGAGGCAAAGTTGGTTTTGGCAGTGGGGGGGAGCAGACATCAGCGGCAGGCCTTCGTGATCTGTGCTAAAATATTAGTTCTGTCAAAATACATTTCTTTGAGTAATGTAATCCCATTTTGCGGTCACACACACACACACACACACACTAACACACGCACACATGATTCTTATATAAAAAAAAAAGAAAGAAAAAAAATGTTAAACATATATGGCCCAAAAGTAACTCTCGACCGTTACTCGAGCGCCCACAATTGCCACGCCCATTTATGCCGCATAACTCAGACTCCCCTGTTGGTTGGTTTTTTTTTTTTTTTTGAGTTTTTTTGCGGTTCACATATCGCATCATGCTGAATATGAATGCGATAAATCTGTTCGTGATTGTTTTTGCTGTCGCACATGTTGGGCACACAATCATACACCCCCCCACTACCAACTCCTCCCACCTACTCTTTTGGTCTACGGCAAGGTGTCCGCGTCCAACTCTTTTGAAATGCGTAAAAGAAAAAGAGAAAAAAACGAACGGAATTCGCTAATCCAGCCAAGAAACTGCCTCGAGAACGGGCTTGTTGGTTGTTGCGGGCGGGAGGGCGTTCGTCGGTTCAGCTATCCTTTATTACACTATTTGGCCCAAACTGAGGCTCGATTACGGACACACATGCATGCATGTATGCCGCCATGGCCATTGGCAAAGGCCTGTGACCAGGTGGGTGGTTTGGGTGGTGCCTGGGTGGGGTTGGTTTGGTTCGGTTTGAGATTGGGTTGATGAAAATGTGTTCTGACAGCTTTGCGGCTGTGATTGCAAAAAATGAGCGACGATGACGAGTAAAGAACAAGAAATTGCAAGCATTTTCTATTTTTTTTGACACACAAACGCCAAAAATTAAAGAAAATTTAAATAAAGTGTCGAACTTTTAATACCCTTGCTGAAATATATTTAAACAAATCAGCTTTTGATTTAGTTTTTAGCTTTGAGAGCAATAAAAATATGAGAAATTAAACGAGAAATTTGAAAAAATTATTTATAAAACTTTTCTATTTAATATATTAATTTTTTGCTTAAGCTTTTGCTTTAGGAATTTTGGAAAAAGTAAAGTTTTAGGTACTTTCTTCTTAGATACAGTCGTGTCTGGATTTAGTAAAACATTTGTTTTTAAAACCGTTAAATTAAACAAACTAAATATTTTTTGAGCTATTTTTCTTTTTTCTATGCTTTCTACTATTAAAAATACATCTTTGGAACACATTAAAAAAAAAAATAAAAATCATTTAATAAATAATATAATCACCATTTCGGTTTCTCAGGACCTTGTCTCTATTTGATTATAATATTAAAAAAAATAAAATTAAAAAAATAAATAATTTCCAAAAAAATCTTAACTTTCAACTTGTAAAAATTCGAATACCAGCTTCAAATAAAGTTAAAAAAAAACTTATAGAAGATTTTTCAACCTTAAAAGTTGTTAAAACCTTTGCAAGCCAAAGGGTATAAAAAGTAGGAAAAAAAAAATCAAATATATATAGAAAAACACACACAAAAATTGCGTGTGTGTGTGTGTGTGTAATGTAATATAGTCAAAGTCAAAGTGAGAGTCAGTTTGGGTTTTCTGTGAACGTGTCGATGGCATCGGACGCAAATGTGTGCGTGTGATGGCCCACTCCTGGTGGCATGTGGCAGAAGGGGGTGGAGTGGGTGTGTGTGGCAAGTGGTTGGGTGGTTGCGAATTGGGGCTATAGGTCGCAACAAAAGACGGCGGCAAAGTAACGTAGAGTTGTGATTCGAGAACAAACATTGATGAGGCCAAATTTCTGTGATTCGTCATCTAAATAGGTTTTTCACATTCTTTTTTTTCATTCTTTGCTCACACATTGGTGTAAAATTACAATGTATTACATGCACGCACACACACACACACACACATATTTGCACATAACAGAAGCCACACGCACACACATATAGGTATGTATGCATGTTTAGCGTAATTTCAAGCAGCTGTCGCATTAAATTATAAATAGCAAAATTCAAAATATTTTTTGAGCATAAAAAGAATATTAAATGAAAAACAAATCTACTAAATTCTTTGAAAAAAATAGGTATAAGAATTGTAAAATTATCGCATTCATTTTTATATAAATATAATTTTTAAATTCACCATTTACAAGCTAAGAATATTTATTCTCATAAGAAAGCCCGACAAACATTTGGAATAAATGTAACATTCTCTATTGAGACACAGATGGCGCTTGTAATCAAACTAGGCCGAATGTATCTGACGATCGCCGCAGGATGGCGCTTAGTTGATGAAAAGCTGATAAGCACGCATTGCCAAAATTTATCCGATTCCACTCAGAATATATACATTAAATACCTGTTATTCGAGTGCAGCGTTTTATGCCTTTGTATTCCATCGTTGTATTCGAATGTTTATTTCTTTTAAATCAATTAATTTCACAACACAAATCACTTTTCACTCACTTGCAAAATTTACTTATGAAAACGCGTGCTCTTAATGCTCCGGCACAAATTCAACTGCTTTAAACTGTGGGAATAGGCAGAATTGACAAAAGGTAACGGCATATTGCACGAGCGTCATTGCAGTGTCTCTCACTCAGTTGCTTTCACTCTCTTTGGAAAGGAATAAAGCTGCAGCGGTTTCTCCTCTCAGCAACTACAGTTATTTGTCAAGAAGAAGCGAAACACCAAACCAAAAAGACATCAAGTCAATGCGTTTCTAATTGTTTGTTTACTTTTATTATATATATATATGTATATACATATATAAAGTGTGTTGTGTTTTTAAAGTTTCTTTCCTTTTTTTAATTTTGCATTTACATGTGTTGGTATTGTTTTTTTTTAACAAAAAAGCAATTCACAAAATTAATTACAAAAAAAAAAAGTCAACTATTTGAATCAAGTTTTTACCTTTATTCATTAAATTAAGTTAATCATGTAGATACTAATGAGCGCGGATTGCAAAGGTGTAGCGCAAAAAAAAATTGATTTATTTTTTTTTATCCGATGAAGTTGGGTGAATGTGTATGTGTGTGTGTGTATGAATGTGTGAGTGTGTAGGCGAATGTGTGAATGCAGTAATGCCTTGTTTGATTGTTTTGTAACGGAAAATCGTTACAAGATCGATAGCGATATCGATATCGATATCGATAAGCGTATATGTACGATTAAGATCTCGAATGTATAGTCATTAAACATAACAAAATGATATACATATATGCATGTGTTGGTAACTTAATGCTAATGCAGTTGCATTTGTTGTTGCTAAACCCGGAACCACAAACACACACACACACACACACTGTGTCTGCCCAAGGTAGGTCGAGTTGTAAAAACAATTTGTTTGTGTGATAAAACAACAAAAACAAATGAATTTTGAGTGTGCGTTGAAGTACGCTGTGTGTGTGTGTGTGTTGTGTGTGTGTTGTGTGTGTGTGTGTTGTGTGTTGTGTGTTGTGTGTTGTGTGTTGTGTGTGTTGTGTGTGTGTGTGTTGTGTGTGTGTGTTGTGTGTGTGTGTGTTGTGTGTGTGTGTGTTGTGTGTGTGTGTGTTGTGTGTGTGTGTGTTGTGTGTGTGTGTGTTGTGTGTGTGTGTGTGTGTGTGTGTGTGTGTGTGTGTGTGTGTGTGTGTGTGTGTGTGTGTGTGTGTGTGTGTGTGTGTGTGTGTGTGTGTGTGTGTGTGTTGTGTGTGTGTGTGTTGTGTTGTGTGTGTGTGTTGTGTTGTGTGTGTGTGTTTTTTAGATTGGAAGGGTATATTTCTATGTGTTATCAGGTCAATTTGGAGCGTTTCTTAGCAATGGCATCCTCGACAGCGCGCAATTGTTTGAGCAGCTCTTCGCGTCGCGATTTCTTGCCCTCCTTATCCTTGTCCTTGTCCTTATCTTTGTCCTTCTCCTTATCCTTGGCACTGTCCTTCTCTTTGTCCGTGCTGCTGGGCGAAAGGACGGTGGGCGGCGATGCCAATGCTGACACGCCCACCATGTTCGATGTTTTCTTAATCTCAATGGAAATGGGGGATCTCTTCTTAGCCGCTTGTTCAGCAGCAGCTGCACACACAAAAAAAAAAGAGAATGAAATTATTACTCGGTTAAGTTTTTCGATGGAATATTTGAACTTACGTTTTTTGATTAATTTGCGCTCGTTAAGAGCTTTGTCTGTGGCACGCACACGTTTCTGTGGCGCTTCAACCGAACCCGACGAGCTACCCGAAGACGACGAGCCCGACTCCGACTCCGAGTACGAAGTGCCCGAAGAATCTGTGTTGTGAAAAAGAAAGTTTTGTTTTAGTTTAAAGATTAGTTTGCGATATTCTTAAGGGCTTAACTTGAAAGAATTGTATGCAAGTTTGATTTTGATAAAAGATTTTATTCCCACTAACTTTTCTTGTATCAAAAAAGTGAGAAATAAAATCCTAGCTATTGATTTTTAATCGATTATTTCAATCAAAACAAAAAGTTAGAGCTAACTGAGCTTCAAAATTGAGTTTTCTACACATTGATAAAAATTCAAATCTTTCTTTAAATAAACATATAAAATTGGTTATCAAATCCTATTGCTTCACAGTTTTTCGAATTTTTAAACTTATTTTGTTAAAAAGTTACTCAAACTCTCTAATTAATATTGTAGCTTACGCAGAAGGGTTAAGAAAGTGAATAAATCAATAAACTGAATAAAATTAAATTAACATTTGAATTGTGCAAAAATGAATAACAAATTGGAGCTGCAATTACTCTACTTCTTTCTTTCTGTATTACGAATATTGGTGAATTTGTATGATTTGCTTTTTGGACTGCTTTGGAGTGTGTCTTGATTAGAATTTTACCTGAATCCGATGAACTGGAGCTGCCACGACGACGACGTAACTTGTCGAATTTCTTGGGCGCTGGCGACAATTTCTTGCGCTTGGCAGCGGGACTGTTGTGTGCGCCGCCACCGGCTGTGGCACGCTTTTCTAAAGCGGCGCGTTTGAACGCTGGCGATGCGCTGCCCTCTACAAAGACAAACAAGTTAAAACAAAATCGAAGTTAAACTAGGCGGAAAATGTCAACTTACTTGACGACGGACGTCTTGGACGTCGCGGTATTTGGCTAGGCGAGCGTAGACGTCCAGCGGCGGCATGGCGTCGCGTTACCCCGCCGGACATGAGTTTGTGCGAGTAGCGACGCTTTTGGTCCGAGGCGCTGCTGGAACGCGACGATTCGGAACTGGAATCGCTTTGTGAGCTATTGGAGCTGGAATAGGATGAGTTGCTGCTGTAGCTGCGACGATCACGGCGACGTCGATCTTCGCGATCGTAGGAGCCGCCACGTCCGATCGATTTGGAACGCATCCACGGATCGCTCCATTCATCGGCGCGTCCCACCGCCTCCACACGCTGCACAATGACCTCGCGTGCGGGACGCAAACGACGATCATCCTCATACTGGGGCATACGATGTGGCGGCAATTCGCGATAGCGCGCCATGCGACCATAAACGTCGACATCCTCGTACGGCATCGGTGCCATATAGGGTGCGCGATAGCGATCGGGCGGAGGGCCATACATTGAGTAGACAGTTGGCAGCAGGACGCGCGGATTGGCATGAATGATCGATGGATTGTTGGGTGGCAATTCGCGTCCAACGCTCGGCGAATTGGCGCGCTCCTTGAGATAGTATGGCTCCTTTTCGAGCTCATCGGGCGAGAGGGTCAGATTCATTTTCTTATCCTCAAAGTCCATGTCCTGCTCCTTGCGCTTGTTCGCCTTGCGCATCATCTCTTTGGCGGTGCGCAGGCCACGCTCCCAAGCGTTCTCCACAACGACCGGCCCCTCCGGTATCAGCAGTCCGCCGCGCGCATCATGATGTCCACCACCAGCAGCTGCTGCATAGAGCCCGCCATGATGCAGTCCGGGGGCAGGGCCACGATGCAGCAACGGTGGACGCTCGTTGCGATAGTCGTGATAGTCACCAGCGGCCGCTGGCACGCCAGCCAAATGGCTGCTGTATGCACCGCCGCCGGGTACACGCGATACGCTGCCGACGCCGCCAATGCCGCCGCCGGGGCCGCCACCACCGATGCCGCCTTGCATTGGCACTGAGCGCACCAGGCTCTCGAACATTGTGTAGTTGCCCTTGTCGGTGACACCGGGATGCAAGAAGCGACAGCTCATGCCCCAGGTGCATTGACCGCGCGTATAGAAACGACAAACGGGCTTGGGTTCAGTTTCTTCGGGACGTTTATCATCCTCATCGGATACCTCGCCCTCTTCCAGCTCCTCTTCGTTTCTCTTCTTTTTGGCACTTTCGGCAACGATGGTCACATCATCATCAGCCACCTCGCCATCACCCTCACCGTCATCATCATCATCGTCATCGATATTAACGACTTTGTCGTCATCAATAATCTTAGGTTTGGGCGATGATGTTGACGATGAGCGCAGCTTGTTCACTTCGTTGCCATTGGACGCATTCACATTTGCCTCCAAATCATCCGATTTGGCTATATCCAAACATTCGCCCTCCTCGGCCTCAAAATCAAGCGCATCGTCATCGTGCGATTTGACCAAATCGATTAAACCATTGGTGCCATCGGAGTCCTGAAACATAAAGCGAAACATTTTTGATTATCTCAATTGAAACAGAGAGAGAGAAAACAAATCCTTATTTTATAATACCTTTGAGTCTCTTGTAGCGGCTTTATTGTTGCTTTCTTGAGATTGCTTCTCGTTGCGTACTTTGCCATTGAGTGTCGGCGAAGCACGTCCAGCTGGCAGAGAGTCATCGGAAATGGCACCCTCCTCCTCATCGTCATCATCATCATTGTTATTATCGACAGTTTCGTCGTCAATCAAATCGACATTGGCGACAGCGGAGCTCTTCGACTGTGCCTGCTTTTCCATATCGATGTCACTGACATCGCTCAGATCCTCGTGACTTATATTTAAATCGACAGTTGCCTGATTGTACAACGATTCTGGACTATTGCTGCGACTTGGCACTGAGCTTGGCTCTGATTTTTTGGGTGAGATGTGTGCGTTAGCGCTGGCACTGTCATCAGCGTTGACAGCGCGAACGACTTCGGCTGCTGCTGCCACAACTGCTGCAACGGCTGCATTAAGAGCTGGCGATGCCGGTTTAACTGTATCATAATCATCGTCGTCGCTGGAGCTGCTGCTGTCTGAGCTGCTGCTGCTGCTGCTGCCGCTGCTGGAACCGCCGCTGCTGCTGCTGTCACTGCTGCTGGAGCTTTTCTTCTTTGTCTTGGAGCGATCACTGCGACTGGAACGAGAACTGGCGGCAGAGTTGCGTCCGCCCGACGCCAACGAACTTTTCATCGTTTCATCCTCGATGCCAACTGTTTCTTTTGAGGGCGTTGCCTCACGCGAGTTAGATGCTGACTCCGATGATGATCTGGCGGTGCTGCGAGAATCTTCTGACTCCATGCTAACGCCCGTGCGTTTTGAACGCTCCTTTTGCTCGTGCAACTCCTACGATTCGTGCTCGCCGCCTTGATTTTCTGCGGGAGATGCCAAAGATTAGTATTATTTCAAAACCAAGTCATATGCTGCGCAATATATATGTATACGTATATGGAATATGTTTTTTTTTTTTTGGCTTTATTTTGGTTCAGTTATGAATCCTATATGTATATATAAAAACAAAACATAAATAAAATCATATTCGGCATATTCCGAATTAACTAAAGGGGGTTTTGTTTTTTTGGATCTTTCTTCTAAACGTGGATCCTTAATGGCAAAGGAGTAATGGAGAGAAAAAGACAGAAAATTATGGAGAGAGAAAGCGAGATAGAGAGATATGTACAGAAAAATGGAATGATCCAGAAAAACAGACACAACTTCGATTTTGGAGAGATTGTTCTAGATGTCTATGGAATGTTGCAAAGTTTTAGAACCAACTTCAAATTAAGGCTCTCTCAAACATTTTTGGGAATTAATATCACTTTAAAACCAATTTAGGGCCAAAATATTTATGAATACCTTATTAGTAAAAATTATGGTTCTTTGTATAAATTTATGTTTTTTAACATTTTGTATGTGTGCAACAGTCGAATGTGCATACTATATATAATTTTTTTTCATCCTGAATTTGTATTTTTTTAATTACTTTTATTTTTTTTAAAGGGATAAACAAAAGTTCTTTTACGTTAAGGTTTCTGTTCACTTTGTTGAATAATTCTTACCTTCATTGTATTTTTTTTTTTAATTTTTTTGAGGATATTTTAATATTGTTATTATATGTGTGTGTTTTTGTCGATAATTTACAATTTTAACGCGAACGAAAGGCAAACAGAGAAAGAGAGCAAGTTTATAGAATTACAACAATAACGCATTCGTTTGAATTTTACAAAAAAAAACTTGGTTTGCTCTCGTCTCGGGACTACAAATGAATGCAAGACACAAAACACACACACACACACACACGTGCATATATATATATATTACTTATATATAATACACACACATATACGTTTTTAGTGTTGGTATTTACTTATTTTCTTTTGCGGTATTTTTCACTTTTCACGACCGACAAAGTTGTTGTTTAAACATCTTAAACAATTTTAATTGTATCGCATTTTTTTTACTCTCAACGAAACACAGACGAGAGAGACGGAGCTTTCTGTCTTTCAAGCACAACTTTCAACATTTTTCACAGAGTCAAATACGATTTAAAGCTTTATACATTTTGTCTTTTGATACGTTTTGTTATTTTTTTACTTTTAGTTTTTTGTTACGTTTTTGTGTAAACCACTTTTTCACTTACGTAGTGTTGGAGGGGAAAAATAGAATACTTGAAAATATATATATATTTGTCAATTGTTGGTTGTAGTATTGCAATTTGCAATTTATTGTTGTTGCTCACCTAAAATCCAGTTGACGCAGCTGCAGGCGTCACACGTCCGCTCCTTCTTCTCTTCTCACGCTCTCTTCGCCGTAGGAGCTACGCACAAATTCTAACGGCAGGCTCCGCCGCTTCTTGTTAAAGTTGTATGCGTGCGTGCGTGCGTGCGTGTATGTGTGTGAGTGTTTTTCAGTGCCGCTGTCAAACGAATTGCTTTCGTCAAATTCTCTTTGCTTTTTCTGCGTGGCCCACGGATTTTATATTGTTTTTCAGCGGTTGTTAAGTCTGCAGTCTGTCACAATACAATTGTACCACCGCTTATTTGATGCTTTTACCTGATCCTTATTGTATTTTAATTAAATTGCTTTTTTGCAATTCCAGTAGTGAAAAATCTTTTGTCACCGATAAAGCCGCCGCAACTGCAGAAAATATCAGTGATGAGCACAATATTTTAGAGCCATTACCGATAGCATTTGAGCATTCGATAATGTGACTGCCTGCTGCCTGTCAACCAGCTAACTATCGACTGCATAATCGAACCGATTAAATATTATGTTAGAGCACATGCTTGTCACATGTTTTTTTTATTAAAAATCAATTCACAAAATTTGAAGCATAACAACACTTTTTTAAATGCCACTACTATCGGCCGTGCATGCCTTCGATCACAGCACGCACCATCGATAGGTCGATAAGCGTTCGTTGCAACTCGAGTGAAATGCAGCTGTTGAGCGGAACGTTACGTTGTCTTCAAGCGTTTCACGCAACCAGACTCAATGTCAAATACCTTGGCTGCGCAGCCTTGCAGCAACGTAAATATGGGACAGATGTTACTGCCATTGCCATGGCCCACGAGCAGTTTGATGGCCCCACAGTCGACGCCAACCGCCCGCCTCTTATCACAATGCACGGCCTGTTCGGGTCCAAGCAGAACTGGCGCAGCATTAGCAAAGCTGTGGCCAAACAAACAAATCGAAGAGTAAGTATTTTTCTACTTCTTGCCTTAATTCACTCAATATCACATATCACATATTCCAGGTCTATACGGTAGATTTACGCAATCATGGCGATAGTCCTCACACAAGCACACACAACTCGTTCGGCATGTCAGCGGATCAGTTGGCCTTCATGCAAAGCAAATCCTTGGCCAAGGCCAGCATTATGGGACACAGTATGGGCGGACGTGCTGCCATGCACTTTGCCTTGACTCATGTAACATTAAACCACCAAAAATTACTGTAACATCAAACTTATACCGCTTTTTTTTTTGTTTGTAGCCGCAATTATGTGAACGCCTGATTGTTGTGGATATCTCGCCGATTTCCATTCCAAAAACCATTGATGAAATGGGCGGCATATTTAATGCTATGCTTAATATTACACTGCCCTCAGATCTAAGCCTATCCAAGGGTCGCCAGGCTGCCAAGCAAGCACTGCTCGAAACCGTTGGCAATGAAACGGTTGATTTTATTCTACTCAATTTGCGCAAACGACCAAACACTGGCGAGTATGTATTCTACCACAGATATTACAACCATATAGTAATGGTTTCTGCTCCTTTTTTGAACAGATTCTATTGGGCCTGCAATGTGAATGTTTTGATTAATAGCTTGCCCGGTTTCACAAGCTATGGCGATCATATAGCTAGTCTGCCGGCTTTCACAGGACCCACAACTTTCATCTGTGGCACTCATTCGACCTATATGAAGTAACTCACTCGACTTACAATATCTTGGCTGAGTAATATCATTTCTATTTTCTTTTTAAGCCCCAATGAATGGCCCCAAGTTCTTAAATTCTTTCCAAATGCCTCAATACATTGGTTGGACACGGGTCATTTAGTGCATCTGGAGCAGCCGCAACAGTTTGTAGAGCTTGTAACGAATTTTTTAAATGCACCCTAAAACCTGGCCAAGCGCACAAAACAGAGCGAGATGGCAACAACATTCTCTATATGTTACCAAAAACAAAAGTTCAAAAATAAATTTGAATACATTTCAAATGTAAATTTAATTCACGTTTTCATGTTTTTTTTTTTTGAATTCATATAATAAAGACGGCTTTAAAACATAATAATAAATAAAATAAATAAGGTTAATATATATATTAAAAAAAAAAATGCTGCATTTGGGAATATCGCATACAAAAACGCTGCATGATCTTGTGTGTATATATGTAGGTTAATAAATATACATATATATATATATAAAGAAGTTGGCTTAAACTACAAAAATAAATACAATTAAATATATAATGTATATATAAGGTGAGGTTGTGTACTGGGCGGAGAGGGTGGGGATGAGAAATCACAATAAAACTTACAAATTAAATTAGTTTGGTTTTTTTTCTTCAAAAAATTTGTTTTCTTTTAGTTTTTTTTTTGCTTTTGCTTTTGTTTTACACATTTATCTTTTACTCTTTTTATAAATGAACACAGATTGCGTGCGTGTACGTGTGTGTGTGTGTGTGTGTATTTATGGATGTGTATGTGTGTGTGTCATAATAAATACATTAAACAGGAATGGTGGGTAAAAAACATTGTGCTAAGGCTAAAATGGTTTGCTTGTCCTTGAACTTTTTTTTGTCTTTAATTTAATTTGTTGCTTTGGTTTTTGCTTGATGTGCATGTTGTTCGTGTGTGTGTGGGTGTGTACATGTGTGTGTGTGTGTGTGTGTGTGTGTCAGCTCTTATTTTGTTAAGTTGTTGTTTGTTTATTTAGTTTAGTTTTGTTTGATTTAGTTTGTTCAATTTTAGTTAACTGCTGCATCAATTCTTTAGCTCTCCGTACGTATGTTTTTTGTTTGTTTTTTTTGTATATGTATGGTTTGTATGTAATTAGACAATTATACCGCCATCGTAAGCATAATCCGCTTTATTGTGCATGACGAGTCGATTTTCCACAAAGTAAAAGCTGTCCGAGCGCGTCTCAAAGGGGCTCGATATCATTTCAGCAACTGCAAAAAGATTAAAGAAAAAAACAAGCATTAAGCTGAATTCATTATTCTTGTGCAAGGTTGCATTTTAACATGGCCTTGGCCTCCAGCTCTTCTCACGTAACGATGTAATGATATCTCTCACTGGAAGTGGATAAAAACAAACTTACCCAGGTCTGGTGGAAGATTAGGAAACTCGTAAATATGCTCGCATGTATTCTTGGAATATGGAATGCAATAGCCGAATTCAAAATCAAAGGTTTTTAACAGGCGATCTCGAAAAAAGTGCCGCTCAATCATGCGAAAATTATTCACTGGCTGGCTGCCTACAGTGAACTCTACGCTGCAAGGCAAAACGTCAACTGTTTAGTTTCGTTATTAGTTAAGGTACTGTTTGGTTCAACTTACGTGGCGCCTACTGTCTTGAGATTGAGAAACGCTGGCGTGAACTGATAGCGAACATAACGTCCAGCATTTGGATCGGCAGTGTCATCGAGCGATAGCTCCTCGGCAGCTGCCAACATCGTGTCCTCAATTGAGAGACCATCCGGATATTGCTCACTGGGCGGCTTGGCAATCTCAAAGAGAACGGCGCCGCTTTCCAGATCGCGTATCTTAAAGCGTGTAAAATCTATTTCGAACACATTGGCGTTCGCCGAACACAGATAATCATCGGTGATCTTTGTCAGATGCAGCACATCCTCGGGCGACACATTTGATTCCTCCTTGCGCTTGCCATCGCCGCTGCTGGCAGCACTGGCGGCAGCTGCTGTTGCAATGCTGGCTTCATTGCTATTGCCGCTGCCGGTTGCAGCTGAGGCGGCCGCTGTGGATGCATTGGCGTTGTTGCTGTTGGACGCGGATGATTGAACGGGATTTAATTGCTTGCCAACGACGCTCATTGCTGCGGGTTGTTGTTGTTGTTGTTGGGGAGGGGTTGGCGAGAGTGAGAGGATGATGACTATTGTGCTTCACCTGTGCTTGAGGCTGCAAAGCCGAGAAAGTAGTTCACAATATAACAAAATTGATAATAAAATAAATTTTTAGTTTAAAAACTAACCGAAACATTGATTCAAAGTTGCCATAACAGGAAATCCAACGAAAAAATCTAGTGCGACCCAATTTCTGGAAAAGCTGTCTTTGTTTGTATTTGTTTTTCGGCCTGTATATTGTGCGAGTGTTAGTGTGTGTGTGTGTGTGCTGTGCGTTTTGTTGCTGTTCTTGTTGTTGGTGTTATTCCTTTTCAGCAGCAGCTGCCCTGCTTTTGTTATTGTTATTATTGTTGATTGTTATTATTGCTGCCTGTCTGCTACACTCGCTTAGCACCAGTCTATGGCAAAACGCAGCTAAAAAATTTATATTGTTGACATTTTGTGTGTTGGTTTGAGTATTTTAGTGTTAATTAAAACGCGTTCACACACACACACGCACACACTAACAGCAACGACTGCGCGTAGAAAAGTGCAAACCAATCGATAACGATTCGACAATGCTATCGATGTGGCGAGCGTTTGCGCTACACTTGCTCACTTTTGCGTTTATTCGCTAATCGCTATTGTGAACACAAAGTTTAGCGCCTAATTCAAAAATAATAAATAAGTTAAGATATAAAGCTAAGTAAGTTAATGCTTGTTTATAATAGATTTCTGACAAAGCGCGGATGGTGTCAGAAATAGTTTAACGCCATTTGGAAAAGGTTTTTGTGCGTCTATTTTGTTTGTCGTCAAAAATTTGAACACAACAGTTGGGCAAGAGATTTCGGCTTTGTTTTCTAACTTAAACTAAAGGAAATACATTTTTTTTAAATTTTCTGACTGCGAACAATCCTTAACCAAAAGAACTTCATAGCTTTGCAATGAAACACGGCTGTTTATTTAGTAATAAAATCATAAGTGGATGTTTATTAAAAGGTGGCAGCACTGCTTAAGGGCGCCAATGTATGAATGCCTTCTGGCTGCAGTTGATCATTTCGATTGGACTGCTGTCCGTCGTTCAACTGCAAGTGTGTATGTGTGTGTGTAAGGGTACTGCTTACAATTGTTGCTGCTGTTGTTGTTGTGTCTTAAGTGGGTATTTTAATATTCGCAGCAAGGCAACAGTGTTGGGTTTCAGACCACATCATGATGCACTTATGCTGCACGTCCTCTCCCGACTCCGCCGCTCCTTATGCGCGCACGACCGTCCCTTTTTATTTTCTTTTCTTTTATTTTCACTTCTTTTTTTTTGTTTCAATGTTTTTTTTTTATTATTTGGCGTCCACGTTTCCTGTATGTTTGCGCTCGCCTGCTGTGTATTGACGTGTGTGTGTGTGTGTGTATGTGTGTGTATAAGTGAGAACGTGTTCATGCTCAATTCTATCTTTAGTACAGTTGACTGTTGGCTGTGGTCCGAGAGGGCCGACCCGATTCCAATTCCAATTCCAATTGCGAGCGACTCAACTCAACTCCACTCCACTCGACCCGAAACGTTGTTTCTCTCCGATTTTGTCGTATACGCTATCCCGAAAGGGTTAACCGCACTTCAATCGCAGCTGTGACAGCCAGCTCCTTGCGGTTTCTAGGTCGTCGGCTGGTAAGTTGTTTCTCTTTCAAACAGGAAGCAATCAAAATAACTTGGAATTTGACATTGTAAAGCCGGTGGAAATTGAAAACTTTTTATGATATCATTATTAAAACTTATAATATAATCACAAACAATTATAAACAGATTGAAACCGAGGCTTTAATTACAATATTGAAGAATGCTAGGCAATTGCGTGCAAAAAAAAAATTGATTAGTTTAGGGAAAGTACACAAATTTCGGGGATTTTTTTAAAGTAGTAGTATAGTATATTTTTGGGTGGAGCTCAACTTAAAATAACTAAATTGTGCTTTTGTATAAATTAATAAGGGGAAAAACAAGTTATTTATTATATTTGTGATTTCAAAATAAATATTTGATTTTTGTTTTCAAAATCAAGTCTAAAATGATAAAGGTGCATGAGACTGAAAAAATAAGAGAAAATATATTCGATTTGAAACTTGAACGCGACTTTGTCTTTTTTGTGTGAGTGGGTTGGGGTTTTGGGGCAGTGGGGAGTGTTTGTGTGTAAAGACACGCATCTGTAACGTTAGTTTAGTTAGCTATTTGAAAAGCGAACTATGGCAAATGGCGACAACACTCCCTCCTCCTGAGCTTCCTTCACACTCCTTGTTGCTCCTGCATTCAAGTGGCAAATGTACGTGTGTGTGTATTAGTGGCTAGGGTAGGGTATCAAGAACAAACAACAGAACAACAACACAAATCGTGGGCGATAAAATTCGTACTCAAGTCGCAGCGCGTCGTCAAAACCGAAAACAAGCACCGGGCCCAGTTTCAGCCAGAGGCGTAGACAAAGCAATAAGCAAAAGGGGTTGGGGCTTGTTTGTGTTTGTGTTTTTACTCAATTATTATATTCATAACACTTGACTGAACTAAATTTTAATGTTAAGGCCAGGAAACACAAAGAAAAATTATGAGATTAAAAACAAGAAATTGAAGGCCAAAAAAATTTTTCAGGATAAGTCGGAAATAGAAAGGATTAACCTTTATTTCCAATATTTTCTTATTAAATTGTTTGAGCTATAAAATTATTTTATTAATATCAACTCAATAAGTTTCTTAAACGAATCGCATTCCATTGTATCAAGAAAATATTTAATTAATTTAAAAAAGGTTTAAAATAAAAAATGAAAATCAAATTTCTACAATAAGCATTTTTGTGCATTTAACCTTAACTTAATTATAATTAATTGTTTAAATGTAGTATTAATTTTAGCTCGAATTAAATCGAGTATAAATTATTTAAAGCTTAAATTAAAAAATAAAATATTTCTCAATGGAGAAAAACTCTAATTATGTACATATTAATATTTTACTGTTATTAATTTTTTTTGCTTAGTGTTTTTCTATATTTTGAGATATATGTATGTATAACGATAATCAAACCACTTTGATTTAAATATATCTGAACACACAATGCAGTTTTCCACATACATTCTGCACACTGTGCACGTATTGACCCCCTACCGCCCATTGTGAACGCCACTGCTTAAGCCACCCCCTTCCACTGCTAGCTGACGATGACGTTATGTGACGGCTGTGCGCGCCGAACGGTCTGGCAATGCAAGTTAAAGTCGCTGTTGTTGTTGTTGGTGTTGGTGTCCGCAATGGCAGGCAGCACTGTCCCGCATACACATGTGTCTGAGTATATGTTTGTATGTTAATGTGTATTCATTACCCACCAGTTCAGTCCTGCGTCAGTTCTTCTAACGAAATTATGGTTAGTTTTCTAATTACATTTTCAGGCCAAATAACATGGTGCATGGAACTACTTCTTTATGAGTTTATATTAGATGTTGCAGTGTAATGACATCTCGCAATTAAGCGGTAGCTGGTAACTACCGATCTGGACTAGTTCTCAGTACTAGAGGGTAAGCATTGTAACACCTACCAAGCTGCCGCACAACACGTTGCCAGCGCCAACAATAACAACAACATAACGAAGAATATAATCTAAATGGAATTCTGCTTTGCTTTGGTTTTTTTTTTGTTTTTTTTATATGGTTTGGCTTTGGCTTTGGCCTCGCGCTTTGCTTTTGCTTCTGCTTCTGCTTGAAAACGATTTCTCAACAAGATATACGACGACGACAACAGCAACAACAGCAACATCGGCGCAGTGCGCACTCTCTGCCAACTGCGACGCCAACAGAGACGCAAACGACTTGGAACGCCAACGTCATCGCCAACGCCATTGCCCATTGCTTCTCTCGCATTCGCACCCGCACTCGCACCTCTCCAACCTCTTTCTCTTTCTCTTTCTCTGTCCATTGCACCGTGCCGACCCGCGCGATGCCATCGTTTTTCGGCTTGCGCTCTTGTCGCTGGTGCTGTTGCTGTTGTTGTTGTTGTTGCTGTGTGTGTGTGTGTCGATTTTCGTGGCGACAGACTGTCTGGCTCGACGATGCCGAGTCGGCCTGGGCTGACTGGCCTGCCATGGCATGGCCTGCCCTGGCCGCCGCACGTTTGTGTTTGCCTTTATATGGCAACTCAATGCATGTGCGGATGTGTGTACATACAGATGTATGTACATATATTTGTTTGTATGTGCATGAACTTTCATACATACATACGTTTGGCAGAGCATACATGTGTTTTGTTGTTGCTTTTGTGGCGGCGTGCTGATATGGATTCTCTGTGCATTGTAGGTATCTCAAACGACGCCACATGCATACGTACGTACCAAATACATATGTACATACATATATACATATATTTATACACAATGCGACTGCAAGGCGGGCAAACAGAAACACAAACACACATACATACATATATGTAAATATTTACTTTGAATGAAATGCCCAAAGCTGCAGCAAAACTTCCAAGCTGAAGCCAAAAGCCAAAGCTTCACACACACACACACACACGCACGCACACAGCTAGTATACACACAAATGTCAATATGTCTATCTGTCTTTCTATCTATCCGTTTCGCCAAGTCCAAGTCTATTTGTATGCACTTCCAATCCATAGAGTACAAAACCGAGTGCAAACATGGCATAAATAAATATTTATGTATTCCATACATTATATGCCCTTACACCTATGTGCGTATGTATGTACGTGTGTTTATTTACATCCACATCTATCAATATCTAAATATTGAAGTTTTTAATCTTACATTTTTGTTTTAGTTTTGAAAATATAAATAAATAACAAAAAGATTGAATCTAATATTTGCATTTTTTGTTGCTGTTGGAAATCTATGAATTCAGCAAAACATATAGATTAAAGCTTTGTGAAGATCAGTTAAAAAATCATAAAAAAAAACCTTTTTAAACCTGAGTTCATATAGGAGAATTTAGAATAGAATTCATATAGCTTTTAAGATTTTAGATAAGGAAAATGTAAGGAAATTGAAATTAAATTATCATTTAAGTTCAATCTTTGAATTTACATTTAGTCTACTTAGAAAAATATTAATAAATCATTTTCTTAATCCCTAGACTTTTCTGAGAGGTTAAACCCCATCAAGGGTCATATTTGCTATTGAAATTTCTAAGCTATAGAAAGTTGTTTGCAACTATGCATTTATATATATGTAAATATGTCCAACTATAGCGACACGTTTGTCGCCTGTCAGTTTGACAGCTAATTGAGAGTCCGATGACATTTTGGGGTGGCCATTGGCTATCGAATTTCGATTTCGTATTCAAGAAGTGAAACGCATCAATTGTCAGATGCTTATCACTAATAATCTCTGGCACCTTCGTGTTTGGCAATCGTTGTTGTCGTTGGTCATGATCCGATATGGCACCGATATAACGCCTATGAACGGAACCAAAACCAAAACCAAAAACCAAAACCGAACCGTCTGATTTATGGCATGTGGCATATACATATATTGGAGGCGCACTTGACGCTTAGATTTATGCTGCATGCCACTAATTAGTATTTCAGAGAGACGTTGACTCTGACACTATTCTACCTCTCCTCCTCACCTTCCCTCTCACTTGCTGAGCGATTTATGGACAGCTGCGTCTGCGTCGGCTACTGTTTGCAATCGCATACAATACGATACAATCATCCGTAAAGTTTAAACAAAAACGTTTGACAATATATTGATTTAATCATATTTATTTTTGTCTTACACTTGGCGGTAGGTATTTGAGTTTTATTGTGCAGGCTGTAACATATGTTAGTCGATTCAATTTAGTCATGTTTTACCTATCCGTCTTTTAACCAGACTTTGTGATCTCTGCCAGTTTTGAAGCTATCTTCATGAAACTTGAAATATATTCGTCTATTTGGAGCCGCATTATTTTTAGGTAAGAAACGGACGCATCCGATTGATATAGCATATAGCTGTGGTAGGAATTAACAAGTTAAAAATTTTGTTATGTCTACAAAAGTATAAAACACAAGTTTTTTAGCTAAAAAGTTTATTATAATCCTAATATATTTTCAAAAACAATATTTCAAAATAACATAAGTTTAACTTATTTACATATACTTGATTTTCATACGAAGAATCAGTCAGCTCTTAAGTTTTTCATGAAAATTTGATAAGTTTTTCTTAAATCCAACAGCTTAATCTAAAAGATTCAACACTCAAAAAAAAATTGTAGGTTAGGGCATTTAATGTTCGTTGCACTGTCAAGCCTAAAGTATCAACTTGTATTTCTTTATGCCAGACGCGTCGGCGGGGCATGGAACATGGCAGGTGTACCTAATAGCTACTGATTTAACTTTTCTACACCTGTCGACGCTGCCGTCTAATGAATTACCAAATGTTGTTTCCATTGAATATAATATAGTCAGTGTATTAAACCATTTAATATGCATTTATATGTATACAAATAAACATATATTTATTCATTCATGCATTCATTCGATTTACCCACGTACTCACTTCGGTTCGGAATCTTTGCATTTTCCTGTACACCGCACCGGATATGGATCCATCCATCATATTCGTCTGTCGTCGGGGTTTTTTTTGTACCTTTTCCCGTGACAAGGCACCCAGAACGTGCAGCTACTTGACTTGCGATTCAATATTCGGAAGGTTTTTCCTTTCCTTCAAGGGAAATTAAGATGTTGAATTAAGAATTATTATTATTAATTCTTTAGTTTTATACAAACTTAATAGATTTGTTATTTTCTAGACAAATTTCTTTTAGGGAATGCAATTTGAGAACTTTTTCCGAACTTTATAGAAAGAAATAAACTTAATAAATAAATGGAAAGAGTTCGTATTTATCTAGACTACATAATGAATCTTTTCAGCTATAAGTAATGATCGGTTGATTTGTAATTTTAACTATAGAAAGAATTTGCTTTGGCGGTAGCACGTACCAAGCTGAAAGGTCCTGCAGAAGCCCTCACTCGCCCGCAAAACCACACACAAGACATCAAGAAACTGATAAATGAATACCTTTCAATTGTTTGTTGAATTGTTTTTTTTTTTTTTGTATATTTTTTACGTTGGTATGCAAGTCTTTGACTCGAGTATGCAACTTGGGACCGCACACAAACAAGGCACTGTTCAAAAGGAAGTACTCGCCGCACAATGCATTACAAAATCTGATCGCAACTGATCGAACGTACGAATCGAATTGACGATTACATTAATTAAAATGCAATACCGAAGGAGTCGAAGACGAAGAGGGGTTGTTGCTTGAAGTGGCAGGCATGCCAACTTTATGGCTCAGATCGTTGTAAATGCAACAAGCCAAGTTCCTTATAGTAGCTACAACAAGCATTTTATGAACCCTGTAAATAGTATGTGTTGGATTACGCTAATATTTCGCCCGTAATAAAACAAGAACAAGAAGCACAAGAAAATGAAATGCGATGTCGAAAAATATTGCATGTCTGATTGGTTTTTCCCACGATTACAATTAGCAGTCGGTACGGCAGGCAAAAACTTAGCTACCTGCCCGCCAGCCGTACCGACTACGCTACTAAACTGCGGAACTGAACCGAACCGACGGATTGTGCACTAAGTTGCTTAATCTGACGGGAAATCCAAAACAAATGCCGCCGGATGGTGTCAGTGTTATTGAACTGACTCGGACACCGTCAGGGCTCGAGCCCTTAGGATTCGGGGTATGTGCCTGTCGCGCACCTAAGCCAAAGTTATTAGGCTCTGAAAGGCATTCAATACGGATTGCGGTTGGGTTCAAGGCGAGCGAGTGGGAGTGCAAGAGGGAGAGGGAGAGAGCGTACACACAAGCACACATGTGCTCTAGGTTTGGTTTTGCGGGAAAGCCCCATTTTAAAGCTGGTTGCTGGACGACAAAAACACATGTTAGGGACGAAATGTTCGGTCGGTCCGTATTTCTGGGACAGGTTCACCTCTTCACACAACTTCAACAGAATCCAGGCCAAAAATAATAGGGCTTCTTAAATGGTATGTTGTTGTTGTTATTGTGAAGGAGGATTTTTCAATTTACTTCACTGCCGCAAAAAAGTGAAGAGCTTGCCTTATTTATTATATGTATTTTACAGAAATAAAGGCAAAATAAAATATGTATTATACTTTTTCGACAAATATATTATTTTCTAAAATATTCTTTACAATCCTTATTTTTGTTTGTTTTAAAATAAATCAGAAAGTAAGATAAACTTAATAAAATTGAATGGCTTCATGTATTTATTTTTTTAGGTGATTAACCTTTTCCGCTTAAATTTAAACAGTTTCGTTAACTTTTACTTCAAAATATAGATAACAAATATATATACATATGTATATTTTTAGCACAGGTTATTTTTGCCAATGAAACGTTGACGGATTTGATATTTGGCCGACGGTGCAGAATGAAAAGAAAGTCAAACAATTAATACAAAAAAATCTGTCAAATTAATATTAAGTAGAATAAAACGAAGCTTGGGCAATGTCCAGAACCCACTCTCGGCCACCCACTCAAAATAAAGCTGACAAATATTGTTTATAAACTAAAAAATAAAAGATATTTCGACAGTTTTTAATAATGTGCTGACCAGTGAAGAAACTCTTAGTTACAACGCCATGCGCTGACATTGTTTAACAAAAATGCCAAGTTTGGGGGCGTTATTTAAATACATATCTACTAACTTTATATATATTTTTTCTGTATATACTTAAGCAATAATGTTGACTAAACAGAACTGAAGTCATTGCGGATGTTTGCTGTCCAAAAATTATATAGTTAAATTATTAAAAAAAAAATAAAGAAAAAAACCTGAGAATTAAAAATATTTTAATCAAATTTTATTTTATAGCTACAGTTTTTCGTTTAGAGATTGTTTTATTATGAAAAGAATCGTTCAAATATTAAAATATATATATATATATATATATATATATGATGTTCCTTAATGATATGTACTCAAAATCCTTGAGATTTTTGTCTCTACCAAAAACATTTATTCAGAATGAAATCACTTTGAATTTCATGCAAATGTTTTGCAAAAAAAAAAAAAAAAAACGAGAGCAAACAAATATGGAAATTCAGCCGAACTTAAAATCTCGTATTGTATAATTGAGTACGGAAAACTTGGGTAGATTTCGAAGCTGAATGGAATGACAGCATTCGAATCTATCTGGAAATCGACAAATTAACATAGCTATATACAAACACAATATATTATATAAAAGTTGTACTTAAACCTAAGGTTCGCATTACGTTAAGACTTAAGGTTATCACTTTGAGCGATGACATCATCCATCAGACAAAAATCAACTCGAGAAATTCAACAAGGGCGAAAAATGAAATGTATATGTAGTACATGCAACTAGGAAAACTTTGGGTAGTTGTGAAATCGTTTGAAGATAAAAAAAAAAAATAAAAAAACCTTAGTTTTATAACCGAATAATAAAGAAAGTATATCTTCAACGGTTTTTGAGATAGAGTCGCCAAATTTGATGGCAATTTACCGGGTGACATTCCCCAAAAAAAAAACTACAATGAACAATTTGTGAAAGCCGAAACCATCCTAGCCACGCATATCTCTGCCTTTCCGGTACTTCCCCTTTGCAACCCTTTTTTATTCACAGATATCAGAGATCGACAACAAAGTTTTCACTTTTTGTTGCTGTTGAAATGTGCTAAACATTGTAAAGGTTAATAAGTAAACGCTGATCGATTGTTAGAGCTTTTTATGTACGGAAAATTACTAGAAATAACTTGCAGAACCTGCAATGCGATAACGTTGAGCTACTTTAAAGAGAGAGAGAGAAAGAAAAAACCATTTTGATCAAGCCACATTAACAATATGCCATTCACTATATACTATAGGCATTAACTGTTTGCTTGAGTGTTGGAATCATTATAAGGTAAGAAATATTGTTTTAAAAAATGTTTTCCAAAGCGCATATATTATTTGAAAAAATAAAAATCAGATTTATTTATTATTATTTCTTAAGTTTTGTATATCGGTTTTCTTAATATTTTAACTGGAAAATAACGTTTAACATGGTCCCAGAAAAGTATTAAGCTTTAAATTAAGCAATTTATATTTTTGAAGAAAAAAAAATGTATTCAAAAGTAAAAAATATTCTAGCTAGAATTAAAAAAGTATATAAAAACATTAGAAATGCATGTTTGTGTTTCGTAAATATTTTTTTTGTAGTATTTTTCATATAATATTTGATGCTAAGTGCATAGATCAGTTGCCAAAGTCGAGGTCGCACTGTATTATATACAAACCAAGCAAAGCACACATCAACAGAGACCATATACATAGTATATACTATATATGTACATATCCATATTGTTCATACAACCAATTGCCGGTTAGGGCACTTTGGAGCTAGCACCAGATCAGTTAGAGATAGAGGGGGGTTTCGGCATAGGGGTGTGGGGAGTCGGCTTCTGCATAAACTGCAAAAAACAATAAAATAAATAATAAAAACCTTACGAATACAAAAAAAAAAAATCCCATTTAAAAAGTTAGACTAGGGGGGATGGGGGAAAAGGGCGACAGGTCAACTGCAGCAGCAACTGAGGCTGAGGCTGTGGCTGTGGCAGCAAAACGCTGTTGGTAGGCAATGGGTTAGGGCAGCGTCGGTTGGGAAAGGGTGGGGGGGAGGGGTTAGGCGAAGGGAAGAGGCGCAGCGTGTGAAATGTGATTTGACGACGGCGACCGAGGCAGCAGCAGCAGCAGCACAAGCAGCATGAGCAGCGACGACAACAACACCAACAACAACGACGACGACGACAGTATGTCTGGCGGCGTAGCATGAACTGGCGACATTCTGTCTGGTGCCGATCGAGTGCGCTGTTGCCACTTTTCAGAGCGCAGCACTCAGCCACGCTATGCTGTGAGCGCTATGAGCATGAGCACAACAAGCATCAGCTCTCGCTATCTCTTTCGCTTGTTGAGCGTAAACGAATGCATACGAACGACCCACACTCCACGATATACACACACACACAAACACACACACACTTAGACAAACGCGAGCGAGCGCAGACAGAGCGACGACGACGAAGACAACCAAATGAATTTTGGAATGAATACTTGGTTGGCGAGCAGCGCCAGTGAGCGCACAATTCATTCTGTGTTGTTGTTCATTCTCACACATACCAGCACAAACTCCCACACACACACACACATACACATAGACATACTTTTTGGCGCTTGTTGTTCATGTTGTTGTCGTCGCTGCCCACGTCGCTGCCGTTACTGTCCCACTCGCTCACCTCAACGTTTGTCACTTGCTCTTCGCCCGTGTCTCTTTGGCACCCGCTTCAAACAACATCAGTATGCGCATATGTACGTATGTTTGTATGGGTGTGTATGTGTGTCGCAGATACCGAAACGTGTGAATACAAAAATAACATTAAATAACATTAGCTTCAGGTACACCTTGCCGGTTCGCCACTGTATGAGCTGCCCTGTGCCGACGACGCCAACGCAGACGTTGAGGCGCCGATACTAAAGCTCTTTCCCACCCCATTCGCCCCCCCCCCCCTTGGCCATTCACGTAATGTTAAACGTGGCAAAAGCTTACGAACGTTTCGGCTCGTTCAAGCTTACGCTTTCTTTGACGTTTCTTCTTCGTCTCCTAATTTGATGTTCATCCTTAAAAGCTCGACAATTGGAGCGCTCGTCTTATTTTTAGTATATGCACATAAATGCAAGCAAAGCTGCGACCCGTTACCCCCGCTCCACTGCTAACCATACCGATCAAAGCTATTTACAACGGAATTTCACACCAGAGGTGTTCGCTTATTTAAACGCGAAATGCGCATAGCACCACCAGGGGACCCAAAAAAACAAAAAAAAAAACAGCCACAAAAAATTAAACACAAAAACAAAACAAAGTACAGTGGTCAGTCGCTAGCTAAAACGCTTGGTTTTTCCAAAGGTGTGCGAATGAATAAAAAGTTTATTTGTTTGTGAAAAAAAAAATGTCCAATAAAATATTTTAATAAAATTAATATTACATAAAAAATTAAAGCAAGATGTAACCTTGATTTTTCCACAGGTGTGCGAATGAATGAAATGTTTATTTTTTAATGAAAAAAAAAGTTCAATAAAATATTTTAATTTAATTTTAAAAATTCAATATTATAAGAATAAATAAAAAAATTAACAAAAATTTTTGATGAAAAATTCGAGCTCTCAAAAAATTCGCAATTTTCTTATACATAACAGACCACTGTACTACTCTGTACATTATTTGTGTCGTGGGGCAGTCAGCAGCAAATTGCGCAAGCGATGATCAAAAGGGAGGGGAAGAGAGATGAATGCATGCAGTTTCCTGTGCGGCGCATAGCCAGGCAAGGCAGTTCCACAACCTGTTGGTAGATCGGTCAGGGCATGGACATTGCCAGGGTTGCATGTGCACCATGTGCGATACGCGACCGAGCGATCGATCGACTGGTTTGTCAATTTTGTTTTCTACTTCTTCTTCATCATCGACGTTTTCCGTATTGTTGGTGTTGTTGTTGTTGGCGCCAGGGCTGCGGCTATGGAAAATTAGTGAAGCTCTGAACTGGCTGCCTCACTGTCTGCCAACGTATCCCCAATTGAAAATCGACAACAGCGCGCAGCGTTGCAGGCGGAGGCGGCAGCAGCAGCAGCAGCAGCAACAGAACCGGCATACATACACACACACAAACACAGTGTGGCGCTGCGGGCAGCAGGCGACGTCAGGCGGGGCAGACAGACGAGTTATTTTGCCGCGGTGTAAAAAAAACCTGTTTGTTTAAACAACAATCTTGTACTAAAAATACATGCGCCTCACACAAACTCACGCACACACACACAAAACACACAGGCCCAAGCACAGCAGCAACCAAAGAGAGCAAGAGCAAGAGCGAGAGCAATAGCAAGAGCGAGAGCGTAACTTTTTTTTTAACTCACTCACATCGACTGGCGCTTTAGCAGCAGCAACGGCAGCAGCAGCAGCAACAATTGTAGGCTGCCAGTGTGTCTGCCAGTGCGCCAGTCGTTGTCGACCCAATCTCCTCCTCTTATGCCCTCCACCTCCCCAGCACTTCGACAATTCAGCTGCTGTTGCTTGCGCGCCCCGCTGTGCGAACAGTGTAAACCGCAGCAGCAGCCGCAGCAGCGCCATTGCAGTTTACTCGTTCCCGTTTGCTTGCACGTAGGCGTCCACTGGTCTGGTCTTAATGTGTGTGTCCATGTGTATGTGTAAGTGCATGTGTTCGTGTATGTGTGTGTGCGTGTGTGTGTTGGCGTTGGAGGGCCCCGTTCCCGGGCAGCCAGCTTCTAAAACCGACAGTTGTTGCTTTTGTTTTACGTTATTTATGCGCGTTTCGTTCAGTTTCGTTCGATTCATTTCGTTGCGGCGGCATCGAACAAAAAACAACAAAAAAAATCTACTCAAATTGACAACGGCGACGACGTTGTTGGACGCTACGGTGGCAACGCCATGTCTACCCCCTCTCCCAGCCCTCCCGAGCCACAACCATCGCGCACTACTCACGTCAGGTCAGTTGCCAGCTAAAGAATGCTGGGCCACTGCGTTATGTGACAGCGAAGCGAACTGCGACAGCGGCTGCGACTGCGACAGCGACTGCTAACTAGCAAAGAGATGCCAGATCGAGACCCAACAACACCTGAAGCTCACTCGATAATGTGTGTGTCTGAGTGTGTGTGTGTGTGTGTATATTGTGGGTACCTGCATGTGAAGTGAGTTAAGGCTGAAAGCTAAAAACTGAAGATGAAGCTGAAGCTTCGCATGAGCAGCAGCCGCACATTTAAAAGTCAGTCGAAGCGAAGCGAAAAACAGCAACAGGCACACAGGATCCAAGAAATTCCAATTCTTGGAAAAGTTAATAAAAGTTTGTGCCTTCGCGCGCGTTGCCGCCTTTAACACACACACACACACACACACACACTTTTTTTTTATTCATATGTATGGGCAGCAGCATTTTGTTTTTTTTTTTTTGTAGTGCGCCTGCAGCTTTGGCGGCCCAATGTCTGCCTCTGTATCTGTCTCTGGCTCTGTGTTGGGCCCCCTTTCGCTTCACTCTCTTCTTCGCTCTCTTCGTCGCTCTGTTCGTTGCATCTACATCGTCATGCCTGAGACGCGACTGACCATGGGCCTGGGCCACGTTCCAAGTTCCTTTAAGGCAGGCCGCTTTCTTTTCCAAGAAGAACTATCCATTAGGCGCCTGAGATCGCCAAGCGAACATCAGAAGAAGCAATAACAACAGCAACAGCAACAACAACAACATCAAGACCGCAGTCTTCCAGTCTTACCTGGAATTCGCCAAGATCGTGCTGTAAATGAAACGATCGCCAAATGATCCTTTTGGCTCTCAACGTTTGCACCGAGACGCTGATTCTGACTCTGGCTTTGGCTTTGGGTTTGGGGCCTTGCCTTTAGTTTTGGGGCAGCTCGGTTTTCAAAAATATTTATGTTGCGGAAATTTCCAGACAAAAAAGCAAGGTAACGATCTTTCGGTTTTTGTTATTTTTTTTTTATGGGCTTGAAATATTTCATTTTATATATATTTTTTTATGTTTTTTTTTTTTTTAAACTTAAACTAATAAATTCGTTTATACTACTTTTTAGAACTCAATAGGACTTTCAACTCATGCGCTGATTTCATTTTAAACGTTATAGCTATTAAAAAAAATATATATACTATACAAAAATTTTATTTCTTTCAATCAATTCGAATGACCTTTGGCAAAGTACTAGATTTTGTAATTATATATACATTTTTTTTTTATGTTTAAATCTCAGAATGAAATGTTTTGAAAAATGTGTCTGAATCGGTTGATTAAACTGATAATTAGCGATTAATGAGATCTTTGACATGAGCTTATCGGTTTAGAAAGAAAAAAAAAAAATGACGCTGACGAATCGTTGACAGCAAAATGTGAATCATATATAGAGGCAAAGATCAAAGGTATTACAAATCGATTTTATCGATTACAAATCATTCCAAAAAAGACTTTCTAGCTTCTTACTTTCAACTTTATAAAAGCCATAAGCTTGATTTCAAAATTGTGTGATGAAAACAGTTTTGTTTGAATTGCAATTTAATGGAATCCATATATAATGACCGATTAATGACTGCACACGCTGTCGATTATGATTAGCTAGCTGATAATCGTAGTTCGGGGTTCAAACTGTGACTGGGAGCTTGGAAACGAAGCTTCCGTTTTTAATTGCAGCTTGCGTAATCCCCAGAACGGAAAAAAAATCTCAAATCTCGCTTAGCAAACGCATTATACAGTTTCAGCTATCTATATAGTACATATATATGTATATATATCTGTATGCTTGCGTATCGTTAGCTTGAAAACGTGATTAAGCCACGTGCATGCCCCAAGGGAATTTTTAATACAAAAAAAAAAAGAAATAAGAACATGAGCAAGAAATACCAGAATCACATTCAATGACCAAGTTAGCTCTCTTTAAACTTACTTACTAACAAACTGATTAGCCAAAGCCATTATTACAAGCTTAACAAATATTTTCGTTTATAAAAATATCACAAATAAATTTCATTTAAAAATATTTATAAATTTAATGCGTTTTGTTGGTTGTTTTTGAGCTTTCTTTTTGTGCATTTTTGTTTTAAAGATAATCCCATTTTAAGTAGCTTTTTATTTCAACTAATTTTTAGCATAATTTTAAATATTTTTAAATTGCATATTATAAATTTTGAGCTATTTTTAATAAATCTACAAAGAACAAATGTTTTTCATTAAATTTCTAAAGTTTTTTTTTTCAATTATTTATTTTCTAATTAGAATAATATTAAAACTTAAACTAAGATAGATGCTTGAATTTATTATGGAAAACTTTTCTTTACAAAACTCAAATACATACATGAATAAATTTAAAAATTAATAATAATTCTTAATGAAAATCTACAATAAAACTTTATAAAGTTCATGGGATAAAGGACTTATTTAAATTAAATACTAACCTTAGTATTTTCTATAAATGAACCGGAAGCGTTGAAACTATTGAGCTACCACTGTATTACACAATTACGTGATTTATCACCTAAAAAAAATACGGATCACCCGAAAAGAATGTCAAAGTATATATAAACACACATTTTTCAAGTGAACAAGACAAAAATATACAAGAAAATACGACGTACAATGTATATTTTTTGATGACATTCTCAGTGATGATATATGTATATATAGTTGTACTTAATACATATATATAGAAATGACTTAATAATAGTTGATGATCGAATGGAATATAGCACTTGATATTTGGTTTGATGTTATCGCCTGATAAACCACTTCAACTATCAATCGCAAAGGTTCATCCAAGTGTATTTCATATATATACCACTACATATACCATTAGTCATACAACTTAAAAGTAATATGGTTTTGTTTTTGCGGATTTCAATGATTTCGGAATTTTTTAGTAATAACTAACCTTTATGATTAATTTTTAAAATTTAGTACATATTTGTTTAAGACATTTCTTAGATGATTTTCAAAATTGAACCTTTCTGGTAGTTTGATGTTCTATGAAAAACTAGGTTTATTTTTTTTCAAGAAATACTTAAAAGCTTAAATAGTAAATATGATTAGCTGCTTGATTAACTTTAGCACAGTTGAAAAGATTTCTTAACAAAAACAACGAGCTCCTTGAAAATAATTGTTTATTCCCTTTGCTTGTTCAAACTTTTTTGCTGGTTGAGCGCTCGTCGAAGTATTAATTTTTATTATCAACTATAAAAATATAATGGAAAATTGCTGTTGCACCTTTAATTCCACGAACCTATTCGTTCCACGAAATTTGCTTTTTGGCAAATTTAAAGTTAAGCAGCTTTTGGTCAGTAAAAAGTTGACACATACATACAACTACAGCTATGATATTTAAGTTCGAATTTCAATTAGTTTTTGGTTTAGTTTTTTGGGTTAGGTTTAGTTTCGATGGATTGCGCTTGCGCTTGCGCGCCGTTCTCCATCCCAACTTCCAGTTGTTGTTTGTCTCCAAGTTGTCGCTCCTGCCCACAACCCTTCCACTCTACACTACACTTCGGCATCCACACAGCCGACTATCGTTATATGTATGTATGTACGTACGTATGAATGTCGGTCTTTAGCTGTATATGTATGTATGCAGGCATATGGTAGAGTTTTGATGTTTGCGCCTGTGTGTGTGTGTTTGTCTGTGTGGGCTTATGCTCCGCATTCAAAGGCAGACAGCACGGCGTCGGCGCTGTCCCAAGTTCCCTTCTCCTCTCTGCTCTCTCTATCGTCTATTGCTGCGCTCCCCTTTGGCTACCCACACACACACACACAGACACACACGACAGATCGATCGTACCGCGCCCTTTGTGCTTCAAAGACGACTGTAACTAGCCCCCCACCCCTTCGCTCGTTTTACCCTTTGTCCACTACACAAATGATTTTTATATATATTTCAACTTTTTAATCAATTCATGTGCCTGTCTCTGGCTCAGCGTATCTGTGTGTGTGTGTGTGTGTGCATCTATTGTGTGTATAGGTTTTTCGATTTTTACGTTACCTTTACCTTTTTTTTATATTCAATTTTTATCTCTTTGCCTGCGTCTTTTCCGCTTTTTACTTGAATGTGTTTAATTATATTATTTGTTGTTGCTGTTTTTGTTGTTGTTGTTATTTTCTTCTTTTTGATAAATCGATTTAGAAGCCGACGGGGCCACAAAAGTGGAATTCTTTTGATTTTATTTTAAACACACACACATACACATGCACACATGCATACACACACGCATGCATCGCTGCTATTGTTGTTGTTGTTTTTTGTTGTATTTTTTGTCTCTCAAAGTTTTAGTTCTTTTCAACTTTGGTTGCTGTTGTTGTTGCTATTCCCCGTGCGCATATCGTTTTTGTTACTTGTTACTTGGAAATGCAATTCAAAAAAAAAAATAAGAAATAAAAAAAACACATTTTCATGCGCTGGCGATGCGGCGTTTGGGCGCTCAACATCTCCAGACAACGCGTCGTTGCGTTTTTTTACGTTACTTGTTTTTTTTTTTTTGGGGGCGTGTTGGGATGCCAGCACATAATAACAAAAACAACAACAGGCTAAGCGACGACGTGGGAATCTATTCACGCTGTCCACTGTCCTCTCTTCTTTTGCTTGGAAGCCTTTTTTAGCGTCCATCTTGCTTTTACACATTGACTAACTCACTCTCGCTTGCTCGCTCAATCGCTCGTTTGCGCCTTGAGGAATGAGCAAGCCAGAGTAGCAGAGATCTATCATCGAGCATCATCAGAGTCGACGTTGTTGTTGTTGACTAGGTGAGTCAATGCTTTTTATCTGAATTGTTGTTGGTAGTGCTGCCTTTGACGTGCGTATTTCTGCTCTTTCTGCTCCCTTTTAGCGCTTTTGTCCCCATGCTCCATCTATTGTTCGATTTCGCACGCGCAAATGGCAACAACAACAGCAATAACTTGCCATAGACACAAAACACATTTTTTTGTTATTTATGTATGAATTTGCATACATACGCAGCAGTCCCAACAAGAGCAACAACAACAACAACAGCAACGAAAGCAGCATCATCATCAACGACGACGAAGACACACAGACACATGCATATGTGTTTCATTCATGAATTCCAGTTGACGACGAAGGCGACGATCGCAGCGGCAGAAGCAGCAGCAGCAGCACAAGAAGCGCAGATTTTTTTCGTGTGTTTGTATTTGCGCGTTCATCGTATTGAAAATTTTCGTTTGTCATTTGCAACAAGTGCGGCCCACTGTGGCTCTTGCTGCTTTTCGTGCTGTTGCTGATATTTAAGTGCAGTTGCATTTTGTTGTTGTTTTTGCTGATGCTGCTGCCGTTGTAGTTATAGCACGCTGTGTGTTAAATGCCCTTTTGTCTTTGAGCTTAGTCAGGTGGCATCGGTGGCGATAGCAATAGCGACGACTGTGTAATGCACCCACAGCCAAAAACAAATACATACATACAAACATACATATGAACATATCAGCAACAACCACAAAATATACATACTGTATGTACAAAAAAAAAAAATATGCATTGCTCTTTCGCTCAGCCAGCAGCACATGATGGAATAGGAATAACATGTTATTCCATCATGAGCCTGCACTGCACATTACACATTCAACAGTTGATTCTCGATTGTGTACGTAACGTCCACACACACACACACACACACACACACACACACAGGCAAACGCTTGCATGCACTCAACATAAGTAAAGAGAACGCGAGAGTCAGAGAGGCAATGACATGGCTTGCATTTGCGCCTCTCGTGTTTTTTCCCCCTCAAACTCTCTAATACACGCATATACCATACATAATCGACTTGCGCTCAACAAGTTCATGTGACGATTTGACGCAGACGTCGCTGCGTCGAGACGACAGAGCAAAAGCAAAAGCACCAAACAACATGTCGGCCGGGCCGAGCCCTAGTGCCAGAATGTCTGGCAGCCACGACTCACACACACAGCACACACACTTTGAGCGTGTTATTGTGTATCGGTGTAAACTGGCAGAGCTAGCGAAATTGTAGCGTAAGTTGGCAGCGGCCGCAACGTGGTTCGCAGTCGTGTCTGTTGCTACAGTGGGGCCGTACTAATGAGTATGCTCATGAAATTAAAATACTTCAATATTGTGTTTGGTGAGTGAATTAACAAACAAATTTAATTAATTATTATAGGCAAGGTATTTAATACAATTAAACTTTAAAATTTATATATAAAAGTTTTACATAAAGAAAAAGAAAATCATGAAATCACGGGCTTTAGCCAATAAAATATTTATGATTAAAGTTATTTTTTCAGTACAAACTCAAATTTCCTATTAAACAAAATTTCAAAATAAAATATTTTTGATTTGCCATTAATAATTACGTATAATATCGATCTAGGCTATAAAGCATATTGTGATGAAAACCCAATTTTAAAGTCTTCCCAGTTCATGTAAATAATATAATGATAGTCTCAACAAAAATTGAGGTGAGAGCATAGTAACAATAAAATAATTATACTTTTGCCCCACTATGCCTGGTTTGAGTGGCCAGCACACACAGAGTTTGTCAGTTAGTCAGAATGTGAGGAAGGCAGATCGGACTCGAACTCGAACTCGGACTCGGCTGCGGTATCGGGCTGGGCTGTGCCCGGGGGCAGGGCCAGCAATCGTCGTTCGACGGTTCCGTCCCCTTCTGTCCAACGCGTCCGACGCCGTCGGTTGTCGGTTGTAGCTGAAAATCAACTCTACACCAGCGCACAAAAGCGCCGCGGTCGCAACAAGCGCACAACCATGATGGAATAATATATATTTATATTTATATTAATATGTACATACATGTGCACATACATGTGTCGTCGATACACACATATGTACAGACAGACGTACGTTATTCCATCATGAGCACAACAAGAAGTACTCTCACACACACACGCATACCTTGCCATTCAATGTATTCACTCACGCACACACAGATATGAGCTACATGCATGCATAATACAGGAGCGCAGACACCTCGCCGACGATTGTCGTCAGATTGTCTGCAGTGCTCAGCACTGTTGCTGCTGCTGCAACAACAAGAATATCAGCACCAACAACAACAACTACAACAACAACAACAATAGCAACTGGTTTGGTCTGGCAATAGCTCTGGGGCCCGCAAAGTGTCTGACTCGTTCACACTCGCACACAGATGCACGCACACTTGCTGCGCTGCTGCTGCTGCTTTTGTTGCTGCTGCTGATGAGCTATTAGAACGCATACACACAGACACCATGTCCACAAACAAGCAGACAGAGCGTCGACTGCACTCATACTCTCAGACTGAGAGGCGCGCGCGAGTTATATTGCCCTTGTTGGTGGTTGTTGTTGTTGCTGCTGCTACTGCGTTCATTCGTTCATTTTGGTTCAGTTTGTTTCGTTTCGTTTCGTTCTCGCTTATGCCTGCATGGTTGTGTGTGTGTGTGTATGAGCGACAGCGGCGGCAGCAGCGACAGCCGACGACGACGACGACGACCCAGCCAGTCTAGAACGTAGAACGCAGCAGGCAGAATAATTGTGTTTTGGATTCCTTGCCGTGCGGTTGCGGAACACGTCGCGTAGTCAGCAACAAAAAAGAACAAAATAATAAAAAAAAATAAGAAAGATATTTTTTTTTCTCTCTGTGTGTTATTTTGTGTGCAAACGAATTCAAAACTACACCAAGCAAATTTTTCAACATATATTTATACATTTTTTTTGTGTTGTGTTCCGGTGTGTTTTTTCATTTAAACAACATTTTTACAACTGAGCCCAACAGAATCAGCCCAGCATCAACATCAACAACAACAACAACAGAAACAGCAACAGCAACAACAACAGACTTTTATTATTTTTTTTTTTGTTGTTTTTTTCTTCGTACATATACAACGAACGTGTTTTTTGTTGTTGTGTTGCGCTCACTTGTTTCCAGTGCCAGCGCTGCCAGATCGCGAGTTATGAAAGCGCAAGCGTCGCCAGCGACGCACGCAACAAACTAACAGCAACTAAAGCTCAATAAATTCATATATATATATATTGTTGCATGAAAAACATATACATATATACATACATAAACTATTTTTGATAAATATATATAAAAAAAAATTGATAAAACTCTAAAATGGATAACAACAACAGCGAACAAAGTTCATTAATCAACAATAACAGCAACAGCAACAGCAGCAGCTTTAATCAGGAGCAGCAGCAACATAAATTGCCACCAACTGCAACAGCAACTGTTGCCGAGCGTAATGGCAACAGCAACAGCAGCGCTTGCAGCCCCAAAATGGGCTCACGTCGCATTTTTACGCCACAATTTAAGTTGCAGGTGCTGGAATCGTATCGCAATGACAACGATTGCAAGGGCAACCAACGTGCCACAGCCCGCAAATACAATATACATCGACGTCAGATACAAAAGTGGTTGCAATGCGAGCCGAATTTGCGTTCATCGGTTGCCAACAATCAGCATCAGCAGCAGCAACAACAGCAGCAACAGCACCAGCACCAGCACCAGCAACACCAGCATCAGCAACATCAACATCAGCAACATCAACACCAACTTCACCACCACCACCAGCAGCAGCAGCAGCAGCAGCAGCAACATCATCAGCAGCAGCCGCAACAGTTGCTGCCGCAACAGCAACAGCCAACATTAATCGTGCCACAGCCCAAGTCGCATCAATTTCATCAGCTGCCACATCCTTTGGCTCATCATGTGCATCACCATCATCATCATCATCATGCTGCTGCCGCCGCCTCGATGGCAGCAGCTGTTGCTGCCGCAGCGCGGCATCATTTGCTTTCCAATGGATTTGCTCCCCATCCGCATCATCATTTGGCAGCAGCAGCAGCAGCCGCCGCACCACCCCCACCACCACCACCGCCAGCATCACTGACCCAACAACAATCGTTGCCCCACAGCAATGGCAGTGCTGCACCAGCACCAGCAGCAGCAGCAACAGTTGCTGCAACAGCGACAGTTGCAACGGGCAGCAACAACACGACGTTGTCAGCATCGAAAATTGCTGCCGTTGTTGCAGCCATTGCCAGCAACACCAACAGCAGCAACAGCAGCAACACAAGCAATACAGCGTTGCCATATTGTTCAAATACCCAAGTGCCAAATGCCGTGCCTATGCCCAACAGCAACTGTTGCTCCTCAACTAGTAGCAGCAGCAGCAACAGCAACAATTGCCAGCACATTCCGCCATCAGCAGCACCGCAGCAACAATTGCCGCTGGGCTATGCCTATCAACTGCCTGCTGTTGCCGCCGCCGCCGCCGCCGCAGCCGCCTATCTGCCTGCCACGCCCATGGATCTATCGCTGAGCAGCGCAGCGCGACGTCAACGCGAGCAGCAGCAACAATTGCAGCTAGAACAACAGCAACAATTGCAGCTGGGCTGCCGCAAACGTGCCGCTCATGATTTGTGGGCGGTGGGCGTGCCACCAGCCGACAAGCTAAGCAAACTGGAGGCCATCAAATGCGAGCCAAGCGACAATGAGGAGCCGGAGGATGATGTGGACATCGATGTGGAAGCCGAAGCGGAAGCCGAAGCAGCAGCAACTGTTGCTGAGCGCAAGCTGCCCGCCGCCAAGCAGGTGAAGCTCTTCAAACCCTATCTGCTGGATGAGGCAGCCAAGCAGCCGGAGGAGCAGCTGCACCAGAACCATGAGCAGGAGCAGGATCCGGATCAGGATCCGGAGGAGGAACAATTGCCGCAGCTGGAGCTGCGTGTGGAAGATGAACGGGATGCCGATGCGGATGATGAGGAGCATGCAACGATGCTAAATGCTAATGCCATCAAGAAGAAGAAGCGCGTCATCCCAAAGCAACAGCGTGAACCAATCATTTGGAGCAATCATCCGTTTGCCAGCGGCAGCAACAGCAGCAGCAACAATTGCTTTCAATCGCCGCCGCCACCATCGTTGCTAATGTCCCAATATGCGACACTGCCGCCGTTTCCTGCCGGGAGTCCTCAGCAACAGTTTCAAAACGGCAACAACAGTTGCAGCAGCAACAGCAGCAACAGCAGCGGCAGCAAACCAGCAACGCCAACTATTAATGTGCTCAGCCCATTCTCGGCACCGGCGCTATCGCCAATCGGTTTCTGTTGCCCCAAAGGATCACCCGTATCCGGCTATGAGAGCAGCTCCTCCACCTACAGCGATAGCGCCAGTGCCGTTAGCTCAAATTCCAGCCATAGCTACAGTCTCAATATGCAGCTGCACGCCGCCGTCTACAACGACAATATGATGCAACATCAGCAGCAGCAGCAGCAGCAGCAGCATCATCAGCAACAGTTGCTGCAACGTTGGCTGGATCAGGAGGCGCTGGCACGCCTTACAACGGCTGCGGCTGGTGCAACGACAGCAACAGTTGCTGTTGCAACGCCAACAAGCACGCCCAGCAATAGCCCCAGAGCGGCGCCCATAACCCTGCTTGCCTGAGCAACAGTTGCTGACAGCAGCAGCAGCAGCAATCAAATCCCACCAAGCGTGGCCTTGGGGCCAGCTCCTTGGCCCTGTAAGTTTATCAAAAATACAAAAAACAAAATTTCTTTTCTTATTTTTTTGTCTGTTTTTTTTTTTATTTGTATTGTTAAATTTAGTTAGATTTAATTAAATAATAAATCAAATATTTAAAATTGAAAAATTCTTCCAAAAAACATATCAAAAAATCTTCCCCCAACACATACACACACACACACACACACACACATATAAAAGTTAAGCAATTGTCATAATAAAAGCTTAAAAAAATTTAACTTTAATTAGTTTTTAATTTTTCTATATATAAAAATATTTTTTTTTTTTAATTCTAGGAACAAATTATTTTTAAGCCATATGCAGCTATATACATATAAATATATATTTAGTTGACAATACTTTTTTTTTTTTTAATATTAATTATATAAACTTATTCTTAATTATTTAAATAAGATATAGTTATATATATATTTTTTTGCGATTTTACTTATGTGTCTCTCTCTCTCTCTCTATTTTTTTTTCGTGTAAATAATACTAATTTAAAAAAACAGAAGCGATAAATATTCATGCAGAAAATGCAATTAACAAAAGAATTTTTACGCTAACATAAAAAAAAAGAAAATGAAAAAAAAAAACAATATCAGCAACAGTTGTTGACTTTGGCATTGCTGCAGATGCAAATATTTTGAAAAATTTGTCATTCAAAAACAAAAACTGCAACTAAAAAAATTCTAAAAAAATAATATTAAAATTCTGAAAATTGTAAGAGAAAGCTTTAAAAACGAAAAACAACAAACCAACACACACACACACACACACATACACACTAACACATGAATTTTGTTGTCATGGCTAAAACAGAAATATCGAAAAACTGGGCGTGGCCAGCCCACTCAATCGAGTTAACAAAAAAACGGGAACTAATCAAATGTGTAATTCTTTTTATATAGCTGATAAATTTATATACACACATAAAAAAAAAAACAACTATATTTAAAATAATATTAAATGCAAAAAAAAAATATCATATGCTTATGTAAAGATATATATATATATTTTTTTTGGGGAAATTGAAAATTCTTGTGATATGAAAAAACAAACAAAATTTAATAAATTGTTAAAAACTGCTGATGCATATAAAGAATTATATATATCGTATATTTACAACAACAAAAACAATTATATCTATATACAATATATTTATATATATATATATACATATATACAAGAGATGTGTCTCCTTTTTTTTCAGTGCAACAAATTTGCAAGCAAAAATTTATATAGTTACAATAATAAGATAATGTATACAAAACATACTATATACATATATACTATATATAAAAACAGTATTTTTATATATTGAAACAAAAAAAAAACAACAACAAAATAATATAAAAAAAACACCAACAAAATAATTACAAAAAAAAACAAAAACAAGAAATAAAAATTTTTATTCATTTAACAAAAAAAAAAAAACAAAAAGCAAAAATTTATTTATTTACTTTTCTTAAGAATTGGATTTTTAGTGTTTTGGCCAGATTTTCGTTTTTGGCAACAACTTGATTTTGGCCCTTATGCAATTGGCAATCGGCTGATCCACGCCGATCACGCTACTTAGGTATTATGTGATCAGATCACACACCGCCCCCCCCTCTCTCTCTCACATGCTTTTAGCACTTTTTTCTCTCGCTTACACAATGTTCATCATGTTTTTCTAACCAATAAAAAATAAATATTTAGTCAAAAGCAAAATGGTTTTAGTTTTCGATTTACTGTTGTAATTTTTGTGTTTAATTTTGAAAAAAATAATTATTATAATATATTTATATATTTACTGTTTGCAATGCCTTACAAAAGTATATTAAAATGTATACTAAAAAAATTTTAAAACTATAATAGGAACATTTTTTTTTTGTTTAAAAAATCTGGATAATATACGGTATTTTACAAATTAATAAGGCTTGATAAAAATCCTAAGAAATATATAAATTCTTTAATAAAATCAAAAATCAAAACCCAATTGAAAGTGAAAACCATATAACGAATTACAGGAGAAAAAAAAATATCCTTCGCTATAGAGAAAATTCATTTAAAGACAAAAATATTATTGCAGGGCTTTCGAAATCAATTCGTTATATAGAAAACTGAGTTATGCAATAAATCGACAATATATTATTATATATATTTGTGATAAATATCAACGATAAGTTAAATTCGATAGGACAATATTTTGTTTCAAAAACTCCTGGACAAATATTTTTTTTTATAAATTTTATGTTTTCTCTATTGCAACTAAATTAAGTAATAAACACTATTATTATCAAATATATTAAATATAAACTCGAAAAATAATTAAAGTTAAATATTTTATTCCAAATCTATTTAAAAAATAAATCATAATTGATTTGTTTATGATAAATGCATTGTAATAATTATCAATGAGTGTGTAACTACAGTCGTACCTGAGTATAGAAGACTTCCGAAGAGTTTGTTGAATAACTTCTAGATGAAAATTAAATGAAATAAATTGCATTTTTAAGTAAAATGTTAAATGTGTGTTTTTTTTTTTTATTACCATAAGCTGAAAGCTTAAACAGAAACAGTTGCTAAAAAGCTATAACAATAATTATTTTTTAATTATTGCTAAAAAAAAAAAAAAACAGATTTACAATTAAATTTCAGGTCTGTTTTGAACTCGTTTTAATTTTATATAATGAGCAAAATATATATTTTTTTTGATTTGTTTTTTAAATGAAATTTTCTATTTAATCTTTTTTGAAATTTTTCGAATCCTTATCCCAAATGATCCCATAGCATTTCCATCCATCTCTCTCTCTCTCTCTCTCTATCACAATGATGAATCTGTTTTGTATTTTTTTTTTTGTTGTTTTACTTTTTTTTACTTTTACTTAGCGCGCTATGTTTGATCTTGTGTGATCATTGCGTGTGTCATTTTGGCCAGCTCATCCACATAGCTACACGCATTATGCATGTGCATGTGTGTGTTTTGTGTTTAGTTTTCCGCTCGTTGTTTCATTTCGTTTCGCTTCGGTTTTGGGTTTTGTCTTTTTTTTTTTTTTGTAGTTCTGGTCAACTCGCCTGGCATATTTTGGTATTTTATTCATTAGTTTTTTATTGTTGTTGTTGTTGTTGGCTATGACTAAGCCGCTAAATTCTATAATGCCTCGTATTTTTAAAACATTTAAAAATAAAGTGCTCTCGTTTGGCAATGCTTTGCGCCAATCAGGAGACACACCAACGCCGCTGCTGCCGCTGCCAATGCTGCTGCTGCTGAGACGCCAAAACGTAAAAACGTCAACTGTTTGGCAGAGACACTGCCAGTCACTCAATTGTACTACTACTTACATCGTTGATATTTTTGCATAGATACCGCTGAGTGTGTGTGTGTATGTGTGTGTTAGTTTGTGGTTGCTGCCAAAGAATTTAACGCTAAGACGTGCAAGAAGTTAGCCATAGGAGACAAACGAATGCCCTACGATTGAATGCACTTCAGAAATCACAAACACAAACACACACGAAGATTCTTATCCTCTACCATCAAAACTGAGTCTTTTTTGAAGTTCGGTTATAGAATGTCGCCTGGAAGATTGATTTGGGTTAGCTATGAAAAAACTAATATTCAATGTTTCCTAGATTGGTTATTGGATTGATAATCGAAAATCCTCATAGAACCTATAGCTTTAATGACATTAAATAAAATAAAGTAGTTCTTGAAATGACTTCAACAGTTATCTACTTACCACGCTGAATGGTTCTAGCTTCCAGCTTGCGCCATTTTGCGATACGCAGTTATCGATTTTTGCTTTAAGAAGCTCTAAAACCTTAGGTAGTAGCGCAAATTGAATGGTTCCAGCTTTCAGCTTCCAGCTTGCGCCATTTGGCGATACGCAGTTATCGATTTTTATCGATTTTTACTTAAATACGCTCTCCCAACTTAGGAATCGAGAGCATTAACACTCTATTTTACTCATTAAAGATAGAAAAATTCTTAATTTTTTATTTATTTCTACATATTTTGATTAAAAAATATTGCCATAGTATTATCAACTCGACACGACACTTAAATGCTACACCTGTGTTGCATTAAATCTGGGTTGTATCCAAATAAAATACACTTCACCACCCCGCCCGCTGCCCTACCGATTTAGTACAAGTATGCACATGTGGCTCATGTGGGGCATTAAACGAAATTCTCAACGGATTTATTTCGTGTTGCTGTGCAAAAATTGTCTTCTGACTTTTCTAATGCCACGTGACAAAGATTTGGGCAAGCAACCAGAAAAAGGCAACAAAACAAAAAAAAAAACTAATGACACAACGTCCCAAAAAAAAATAAATACCTAAACCACTCAGCTGATGATGATGATGATGACGATGAAGATGATCATGTGCACTGCGCCTTTTGATTTTTGTTATTTCGATCAAATCCACAGCCAAAATACAAAGTTAACAAAGGGGGCAGGTCTCTTAAAAAGAGAGCGGAGGGAGGGGGGCTTATGTGGGATTGGATTTGGGAAAATGTCTCTGCATAACACACCTGAGTGCATTTGGCAAGGGCATTGCTAAATGTATTTATACTTATATATTTAAGTATCTAATAAAATGCGCTTATGTATTTTAATTTTATAAACTTATGCATGGTTTCGACAAAAAAAATTCAATAGAAAACAATATTCACATAGCGAATTAGTTAAGTTCTCTATTATAATAAACAAAAATAAAAAGCAAGAGAAAAAACGTTAAACAAAATTTATTATATTTTTTGATTTTTCTATTATTATTCTCTCCTAAGAAAGTTTCTTTTTCACTATGGATCAGGTAGAAATTGATGTAGAATTTTTTTTAACCAAAAAAATTATTTTATTAAAAAGTTTAAACATACAGTCCAACTTCCAAAAAATGAACTTCCGTATAACGAAGTTTTCTACTATATTAAGAATTAATTTCCAGAGCCCGAAAAATTGGTTCAGTCAAAAACCCATTTCATTCAAAGGACTTTCGCATTACCAAAGCTTTTTTTGTCCCCTTGAGAAGTTCTTAGGGAAGTTCGACTGTAAAATCAGTATTTTTTATTCATCAAGTATCAATATCAGGAGTAAAGTAAAGAAAATGTTAAAATCGGAAACTTTTTGAGTAAGCAAAAAAATAATACTCTTCCCTATTCGTTCAAAAAACTTAGATAAATAGAAGATTTTTTCAAAGTAGATCTTCAAAAAGATATCGTTAATCGAAATCTCTAAGAAACCAAAGCATTTCCTTTAAAAAACTCAAGATTTCATTTTGTTTTTTCGCATAGAACACTTAAGGTCTAAATTATTAACGCCAAACACACAAAATTTAGAATGTGTTGTTATCCAGTCTAAAGTTTTGAATCTTTTTTTTTTCCGAGATGATGCATGGCCAAGCTTTAGGCAATTGGCAAATAAATTGATTGTTTATTGTGTTATAAGTTATTGTTTGCACTTGAGAGTGTCCGGCCCGGATCGACTCTAGCTGGGATCGGGCTATTTTGACATACAAACTGACCGGATCGATCAATGACCAAATGGACAAACTAATGCTCCATCGATGTAGTACTTCGGGAACATGCAAAACACGGCGATAATGTCAATATCGAAGCGTTAAAACGTGTGTCATTTTCTAATATTTTCAAATAATTTTTTTGATTCTTCAACGACCTAGATAAATAATAATGACAATAATATTAATCATACTCGAGTGGCATACACTAATTTTAGAGTTGCAAACGGAACGAAGAGCTTTGTGACATTTTCAAATCGATAAAAAAATAAAATGATGTAACAAAGAACAAGCACAACTGGTTGGAAATGTTGTGTAAGGTCGCTGTTATCTTGACAGCGGATAAAAATCGCAAGTTTTATAATCAATAAACAAACTAAAAGCACGTACAATTTCCTATGGTAATACCCTGCAAAGAATTGAAAGTTTTATTTGTGGGAAATTATTAAGACTTCAAGAAGTTGCCATTAGAAAATCTAAAGCCTATTTTAATTTAAGATTGTCTTTTTTAAAATACAAAAACCATGGTATTTTGTTCGATCTTAACTTTATTTAGAAAAAATTCTTTACCAATATAAATATGTATTAACAAGTTTAAATTAACTTTTTTTCGCAAATTCCCTCATCGATCAGCTAAGGGCATTAAAAATTCGTCACTTGCTAATGCTTGTGGGTTTTTCTTCTGAAATTGATAAGCGTTTATGGCACGATTTTCGCAACGTTGTGTGTGTGTGTGTGTGTGTGTAAATTGTGTTGTGCACACACACTTTCTGAACATTTGTTGAAGGGGCGCAAATCTTATAAATAGCACGGCACGAATTGCTGCCCAAAGAGTAGAGTATAATGCAAGAAATAAATAGTACGAATCGCAATGATCGATGGATTGATTGATGTGCATGGTTTAGCATGTTGTTAAATCAAAACTATATATATATATGTATAATATTGCATAAATGTATATGGTACGTACATATTTTATGTATTTTACACTGAACTTAATTGTCATTAATTATATATATAAGGTTTATATGCTTATTGTTGTGTCGATCCCTGGGGTTTCTGTTCATCTTCGTTATATTTTTGGATTTCCAGAAATGCATTCGAATGCGTTACGTTGAGTTATGCGTTCTTATAGTCGACCAATAAATGCAGAAAGTTGTCAGGATAGCTCAAATGCTCGGACATCCATTGCAATTGTGTTTCCTCATGCAATTCGATGCCGTGCGTGCGAAAGCCAACTAAAAAGAGGCAAAGATAGAGAAGGAAATGGTTAGAGATTATTAAAATAATATTTTGTTAAACTTAAATTGAAGTTATCGATGGATTTTTCTATACTGACTTTATTCTCACAGATAAGACATATTCGTGCTGATGTTTATTATTTTATAAAATTTATCGATATACTTATTAGATATATATATATAGTTTTGTGTTATCACAGTTATCGATATACACTTACATTAGTTTATCGATTACTGCTATCTTGCGTTTTTTTTTTTATAGATATTTTCATGGCTGGCTAGAAGCTTTCTAATCAGAAAAGTGGCCCTCGCTCCACTTATTCATATATGTAAATACACAAATATTTCCTGCCATCTGATTGCCATATTAATCACAGTCTAACATTATCGATCAAAGACTTAATCGACAAGCAACAACAACAAAATACATCAAGAGCAATTATCTTAAGTCGCCCGATTATTGGGTTGACTTTCATCATTTATAATTATAGCTAAGAGGTGTATTGTTATTAAAGATTTTCTGCGGCACAGTGTGCCCAAATCGCTGAAGATATGCAACTTAAAGCAGAGAGAAATAAAAATTAAACTATTTTCGAAGTAAGCTTGAAACTTGTTGTAAGAAAAGAAATATTCTTCCAGGTTAGAAATGAGGTAGGATCATATTAGAAATTTTTTGGATTTCCATATAAGTAGCCCAGTATGAAAAATATGAGGAGTAAAAACAACTGAACAAATTTCGTGACGGTTTTGTGAAAAACTAAAGAAGTGCTATTGTGGATATGTAGTTCAAGAAATTATTTGCAATAATTGTATATTTTTATTAGCATTAGTTGGCGCTAAGTTCAATTATAAATAGTTGATTGAACTACTTATCCACAGTAGCACTTATATTTAAAAAGTGTGTCCGACATTCATTAGTTTTTTCTCCTATTAAAGAATTCCGTTATATTACTTTGCAAGTATGTGTGTGTGCGTGCGAGTATTCGAACAAGAAGAAAACATAATTGCGGTTGACATACTCTAAGAATATATCAGTGCCATTGCCAATATAATTACATATTTTCATTAGCATAAGTTGGCGCTAAGTTAACAATTGTGAAAGTATAAGTAGTTGATAGAACTATTAGTGTGTCCGACATTCGTTAGTTTATTCTCTTATCAAATAAGTCCGTTATATTACTTACTATTAAGATGGCGCCAAGTTAACAATTGTGAAATTTCTTCAACTATAAATATGTAATTGACTGAACTACATATCCACAGTAGCACAAATATTTTATAAGTGTGTCCGACATTCGTTAGTTCATTCTTATTAAAGAAGTCCGTTATGTTTGTTTGTAAGACTGTGTGTGTGTGTCTGTGTGTATGTACTGAATAGGCAAAACAGTTTTGCGATGCGTGTTGGATAGTCTATAATTGTATAATTTGATTAGCATAAGAAAGTTGAGAAATTGCATCAAATATAAATAGTTGATTGATCTACATATCTAAAGTTTCGAAAAGTTAAATAACTTGTTTATCTATGCTATACCATTTAGAGGTTTACAGGGTATCGAAATTAAACATAAATATATGCCATCATCCAAGCTTGTAACTAGCACACACTTATACCACATCACTGTCTATATATATATATATATATATCTATATTATATTAAGTATGGCTCTGATAATGCCCGATTACAGGCAAGTGGGAAGAAGTGTGACAGTGTGTGTGTGACCAGAGAGATAAGATTTGTGCAACGAGCCCCGAGTTCAAGTAGAATGCATAAGTATTGAAAAATACAAAAAAAAAAAAAACAATAAAAAATAAAAAATAATGCACGATACGCTTCCATTTGATTCGATTTAATAAGTTTTGCGTTCACCACCCGCCCAATCGAAATTCATATATATATGGCATGCCTGTGATCCATGAATAATGATGATATATGGGCTATAGCGCATTAGACATCATTTATGTTTGTTTGTATGTATGTGGATGAAGAATTGCAATAGATTGAAAAATGTGTGTCAAGTGAGGTTTTGTCTTTAAGTTTCAAGCACGCAAAATGACGTTGAGAAACAGCATAGAGTATAGTAAAATACGTTATACTCTAACATTCCGAAACATAAATAATGTACAAAAGAAAAAATATTTTGTTTTTTTATACACGAACTTTAAATAGAAAAAAACTTTTCCAAAATCTAGAGATTATTAAATATTATAGAAATAACTGTAGAATTTAATAGCAAAAGATAACTGCAGAATCCTTATATTATAAAATACAAAAAAACTACAATTTTAAAAGCAGATCCGATTTAATAGCAATAAAGAACCGAAAGATTTTTATCTTATTTTAAGAAAAATTCTAAAAATCGAATGGACAGAACTGAAGATTGTTACAGGAGCTTTTACAGAAAGAACATTATTTCAGTGGAGAACTTAAAAAGATTTTAATAGAATAGAGAACTGAAGGATAACGAAATCAAAAGTAAGAAAAAAATAACCACAGCAAATATCGAAAACAAGTTCTAAAGACACATTTTTTAATAAAATAAAATTAATTCGTAACATTAAAAAAAAAGTTGCACTTAATTAATTTGAAGCTGCGTCATTCGAATTAACGAGCTTCCACTGTACTAGCTACAAATTATTGCACACTTTCAAAAGCGTTTAAAATGCAAAGAAAAACAACAAAAAAACCCAAACGGGTCGCATTTCAATAATAAGTCGACCGACTTTGTGAGCCTTTTTATGATCCCAACGACACGTGATTAGCAAAAAAAAAACAACAAACAAACAAACAAAGGCAATCAAAAGCGCAACAACATATAATTAAAATAATAATAATAGAAAGAACAACAACAACAAACAATAATAATAATAAATATAGCAGCAGCAGCAGCAGCAGCAACAACAACGAGCTGATTGAAGTGCCTTCAATGTAGAGAGAACGGCGCCAAACAGTCTTATAATCCACAACAAAAACAACAACAACAACAACAACAACAAAAGTTGAGTCAGAAAGCTGACTGTGCGACAAAAGGCGACAAACGAACGTTCGTTCGTTCCTTGGTTCGTTCGGTTCATTTGAGTTGTTGGCGCGCATAGCTCATGACTAAAAATAAATCATTGCAGCTCGTAGTGCAAATTGTTGTACGTACATAGATACTTTCGTATCTGATAAGAGTAGCCAATCATCATAATAATAATTTTATAGATTGCGCCTATATAATACCAATAAATTGTACGTAATTGCCATTCCTTTTCGCATACCAACCCGCAATTTCATTACCTCTCTTCATTAGTTTAATCTAGATTCAAATCGATTATAACTATCTTATTCTTAAAGTTCATTCTATATTTCACAATTGATTTAGAAACCTTTTTTAAAGCAGTCATGTTGAAAAAGACGATTTATGATCACATTTAAATGATCTAATGTCATATTTTATTTTTATTTCAGGTAAAACTCTTTAAAAATAAGTGCTGAACTATTTCTTATTGCAAATATTCTTAGTTTAAACCCATTCGATACAGGATTATTTTCTTAAGTTTTTAATAAAGTGGTAACTTAAGGTGATCTGTGGATTTCCTCATCTCTAAAGCAATCCTTAACCTGCTTGTTTCCTTCACATCAACCTGCTAAAGGATTCGATTATCTAAAAGCTTTAAGCTTTTCTTCGAGTAAAATCTAACTGTCCTGGAACATTCCAGATTATTGTCATCGACTCATTCTAAAAACGAAAGCTTCTTAATCTTATCGTTCTACTTTTATTGTTCTACGATTATTTGACGCAATCACTTTGCGATCATGCCGCAGTTCCGGTACGCCACTTGGAAATACTATGTATAAAATGTTGATCGATAGCAAATTTTTTGTCGTTGTCATATCGCAGTTCAATGACGCCATTAAAAATTGCTAATCGATTGGTTTTCATTTTTATGTGTTTGTTGTTGGTGTTGTTGTACGGTACAAGTTCTCCTACGCCATCCAAAATCCAATACGTTGCAATTCGTTTGTTTTTCTTGGCGCAACAAAGTTGAAAATAACAACAGCAACAAATATGCCAATCCACAATAAGCGGAATTCAAATTAATAAGAAATTCGGTATCAAAGGTTTGCCAAATTTTCAATACCCTTATTTTACGTAAGATTTAAAATTAAAAATCAAAAACAAACTGTGTTACGAATTTCATCAAAAAACTAAAATACTCATAATGCACAGCATGAAGAGTGTTGAGTGGACAACTTTTTTTTGCCGTCTTTTTTTTTTTGGCACATAAACAAAAAGTAGCACAGGAAATGAAGGTGAAAGGGGTGGAGTGCAGCTGGCTCGATATACGTATGCATATACATACATACATACATAGTATATACATACAGATATTTCAATGTAAACAGTTCAAAAAGTTAAGTTTAAGAGAAAAAGCTTTGCAGAGAACATGTTAAAGCGTGGCTTAGCAACAAGAGAGAGAGAGCGAGCAAGCTTTGCAGGCTGTGGTGTGCGTGTATGAATGTGTGTGCGTGTATGTGTGTGTGTATGATCTGTTCGAATGCTGCTGTTATTGGAAGCGTTGTCAAAATTTTAAGCGGATTTCGTTAAAATAAATGATTTCAAAGGACCAACTTGTTGCTTGTTTTTGTTTTTGCAGCTGCCGCTATAACGCACATAGCCCACCCAAAACGCTAGGGCGTGGCACAAACAATTGTCAAAAATACACACACACACACAGAGACACATGCATAAGTACACCTTAAATGAAAAAATGAATAATATGTACATACGTACATACATACATAGAAAGACGTGAGGGCGAGAGGGTCGTCCTGATTGCATTGTGCTATTGTTTGTCTGATTGACGAAATGCAAACGAAAATGTGTCGAAATGGAACTAAGCAAATGCAAAGGTGGCAAATGCAACACAGCAAAAAGCAACAAAAGAGAGGCAGCAGCCGAAAACTGCTGACCATAAAAAGAGATATGGTGCAGCGACGGGCCAAAGTGATAAATACACACTACAAGCGCTAGCCTGTGTTTGTGTGTGTGTGTGTGTGTTATAGCATGAGGTGCGATTTCCGACGGCAGTGGAGTTTGGGTCGGTCGCTCGGTCGGTTGGCGGAGGTGAAGGTGGAGGTGTAAATACAAATAAGCGGAGGTGATATCTCAGAACTTCCTTTTCACACATTCGAGAGCAGCCTACACAAATACAAATGCCAACCAAACACACACAAAAAAAAAAAAAATAACAAAAAAAAAACACAAATGCACGCACGTACGTTGAGAGCGCGATTGATGATGGGAGAGCAAGAGCGACAAACAGAAAGAGCACGAGAACAATATGCATGTGCATATATGCATGCATTTGTATGTGAACGTGTGTGTGTGTGTGTGAGCATTCAAAAAGCCAAAACGCCGACGCTGCTTTCCGGTGAACGCCAGATCCGCAGTCATAGCCGGCGGCAAATCATGAAAGCGCCTGTGCTACGGGCGCCCCCCTCTTTGCCCCCCACACACTCCCTCATACAATACCAGCAACCCTGCATTGCACGAGAGAAAAAACAAAAAACCCAAGTCAAAGCATAACAAGTAAGAGTGCTGCAGTGCAATGACAAAAAAGCTCGACGCAGCGATGCTCTATAGCGGTACATTCTTAACATCGTTACGTGTCTACTATTGGTTGTGTTTGCATATAAAATACCGAGAGTAGTATTTTATGAGTATATACTTTTGGTATATCATACATTGTATATACCCGCTTATGGTGCACATCATATACAGGGTATACATTGAAAAGAAGACAGCAGTAGCAGCAGCAGCAGCAGCGGCAGCGGCAGCAGAGTCAGTGGCCAAAAGCAGCGCAGTCGAAAAGAAATGCGTTTTCTTTATTTTTGACGCGTCTTAGATTCTTTTGGGCCGCCTTTAGCCGCCGTTGATGTTGTTTTTTTTTGGTTTTTTTTTTCTTTCTGATTTCTCAGAATGGCATCTACTTTGAACCGCCACAACGACTGACTGCATTGTATATTTGAAATTCATTTCAATTTAAATACAAATTTTCTATGAAAATGCACGCATTACAAACACATAGACATACTGTACATGTTCGAGTGCCTGCCCGCCCCCCGCAGCACCACCAGCTTCTAAATGCTTTAATGCGCAGACAGTTTGACCACGTTTTGAATGTGATTTGTGGGTGGATTCTGATTCTGGCGGATGCGGATGCAAACGGTGCAGCGGTGGAGCATTTTGTTTCTCGTTCTTTCTTTCTTCTTTTTTTTTGGTTTTCAACTGCAATTGGCAAGACGGATCTCATCTGAACGAGCAGTAAACCAAAGTAAAACCCAAACTATAAACAACTCAGCTTGGCCAACGAAACACAATAAAAAAAAAAGATCCCAAATGAACTAAGGCAGCGGGGAACAAATCGGCAACGGGGGGGGGGGGGGGGGCTTGGGGATGGGGCGGGTTTGCACGCTCATAAACATATCCATTAAATGCATTTCGCTAAATGGTTGCATGAGGCATGAGGCTATAGCTGCATGCATGCGTGCACACACACACACACACACACACAAACACACATTTCGGCACAACAACAAAACAAAAACCATAAATATGCTTATCGGTTTTATGTTCAACTTAAATTGGCGCGAAATCGAAACTTTGAAAATTTGCATAAACAAAAGGCAAAAACTAAAAGTTTTGTGTTCCATTTTAGTTGGAAGAGCGATAAGAAATGCGAAGAAAAATCATTTAGTTTTTAGAGTTAATTTATTTTTAATATTTTCGTTAGAAAAATAATCTTTAATGGATTTCCATATTAAATGGAGTTTGAATTTTTTTTTTTTTTTTTAACAAAACTTTATGTTGCCGTTAAGATTTTTTAGAAAAAACAATCACTAATAAAGTAATTAAACTTTTAAATGGAATTTAAAAAAAAAATTGGAATCTCTTTCAATTTTGGAAGTTTGTAACGATTATTTACCGAGAAGTTTGACTAACATAAACTTTTTCGATTTTATATCAAATTTACCTGAAAGGGCCAACTGTAGCTAACCCAGGCATAAAATTCTTTTGGAGTACCGGCAAATTTACCAGAATTTGAACGCCTTCTATGAACAAATCAAGTTAAACTATAAGAAATATCGAAAAACTCTTCAAATATCATGATACAATTAGTTTAAGTCTCAAAACATTTTCAGGGTGGGTTAGTTAGTTACCCCAAACGAACGTTATGGGTGAAGTACCTGATAAATCAAAGCAAAATCAAAGAAGATTTAGCTTTTAACTTAGATCATTAGATAATTTAATAAGGTCCAATTTACTTCAGGGCAAATTCAATGGAAAAGTTAAGAAAAAACTACCATTAGCGCCTCAGTAATGAGAGGGTGCAAGGTACAGGCAACCGACTCGAATACAAAACGAACGATTTTAGAATTATGCCACGACTTGCGGTATGTACATATGTATTTATATATATATATATTTATTAATATTTAAACATGGTAGAATCATAAAAAAGCGACTATCGATAACATTGTTCGATTTTCGGCGGTACCCGACAACAAATTTTGATTGAAAATTCGTCATTTTTGTAATGTTTTAATTTTTGCTAGGTTTAAATAGTTTAAGATCTATAAAATGGACACTGAATTTGTCATTTTCCAACGTTCTCAAAATAAATTATAATTGTTTTGTTTCAAGATATTAAAAATTTCGGATGACAAACCCTACTTCAAAGCAATATTTAGTAAGTTATATTTTTCAGATTTTAAATTAAATAATTCCAAGCAATAATCATTAGTTTTATAACTCGCCCGCTTCAAGCTCGAAGGATACCATAGATAAATAAATAGATCCATTGGCCCACTTAAGCTTAGACTTAACTTAAGCTAGAGCAACAATTGTTGAGAGAGATAGCTAGATAGAGAGAGAGAGAGAGAGTATAGTTGCATCAAGGACAACTTCGATTGTAATGCAACTGTCACATTATTCGATGACCTTTGGGAAAAAACGTGTTACAACCGATTTATTGGGCATTTGGACCAAAAAGGATCGAACCATTTTCGTCGTTGTCGTTGTTGTTCGGAAAAATTTCTCACCTTTCAAATGGGAAATTCCGCTACGCTAGAGTGGAAGGGAGACAGATAGATCGCGCAAGCATGCAAATAGAAAATTTCACACCTTGAAATGGACACGGGGAAATACCAACCTGCCGCAACATGGCTGCAGATGCTGCCAGATGTGGCAGGACACCGCACCGAAGGGCACAACTGCATACACACACAAATTTCTCGTCTATTTTCTCAATGAGAGCGAGAGATTTTTACAAATTCTATAGAGTTTCTATAGAGACAGACAGCGAGACTATACTACATACTACATACATAGATAGATAATTCGTAAATCCCAGCCGCAGGTATTTAGTTCCGCCTTTTGTCTAACTATGGAATTCCCAATGCTATTATTGCACCTAAGCCGTGGCTAAAACACATACACACACACATATATAGATAAACTCGCCAACTCGCTCGCACTTGCATCTGTCGCCGGCGCCGCAGGTCAGTTGGATTCCAGCAGCGTTGCACGAAAAACAAAACAAAAAAAATATCTACGTATTATATTGTTGAAAAACTAACACAGACAGGAGTTGCATTTTTGTTTTTGTCTATGGCATGGACTGAATGGTCCAAACACTTGGCCAAAATATCTGAAATTGAAACGAACCTGCTGCTGCTGCTGCTGCTGCACTCGTTTCTTGGTTTTCGGTTCTTTTTGGGATTTTTGGTTTCTTAGTTTCAGGTGGCCGGGGCACTGCCTGGAGCTATTGTTCAATAATTTTAACGTTTCGTTTCGTTTTCTATACTTCTTTTCATCTTTATTGTTTTTTGGTTCTTCAGCATTCAGCCAAGCGACATTGATGAATTGAAGAATGATTGGCAACGTCAGCGTCAGCGTCGACTGCGACGCTTCAATAGAAAAATAAATAAGTCAGACAGATCGACGACGACGACGCTTGGATTTTTCGGCCCAGACTGACTGGCACCTTTTTCCTATATATATTTTTTTTTTTTTTTTTTTCTAATGAATGCCACATAGAGAAGCGAAAGAGATAGAGCGAGAGAGCTTGTGGCTTGTAAGGATTTTAGCCGCTATAAGAAACTCGATTTGTTGTGGCCCATTGAACACAGAAATACCATAAAAAAAATAAATAAAATTGCGTCCGAACTCAGCTAATTCCTTACAAATATTTATATATTATATTATATTTGTATATTTGTTGTATAGCCAACTTACCCGCTTTGCGCACAGGTGTCGATAATTCGGCCATCAAATCGACCAGATTCTTCTTTTGTCCGCTTTCGCTAAGGGGCGTTATTAGCTTTTGCAAGTAAGTGAAATCCTATTTTAAAATACATATTTATAAATGCAATTAAAAATAATAATTAAGTGTGCCATGCAACGCTCATATCTGATATATATAAGTGTATTATAATAGTTAAGATATGCCAAATGTTTCTTTCAGACATAAAGAAAGTGAGAACTTTCTTATCATTTCAAAAATGTCAATAAACCGAGGCGCCCAAAAGTGTTTTTTTAGGCCTAAGTTAACTTACGATATGTCTGGGCCCGACTAGAAGATACCCTCAACCCAGTTGCAATAAATATTTTACTACTTGCGCCCTAAAAGTATGCTCCAAATTATGATAAATTCAAACAACGCTTATAACTGACTTAACTTGACTATATCTCCGGTGTTTCTTAACCGATTTGGACGAAATTTTGAGAAAAGCTCTATCGTTGCCCACTATTTCAACCCCAATTTTTACATTCTCCAAATTTGATATTTTTTAGTAATCGATTTCATGTATAAATCGGAAACCAGAATAGTTATCGATAATTTGAAACAAACTTGTTCTGGTCATGGTATAGAAGAACTTATATTCAAAATCTCAAGTCTCTGGCTTTTTTAGTCTCTGAGATCTGCCATATCGACTCGGCTATTGATGCTGATCAAGAATATACATATATACTTTATGGGGTCGGAGATGCTTCCTTCTGCCTGTTACATACTTTTGCACAAAACCATTATTCCCTGATTTACCCATTTGATGCGTTCAGGGTATAAAAATGTTGTGAATTATAGTTTTGATGGTTAGTTGGCGTTAAGTTCTGAGTTATTTTTGGCAACTGTGATATAAATACTCACACAAATAACTCTCGTTTTGAATCCTAACCTTATCTTAAGTGTTGCTAGCTGCTTATTTAACTTAAACTTACATCATCGTAGTAGAAACGACATGGAATGTTTCGAAATGATTCCTGATCGCTGTAGGGCTCCATTAGGCGTCGGTTGACCGCCCAAAACTGATCAAATTTATCATTTACAAGACCCAGCCAAAGTTGATTGTGATCCTTTTTTTGCATTGCAGATATGACTAGACCGCGATGTTTAAGCACATCGGCCTCCTTCAGGCAGGACAGATAATGTGATTCAAGCAGTTCTCTAAAATAAAATATCAAAATCGTTATTTAGTTGCCTTTGTTTGTGTTTTTCGTTTTTTCGTATGTTATACTTTGTGTTTAATTTGACTAGTATATCCTCGGGAAATTTGGAAAAATGTATAGTTATGCTCCATGGTGTGCTGTCGTCATCTGGATGCAGTAGATCATAGAGCACACCTGTGCAAAACAAACAAAACACACACAAATTTGCTATTGGAAAAGCTATGCTTATGTTTTTTGTACGTACCTATTGGATAGTGGAGACGCAGCGGTGTTCCATTATAATCGAACCAGGCAGTGCCGTCCTGATGCTCAGTGGCAATATAGCGGGTAAAATACTTTCGCACCTAAACAACAACAACAAAAGGTAAGTTAAGCTTTCTTTGTAATGTTTGTGCATTTTGTTGATTTTGTGTTTTACCTTGTCTGTAACCAGTGGCAAATAGCTGAGACGTGATACCATTAGATAGAAGGGCTCGGGCTTTATGCCGACTAATTCGTCGCTGTCGGCTTGAAAGCAAATACCAATTTGACCTTCCCATATCATGCGCAGCACTTCTCGATCGTGTGCCATGGTTTATTTATTTATATTTTGCACGAAAAACTCTTTTGCAGGTTCCGTATGTCATTCACAGTGAAATGCATAGCAACGAGCTAGCAGCAGCAATGTATCGGCTAAGCCAGCGATTCATCGGATTTGCAGCTGCATACCGATAGCACGAAAGATGGCATTCACAATAGGCGAGCAGCAAAACAAAGAAATAATTTAAAAAATAAATAGCTATTGCAATACAACTTTGTTGTTCTCAATTAAGCTTGTCTATCATACTAAAAATATTTGCGTTATGTATTTGATTTTTTGCGTATTTTAAACGCTCACAGTATTAAGCGCCAAATGGCTTTGCATTTAATTGGCAATGCAACGTCGCCAGACAATATGAAGAGCAAAATTATTCATTGTTTTTATCGCAACCTTACATAATATTAGCCAAAATTAATAAACATATTTTATTAATTCAATTTCCTATCGATGTCTTCATATGTACAATACTATCGCTAACGATCGATAGAGTCTGTCTGTTGGTTCTCTGGCAGCTCGATTTCGATTGCAGCATAGCAAATGCAGCTCTGTAAGCGCATAAATAAATAAAGTTGCTCGAATTTTAGGCCTGCGGTTGGGTTTAGTTTTATTGCGCTCAAATGTAAATATGAAGTGTGAATCTTTAGTTGCATATGCCAAGCAATACAAATTGTTAAATATACATATATATGAAAACTAATGAGATCGTGCTGGTTTTGGCCAATTGAATAAAACACAAAACGAGAAGCATCGGCAACAACAGGCCTCAACACAGAATGGATGTTGAAATACCTGTTTTGGCTGGATATCTTAATGTTCCAACACAAACTGGATTTTCGCTAAATCGTATCTCGAAAAAGGTAAGAGCCTGCCAAACGATCTGATCATGCATTATTTAACACACTAAACATAAAATAATTGTGCACAATGTGTGTGCAATGCCAAACAAAATGTTTAATGAAATTTTACATTGAATTTAGCATAAATGCGTAATAAAACAGGACATTACCATGTGCATTTGTGTGTGTATACCTTTGCATGTGTTTGGGCACTGTTTGCATGTGAGCGAGCGAGCGAGTGTGTGTGTGTGTGTGTGTGTGCGTATGTGTATGTCAAGATATCTCCATCTGCATACTTGTTGCATACAAATGAGTAGCATAAGGTGGGAATGAAAGAGAAAAACATGCCAAACAGCGAGCCGAACATATTTTCGATTTGCGTGTGCGCGCCTGAGACAAGAACGTATGTATGTGTGCATGTGCGTGTGTATATGCTTGCGATGACGGCTGTTTTGGGGACTCATCCATATTTCATGTCACTGTGTTGTTGCCTTAATATATATGTATGTATATCTGTGTCTGTGTGTCCATACAAGCACACATTTTCCCCCATATGTCAGGAAATATTCTCTGAGGATTGAGGCCGGGCCTCAATCGACACTCTGCAATGTGTTGTTGTTTTTGTTTCGTTATGTAAGCAAAGCTTGAAATTTCATTGGAAATTTGATTAGAACAACATTAAAACTCGATTCGAAGGTAACCCGTATGAAAAAATCACTCCTCATTATATGTGTATAAATATTCTATTTATATGTTCTTAATTAAATTGATTGTTTTATTTTGTTTGCAGAAATCATGCAGCCGTTTTTGTCTCTTGTTCAAGGCCAGTCGCCATGGCATTGCCCGCCTGGAGATCTGCGAGAATAAAGATGACAAGAATCCAAAGATCTTTACGCTTGAAAATTGTGTTAAGATCACACAGGAACAGCCGCCAGCGAATCTCATACATATTGTCAAACGCAACTTGCAACTAACCCTCAACACACAAAGTGATGATGAGCTCAAAACTTGGGTTACAGCACTGCAAACCGTCGCCTTTTGTGACAATAGCGGTTTGCATGCGGCTCACAGTGCCATCGAGGAGGATAACGATCTATACTGCAGCTCATTTGTAAGTTCATTTGTAACTGAAAAAACTACTATAATTTGATGCGATAAATTTGTAATGCAAAGAAGAAGGAAGGCATATCCTACATCATTTTGTATATACTATCTATAATATAGCTATATAGCTATGTCCTTCTCAATTTCTCGAGCTATAAAGCTAAAACTCTGGTCAAGGTTTTCTTTTTGTTGCAGTTAGAACATTTGTCAAATTCAATCAGATCGGCTAACTATAACAAAAAGCTGTGATACAAACGCAACAACTCTTAAGAGATTCTACTATAAACAACATGAAAGCTTTGCAAGTTTATATAATACTTTTTTTAAATAGAATTTTATGTTCAGTATCAAAGATCCTTATACTATTTTTTATGATAACAAAATCGTCATAAAGTCGATGAACTTTGATTGAGGGGGAAACTCTAAAACAGCCCTCAGTGCTTATTCATTTCATTTATCTTTCAATTATATCACAAAAACTCAATCGCAAATTTTTTATGCCAAATTCCTTTCAAAATCCCACAAGCGATTGAAGGATGGAGAAAACTCGTATTATAAAATTATTTGTAATTTGCAAATGAATTCTATATCATGACAACTTAGACTCATTCTTTATTTTTGCCTCATCTTTAATACGTTAAAGTTTCATTTTCATTGTGAAATTCTCAAGTTATTAATCAGTAATTTATAAACATATTTATTTTTGTAAACATGTTGGTGTCTATGAATTACTCAGCCAAATGCGATATTAAATTACACTACTGATTAGCCGCACCATTTGCATAAACAAATGATGGAGAATAAATAGAAAATAAATATTTATTAAAAAGAAAAAAACAGCTGCAGCTGTGAAACTTGAAACCCACTGGACTAATAATCGTTATGTGCATTTGTTTATATATTTTTTTATGATTAGGATGGATTGTTTATAATAACGCTGATACCATCGGAGGCATCGATTCGGTGCAACATCGAGCCACGCACGTATATGCTACAGATGACGCCAACGGAATTGCAATTGAAATCGGAAGATCTAAATGTAACAATTGCGATGTGGCCATATCGTTTTATACGCAAATATGGCTATCGTGATGGCAAATTTCAATTTGAAGCCGGTCGCAAGTGTACAACGGGTGAAGGTGTCTTTACGCTGGATCATACCAATCCGCAGGAGGTATTTCGCTGCATGTCGGCCAAAATGAAATCAATGAAGAAACTGATTAGCGGCGACAGTCTCAGCAGCATTGAATGTGGCGAGAATCAGTTTAGTGCCGCTGCCTGCATGGAGCCGGGATCGCGTAGTCCATTGCCACCGTCGCCGTCGAGCAATGTGCACGGCGAATTTGAAATCAATTCGACACAAAGTTGCATCTCATTGCGTGGCTTCATCAGCTCCAACGATTCGCTCAATAACTTCTCCAGCAATAATGGCGGCAGCAGCATTGTCAATAGCGGCGTTAGCTTATCGGTGCCATCATCGGCCAATGTCAATGCGAATGCGAATGCCAGCAAACACATTCCTAATAAGCCGCCGCGTAAGTTGCCGGCACCGCTGGACCCTCAAATACTACAATGTGATAAATACAAGAATCTTGTGAAATATGAACCGGTTGCCATAACGACCTCATCACCCTCGGATGCCAATAGCAAGAACAGCGGCTCGGCTGTGATACTCAAGCCCGCCTCACCCGATCCACTACGTCAGAATAGCAACAACAGTGGCAGTGGTGGCGGTCATCCACCTGATCTACCATTGCGCAATGAAAGCTGCGCCAAATTGACACTCGAACGCGATTACGAGTCCATTGAGAATATAACCGATGCATGGAAGACACGCGGCGTTGGCGATGTCCGACATTGTGAGCGTATACCATCGTCGGCGCTCAGTTGTGATGGTGATTTTGTGCGTCAACGTTCGCAATCGAAACGCAAGGATCTGAGCACAACGTCCACAAACAGCAACAACATCGTTAACTCCTCCACCTGCAGCATTAATACGCCCAAAATTATTGACATTGATATTGGCGAAGGTGTTGGTGTTGTCTCGCCGGATGCCAACTATGATCGTTTGGATTTTTTGTCACCAAACAATAAAACCTCCAGCGGCTATAAGACAATTGTGAATGTTACGTTGCCAGCGAATCGAGTGCGTTGCAGTCCGCCGCCGCCAAATGAATATGAATTGATTGCTAGTCCCGATACCGAAAGTTTTCGCAAGGCCGATGACAGCCATCTTGGCTATGGTATTCTTCGCAAATCTACTACCAACAACAACAACAACAATACTGCCAGCAGCAACAATAATAATAATAATAATACGAATAATAATAATAATAACGTCAATACACTGCCCGCCACACATAATAATAATAACAACAATGTTGCAACAGGCATCTGTGCCACGCCACCAACGAACAACAACAACAACAACAAGAACAACAACGATGCCGCAATCGATCATCGCAATTATAATGGCCTTAACTATACCATAGTTAGTAAGCCCAAGCGTGTCTAAGAGCAGCATGAGAAAGAGAGAGAACACAGACAGAGAGATAGAGAGAGAGAGGGAAAGCTTAAATATGAGAGTCGGAAGAAAAACAAACTTAAAACGCACAATTCGAATAAAAAGCGAACTAAAATTTTGTATCAAATAGATAGCGAAGCAGAGGGAATCAGAGTAAGTAAGAGAGAGTATATACAAAAAAAAAAAAAAAGACAAGTGGATCTCGAGAGCTCTCCAGTTGCTTTTCAGTAGCAGACATTAAAACATACTTTAATCCCGACAATTCTTAGCATTTTCACAATTGACAAAAAAAAAAAAAAAAACAAATTTATGTTAGCATAGGCATTATATACTAGTGTATGAATACAGATCCGACTATCTCTACTTTCAAAAACCAATTTCAAATTCACAAAGCATAGGCAATGTAATTTTTGAGTTTTTCATTCAATGAAAATTTATTGTTCCAAATTTTTGTCACAAAATTAATTTTGTTTTCTTTCACAAGTATTTTTGTAACAAGTTCTTTATAGATCAGTTTGACTGTACAATATTTATTTTTTCATTGTATATATCATAATGCAAATGGAAATATCAATAGTATAATCCAAGCCATAGCCATAGTTTGTCTGTTTCTATGTAAGATCTAGTCTAAAGTTTATAAAATTTAAGAAATTCTTGCGTATAAATCAAGCAAAGACCATACTTTTCCACACGACCATAGTTAACTAAGCTAAGCTGCCATAAAATTGAGATAAAAACTTGCATTATTTTCCGTCTTTCACAATGCTCCTTAGTTCTAAGGATCTGCATTATAACTGTATTTTGTACAATTGATTCAGAAAAACTTAATAAGTATTACAAAGTAATTAACTGCTTGACAATATATAGATTTTTTTTTTTAAAAATGGCCTAGAAGGTTCAACTCTCTCAAACAACAAGAACAAGAACAAAAACTTTTTTTACTTGCATGTACATAAACAATAGATATTAGATAAAAATTAGTAGTTAATACTTATTGTGGGATTAAAAATTGATCGTTATAAACGGCATTTGGTATTTGATTTGTGCATATACCAAAATTATGTGTGTGGCGAATGTTTATTTTTTTTCTTCCCATTATTATTATTTTACAATTTGCAGTTAAAGCATATATATATTTCAATTGAATTTTTTGTCAATGTCAATATAAATGTCGATCCGATTAAATGTGTAAATAAGTCGAACGAAACATAATAAAAATTATAAAATACGAAATCCTTACAATTTGTTATATATTTGTGTGTTGGCAAAGTTTCTATATGAAAGAAAAACTTTTCTAGTTATTATTAAGCTTAAGTTTCTTATTGATATTAGATCTACAAACGGCACAGTAAGTATTATTTTTAGAATGAACACAATGTTCACATAGTAATCTTTTGTTTTTTTTTCTTTTTGTATCTTTGGCAGGTAATCAAAGCAGTCATTTAAAAATTTACAGTCATTTGGTTGATTTGTAAATTTTTTGTTTGCATTCTGGTTCGACAAGTCTGTTTCGAGATAAAATATTTATATACAACTTTTCGATTAAAATGTTGTCATTAAAACGCTTTCAAAGACTGCAATGGCGTCCAATTATGCGCTATTATGCGTCCAAGGTGATACCCAAGGTAAGTTACAATCGATTTTCACTTCAAAACAACTAACTTTTCAAAATTCGTCAAAAAAACAAACAATAGGAAGCTTATATAGAGAAACTGCGCATTAGTTTTATCGAGGATGAACGCAAGGATTTAATTGTGCCAATATTTAAGAAGGCCATGCTTTATCCGGACGATATAGCCATAAAGGATATAAGTGGTGAATTTACATACTTTCAAATCTTTATGACGGCCAAAAAGTTGGCCACACAAATATCCAATTTTTGTGGTGAGTTCAAATAAAACGATGTTGACATATAAAAACTGTTGTTGTTTATACTTAGGTAGCGCTAAACAAACGAATGTTGTATATTTATGCGCGAACAATGCACTGTGGGTCGTAATGCAGTGGGCCTGCTGGATTTCGGGCCAGGTAGCTGTGCCCCTCGAGCCCAGCCAGGAGATCGACGACCTGCTTGAGCAGGCCACCGATTGCAAGGCTCAACTAATGATGGGCACCCTCGATAGTGAGGTAAGCACCCAGGAGCTGGCAACGAAACTGGAAACGGCCAGCATTATAATCGATCATAGCTTTATGCCCAGTGCCGCGAGTATAGCCTCGACAGCGATGTTTGAGAAACAATTGGTTTATCACAAAGACACAATCATACCGGAATGTACGCTGAGCAATGACTACTATGGCAATGCAGCAGCCATGCTGCTCTATACGCCCAGTTTGTCGCATGGCCGCAATGGCATCATACTAAGCCATCGGAATATTGATGCACAGATGCGTTGCCTTATAGACAGCTGGAAGCTGACCGCCATCGATAGCATGTTGCCGATTATCTCGATGAATCGCATGCATGCCGCAATCGGAGCTATACTTAGCGTCGGCGGCAATATTGTGTTGCAACAGAAATTCGATGGCCATACAGCATGGAGTGCACTTTTGGACATTAATAGTCCGACCAAGCAGCGTGTCAACATATTTCTGGCCATGCCCATTATATACAAACGCCTCATTTCCGAATACGACAGACTGTTTGCACACGATTCACGCATGGTGGACTACATTATCAATCATTGCAAGCAAAAGATGCGGTTGATGGCCACCGGTTTTGGCCTGTTGCCGGAGACGACGTATTATCGGTGGCGCGCGTTGACCGGCCAGAATATCTACGAGTATTATGGTTCGCTGGAAACGGGTATGGTGTTGGGCAAAACGCTTAATGACGACAAACCCTCATCGCCCGCCAATAGTTATCACTATCCCGGTAGTTTGGGTGAACCGCTTGCGGGTATTACGGCTCGTCTGCTCAATAGCAAGGGTGAGGTGTTGCTAACTGCAAGCCAAGAGGACGAGTCGGTGTTGTTTGGATCTGTGTTGGGTGAACTGGAAATATCTGGTCCTAATCTCTATCCGATGCGCGTATCAACCAATCAACAACTGCCAGTGGATAATCATACCGACGAAGAGTTCATCAAGACCGGTGATATTTGTGCGTGTATAAACGGACGATTTCAATTTCTGAGCAAATCAACGGACGTTTTTACGATCGGCGGCTTTAAGGTTTATGGTTCGGAAATAAAGAAAACACTCATCTCACATCCGGGCATTAATGATGTCGCCGTCTTGGGCATACCCAATAAGTTGTGGGGTCAACGTTTGGGCGTCATTTGCATTGTGTCACCGGACGCCAATATCGATCTGGAGACAATCAAAACATATTGCTATAGCCAACTGCCGGTTCACAAGCGACCCACTGTATTCAAAACAATCATTGCCAAGTGATGTGCCACCAAAACCATTTAAACATCAAACATCAATCAAAATATTTTACTTATCACTCGTCGAACAGCAAGAAAAATTTTTGTGTTAATTTTTTTTTTTATAAATGTTATTTTATTGCATTATCCGTTGATTGTACTCGATTGGGCAACAAACATAAATTTTATTAAATTGTAATATGAACTACAATTAGTTTTAAGAATTATTTGTTTTGTTTTTTTTTTTTTCAAGTTCTAAAACTTGCCAACCACAAATTTAAACCAGTTGACTAGATATGCTCGTACTTTATTATTATTATTATCTTTCGTTCAAGATACTCGTCGACTAAAATTGAAGAAAGTTATAATCGATATCTTCATTGACGTCGCACAGAGCCGAGTACTGGGGATTTTTGCCCGATGTACATTCTTTCGCCGCTTTCTTACAGGACGTAATAATTGGCGAACCAACCACATTGTTTGCAGCATAGTTGCAAGCGAGAACGTATGTTTTCCAACCCCCCTTCTTCACAAATTTGGACACGGCACAACCAATAGCAACATTACGTTCATTCACCTGGGTGGTAAAATGGCCAATAGCCCTATTTAGTTAATTGAATGCGGATCGTTAACCTTTTGTTTGTTAGTATGTAAATAATGTGGAATTGCTTACGGTCCGTCATAGTTTTCAGGATACGCCGCCAAAATCGGGTATTTAATGTTCTTCTCTTCCTCGGACCAAGTCTTGACTGCCATGGTTGCAATAGTGGTTATATTTGGGCCAATTCCGCCTTTCGAGGAATATGAGTAAAGGTTCTGTCCGGCGAGCCTATACTCATCGGTATTACGACAAGCGTCGTGATTCATTTCGCACTGCATTACATTCAGTTCGGCCAGTTTAGCCAGTTCCGGGTCCCAGCGCATCGTTGCCATGCGGCAAGCCTTTACTTTCAACTTACCTTTGCCGCTGGCCCATTGCTGACGCAAAGCATTGTGATCGTCCACAAAAATCTTCCGAACCGACGCATCCATGACGGCCAACCTGGCTCCAGACGGACAACTCCTGGCAAATTTCTGCGAAAGGCAGAGTCGCATGATGATGATGATGATGATTGGAGGAGCATGAGTTTTGAACAGCAGCTACTAGTACTTACACCATCATGGTTGCATCCAATGTGCTTCGCGTTCGAGCCACAGTCCAAGTCACCACAATAGTCTGTATCAGCTTGACTGCCAGTCAACAGACAGAGCAAAACGAATATTATTGACGGAATCATTATGAACGAAGTCAAGCTCTTGGTTTCCATATTGAAACTGTTTGGGTTGCAGTTAAGGCATACATATATATTTAAAACAAAATAATTTGTTCACGGCATGTTGATTAGTTTCAGAATCGTTGCCATTTATGAAATAATCTTAAGTAGTTACGTTCGCCGTTAAGACTTAATTAACTAATATTCAAGTCAAGAGTGTGTTTTAAAATTAATATGCATGTCACGTCAGCTGTAACTGTAACTTATTCTTAGAAAAAAAAAAACAATGTGAAAACAGTAAAGATAAGAAAATGTTAAGTAGATTTATATTATGTATGTGTATTAACAAGGGATAAAGATAAGGCTTTACGAATGCTGCATTGTTCTAACTCAAACTGATCGTATACTATGAAACTTTAGTCTCAGACAGGAATCGAGTTATTCCCTGACGAAATCCTCCATCGGCTCGTATACACTTTATCTAAGTTTCCACTCTTTTTTACTTAAAGACATTTTTATAAAAATAATCTTCATAAATAAAGAATTTCAGTCGGCCAAATAGGACTCAAACCGAGAAGGCATTGATATTTTTATTACAACTTTGACTCATTTTCCTTAGAGACAACATTTTTGCTTTAATATTGTATGTCTTTCTACTGCTCGAACACAAATTCAATTAAAAAAATTCCAAAAACACACTAAACACCAAAAGAAGGCACAAAATGCAGATATCACCAAATACATTCACCACCAATGATATCATCATATTGGATTGGGATGATAGTATGGAGATGTCATTCCTGGTGGTTATTTGCTTTGTGATCCTACTGCAATTCACCTTTCTTATATACTTTGTCACAAGCAGCCTGCTGCCCTGCACCAACTATCGACAGGAACACAACGAGATCTGCCGTCACCGGTACGGCAACTTTATCTTTCGTCGCTTGCTGGCCCAGCTAGATCGTGCACTGGAGCTGCGTGAAAATGCGGATGGGGAACTTAGTGGCTACATTGAGGCTAAAAACATGGCAGTGGCCGCAATACGTTTGTTTTGGCGCGATGCTGAAAAGGTCCTCTATCCCGAGTGCGAGGTGGATTCAACAACTGCCAGCGATGTGTATTGCGTTCATGATGAAGACGAGGTCGCACTTATTGCAGCTGGCTATATCAGCTCCGATTATAATGTAACGAATGAATTTCTACAGAGCTTAATGTATCCAAAAAGTGCTGATAATTCCAGTAACAATAACACAGAATAAAAAATCGTTAAGTTGTTCAATCAAAACCGCTTTGTTTTCAAGAATTGAATTATGACATGAATTTTGATTAAAAATCTCGTTTCTAACCTTAAATGAAGGGTTAATCTTAAATAATTTCTGTCATTTAAAAGCTCGACCCGGAACTATAGACTTAGCACGAAAAAGTGCCGGTACTTCCATTATTATTATAATTATTATTTTATTCATTTCATATTGATTGCAATTAAAATTTTCATAATTTCCAAGCTCAAGATATTATTGCTCTTGATTCCACTTTTCAATAAAAAACTAGAAGAGTTATTGATTATTCAAAACAAATTTGTACTGCCTTTGGTTAAGTAGAAGTTATAGGCGACACGTTTATACAATTGATCGGACGAACATGATGAAGAATATATATTCAAACATTTATTGGGTCGGTATAGGGTATATTTACATACTTATGCACAAAACCATTATACCCATTTTTATCAATTTCATTTGGTTCCGGGTATAATAATCAAACTTTTCCTTCCTTACCCAAAATGAGTGCAAAAACGGATTTTTTTAAAAATCTTTTTAATACGAATTTTTTTTTACATTATTTTGTATATTTACCAACAATTTCACTTTGCACACATTACCAAATCTATAAACATAAAATTATTATAAAAATACAGCTACATACATATATTATTAAGAATATCATCCTGTTCATATACAGTTATGTACATTTTACAAATACGACACATAAAAAAAAAAAACAAAAAGTACATTCAAAATCAAAACTAGAAACATGTCGAGAGGAAGCTCATTTTATGGTGATGCTGGAAGTTATTTCTTGAAACAGATCTTGAGAACGCGTATGACTGGCGCTTCGAACAGTGCAGAGAGAACAAATGCGGCGCAAAAGGAGACAACAGCATTGCCCAGAAATGTGGTCAATATCATGGGATTGTTCAAATGGACCGTGCCACTCATATGCGATGAGCATATAAACATTATTATCGGATGGATGAGATAGGCACAGTAGGTGAGGCGTGACAATGGCCACCACACGCGATACGACAAGATGCCATTGACCGTGGGTGCCAGGCCCCAACAACAGGAGACAACAATCCAAATGAGTCCAACACCAAATGCCGTGTGTCCAACGCCCACATAGAATGCCGTATTCATTGCGCTCAGCTCTCCCGGCCAGACGCCAAAGATGACAACGAATAGAATGCTCAGGCTACAGGCCCACAGACTTAGATTGAGCCGCTTGGAGATTTGTGGTGGTTTCTTCAACTTGTACAGCGCATAGCCAGTGAACATGCCTACGAATGGTTTGCAATAAGTTTGATGTTAGAGCAAGGTGCATAAGTTATTAAACTTACCAACTATATAGGGGCCGACACGCTGCCAGGGCTTGTCATAGAGATAGTCAAAGGACTCAAAGGGTAGCGCCACTTTATGGGTATAATGATGTTGCAGCGATATGATGCCCGCGATGCTCCAAGAGCTGATCAGAAACACTATCAGCGTCACGGCCACAACTCGAAAGTATCTGTAAAAGTAAGCAGGAAAGTAAGGCACGATAAAGAGTTGAAGACTCGGAGATAAGGGAAAAATCATTGCAACAAAATTTCTTTAAAACAAAATGGTTTAGGAGAGAGATTTTGTTCTTTCTTGGTTTATAGCTCCTCCATCAGATCCAGATATTGCATGAAAGCAAGTTTTTTTGATGGCTTGATGATTTCTAAGGAATTTTGATGATTTGCTAAGAGGATTTTTTCTTGCATATGTCGGATCTGGCTGAAAACCTGTGAGTGACCTTAGTAAATTTTTTAACTTACTTCCTGGATAATGCGAGTAGCAGTGATGACATTAGATAGAACTGCATATCGTTGGCCATATACCAGCTCCACATCATGCACATCTCGTGTTGTGGGAAAAAGTTATTGATATACAGAATGTTGCGCCACCAATAGATGCGGCACGTATTGTGCTCAATCTTGGCCGGCTGGAACACAGATGAGTCCAAGCCCTGCCGCACAGCAAAGTCATTGAAGAACACCACAAAGAGGTAAACGGGTGTCAGGCGCAAATAACGATAGAGCAGCATCATCAGTGAATCCACGATGCTTTTCCTGATGAAGTTACTCTGTGCTGCTTGATGTTTGCGCTCCTGCTTCACATAGAGCAGGGTCACGAGTAGACCGCTGATGAAAAAGAACGAGTCCACGGAGAATGTGGCATTACCAATGATTTGATACCAAAACGAACGCTCCGTAATCACGCGCTCGAACTGGGTTCAAAAGAAGTTAAACTTGATGGTGATAAAAGTGTTAAAATGATGCTAGACGTTTTTGACCTTACCTTATTCTCGCCTATGGCAAACATTTGCAGATATGTGTGCACCATCATGGTCCAAAGGACGGAGAAGACACGCAGTCCATGTAAACACGATGTGTGCGACTGCAAGTAATAATGGGAGCAATAAGCAATAAGAATTGTACACAGAAAATGAAAAGTTTAATCGTTTTAGACTTAATTTATGTCGAAAGTGGGCTTAAATCGAGAGAAAGGAAAAAGAAACCCGAAATTTAAAAAAACATCCTTTTTGACTTTTGAGTATTTCGTTCTAAGTTTAAGTCTTCCTTTTAGGTACGAATGACTTGATAAACGTAACATTTATCTTACAATAACGACAAATCCTGACTGAATATAATTTTCTTACTTACCTCCTTGGTCTTGTCTATGTTCAATATGGCCTTGGTATTCGTTTGCAGGGCAAAACACAGCAACAGCTGCTGATGCAAAGCTACAATACAAAAGCAAAATAAGTGGAGTGAGCAAATTAAATTTAAAATCGTATTTCACCTATTGGCTGCTCGGCCTCGTAGGTGCCCGGAATACCTGCACAGCTACCCGTCTCCACTTGGTATTCCGTCATCTCAGTCTTTTCGGGCTGCTTGCTCAAAACACTGCCCACTGATGTGGATGCTGTAATATCTGCCAAAACACCAACTTCCACCGGACTGGCAGAAGCAGCAGCATTATCTGTATGCCGCTGTTGTCGGTTGCCATTCACATCCATGTGTTGAGCATCGAGTGGGGTATCTGTGGTAACAATACCATTGCTGCCCAGCGGACGCATTTGAAAGAGCTCAAACGGTTTGCCGTAGTAGGCATTCTCGTAGTCTCCACCCTTGTTGGCTGCATCGCATTTGGCGCTTATCGCTGGTATTGGCGCCGCAATCAGGCGACGCTCATCGATCTTCATCTGGTAATAGGTGGCCACAATCATGACCAGCATCAGCGTTAGCAGAAAGCTTCTACAATGTTTAAAAGAATATTGTTAGGATTTCTACTTCCCTACCCCAAACCTAATAAGAGGTTTTAAGTTCGTACTCACATGAAGACTTGGAACTTGAGCTGCCGCCAATGACTATAAAGGCCCGGTACTGTACGGACGCGAAGGACTTGCAACGCCGGCTGTTGAACACCGGAAACATTGTGTGTACCCAGCAAGGTCAGCATGCGGGCATAGGGATCGAGGCTGAGTATGGATTGGACATCGTGTGCGGAACATGATTTTGGTAGACATTCGCCAAGGCTCAACATTTGCTGCTGATGTGAGGGGTGGGGAGAATTTTACACCCTCTGGATAACTGTCAAATTTGTTTGCTTACCGATCGATTGAAGCGCGGCAAGTGAAGACTTATGTCTGCCACATAGAATTCCATGTCAAAGTGTTTTCGCTCTTCATTGGAAACCTGACGATTGAGCTCCATGCAGAAGGGCAACTGTCCTAGCCACTTGTCATTACCAAAAAGCAGCTGACCACGATAACGTCCCGATGAATCATAAGCTATTTGAAGACAGAGACAGAGAGGGAGAGACAGGATAAGATAGTAACTAAGACCGATCCGATTTTTGAGGGAGCTTAGAAGAAGGTTTTGATAAATTGCGGTTGGTTAGAATTAATGTTTCTCTTTAACAATGATCAGGGATTTCCCATCAAAACGGGTTGCTCATTTATCATGATGAAGACAGAGTTTTATCATCATATTACTGACCTTTCTGTGCCCACTCGTAGCTAGAGTGGAGTGCGGTTAAATATGCTTGCATCTCCAGACCACATCCGGTGCGAACATTTGTACGTATCTCGGCGATTTGCCAATAGAAATGATCATACAGATTGGTGACTATCTGGAAATAGTTTGCCGTACCATAGAGGCTCTCGGCCATGGTGCTATTGGCATTTCCACTAACATTGCTGCCCAAATATCGACTGATGCTATTGATGGTGCTGCCCAGGGTCTTTAACTGCATATCCTTATTATCGATCTGCTTGAGTAGTTCGCGACCCTTTTTGATGGACGGCTTATTACGCAGTATCTTCAAAATGTGTGTACCGGATGTGCTTGTTGTAGTTGTTGGTGTTGTTGTTGTTGCTGTTGTTGCAGCTTCAAGCATTTCAGTAACGACTGCTGTTGTTGTTTTTGTTGTTGTCGTTGTTGTTGTTGATGTTGTTGTCGTTGTTGTTGTGGTAGGCTGTGTAGAACTTGACTCTGGTAGCTCGGATATATCGACATCGACAGTATCATTATCATCTGGATTAGTGGGCTTATAGCTGAGGGCATCGGGTACATCGCCATTGCTTAAAACATGCTGTTCATCGCTGCTAAGATCACCCTTCTTGATCACCTCATGCTCCAGATCTTCCAGATCACCCAGATTGAAATCAAATGTTACCGGATGCAGTTCGTATTCCTTAAGGACATGCGGCTTAACATACTCAATGCTGGGCAATATTTTCTCTAGAGGCAAATAGGGTTTCTTTTTGAGCGGCTTCAACGGCAACACCTCATGTGTGTTGAGTGTTATGGGTGACTCGACGTCTCTCCCGTTAACCTCATGCAGTATAGTTATGTTGTCCCTGCTCGTGAAACGATGTGCAACAAAGTCGCCACGTTTCGCTGTGGAGGCCAATGCTTTGACTGTTTCACTTTGGTTTCCGATCGCAGCGCTTGGACTAAAGAAGATGATGATTTGAAGCCAAATCACTTGAACGAATACATTTCGCCATAGTCCAGCCGATGACCTTGACATAGTGTGCCGTTGAGAGACTACCTTTGCAACAACAACAGCTTTTACTCTTCTCTTCTTCCTGCACCTAGGCTGTTTTTTGGGTCGTACTCCTCCTCTATCGCTTGAGTGGTTTCGATCTCGGAACTCTTCCTTTCAATCGCTTTTTGTCAGCATTTTTGGAGTCGTCTTTTTTGGATTGATTTGATTCTTACTTCTCGCTAACATTGTGTTGGGCGCTTTTAGGGTTTTTAGTTCATTTGCAGCTCAATTTTAATTTCACAATAAGTTCATCTACAAAATGGAAACGGATTCGAAATGGAATTGGAGTTCAATGGACGGCGGTTCCCTGTACTACATATTATTGAATTGAATTTCTTCATTTCTTCGTTTTTCACAACCACCACCCATTGCCAATACCCCGTACCTCCCCGCGCCGTTTAACAGTTGTTTATGATGCGAATTTTTTGTTGTTTGTTGTTGTTGTTTATTTTCATTTATTGGTTTAATTGTTTCTAGGCGGCCGCAGGTTGCACGGATTGCCAAAGCAGCCTGGCAAAGCAGCTGCTGCTGCTGTGAAAGCAACAAGAGGAAAATTACAAAATTTCCTGGTTTAACTTGTTAAACTTGTTGTGACCACCAACCGATCTGCGGCTAATGCGGCTGCTGCAGCTACTGCCAATAGCTGATGGAAAATGCAGTTGCCTTTGCATCGAGCGGCATTAAGTTAGCCTTTTAGTTGCATAACTTCCGCATCTCGCCATCGATTCGCATTGCTTTGATGATGATCTTCACCAATGCATTCGCAATTTTCACCCTATTATGCAATTTCTATATTATGATCTACAAAATGCATACATGGATTAGGCGGTGCTCATAATTGATGGTGTTGCGAATTGAGTTAGCTCTCCGCCTAGTAATTAGTCCATTATCTCAATCTCTATGATCTTGTTAATTGATTTGCAAACTGAATTAACAACTTATATATGTGTTCATTAAGCTAACAGAAATCTAGAATCCTTCAAATCCTTTTTTAATATCCCATAAGGGAATTTTCTTTAGAAGCTCCAGTTGTAACCTAACTTTCTTTAAACAATAACTGAAATTCTTGTTATTGTTCAAGCAAAATATCCTTCATAGAAGTAAATGAGACTTTTTCCATCTAATCCGCATAGTTAATTGATCTCTTATTCAGTTTATAATAGCTTGTAAAAAATATTCCAAGATATGATAACTTCAACGAAATCATCGAGAAAACTTTCCTTTTTTGTTCCTAAAGTTGGGATTACCATCTGCTATCATATATAATTTATTTATTACATCATATTTGAAAGCTGTTAGAGCATTTTATAAGTTGATGCTAAAAAGCCATCTAAATAACGAATTTATTTCAGAACCCACAAATTTGGATCAATAAAAAACCCCAAATTTCTTTAATAACGAAGCTTTCTTTTTGTCCTTTTGTGATTCGTTTTATGGATGTTCGACTATCTTATCCTGCCTTCGCATTATCTACCATCTTTTCTTTGAGTTTGTTGTAGTGTAAACTCTATTATAATTTATCTTTTAATCAGATCTTATAAGTAAACCATAAGAGTAACTAACTAATATTTGAGCCACTGATTGCTCAATTCACAAGTACAATTTAGATCTTGAGACACTTTGGGCCAAATTGGCCATTCACTGGGCACAGTCCATAGAAACGCCGCCCACTTAAGTTGTGGGTGGGGCAAATATGGTGCAACATATTGCAAATTCAATTGTTTGCCAATCGTAATAACAACAAAGCCACACAAAGTTGGCTGATACGGCTGAGCAGGGGTGGTGGTGGTGGTGGTGGTGTTGCAATGAGTGCGCATTGGGTGGTAAGTGAAGTGGCAAACACAAATGACAAAAAAAAAAAAAACAAACACAAAGGCACAAAACTTTTAGCTGGAACAGACGAACGATATCCACACTTAAAAATATTTTTGGGGGGACTCTTTTCGATAGAGAGATATGATGGTAACGATGATGAGGATGACAACGACGACGACGACGACGACCGATGCTCAACCGAAGCGATGAAAGTAAAAACCGCGACTGATCAGGCGCCGCCAAAGCTGCCAACGCTGGAAGCGAATGGACGGCCCCAAAACCATAAGCCGAGTTTAACACACACACAGAGACGAGCCCAAGCCGAACCAAAAGCTGAGCTGGGCAAATAACACGCAGACAAAGACGAATATATGCAGCAGGAACGATGGGCGAAGGAGGTGTTGTGTGTGGTGGTGGTGGTGCGGGGCAGGCAACAATGCAAGCAAGCAAGACAGGTGAGCACTGGAAAAGAGACACAAAAATAGAAAAAAAATGCAAGTTGCAAGTGCAAAAATAACGCATATGTGTGTGCGTAAGTATGTGTGTGTGTGTGTGTGTGTGTGTGGAAAAGCGAATTATAGCAAACAAGCAAAAGTCATAATGTGCACTTAAAAAACCAGGCGAATGCATTTGCCATGGAGGCCAACACCACATAAGCCTGGTCCAAAGTTGGTGGTTTTTTTTTTGAACGCATTACAAATGGAAATGTAGGGTATTATGAGGTTGTGCCTATATAAAACATCACGTTTAGAGTTAACTTATAATCTTATTACTCGATAACTTATCGAGCTTTTCAGCTTACATGTGTTATCGATAATAATCGTTTATTGAAAGCATTAAGACTAGAATTAAAGGGTATTTGCAGGTCAATTCCCATTATTTAGGTTGCCTGCCTGCTATTCCCAAATGAAATCGAACGTATGGTTGCAGTTTCTCATACACAAAGAGCCAAGGAGGTGAAACAGGCATAAAAGCGTGATAGACACACTGCAGACCCAAGCAAGCAAATAAACTAAACTAAAGTGAGCTGAGCTGAGCCGAGCTGTGAGCCGAGCACTGACCAGATGAAACGAACCAGTATTGCCCCGCCATTTGTAACCTCCAGCTGGATACCCCTCGCCGCGCCCGTTGGGCAACTGGCAGAACTACTAGCTGGCAAAACACTAAGAAAAACATGTCGCAATTCCACTAAAATGGTAACAAATACATCACGATTTTTGCACAAAAAAAACAAATAAAAAAAGAGTTCAGTGGCAAGCAACTGTATGCAGCCGCACCACCCTCCAGAGTCCATTGAATGACAAAAAAAAAAACATAAAAATTATAATTACCTTTTGCATGTACTAGAAAACATTCGATATTTGATATATCAAGGCTGCGAGTATCAATCAATTTATGAAGCTATTTGGTTAACGTTATTAACTTTTTTATCACGAACGGAACATAGGGGTGAGAGGCATTTAAAGACATTCAAAGGTTCATTACAATTTTTGTTTTAAATATATTATTTTGTTTTCCTTTTAATTAAGAAATGATGTATGATTATTATAAAAAATGTCGTTTTTTTTTTTAAAAAAAATTATGTTTTCAAATTTGTTTATTAAACGTTTTGGCATGTTATTTTATTTTCAATGCTATTCATTTAATAAAATTGTTATTGCACCAACTGCAATTTTGGCACCATTCACAGAAATGAGTTGCAAATGCTTACAAAATATATATAATTTTCAATAATTATTTTAAATCGCGTATTCAATTTTGAGCTGTAAATGAAATAGTTAAATATATTGCATTGAAGCTGAAACTTAGTTTCTCTGTTTGAAAAACTTAAATGAATGGCAATCAAAGTTTTGTTTAATAGTTTATCAAAAGATCTTATGATATTACTATTAATTATTCTTACGATCTATCCATACTTAACAAAATGATCGTAGTTGTTTTGTATTTTCTTAACCCCTCAGCTCAGTAATCAGTACTTGGCACTGAAAAAAGGCAAGTGTGTGTGGCAAATGTTTTTGTCATGCCACATTTTAAAGAGCCAGAAGATGTTTTTGCATGTACAACTTGCACCTTGAATATGGGAGGGCTAAGAGCTTGTAAGTGTGTGTTAGTGTAGCAAACAGAAAAAAAAAACTTGTTCATGCTTTTGCATAAGCGTGTACATCGAATGTGCATTGGACTTGGTTATATAGTACAGAAATGCATTCGTTTCAGTTACAGTTACAGATACATAATTTTGCCATGGCCATAAATCTGCAAACTGGCCGCCCAATTGTTGTCAGCATTGTTTGTGCCGGCCTCGAAAACAGCTATAACAGCGTCGAGTTCAATACGGTTCAGAGTGATCAGCCCCAAATGGATAGAGCTGCTGACGGCAAGTCCCTGGCTGGCCAAATAAATAATATTTAAAGAAAGCGCGACTTGTGATTTAATATCTGTTTGTCTGTCTGTCTGTTTGTTCGCTTGCTTGCTTGCTTGTTTATTTGTTAAGGCAAATACGCGTGGCAGGCATTGCTTCCACATGCCAGTGGCATAATCAAAGCACAAACCAAAAACAAAAGGGCCACAAAACATATATGTTCGTCTGTGCTTAAAGCCCTTTTTGTTACGCCCCTGGTTCGTGTGGCACGAGCCATGCAGCCAGGCTGCAATTGTTGTTCAATACACTGTTTCGAAACTTGCGACAAAGGGTATATATAACTTACTAATTTTGGTTTGATTTAATAAATACATTGTTATTATTATTATTTTTTTATGTAATGATCCTTAGGATCAGGAGCCAGTTTTTAATAAAAAAAATATATTTATATATTAATTAATTTAATTAAAACTTATATTATTATAACATCTAATGAAACACTTATCTTTTGTGAAGTTTTTATATATTTTTAATTTTTTCCTTACCGCAAAACAAAGTAAAAATAATGGAAATTCAGAGAAAAACCTTTGTTCATATTATGCATTAGCAAAACAGAGTATTGTGCAACCGAATAAAATGTTCCTTAGCTATTTTATATTTTGTGGCAAGCGGCGCCGTTTCAGTGACTGGACACAACGTGTGTTGTGGGGCAAAAAAAGTAAAACAAAAAACTTGCTACCAGCGCCTGGTGATAGTCGTTCGTCGTCATTAAGTATAGTCAGCGTGTGTGTGTGTGTGTGCGTTTATTGGTGTGTTTGTATGTGCCGTGTGTATTGGCTAACCAGCATTTGTGATGCAATTTGGCAGACACCCAACGATTACGATAGCCAGCCAGTTTAACTATGGCAGTTTTTGGCGAGGCGCTGCTGGCTGGAACAATGCATATTCGCATATTAAATGCTGGAAAACTGTGTTGACTCCATTGCCGATTGCCCCAATGTGCGCCAACGACAACGACAACGACAACGGCATGACATGAATTCCATTGGGTCTCATTGTGTCGGTCGTTTTGGACACACACACACACAGCAGCAGCAGCTTGTTTTGGCTGAAGATGGCTGCGTTGTCAGCCCAAAATGTATTCGCATTAGACATGCAATTGCATTTTGCAATTTTGTTGTTGTTGATGAATAGCAAATTTAGCAAATGTTCGCAAGGCATTTTGTTGTGCAGTTAAATTCATAAATAATCATAATTAATTTGGATTTGGCTTTTTAATGTATAAAACATTTTATAATATTGCATATTTGAAGCATGTTTACTTTGTATTGCATAGTTTCAGGCGGCGCATTTAAATTGATTTTTTTTAGTGGTTTTCTTGTGATTTTATTTAAGTTTTGCCCGTGTGGGCAATAATTAAATTGTATAGCTTGAAACTTGGCAGTATAGTAAGTTAAGGTATCGTTGGGTGTGTTAAGGAGCTAGTGTGTAGCGAGGATCAGCCGTTAACCAAGTGTGGGCGGTCGAGCGGGTGGGTCCTCTGGAGTCTTTTCCAGGTCTGACTGACGTTATCGGCAAGAAATGGTACTAGTTAGAGCTAATTTCGTTGAAAGCACAGCCGTTTTTTGTTCATAACTCAGTCATATCCTTAAGGATATCACAAGGATACATATTTGTGAGCTCACTGAAGAGAGGTCTATCAATCGGCATTCCAGGATTTCGGTTTTACTCAGCCATATCCTTGCAGATCCAGTCAAGACCTATGTCAAAAAATTCGTATTTATTAGGGCTATCAACTGTCCAAAGGACATAAAAATCGTTCTTGCAGGTGTCGAGAAAACAAGGATTTTGTGATTTTTTTTGCCTTCCGATGAAATTTTCTAAGTGTTTGGGTTCTTAGAGTACCCCATAAACCTTGAATGCAGTTCGATGGAGCTGGCGATAGCGATGCCAACGCGCCATCTTTGTTGAAAATTGGTAAGGATGCGACCGAGTTAGAGCTAGTTTTGTAAATCCAATTGTACCAGTTTAAGTTCCATCCTAAAAGCGTGCTATACTATTTTGAATTTTCAATGAAAGAGGTCTTTCAAACGGCATTCGTCAATAGTTGGTGCAAGCTTTTGTGAGTTTTAATTTTGATTGATGTGAGTCTTAAAAAAAATGCAGCAAAAAACTTGAATGGAATTGAAATAGCTATTAAGGAATTAAAACAAATTATTTAAAGGCAAAATCAAAATAAATAAAATTGAAGCTCTCTCTATCTCTTGTTGTTGTTAGTTCAAATGCACCGCGACAATCTTGACTCGGTTTAAATAAGTATTAAAAAAAAAATTAAATGAAAATATTATAAGAGGTTTAGTATTTAGTTTTCCAATATCTTTTTTGTATTATGTTGTAAGGTGAAAAGTGAAAGAAAATCCGTATTGCGTGGATAGCAAATTGATGCAAAGAATTAAATATATTTTCTGTTGTTGCGCAACTTGAAAATTAAAATTGAAGATTATTATGTTGGGCTGATTTTGGTAAGTGCTTCAACTTTAAAAATTTTCTCTATTTCTCTATTATGTTTCATGCTTTCTTCGTAATAGTTTTTTTTCTTTCTATTTGTACTCTAACTAAGTAATTAATCTCTTTGAGAGAATGTTGTTTGTGCCAACTAACTTTCCGGTAGTTTTAAATTGATAATTAAAATCAAATGTGCGGGCTAATTTCATTCGTTCTAAAAAAGGTGCGAAAATTCTAATTGAAATTCCCACTGCGCCAGCCAACTGTGCTTTGTGTCGAACAGCGGGCGCAAGCGAATTATGATCGCTTTAGCGTCTAACGACTAACGGTACCTGTGCCATTAGCAATGCGGCGAGAGCAATCATCATCAGGCCAAAAAAAATACATATGTATACGCAAAACTACTTACAAACTGTAGGCGGGGGTTTGGGGGCTTGATAGTATTATAGTACATATGCGAAGCACTCCGCAAATGAACTGCAAAAATAATCTCAAAAATCTTAATGACAAGAATTTTTGATTTCATCATGGGCAGGTGATACCGAAAAACATCAAAGAAACAATGCCAGATTATTATTATTGTCATTAGGGTGAAGGGTGTTAAAGTTAGGGAAACTAGGTGAAAAATCAACTAATTACGCTCATTAAATGTTTCAGAGAATTATTTGTATAATCAAAGAAAATTCAATAAAAAAAAAAAAAAAAACTTTTAAATTCTGCTTGGCCTTAACTAAAACTTAAAAGAATGTGTGTTGTTGTGTTTGATGATGTCAACAACAACAACAGAGCTATAAACGGCGACACGAATCGTTAGGAGCAACCGTATGGAACGATGCAATCGTGTGCTGTGATCATGTCCAGCTTGTGTTGTGTTGTCTTGTGCTCTCACAAATGGTCATTTGCATTTTGGCCTGGCCAGCGCGCAGGGCTCAAAACAACTAACAAACAAACAAACAAACAACTTGTGCTACAGCTTGAGTTTGATGATGGAAAAGGTCAATTCGTCAATGGGAAAAGAAAAACTGAGTTGAGCAAAGAAAAACAAAACTTCTTTTGCTGCTTTTATGGTAACATAACGGTGCCTCAGCTTGTTCCTTGGCCAGAAATTCGCATGAATACTTTAGCTTCATCTTCTACTGCTTCTTCGTCTTCGTCTTCTTCTTCTTCTACTGGCTTGTTAAAGCGCCAACAGCAGATACTAGAGACTGCAATTTGTAGCTGTAGATTGTCCCTACGGTTCTTTTTGTACGATACCATTTACAATTAGCGGCAATTGAAAACGATGCAAAGATGATCGTTTGCGACAAAGGTGTACATTCAACACACACACAAACAGTCATAAAACATTTGGCTTTCGTTAGTTTCGGTCAGTGGCTTTAAAGTGGCCTTATCAAATTATAAATATAAACGCAAGTCTTAAAACAACCATGAATCAAATTCTTGTTTCCTTCGATTCCTTCTTTCTTTTTGGTTTATTATTATTTTTAATAGATTTAAAACAGATTTTGTCTTGGTTTAAGCAAAATCTGCAGTTAGAATAGTCTCTGGATTTATTTACTTATTTTTGTCATTTTGTTTTGTTTTGCTTTTGGCTTAAACCATTTAAATACTCCAGATCGGAGTTGATTTCTTTTAAAGCATTTACCTTTTACTTTCTCCTTAAGTACTTAAATGTTGCTTGAGCCAAAAACAAATTACGTCTGCAGAACATATTTTTTAATGTTCTTTTAACCCACATTTTTAAAAAGAATTTTAATCATTCTACATATTAAAAAAAAATAAAATAAAATATAAAAAAAATCTGATTTCATTTTCAACAAAAAAAGCTTATAATTTGCACTGATTGCGGTTGTTGGCCAAACTGATTCCTACATAGATCTCTTTAGGCCACTAGACAATTCACATGATTGCGTACACACGCAAGCACACCTACACACACACACACACACACACACACACACACACGCACAGCATATACTATGTATGATCATCGTTTATTATTAGTTTTCTTTGCTTTGTTGTGGGAATCGATGATATTTTTTTTAATAGAGAATGTGGGCAAGCTGGAGATTAATATCGCTCCTAAAGCGATTTTTTTTTTGGCTTCCCCGATTTGTGGGTCATTAGAACAACTGAGTTTTCAAAACACGCTCTTTAATACATATAATTATGCCCCGATGCCGAACATTTTGGTGCTTTTTAATCATGCCACAACCAAAAAGCCCCTTAAAGCTTTAGTCTAGAAAATCTTTACACTAACTCATTATACCCTGATGCCCATTAAATGGCGAAAACAGGGTATAATGGTTTTGTAAAAAACAGAAGAAAGTATTTTTGATTCTTTATCAGCATTAAATGCCGATTCAAGATTATTGAAAATAATCGATTACTATTTCAGCTGACGATATGCACACGTGATATCGATAACATTACAATTTTGAATTTGAAAACTTTGAAAACTAATCAAAAATAATCATATATGAAAATTTCATTGATATGGGTTCAAAAACACCGGAGATATCTGAGTTTCGCATTCAGCATTGTTTCCAAGGTTCGAGGGTATATCCTAGCCGAGCTCTCTCTCAACAAGAACCTTCTAACGTGATTTATCTAGCGTTTTTTCTCAATTTCAATACATTGGGACACATTAAAAATCTTTCGTTTGTTTTGCTTCTGTTGCGTTTTTAATTCTTCTGGCTTGGGTGGGGAAAATATTTCAAAAAATTGAGGCGGGAAACAAAAAGAAATTTTAAGAATAAATAAGTATTTCATAACAATAAAAAAAAAGAGTTCTATATGGTAATCAGTTGAGTATTTTCTTTTAAGCTTTGGTAATTTCCATGAGAGCCCTTAACAATGGTTTCTATAATTGAACTAGTTAGGAAAATTTGTAGTTTTGTATGTTTGAGTCAGAAATATCAAAGCATTATATTTTAATGGTCACGTAAGTACAACCATTAAGATATTTGTATGGAAAGAGCGGCGCAAGCTAAATAGAAATAATAGTTTAATTAAATAGCCGCCCTCATCAACGATCCCGAGATTTATGATGATCCGTTGTGGGGTTCTGGTTTTGTGGGTTCTGTGGTGGGTGTGTGGGTGTGCCGGCACACCATTTATCTTTGACCTTTTTTTTTTGGTGTGTGTGTGTGTGTGTTTTGGTATTGTGGCTAAATGGGTCATTCGTCAAGGTAACTTTCATTTAGACTGGAAAACTCAGCAAACGTGGACCACTTAATCATAATTTCATTCATTCTCTCTCACTCACTCATTTCTTTCTTTCTCTCCTTCTCTCTCTCTCTTGGTTTGCTACACGTTTTGTATTCGTATTGTTCTTGTCATTGTTTGGCGTTTTGTATACGGGTTGGGGGTTCGGGATTGGAACAGAAGAAGCGCAACGCAACGTCTAACTAATTGGATTGCAGCTTCATGGGCAGGGGGAAGGCATCGAAGCGTGCGGCCATCTTGTGTCAAGGATGTGAGGCGCTGCCATTTTACAAACGGTAAATTGAGCTGGCTGGCTGGCTGGCTGGCACCTTTGTTGTTTTGTGTCTTGGCCAGCGGCCCATTAGACAGCCAAATGCCCAAGAGGGTCAATGCTAATTTCAACCTTTTGACAACTCAACCGAGCGCTTAGCAAAACTGTTGTGATGAGTGTGGAAATGGTGCTTGGAGGCCGTTGTTTTTATTTTCTATGTTTTTTTTTCTATTTTTTTTTGTTTTTGCATAGCATTTTTAAAGCCATTTGCTGCAGGCCATTCATTCCGTTCGTTCGTTCTTCTTTGGCTAGCGAATCACTTTCCTGGCTTTAAGATTGTAATTTGGCTTAATTGAATTTTCGTGCTGGTCAAAGCGACGCGACGCGACGCGATGTCTCAACACTCAACACAGCGAGAGAGAAAGAGATACTAGATACTAGACCCATCAGCGGCAAAACTCTAATGAGCCTACATAGCCTAGCCACATCCGTCAGCCGGAGGAGCTGTTGTTGTTGTTGTTGTTGTTGTTGTTGGCGGTGGCTGCTGCTGCTGCTGCTGCTGCTTTGCCTAGCCTCGCTTATTATGATAACTGCAATTCCGGCCAAAGTCTTACATTTCTCCACATTCATTTTAATTACAATGCTAAAAATAACCAAAATACAAAATACACCAACAACAACAACAACAAAACGAATTTGTTGCAACAAATGTTTTCACTTTGTCACAAAATTGTTTGCCGCTTAATTAGAATATACATGAAAGTCGGCATAGTTCAAAGTCAACCGACAACAAGTCAACAGGCCAAGTTTCAAATATTTAATTTATACGGATTTAATAATATTATTTTGGTATATTTTTGGTTTTTCATTTTCAATGCTCAATACTCTTGACTTGACTCTTTTACTTTTATAATTTTCAATCAAAAAGTAAGGAATATTATTGTGTAAGGCTTTTTTTTAAGATACTATCTAATTAAGTATTTAATAATTTAATAAAAACCAAGAACAAAATTTTGTTATTATTAAAAAACACATTAGTTTTTAATGAGTTTAATTTTCTCTTTTTGTCGTTTAGCCCTCTCTTTGTGCACCCATTGACTTTAAGAATAATAACATACTACTTCTAACCTGCTTGCAAATGAGCTTAGTTCACCTGCCGCCGACAAGGTGCAAGTGCGTCAGGAAATTGCCGCCTATCGATAAAATACTTAAATGCCTAAAGCGTGAAGTTGATTCCTCTACATGTATATATATGTATTTATGTTTGTATGTGTGTTCTTGCGCTGCGCTTTTGAGTTGATCTTTTCTGTTCTGTTGCAGTTGCAGTTGCAGTGATTCAGCATTTGTTTGTTGATTGTTGTTGTTGCTTTTGTTGGCGGCAGCTTTCGTCGCATTGCCAGCTAGTGTTCAAAACTGCAAGGCTCTTGCAAGAGAGCTGCAACATGTTAATCATTTTGCGCGTCAAGCGCTGTCAAATAGCTGAGCGCTGCTGCTGAGGCATGCAACCAACCTGGGCCCTGATATACTAGCGCTGCGGGCGCTTGTTACAAATTTTGATGGACGTCTTGGGCTCGAAATTGATTGGCTTTAATGGTAATGGCAAATGCTGGGTCCCTTAGTACAGCACAACAGCAACAGATGAAGATGGCAGCCCCTAATGGAAATGGAAATCTAAATGCGTCTGAAGTGCTGCTGACAGCAGCCCAAACTATCAAATGCATTGCATTGGATGGGCAGCCAATTTGCCTCACAGTAGTTAAGCAAAATATCACACTTGATGATAATGATGATGATGATGATCGAGTTGGTGTTGAAGATGATGATGATTGAGTTGCACAGTTGTTGCCTTTTGGGTCAAGTTCAAGGCCAAGTTCAAAAGTGTTGACACTTTGACAAGCTCAACTCAAATAATGTTGCCAAGAAAAAAAAAAATAAAATAGTAAATAAATCTAAGAGGGTCAGAATAGACAGCAACAACAACAACTTGCCACTCAAAATCAAAAATTAAATAAAATGCAACTAACAATTGTCAGATACTCTGACTGTTGCTTTGTTCTGTTTAACAGACTGGAACAAGCTAAGTTTTGTTTCTTTTTTTTATATAAAATATTCCATTGAAGTGAAAGTAAAATATTATTTGTCAAAAGCGGTGTTCGATCTTATCCCACCTATATGTATAACATTTTATTTTTAGCTCGAAAAGAGTATACAATTATGATTATATATACACATTTATATATATATATATATTCATATACTTATGATGACTTCGCTCAACTGACTTTGATGAAGGATGCCATAAAATGCAATTTCTTTTGTTGTTGTTGTTGTTGCTGTTGGCATAACGAGCATTTTTATGGGTCGACATGGTCAGGTTTTGAATTCTCTCTCCCACATGCTGAGAGAAAGAGAAAGAGAAAGAGAGAAAGGAAGAGAGATATATGTATGTATGTGATGTGTCGTCAATGTCCATTTCCTGGGCAAACTCACATAGACCGCAATCTGTTGCGTTTATCTATGTCTTGGGCCTGGTTTCTGCAACTTGTGTGTATGTGTGTATGTGTGTGTGTGTGCGTGAATGTTTCTGCATAATTTGCAAAATTATGGGAATCGAAATTCAAGTGCGCCAGAGTCACAGCTGAGACTAGCAACAAATGCCAGTTAACCAGTGAAGCCGCAACGTCGCATCGTCAAACCCCCTTTCCAACCTGCCCCACACAGCCCTCCTTCCGCACTACTAGCTCCCCTTGCCGGCAGGCAGGCAGCAATGGCGATGTCTAGCGACTCCTACTCTAGGGTAAACACGATTGCCCAGCCAACTTGATCTGCGGTTTAAGACTTTCACAAACGGCCAACTGGCAAAGTTGGCTAAAGAATTTACTTGCAACGCAGTTAGTTGCTTGCCTCGCAATGACAATGAGCCACTCAGAATGTTCATGTTGATGTTGTTGCTGTTGTTGCTGTTGTTGTTGTTGTTGCTGTTGCCATTTTATGCTTCATTAGGCCAAAAATTATATCGTGGCATCAAAAGCTTCACTGCTGCCTGCCACACAGCCAACAGTGACAGACAGACAGACGAGAAGCAACAGCCAGCTCTCCAGCTAAACTGGCAACTAAATGAGCCAAGTCAACAACCACACAATGTTATACCTCGCTCTGCCTCCCTTATCCACCCCCTTCTTACCCCCACTAACAACCCTAGAACGGTGGGGGAAAAACTAATCGGGTTGCTGATGCACTAAACTAGGCGCTTGTAAGTAATATAATGCTCAGGATTTAACTCAACCAATTTCGCCAAACTCCATTAACAACATCAACATCAACACCAACAACAACAACAACATCTCCATCATTATCATTTTTGAAGATCAGGAAGAGCTTCCAACGAACGATTTGCAATTTCTTTGTGGAGTTTTTCAATTTGAAAATTGATGAGCTCGCTGATGGAATCTATCCAGGCGCTTTCCAAGTGTTAACGCCGCATATAACAACAAATTAATCACACACAAAAAAAAATATGAAAAAGAAAATATTTTAATCATAAAAGAAGAAGAAGAAAAGAACGCTGTGAGATTTAAGTTTGTTTGAAGAAACATGCCAAAGGAGTGCGGCAACAGAAAGTGGTAAATACCTGCCATTAAATTGAGGAATTCGTTTTTCCTATTAAAAAAAAAAAAGACCAACAGAATTATGGAAAAGATTTGATGAAAAAAAATAACAAACATTAAATAATAATTACATATTTGGTGTTGCTTAAAAATGTGTCGAAACTTTGCTATTTTTTTTTTCCAAAAGTTTGTTTATCGGTCATTCACGTGTTAACGTTGTCATTAAGAGACTATGTACATATGTTGAATGCGTGTTGTCTTTAATTGCTACCACATATCAATGAGCCATTCTGAACGAATTTGTTGTCATTCACATGTTAACGTGGTAAATGCGAGAAAAGCATATTGAATGGCATTTATTCTAGAGTTACGTACAAATTTGGAAAGGAATGTCATGGCTTTCTACTAATTTTTGTTTTTGCTAATTTGCCATTCGCATGTTAACGCTAAGAATGATATTGTATGCTCTTGTAGAGGGTATTAAAGTGGCTGTTTGACATGTTTCATTTGCTCTCGTTCAGTTGAATTTTGCCTTTGGTTATCTTTGCCCGCAGTGCATCTTGGAAATTGTTTGGCATCTTAACGTTGCACCAACCGCTTGCACCCGCATTAAGACTCTCTCGTCCATGACTGAGACTGAGACTGGACTTTGGTTGCTATCTAAATGTCTAGATCTTTGAGAATATTCACGCGTATTCTGCTGGCTGGTATTCTGGTTCGAAGGAACGAACGAACGAACGAAGCTGGGGCATTCAAATAGGTTTCGATCGTTTGCAAATGAAGCCAGAAAAGTAGAAGTCTTGTAACTATGAATGCAGACACTAAATGCCTTAAGCAGCAGTTTGACTAACTGACTGTTCGGTGGATGGATTGATGGATGGAGCGATTGATGCACTGATTCAAGTGTGAGCAAAATCACAGAATCGGAATCGCAATGCTTACCGCCTGTCAGCGCAACATCAGCGAAGCGACAAATGAGCAAACGAGACGAGAAATGCGGACGAGCAAACATGCTGCAGATCAACTTCGATGGAAAATGGGGTTTTAGTGCAGATGGGTTGAGTTGAGATGGGTTGGGATGGGAACCACAGCACGCCTGACACTCTAAGCATAACTCCTGCTGTTTGCATCTCTCTCTCTCTCTCTCACTCACTCTTGGGCAGCAAAGAAATCGGATTGGAATCTATTGCAAAAATGGAACCGCAGTTCGTTCGTTCGATCTTTGTTTGTGTGTGCAACTCAAGTGGCACCAGCTTCTACCACGCTCGAGTGTGCAACATGATTTTCTTAGGCATCAGTCAAGTGTAGCTCTGCCCTCAAGTACCTTTTTTCTTCTTCTTCTTCATCTACGTCATGTTCTTCTTCTTACATGTACACCTATCCGCACATGTTTCAATTTTATTCCATATCCGCATTAATGCAAATTATTGCAAAGTTCATCAAACTTACTGTACATTAGTTATTATAATAACTAATAATTATTTACTGCTCTTTTATTACAATAATTACAATAAATAAATTATTCTCTCTTTTTAATCTTTCCTTTCCATCTATCTAAAAATAGTTTTCAATGGGGGAAAAAACGAATCGGAAACATTTAAATTATAAGAAAATTATTTTCAAATAAAAAATATTCTTCATATGCTTAAAAGTACATACTATGCCAAAAAAAAAATAAAAAAAAGCTATAAGAAATTTTAATTTTAGATTCACATTTGAATTATTTTTTAATTCAAAACAAAAGTTTAAAACTTTAATGGAGAAAAACTTTGAAATGATTTATGAATCAATTTAAATTTGATATATCAATACGATTTATTTTAAAATCAAGTAAAAAATTTAAAACTTGAATCTAAAATTAAAATTTTTTTATAATATTATTATATATATTTTTTTCTTTTTTGTGGGTAGAATTTTGAAATTATTTAAACAATATTTTAACATATTTCTTATTGAACTACGAGCTTGAAATTTGAAGGCTTTTCTTAGCTTTTCAATATCTTTGACTCAAACCAAAAAAAAAAAAAACATATGCTTTGACATTTTCTCTGTCAATCCTTATTTTTTGATCCAAAAAGTAATCAAATTACTGGTTTTTTAATAAAACTCATTAGTTATTAAAGAAAAGAATAGAAGAAAAACAAATCAAGTTCACTGCCTTTCCAAAGTCGTAAAAGTTAAATAGAAAAACTAACCTACTTTTTGTTATTTGCGATGCGAGAAAGAGAGTTTTATTATCAGTGCTCTTAATGATAAGAAAGACGTTAAGTTGCCACAAATAAAAACATACATACGTATGTACGTATGTATGTATGTATGTATGTAGGTCGTGTGGGTTTGCGTGTTGTTCTAGTGCTTAATATATAATGACTGAATGAAGAACGTATGACTCTCATCATGAATGATGCACGAGTGAAGGAAGGCAGTCAGTTAACGGTTCACCGAGCACTTCCAAGTTGCAAGTTGCACTTTAAAGTTGTTGTTGTTGTTGTTGTTGTTGCATAAGGAAACATTTACGTGCTGTTTTTGGCCTCCAACTAGTAACTAAATAACTATTTAGAATGATTTCATCAGAGATGGGGCAACGGCAACAAATCGCCAAATCAACAACAACAATTTTGTTCGTCATGTCAGACCATCTCTCTCAAACTCTTTCTCTCTCGCTCTCTCTCTCTCTTCCGCTTATGTCACTTGATTGTTGCTGTGCTCCATTTCTGTCACGCTTGAAGACTGCAATTGAGCCAATTGACTCCTCCAACTGTAGTTGCTGTTGCGGTTGAAGATGCTAAAACGTCTTTCCTACTATCTCGGTTACTTTAAAAAGTCTTCTTCTCGGCCGTCTGCTGCAGTTGGGGGCGTGTGAAGAGTGCGGCCCATTAAATTGAAGCTTGCAACAGTAACAAAAGCACAAGCAACAAGCTCTCTACGAGTACAACGAGCAGTTGAGAATTAAATACAATATCAAAACGAGAACAACGCGACAAACAGCGACAACAATGGCGCGGGAGGCGCTCCAGGAAAAAAAAAAATTGACTAATTATGCAGCAGGCAACGGCTAGAAGGCTGGGCTGGACTGGGCTGGGTGGTGGCAAGCGGCTTGACTTGACGGAAGGCGGTGATGGCTGCCAACCACATTAGCGGCAACGGGGCGCGCGCTCTTTGCTTTGGTAGCGGTGAATGGTAATTGCGAACCGTTATAATGCGAGAGCGCGCGCATAATAAGACCAAATGGCGACGACAGTCATCAAGTGGCACTAAGATGAAAAGAGATTGGGCGATGGGAGGGGGGTTTTGTACTCATGCAGTTAGCTTTTTAAGTAGGGAGGAGGTTGGGCAGCACCGTCCCCCTTTGCGCGCACATTTGCTCTAATTCCGCGAGGCAAATGTGACACTCGCCTCACGCGCATTCAAACTAACCCAACAGCAACAGTCACTCGGTGTGTGTGTGTGTGTGTGTAAGTGTGTGTGCATGTTGCATATTTGCCTACACTCGGAAAAAACTAAATTGCCATCTAACTTTTCCGTATAGCTTGTTTCCTAGGGTATATAAAATTCACTTTGTTATAAACCAAAACTCGTAATATTCCGGAAAAGAATTCCCAAGACAAGGAAATATTATTTTGTAACCCAAAGCTTGATTAACCTTAAGTTAAGTATTCGATTTGCTTAAAATCAATTGATTATTTGAGTAAAAATTGCATTAAAGTGGGAATAAAATATTTCGTTAAAGAAAAAAGTTCAATACTCTACCAGCTTTGCTTGACTTTAACAATATTGATCGTTTTGGGTTATAAGTTTTTAAATGTGAAGCTCTCTGAATTGGTTAACAAGTCGAAATAATCGAGTCCAGTAAGATCAGTTATCGACTTATTTCAAAAATAGGCTATTTATCGATAGGACAAAATAAGTTCCAGGTAAGAGATTCCTAATTTAAAATCTCTTGATCTCATAGTTTTTAAGATTTATACATAGGCTTATCGATCTGACTTCCAATTCGAATTTATATAATATTTACGAAAATATTTCTTTCAACCAAAGTTTTCTGTCTAAGAAATTAATTTCCGGAATACAGCAATTTGTTTATTTATTTTTTAAAATATTAATTTAGTATTAGGAATTTTTATTTTCAGATAGAAATAATATTCGACTAGCCCGAAAAATAAATATCTAGATTTTTTGTTTTTTTTTCTGTGTGTAGCCTTAGATCGAGTCATTGATGTAATGATGGCGACGGCAACCAGTTGCTGACCCAGTTGCGTGTTAGCCGCAAACTTTTGCTTTTGTGTGTGTGTGTGTGTGTGACTGTGTGAGTGAGTGTGTTGCATATCCAGGCTGTGGACGACGATTTTGCGCGCGCGTCTCTTTTGTTGCGCACACATAACTGTGTCAGTGGTGGATGCCAAAGTGGTGTCAATTTCGCACACAATGCCAAATGTTGCACTGGCATACTAGTTGCAACTAATGCTGCAAAAGGTGTCGCAGACATTTGCCATATTTGGTTACCATCAGACCAAGCGAGAGCAAACGTTCAAGTGGACTTGCAACCCCAAAAACGGTGCCACATTTGACTGCATTCGCATATATAGTGTATATCCGTATATATATGGACAAATTGCAGGAACTAACCGATTTTGTTTGACTTGACAATATTTAATGGTTCTTGTCCCTTCTTTTATTGCAGCCAAGTTTCGAGCTCAAGCCCAGCAGCCAACAGCCATCTATAGCTATGATACTTAACTCTTTTTTTGGGCTTTAACCAACTTGGGAAATGCAAATGAAATTCCATTCTATGTTCCTAATGCTTGTCTTAAGCTTAGTATTTGTTGGTAATGGATTGTCTATTAATTGGAAAATGTTTTTCCTTTTTTGCCACTCACATGTTAACGTTAACTGGTATTGGTATTTACATTATTACGTTGTTGATTCGTACAACTTTTTATTGGCGCATAAAAAATAAATTTTCAAGTAATTTTATTTTTTTTTACTCCAACTTTACTAACTTAATTAAGCTTAGTTAGTCTTGAAACATATTATTTAATTTAAATCAACGGTTCTATAATTGTCTCGTGAGTTATACACACAAACTACTAACCAGATGTCATTACAGTTCTCTTAACGAGTTTGTTTAGTATTTGATTTGATCGGCTGAACACACACCACATGGATTTGGTTCCAGAACCTTGCCTTGGGTAATTCCAACTTTGTCGCATCCGATTTAGTTAGTTAACTCTAACAGTTAATGAGCACGAATACGAATAAGCTATAGCTGAATATAAAGTATATAGTATATAGTATATATGTTGAACGTCTTCATGCTTTGCGGCTAGATAACGTAGTATATTCGATGTCATTGTCTTTGTTGGTAATCATAGATGGGAATGGTTTCGAGTCAAGGCCTACGAAAATTGCCACACAGTATGTTAGCTGAAAGCTACAGATCTAAGTAGTAAACACTCTCTTTAGTTCTGGTTTTAAGCTTTATGACATCATCATTACTTAAACTACATAATGCAAGATGCGATGCGATGCGATGCGATGCAGTGCAAAGACAATTTCTTTCTTCTTATGCTTTCTAACTGAACAAAACGCATCTAACTGTCAATTGTCATAGCACGTTCCATGGATTTGCTTGGCTTGGCTCGGCTTGGCTGCCAGTTCCGCTTCTATAGTTCATAAATCAAATGCCCGAAAGCCCGAAACAAATGATGACATTTATCGCTGACTGACTGCGTGCAGCAGCAGTAGCAAATGTTGCAGTTGCAATTGCAAATGTTGCTGTTACATTGCTTTTTCGTCTTAGAACATTTCCTTCTACGAGAAACTTCCTAACCAAAACACGAAAAAAAGAGGAAAAAAAAAACCGTAATAAGGAAAAATCCAAATTATTGTTTATTGAATTCGTGTCTGTGCCAGCGGTGGCTTTCACTGGCCGCAGCCAATTATCAGAAATCACTTTCTTCCCTCAAGTGGCAGATGATCTGGTTGTGGTTGTGTTGGTAATTTTTTTTTTTTTTTTTTGACTGAAAATTTGGTCACAGGCTCAGGTTGTGCCCATTCTCTGTGCGGTTAGAAAAATGTGCCTGCGAATGAGTTGAGCGAATGGTGTCGTTTGCACTTACCAACTAATTGATACCCTGCATTCTTGGCCAACTAGTTCAGAAAAGTGGAAAACAACAAAGTTCTACAACATTTGAAAAATGCGTTTCCAATGACATTTTTTTCAAATTTATTGCCGGAATCGTTATTTAAGTAATAAGTAGTTTTTAACATATTTTATTTTTTCAATTTAAGAAACTTACTTTGAATATTTGCATCAATTATAGGGTATGAGAATTGAGCTAGCCAAGAATCGTGAGCCCCTCAGCCATCAATCGAGCTGTGGCATAAACCATAACGAAAATCGAAAACGGTTTTTCACAGCATTTTTTGTTTCTGGTTTTTTTTTTTCCAGCAGGGCCAAAGTCAAAGATGCTTGAGCCTGCCAGCGGCGACAAAAATGCATTTAGAATCATTTTGGTAAGTTTTTCTTTTTTTTAAACTTCTTTTTTAGTGCCTTGTTTTAGTTTTGTTGTAGCCGAAGAAAGTTTTGTTTTTTCTCGCCAGCCCCCACAAATGGTTTTGGTTGTTGTTGTTTTTTTAAGGGCTTTTGTCTTGTATCATTTTATTTAATGTTTTTTTTTGTTTTATTTTTGGTTTTTTTGTTAGCCGTTTTGCTTGGTTTGGTTTTCGTTTTGGTTTTGGTTTGGTGTGTCTTCATTCCAAGTTGCGAGTCTTGCGATTATTTATTTTTATTTGGATTTGGTCTTTTGTTCTACGAGTGGAAAATGCTATCTAACGGCATCAGTTACACTACATAACTGTTCTCACTTTCTTGTTATTGTTGTCTCTCTTTTGCCGTATATCCGGTGCCGCAGATGGTGTCCGCAGCCATTAAGATTACTTACTTACGAGAGTGCGCCATTACATGGCAAAGAACTGAAAACAGAACCAGAACTTGAATCAAACTTAAAACTACAATTACAATAACAATTTGACAGAGCAGAGAAATCTGCTTTAATGTTCGAAATTTTAGAGATAGTGCCATCGTTTTGACTTATCTTTCGGTTAACTAACGGTAATTTATACTTAACTTCTTGGAGACCTGAAGGTAGTTCTATTAGCGGTTGATTGCATCATTTGCATAATGTCTCAATTTGCTAGGAACTCGCTATGGCAGGGTATTTACAGCTATGCAACTAGTAAATTCCCAAAATGGAAGTGAAACAAGTAACGCCAATTAAACCAAACAATTAATTGATTGAAATTGTGTTATCTGCTGCATCGAAAACTGTTTCTTTTTTTCAATTGCATAACAAACTGTTATTTTGTAGCTGACAATGTCATTCGTTTTCGACTTAATACTACTTTCACCAATCGATTAAGTTAGACAGCGGGCCAAAGAGCTTCGAATAAATCAAATCCATGGAATGTTAATAAATCGTTTGATTCTTTACAAATGCATATAGTAAAAAGAATTTTCCATTAGTAAGTTATAGCTTCGTCGAAAAGATCTAAAAGAGATATTTGGTTTTTTTTCCTATTGATTGTTGAAAGGTTTTGATTTCAATCGATGTGTATCGCTCTTATCAATTTTCACATCAGAAACATACATACGTATACTTAATGCGACTTGTGTAATATTTATATGTGTTTCACTTGAGTTGAGTGAAATCAATAACTCAGTAATGAAAGTAAAACCCATTAGATTCAATGAGCTGCGATGATGATGGCCATGACAACAACAACAACAACAACAACAACAACAAGAAAGCAGACGTGCTCGACACGTGTAGACTCCGAATCGAAATATCACAGCTTTATATACAAGTGTGACCAAACAAACAAACACAAAAAAAAACAAAACATACTTGGCCAGACATATACGTCTAGTTAACTCACTTGGCATTAAAAAATCAAAATCAAATTATTGTACACAAAAAAAACTAAAAATCAAAATAAAACGAAACGAAACGAAGGAAAGGCAGCGTCTAAAAATAAAAGTCGGTCTACGTTTAAATAATAGTTGATGTACAATAAGCCATAGTTGTTGTCCGCCCAGTTTTATTTCAGTTCAGTTCGCTTCGCTACGGTTTAGTTCAGTTTGGGGTTGAGGTAAGTACAAACATACATACATATACGCACATACACACACACACATTGACATCGGAAGCGCCGTTGTCTCAACAAAGTTTCAGCCCTTTCTTCGTGAAGTGAAATTTTTGACTCAATGCCACAGCGTCTACAATAGTACGCCATACATTTTGTAGCAACATCAAAAAGCAAACCATTTTGTGACAAAACACTGCCAAGATTAAATACTCTTCTTCATCAATAATAAACGGTGGCAAAGGTTTAATAATAATAACAATATTCATATTCATGCAAAATACAAATATTTATAGAAAAACTTTCTAGAAACTAGAAATATACCAAAAAAAAATTAATTGCAATTCTGTTTATTTTAAAAAATTTTATTTTTGGACAATACTCCTCTGTAAAATAGAATGTTCTTGCTTTAGCATTTCCAAAAGTTTTGACTATAAAAAAGAAATCAAGCCAAGTTCAATCGACTAGCTAATCAGATGAAACTTTTTGAATGTAATAAAAATGACATGAGGGACAACAACAGTCGACGAGGGTCGGACAGAGGTAATGAAAAAAAAAGAAAAAAAAAAAAATGCGTAGATCATTACTTGTTTTCCGCTTTTATCATATTCTATGCGTCTGAAGGGGGCACCTGTACGTTTGTACGGTTGGGGCAGGCAAGGGGTGGGGAGCGGCAGTGGCTATTTGTTGCGTTTAATTGCTATAATTGTGAAATTAATTTCGTTTTCATTTTCGTTGGCCAGTGAAATCTTCTTTATTTCTTCTCTCACTCTTTCTCTATTACACTGTCGGCTCTTTTTGTGAAGTTTGTTGATTGGGATCACCTAGGCGGTCTTAGGTGTTTTTTTTCCAATCCGCCAGGAACTTAACATTATGGCATTTTAACAATAGAAGAATCGCTATTGTTTAAAGTAGGCTCTGGTTTTTTTTTTTTTTGAAGTCATCTCGAATAAGCATATTTGTAACATTTCAGTTTTGCAGGCGACGAAAGCACAGCAAATAGTTAAAAAAAATTATTTATATATATAAAGTTTGTGCATATAATATTAGAATGAACTACGGCGAGGCGATACGCAGCTACAACATGGCCATTATTATCGCGCTAAGATATAAAGTCTCAACAAGGCTCGACGAGTTTATAGAAATCTATGAAAGTCTAAAGCTCCGTACGCACCCGGAGACCCGTATAGATCAGATAAGTTCCAAGTGTTGGGAGTCAATGAGGTGGAATTTAGCATTCCAGGTGCAAGAACTCATATTCGATTCAAAGGAAAATCTCATCATAGACATAAATGAGCAGGAATTAGAACTCATCGAGGAAGTACTGGATTTGACGGTAAATGTGCTTATGAAGCACCCCCTCACTGATTTTTATTTCTAAGAGTTAAAAATAAGGAGAACATTTTTACAACTTTCCCACTTTCAAACCCCAAAAAAAATTATAAAGTATGTATGATTATTATTTTATTGTGTTTCCTATGACATGCAACTAACTAAAATTTTTTATTGCTAGACTGCCGTTCATATATAACATTAAGATCTCCCGATCGATCGATCGAACAGTAAGTTTTAATTAACAGACGTATTTTTATTATTTTTTTTTGAGTTTTCTTTTGCAGACTACACTTAATCCGCATCAACATTAAATATTACACTGGAAATTCGATCGTTCGATCCACTTTAATGTTCATTATGAAACAGGCCATTACAAACATATGTACATACTATTCAAAGATAAACAAGAACCAAAGGTTTGTATTAATATTATGTTTATGGTATGCATCCGCACTCTAATTTCATTAAACAGCAATTTTTACGGAATCCAAGGAAAACTAGGATGCTGTTGCCATTTCAAGCTGAGCGGTTAGATCGAAGGCTCTGGATGTCAGGCTGTAGTTTTATTGTACTGTTCCCTTAAAATTGTTATTGCTTTAATATATACACACGGACAACAACCCACGTTGACACACATTCATAATACCTTCATTAAAAAGGATTATAAAGCAAGCGGCAAACTTTGGTTTTACTAGATACATAGATGTTTAGGCCTCTTTCCCAACAGTTCCAAAAATTGGCGAATTTATAATGCAAAAGTATTAGCCATCGATGCTCTATTGAATATAAGGAGGAAGGCAGACCGTTGCGGAAGTCAGCAATAGACCGAATCATATGGGAATGCCACTCGTCACAAACGCAACCAAAAATTAGAAAATCAAATACGAACAGGAAAAAACTAATCTGTGGAATAATGCTACAGACTAACCAAAAATTATGCGATTAAATGGCGTGCGACGCTTGTTCGTTGGAAGGAAACTGAAGAAGACGCCGAAGAAGTTGCAAATCAAAAAGCTAATGAAAAGGTTACAAGTGCCGTTATTGAGAGACAGCACAAAAGTAAAAAAATGTGTTCAACTCGACGGGGAAATACCCTGAAACCAAGAGCTCAAGTTTGTTGGTATTTGCGGTAACGAGTCAATTGGTTGGATGGGTTAAGGGTTTGTCAATTTTCGACGGCTGCACTACTCGTTAGACAATCGCATGCAAAGGAGTCAAGGCCAAAGCCGGCGAATGGTAAAAAGAAACAATCAGGGGCTTATATTGCATGCCTTCTTCATCTTTGTTATCGATATATCTGTCGATGCAATTGTAAGTCAAAATTTGACGCAAAGTGAAACAAATAAAATAAGTAGCGAGTATTTTTCGTCGTTGCATTCGCTGCCATTTTCTATTTTGATTTCCTGTCTAGTTAGTTATTTAGCTTTTGCAAAGTGACATTTCTAAGTGTCTTACTCTTCTTAATATGAACCTTAAAACCTTAAACCAAAACAAACGAAACGAAGTGTAATGAAATGAATCCGAGTCTTTGGCGCTCAGCGCAGTGGAATGCTAAACATGCAACATGCAACTGCAGCAGCAGCGGCAGCGGCAGCGCAAAGATCTTGTTTTCTAGTTGGCGTCTTTGGATTTGGCCAAGTTCAAGCTTCACACGCTGACTGGCGATGCATCAAGCAGCGAATTGATGCCGCCGATGATGAGGTGCCACTGCCACAGTCAAAGCCAGCAAGCCAGCCAGTCAGCCAGGCATAATGAGTGTTACCAGCTGTGGCTTTGGCTTTGGCTGTGACTGCAATCGCTGAGATTATGCTAATAAGTTGGAGCTGTTGAAGTTTTGCTATACCAAACGGTATTGCTAAGTAACCAAAGAGAGGGAGAGAGAGAGAGCGAGAGAAAGAGAGAGAGAGAGAGAGAATAGAACGCTGAATAGAACCAACAGCCGACAGCTTGTACAACGGCAACGTCGCGGCGTTACGGGGACAGCGCAGCGACAACAAAACAGTAAAAGCTAAAGCTGGCTGCATTCTAGGTCAGTGACTACCACAACTCGAAGCTGATGCTGCTGTTGCCACAGCAGTTGGTTATGGTGTTGGCCAACGTCTCATTCATTTATTAGCCAAAGCTAAGAGCCAAGAGAGCAGGAGCAAGAATGGCAATGGAAATCGGTCAATTGTTGCCTGGTCAACGACGACAACAACTGTCAGCAGACTGCTTTTGGTTTTTTTATATATTTTTTTATCTTCACTCTTTCGCTCTTTTGTGGCATATTACGAGTATGTTGGCCTAATTGGCTATTTGGGAGTTGCAATTGATATGGCGGTTTTAAAGGAACGTGGGAGTAACCCAAGGAGTTGCAACAACCAACAAACCAAAAAAAAAAAACAACAAAATTGCAATAAATGATTGGGTTAACATAAGTTGTTTAAATGTACTAAATGACCTTCAGCTAAAGGGATATTGGAACTTTTCGGGTTAAAAGTTATATGATAAGAAAAATCAAACAGATTTTGTCATTCTTTGTAAGTGCAACAGCTCTATAAACACAGTTGTACTATTTCATTAATCGATGCAATAATACTACGAAAAGGAAGAAACTTGCCTTAAACAAAAATTGTTATATCAAAGTAGGCTTTGTAACAAGAGCTACCTAAAACTGTTGTACAAAAATCAGTTCAATCGTGAATTTTCATATCGACTTGAATAACACACAAAAATAAAAATCACGTCGAGAATTTAATAAAATAATATATACATATAACAATTTCAATACCTACAAAAACACAGAATGTCCGGCTACTTGCATAATATTCACTTTGATTATGTTGCAATCGAAGAGGAAGTAATGATACTTTTGGATGCATATCGCGAGTTGGGCGAAATATACATAAATCGCGTAAGACCCGAAAATTATGAAGAGCATATTGAGTCGTTGAGTATGGGTATTGATATGTTAGAGATCATAAGCAGCGCACGACGCATACTAGTATATGAGATCAAAGAAAAAACCAAGGAGGAACGCGATTGGGTCGATGAAATGATCAGACGTGTTCAGGACACAAAAAACGCATATCCTGTCGACAAAGCAACTGGCCCAAACTTCTAATGCAGTTAGTTTCTTGTTGTTGGTGGTAAGTATGTGCTATAAATGTTTTAACTTTATTTAATATTTATTGATTGTTCAATCCAATGATGCTATGATCTATGATCATTCCCATTAGTATATACTTGATGATTTCAAGTTAAGTTATTTTTGATAATATTTCGATTTGTATATTTTCTAGATGATGTTACACGTTTTTAAAAGAAAGTGTGGAAGTAGATAAAAACTAAATGCAGCTTAATAATGGATATACACTTTATAACAAAGGTTTGTGCGATTTCAATTATTACTATTGTTTAATAAATGTTGCTTTACTTAACAGTGTGCCGGAACAAAGTTTCAAGTTAATCGACAAAACGTTAGCCAAATTTGGTTTGGACATTAAATATATCAAAATTTTAGATCAAGAGGAAACAAAGTTTTCAAGGAAGTGTGAAAGTATTTTAGCTTTAATTCGACTGAAATTAATTTTGAAAAAGGTATGTGCGTTTTTTTAATTGATAGAGTATTAACTTAATGTATCTTTACTTAACAGTTTGACGTAGCTAAATTCAAGTTATTCGCATTTGATGCCTAAATCAAATGGTCTACAAATAGAAATTTATTTTCCTGTTAATTAATGAATTTTCAATTGTAACACAACATCAATTTATAATACGCATAATAATAAATGCGATGAACATTCCAAAAGTTCGAAAACTTTTTATTGGCAAATTAATATTAATTTAAGAACTTTTCTTTATCTAATTACCATTTAAGTAAATAAATAAAAAAGGTAAAAAGTTCCGTTCCGTTCAGTTTAGTTCGGTTCGGTATATGGAAATGTCAAGTATTTGTAACTTGAAATTTAGCTGTAGTATCTTACAGTTGTTTTTGCTCCGTTGTCGCGATTGATGTTGTTATTTTCTAATGATAATGATAATAATGATAATGGCCACTCACAAACGATAATAATAACAATGGCAACTGTTCTCCACTCAAAAGAACTACAAGATTGTGTCTCCGTCTCACTCTATAGATACAGATTATTAAAGCAAATTGCAGTTAAATGTGTTTGACCATTCTGTAACTAACGATAGCTCAACTCAATATTTATTAACAGACCTCCCAAGTAATGTAATTTATATACTTTTTCGATGATTAATTCGTCAAAAACTTGTAACTTTCATCGCTGAATATCTATGACTCATAATTTTGCTGGAAAAAAAGAACGCCCACAATTCTTGACTTTTGATAATTTGCCCCTTTTTTTTCCACTTTCTGTTCTTTGAGAAATTAATTAGCATAATCTTCGAATCGGTTTCGAAATCATAGGTGGGCGAGGTCGTCTATTTTTGCTATGTGCGTGTGTGTGTGAGTGTGTGCGCTTTAGTTCTCTGGGTCGCGTATCACTTTCATATTGATAATCGCAATAAATCATGAAATGTTTTTATTATATTTTTATGGCATTTTGATTCTCTCATACAGCGAATTGAATAAAGTTCTATGATACGTTTTGGCGGTTGTTGTTGCAAGCAAGCAAAAGCAGAATCAGAAATAATAGCAACAACAAAAAGTTGACCCAGTAAAAGAAAAAGTTTATTTTTTTATAAATTTTGTTGCCCCCCCCTTCCTTCCCATTCTCTTCATCTGGCTTTTTGTTTATTTTTTTTTTTCGCTTCTTAAGCAAATTTGTTTGGCCAAAAAAAGAAACACAAACGTATAGTTAAGTTATTAATTCTTAACGGTTTTTACTTTCACGCTAGAACAATATGAACATAGGCGATAATTATTTCTAAAGATGCCGCAACCTCAGCCATCATCCGCCGTAACTCATCGCCTTGCCGCGTTTGTTGCCTAAGTCTTTTGCTTGCTCTTCCGCTTGTCGCTCCGTTCTTCACCTGCTGTCTGTCTAGCCCAAATTTGTTATTTAGATACACTTATGGTATATGGCCAACTAACGGTCCGACCATGACAAGCAAACTTTGCACTATTTGTAGAAGTTTAAAGTCATTTTTGTGGTTGTTTTTTTTTTTTTTGTCTTTTGTATACAAATTTGTTTCTTTTTATTCGCATTTAAAAAAAGCAAATAGAAAATTCCAAATACGTAAAATATTTATGCACATAAATGGAAACTGGAACATAATGCAAATTACGCTGGACAATGGCCAAATAGGTTACCTTGGGCCTGGCCTGAACCAAAGCCGGAAGGTGAAACCTCAAACAAATATTGGAGATATTTGTATATAAACAAATATAGATTTAGTCTCCGGGTTTGGAACAAATACTTTTTCACTTGGTTAAGATTGGGTTTTGGTAAGAGTCAAGCACAGATACAGTTGAACTTCCGTACAACGAACAATCGAAAACTCGATAGAATAGAATGGGTTTTTGGATCTGGAAAAGAATTCGTATTCCATTTAAAAAAATCGAGCTCGAATTAAATCAATTCTTAGTGTTTAATGAAATGAGAAAATATTTAAATTTTAAACTTATATCAAGTAAAACTTTTCTTTATATAAATACGACTTACTTAAGTTTAAGGATTCTTGATCAAGTACAAAAAGTCTTGATTAAGGACAAAATGAACTTAAATCAAGTAAAACTTTTCTTTATTTAAATATGACTTTGTTCGAACTAAGGATTCCTACTCAAGTAAAATTAGTCTTGAGTTAAGACAAAATAAGCTTAAATCAAATCAGCTTAATTCTGCTTATATTAAGACCAAAAACTCAAATAGTCGCTCAGTGTTAGTAAAAATCTGATAAAAGTAAAAAATTTTCCACTTCAAACTTTAAGCCAAGCTACTTACTTCAAAACTTCAAAACTCAATCCGCAAATCCTTACATTAATCTCTTTAAATATACGCACAAATTGAAAAAGGAAAAGTTGCACACAAAATATTATAAATAGGATAAATATGTATGTATATGTGTGTGTGTGTATGACTGATGGACGGAGGATGGCTGTCGCTTATTTCGAGTTAATAAAGCCTTAACTGGTTAAATGAGACCAATCTAATTTGACGATGGCCAAAGCTACTTGCGCTACCAGATAGCTAGGAAAATTTGGGTCAGCCCCGATAGTGCCATCATCATCATCATCATCTCATCATCATAATAGCAAGCGGCACATGACATGATCTTTCGAGATGAGCATGCATCTCGCATTTTACTCTGCTTCTTCTCATTTTCTTTTATATATATTTTTTCGTTTCTTTTTTGTTTTAACTCAATCATAATTTTTTATTTTTTTTTTCCTTTCTGGTTTTCCTACAACTTTCACATGTGAATGCGACGACGACGTCTGACGACTGCCATCATCACCTGTGTACCCCTTTAACCCCCTTCCCCCAACCCACCCCGCTCATGATTAACACACCCCCGCTCAAGTGTGAACTGCCTAGTAAGTATATGCCCAGCTTTATAATAATAAGTCTTTGCCCCGCCCACGTTCTCCTCATCAAGCTGAGTTAATGTTTCCGAGCGTTTTGTTTATTATGTTTCTTTTTAGTTTTTCTGTTTTTATTGTTTTTTTTTTGTTTTTGTTTTTTTGGTTTTGGAATTTCGCTGCTTTTCTTTTAATGGCTGCGAATGTTGCCGTTTCTTCATCTTCTTCTTCTTGCTCGCTGGCTTGGCAGTTACTGCTGAAGCTATAAATTTAATTTCAATGCAAAGTTACAGCTTAATTCTAATGCCCAGCAACGACCAGACACGACCAGACCGAAGATGTTCATCATCATCATCATCATCAGCATCAGCACCGTCATCAGCAGAATTCCAGCGTTGTGTGTCTGACCGGCGGGGAATTGTTGCCAACGTGTGTTGAGCCCCGCTGCCCCCCGCGTCAGCTTGCTGCAGCAGGCATTTCACTTTTTTCGTGCCGCAAATGATGATCGATGTGCGCGTCGCATGTCGCTGTCTCGGTTTTTTTTTTTGTTGCGGCAAAACTTTCGTGGCCAGCCAAAGCATTTAAATTGGCAACAACATGCAAATGCCACACCCCTCTGCCCACCCTAAAACCAAACACGCCCCCCTCCACCGCCCACTGGTGAACGGTGCCAAAAATTATTAAGATAAATGTCAAGAAATTGTTGAAAAATTAATTAGAGTCTAAATGGGTTCGCCGGCTAGAATCAAACTGCCAACTGCCAAGTGCCAACTTTGTGCTCGAGGTTTAGGCTAAAGTCCAATCCTGTCCTTGGCAATAGTACGGAGCTAATCACCGCACAGTCGTTGCTGTTGCAATCAGCATCAGTTGGAGTCTAATAAATGAGCATGTTGCAGTTGCAGCATCTTGTTGGCCGCATCAAGACGCTAATTAGACGCGCTGTGGCATTGACTTTGGTGTTCGGCCAAGCGACATGCCACAAACGGATTGCTGACAAACACTTGCGGTAAGACCCTAAAGAAAAGGCAGCAGTACGCAACGGGGGGGAAAGTTTTGTGTAGGGTTTTTTATATTTGGTCTGAGAGTGAGAAAGCCAAATGAGGCACCCGCATTTCAACAGTTCCATCAGCATCTAATGAGCTTCACCGCCCTCTCCCTTCTCCACCAGCACAGCCTGCTTCGCAAGCGTACTAGAAAGATATAAAAAAAAAAGAGATTCAGAACCTTCCTTTCGGGCGCAGCCAACTTTGCCTTCTCATTAACTGTGCGGGCTTTTGAGATCTGCAAACATGGCAACAACATCATCAAACATTAAGTGAATGCTTCATTCAAAGTTGACATGATGTAGTACACCCTCTCTCTATCTATCTTTCGCTCTCTATCTCTCTTTCGGTACGTTCGTGTATGGGCTGGCGTAAGCCAAGTTAACTAAAGTTACCAAGTCGAATAATTCCGAGGACTAATAAAGAAAGAAAGGGAGGAAAAATGTGAAAAAAAGACAGAGAGAGAAAATAGCGAGACAGAGAGAGAGATAGAAAAGAGGTGAAAGAAATGGCGACTCGAAAAAAGATAGGTTTATATAAAGATGAGAAAAACAAAGAAATAATGAAGGAAAGTGTGAGACAAAAAAAGGAGAGATAAGGGAAAAAATAATAGGATTAAAGTAATGAGTGGAGATAGGATGGGGAGATCAGGAGACATAGAGAGAAGAGGAGCAAAGGATAGAAGGACCAAAGAAGACAAGAAAAAAGTTGAGACGGAGAAAGAAATACAGTTAAAGAATCAATGGAGGGCTTGGAACCATTATACAATATCCAATTTCTTGATTCTAAACCATGACTTTAAAAGATTTGCTCTCGAAAATCGATTAAGTTATTTTGACTCATAGTCAGGGATGTAGAAAGATTGGACCTTTTCTGCATGTCAAGATCGATATGTATTTGGCATATAGGGAAACTTGATTTCATATTCACAAAAAGACAGAAATAAATCGGTTAATAAAATAATTTTAAGTCAAAAGATTTATATTATTTTTTGAAAATATGGAATCCTTATAATTTCTTTTTTAACCTTATATGAACATATATTATACATTTATTCTGTTTCGGATGATAGATAGATGAAATTCTTTGGCCTGCTAACTAAACCTAAATATTTGTCATTAGCGAGAAGACGCCTGCCTTTCTTTTCATTAGGAATTCCATAGAAGCTTTTAGTAGTATTAATTATTGGCTTCGACTATTCGTGTTTAGAATCGGTTTTTCAGATGATTAGCGGGGTCGATCAGCTCCGACGAAGACTTCCGGCGACATGAAATTTTTTTGGAGAGCTTTTTCTTGCTTAACTTGAGAATGAAAACTCGTTGGCCTCGCATTGGAAAGCTAACGGTTAATGGCAGTCGGTCGTCGGTCTGTAATTAACTTGGCATATACATATATATGTATATATGATAACAACTAATTAACGAGAAATCAAAATCAAAGCAACACAAAAAAACTCACAATTAATTATAGTACTAGTGTACATACCATATTCTTGGGTAACAGAAGTGAAAGGTTATGCACAGTTCTCTTCTGGGTTGTGTGTAGTAGTTGCAGCCGATGAACAAGACCGGAACAGTGGTGTGTACCAACCCAAACGAACGACCAAAGTGGACTCTCAACTCAAGCAAAGTTATTTGGAAAAAAGTAAAAGCCGGCTTTGGACCAGGTCAGAACAGATCGACGCCAAAAACTAAAACTAAAACAAAAAAAAAAAAACAACAACAAATAAAGAAGAAAGGCTGTCCCGTCTTAGCAATGACCAAAACTGTGCGGCAAATATTTAGAACAAATCCAAATAAACAACAAAACCAAACCTGTGTGTGTGTGTGCGTGCGTGTGTGACAAAAGCGCTTTGTCAGCTGTGAGTTAAGATTTGTCATAACAGCTGCATGTTGGCACATAAGTGGAGAGAGGTGAGTAGGTTAGGGATGAGTGCGTGTCTCACAGGATAATTAAACTCACAAAAATGTCAATAACTTCAATTAAATTCAAATAAAAATGGTTTAAATAATTTCTAGATGAGTTGACGACTTTTTGCAAACTGTCAACATAGACGATTATTTAATGTACTCGTGACACGCTGCAATCTCTAACATAATGTAACTGATATACTGCAATGCTTTGCCAATTGCAACAAACAGAGAGAGAGAGAGAGCGGGAGCGAGCGACCAACGGTGCTTTTTTAATTTTTTGCAACAGCTGTCACATATGCTTCTTTCGCAATGTGAGTGCCTGTGGGGGTGTGTGTGTGTGAGTATTCATTCAATCAGTTAAAGTATGCGGAACCCAAAAGCTACGATAAATTTTCTTATTTTTAAGTGATTTTTTTACGCTTTCGCGGCGGCTACTGCTGTGATTGCTGTGCTCCAGCTTCAAATTTTTGTTCAGTAGCAGTAGCAGTAGCAGCAGCAGCAGCAGCAACAAACTGCCATTCGTTCCAATCTTAATTATTGTCGCTTGCAGTCAAGTCAAGTCTCCATCTCTGTTTTCATCTTTCGCGTCGTCTTCGTGTTTGTCTTTCGTGCTCGTGTTGTTGTTGTTGTTGGTGTTGGTGTCGTCAGCTTTAGTTTGAACCATGGCAATTCATTTGCTGTTATGTCAAGGCAACGAGGCCCAGCAGCAGCAGCAGCAGCAACGAACTGAGCTCAATTGATGCCCGCTCTAATGAATTATGATTAGATTTAACGTTCTATCTGGCAACTCTACAAGGCTGCAGCTTTAGCTGCGCTGTTAATGCCACCATCACTGTTAGAATGCCACTGTTAGATGTTCTGGCAGCGCCGTTAGCAGCATGGCAATGACCTGTGTTCTGCGTAGAGTTTACTTGACTAAATTCACATTACTCTGTCGTTGTCGCTGGCGCAGTCGCAGCCGCTATCTCAGCTCCGTTCGTACTTACATAGATAGTACGTTGTTTTCCTTTGATCTCCACTAAAATAGTAGTCGGCAGCAACAGTCTCAGTCGGTTTTAGCAAGCGAGCAGCTTTAGGTACTACTACAACTTTAATGTTTGTTTTCTTGATTTCCAGCTAGTTTATTATTTTGTTGTTATTTTTTCTTCGCTTGCCAACCAACTCCGTTAATGTTTAATGCAAATACTAGGTGCTTCATGTGCTTTGTTGTTATTGTTTTGTTCAGACATTTTTTTTTTTTTTTGTACATTTTACTTAACATATTTCAAAGTTAACGGCAACAGAATTTGTCACCCTTTACTTTAATTGGCATAAAATCAACAAAATACTATGCTATAGCCCCGACCACTTTCTATTCGCATAAATTGCGAGAAAACTAAACAAAACTGTAAATAAAGAAGACAAAGACGAAGAAGAAGAGGAAGAGGGTAAAAAACAATCACAATAACAATAAAATACAATTGAAAAGCAAAAGAGATTCACATGCTTATTGTTAAATGCTGTCCGAGGTTTCAACTGATGATATCAATAATAATATGATATAATATGCAGCGGGAAAATGAAATTTTTGATCGATTGTGAAATTTACAAAAATAATCAAGTCATAAAAAATTGATAAAGTTTGTCAATCTTCAGCAATTGGAAATATTCAAAGAACTTTGCTTTCAAAATTTAATTTTCTATGTTGACAATTCGATAAAAAAAAAGTTCGTTTCTTCTGAAATGCAAGTACAGTTAGGAATTTACATATTTAGTAACTAATACCACTAGAATATAGCACCTATTCTATTGATATTTGCTCAACACATTTTCGTAAAGTGGCCGCCCCTTCGAAATATATGTATGTACATATCTATTATTAGGCTGAACCGATTGCAGCAGCAGTGACTGCGCATAATTCATTAGCATAGTGTTTATCAGTCAATAGTAGATCAACTCATTCAGCACTCTCTCTGTCTCTCTATTTTTTGACTCTCTCAATTTTCAACAGATGTGCTCACAAGTGTTTACGAGGCGATCACACACATAATGCCCAAAACGGTAGCCATGCAAATCGATGTACGATGTAAATAAGTGCGATGTAACAGGTGCCGTTGCTTAAACACGCAAGAGGTAAGAAAGGGGCGAGAGGTACTACATACTGTCAAAGTCAAGCTCAAGAGCGACCACTGTTATTGAATTGAGCTAGAGTACTAGTATGATGTTCAAGTTCAATGCTACGAAGCAGAGGCTGCTGTTAATGTGAATGTTACTTGTTGCTGTTAAGCTGCGAGGTCGCGAAGCTGAGACACCAACTCTCCACGTTGTGCTTGCTGTTGTTGTGGTTTGTGCTTGTAAGTTTGGAGAGTGAGCGCTCTCTTGTTCTCAGCTTTGGACTCTTTCTTGTTCTGCAGAAGAGGCTCAGTGTTCGTTTGTTCGTTTCTTCGATCGTTCGACCGTGGCTCCGTCCATGTGTTGGTGTGTTCGTTTGCGCGTGCGTGTGTGTGTGTGTGTAAAGTAGAAATGGGCTCGCGCTTTTCTTCGCTTTAGCTTCGTGCGTTTGCATTGCTGCTGCTTCTGCTACCATCGCTGGCTGCATGGCTTTCTTACAATAATGACAACGACAACGACGATGACGATGACGACGACGCCGCTTTCTCTGCCGCTGTTCTTGTGCGCTCTCCCGGGGCTGGCTGGTTCTTCTTTGGTGTGTGGAGACCTTTGGGAAAAGCATAAAAGTGGCGCACTCGCTGGCCCACCAGCCATTGCGCGTAATGCAATTGAAGTGCTAACAGCGCCGTCGAGTCAGCCAGCAGCAGCAGTAGCAGCAGCTTTAGCAGCATCAGCATCAGCAGCAGCAACAGCAGCAGCAGCTTCAGCAGCAGCTATATTAGCAGCAGCGTGGACATAATAATTACAACAAACTCTTTTTTTTTTTGTCAACTACTTTGTGTGCTCCTAGTGAACTTGAAAGTGTGTGCAACATTGCAACATTTGGTGGCACTCGAATTTGAGTACATAACTCCCTCCTTGTGCGCACTTGTACCACACGGTCCAACAACACAACAAAGTCTGTTCAAAAGTGTGAAAGTGCAAGCATTTTTTTTTGTTCGTTCATCGTCGAAAAATATACGCGAAAGGATTCTCGCCTAAAAAAAAAATTAAATAAAACCAAACAACAAACACAACAACAACGCAACGCAATACCATAAAAAATACAACAAGCTCTAATTGAATTGATCGTGCAATTAAATTACAAAACAAAAGGTAAGCAAGGAACACATACATACATACATACATATATGAACATATATATATATTTGTGAACAAAACTGAACATAAAAGTGCTGCAAAAAGTTGCAATATATTTTTTTTAAATTTTTTTTGTTGGTATACCATCATATTTAAGAAGTGCTGCAAAAGCAGATAAAAGCCAAAGTTTACAAAATATAACAAAAACTCATATGGAAAAAAAGTAATTTTAATAATGAATTAGACATATCTTATTAAATGCCTGTAAGGATATAAGATATCATACTTAACGAAAATATTCCTTGTTTTGATGATCATAAAAATATGACATAAAACAAAAATCGGAATATTTATCTAGCACTTTTTATAAATAATAAAAACATTTTGATGAAGAAAAAAAAAAAAAAATTATTGATGTTAATGTCAAGTAGAAAAAGCTTAAGGCTATAAAAATAGAATACAGGATTTTATTAAATTTATATACAGTCGAACTTGCATAAAAAAAATCTACTGCCATAAATCTAAATCATAATAATCAGAAAAAATCGAATCTAAATTCTAAAAAATTTCTTATAGAGAAAAGTCGTAATATAGAATGGATTTTTGATTAAACCAAATAGCTTAACTTGGAAAAACTATTCAAAGCCAATGTTGAGTTTAGAAAATATATTTTTTTAAAAATAAATTTAATATATTTTTTTTTAAATGAACTCTAAAGTTAAAAGACTTAGGCAACGAACTTGACCATACAAAATATGCATGCGATTTGTTTGTTTCTTATGTGTGTGTGTGTGTTAGTGTGATCGTTTGCCACACATTCGATTTGATTTTTGGCAAACTTGCGTTAATTTTAAAATTTATTGGACAGTTTCAAACGCCATAGCCACACAGCTGGACACGCGCGCTCTCTCTCTCCCTCTCTCTTTCTCGCACACAATGGCACATTTAATACACTCCGTTCGTTTTTTTTTATATATCTACTTTAGTTTTTATTTATACTATGTATACGTATTTATTTTGCTTTTCTTTTATGTATTTAATGCTTGCGCTTTATGTTTTCTGTTAAAGTCATTAACGCAATTAACCGTTATTACCCGGGGGCCGCCGCCATCGTCGCGACGCCAGCGTCTCTAGTTGGTCACCCAATTCATTAGGAAAGCATTTAGTGCAAAAGAAAGAGACACACACACACAATCACACACATATACTTACTGTGACAAGCAACAGCAAAAAGCAACGGGCCAAAAGCATGAGAAACGCATTAAAAATAATAAAAAAAAAATAAAATATAAAAAAAACATCAACAAAAATGTATACAACATAAAAAAAAGCGCACGCAGCTAACAAAAAAAAGTATGCGGAGCAGCTGTGGCAGCAACAGCCCCTCGCACCACCTCACGTCCATTGCACCGGCGCTCTGCCAACAAGAAACCCATTCGGGCTGGCGTCACTTTTTATGGCTAAGAGCAAAAAAAATGCGAGTTGACTTTGTTGAAATTAAAGTTTATTGTTTCTGTTACAAACATATACATACATGTGTTCTTGTTGCCGTTGCGTCGCCCCGGAAATAATGTAATGTGTTGCATAAAAAAACAGAACAGAAAAGAAAAAAAATGACTTGTTGTTTTATAATCGAATCGTAAAAAGCCAACAACAACAGCAAACACAGCGCTTTGAAATAGAAGCAGCCATTAAAGGCCAGCCGCTGCCACTGCCACTGCGCGCCCGATCTCACATTACTCCGAACGGTACGCGTTGCATGTGCCAAACAAATGACTTAGGCAACGAACTTGCAACAACAACAACAACAGCATCATCAGCATTTGCATTAAAAACATTAAAAACGTTTAATTACAACGTGGAAAAACTAAACACAGCCACAAAAGCTGGCAAATTCAAGACCCACCTCCCGCTCTCTCTCTCGCTTAATCATGTCTCAGGCAAGTTGCAAGCAATGAAATTTCTCTGTCGTTCGTTCTGTGGCTTTCTGTTGGACAGCAAACGGCGCCATTTGAAACAAGATGCGTGTCCAGCTTTGTTGTTGCTGTTGCTGTTGTTGCTGTTGTTGCAACAAAACTGACCCAAATCCGCCAGAGCTGTGCCTAGCGCCAAGAAAGTCTCAAGAGCGCAACACTAACCAAAAAAAAAAAACAGAAACAACAACTTGAGAAAACTTAAAACCAATAACAACAACAACAACAACAACTTGAACTAAACGCCAAGCGCTAAAAGCTTTTTTCTGCTTCTTTGGCCCACTTTTCATTGTATTTGACTTGATTTGGTGGCAATCAAGTTGCCAAACGTTTCGTAGCGGAAATTGATGAAATTGATTTTGATAAGATTAGAACTCAGTACCAAAACAATATAAAACCACTTGAAAACATGTGAATGACACATTAAAAGAAAATCGCGATTGCTGGGAAAACTTGTTAAAAAAAAAACAACTCGAAAAACCATAAACAAAATGATATTTAAACATTTTTAATGTTTGTAATTAAACTTGAGCTCTAGAGAGAAAATTGATAGCAAAAACAAAATCAAACTTTATGTAACTTTATTTCTAACTTGAAATTCGTATTTAGAGTTTTTATTAAAAGTTAAGATTTTTTTTAAAATGTACTTTGCTTTTTTCTTATCTTAAAATATCTCTTTTAATGCCGTTGCTTGGATTTTTAACATACTTTTTTTTGTTGCAGGCATAAATACCATAATAATTATGCTTTTTGCTTAGTTCAGGAATTTCTCGATTTCTTTGCCATTTTTTTTTCTTTTTGTCTTTAATTGCAGTTTTTCATTTGAAACTTGATTTGCTTGAATTGGAATAGTATGATAATACCTGTTTTTGATTCTTATCCCAATAAACTTTTATATTTATTTCATATTTAACTGTCTTTAGTTTTTCTTATCTACAAAGCAGAGAAGAAAATTCAACAACAACAAGATGCGCTTGTTCATCCTGTCTCAGATTTTGGCCATCAGTGTGTTTTAGGCCATTTGGTGGCTCATTTTGTTTCGGGTTTTGTGCCGCTTCGCTGCTGCTGCTGCTGCTGCTGTGGCACAGTTTTACTCTATGATGTTGTTGCTGTTGTTGTTGGTGGAAGTTGTTAAAGCTGTTGTGCTGTGGCGCTGACCCACATTCGCAACGAGCGACGAGCACTCAACAAATTAAGCCAACAAACATAACACACACAGCACCTGTTGTTGCGACAATAAATTCGCACATCAAGAACAACAAACACAACACACAAAACAGCAAAAACAATAAAGGCTATAAAGGCAATAAATAAAATAACTAACCAAAAAAAAAACTCCGCTTTCAAGAGGCTGTTCAAATGGTCAGCGATACTCAGTCTTCAGTGTGTAAGTGTGTGTGTGTGTGTGTGCGTGTGCGTGTACTCACTCATATATTACTTTAAAACTCGATGAGTTTCACAAACTACTTAGTTGCTATTTTTTTTTTGCCTGTTCCAATTCAGAATTTCATAAAACCAAATGATGAGCTGGCATTTTTAGTTTGTTTTGTTTTTGGTTTTTTTTTTTTGGGCTTGTTCCAGCTGAAATATTTTCGTTTTCTTTTGGTCAAAGTGGGAGAGACAGACAGAGAGAGAGAGAACTGAGCTTGGAATCTGTGCTAGTCAACGGTTGTTTTCTTATTATTTTTTTTTTTTTCGTTCTTCTCAATTTACAGAACGCCCCACTGACCGACCGACCGACCGACCGGCCGACCGTTCGGGCGCTGCGCAGAGCAAACCTATTCATGTCTTATAGATACGTTTTGAAGCGTGCGCCCATTATAAACCGAAATGAAAGAGATTTTCTGCCTTTTGTTGTTCGCGTTGTTCCCCATTTATGAATTTGATTGTCGCATCGCTGTTGGCCGTTGGCTGTTGGCCGTCGCGCACCCAATTAGGCCAACAAATTATTCAAAACTAAAAAACGAATTCTTATTTAAAATGCATAGAAAAATAACTAACCGTAAGCAGCCGCAAGTTAAACAAAAACTCAGTCTAACAGTTGGAAACAAAAAAGGTTAAAAGGCATAAAAGGGGTACGGGGGGGGGGGGGGGTTAAAAGGTTGAGGGAGTAACGTAGTCGCAAATGTGGGCTACCAGTTTTTTCTTGCTTCTATCTTTCGTTAGAGTCAACATCATCTAGTAAGTATGTTAGTCGTGAGTTTTCCCAAAGAAAAAAATCTCTAATAGCTACAGGATTATTTTCTCTTTTTTGTTGTTCTTGTCGTTTCATTCGAGTTTAGTTGGTCTTTTGACGTTTTTTTAAGGAGAACTGCAAATGTAATTGCCAAACAAATTAGAATCAGTTAATTACAATATAAAAAAAATATATATCAAACGAATTTCTTTGTTATAAAAAATAAAAGGTCTCTCAATTGTATAGATAATTTTGTTATATGGAAATTTGGCTCATTTTTTTACAGTTTTTTTAAATGGCACACAAATCAAATCAGTCTTAACCATAAACATTAGCCAGATTTCACTTATATAGCATATTAACAACAATGGTCTGGCCTTGTTAGCAAGCATATTTTGTTGTTGTTGTTAATTTTTCAATTTTGCTAAAAGTTCTTTTTTTTTTATTTATTTTTTATTGCCATTAGTTTCTAAAAATCGTTTGTATCGTTTTTTTTTTTATATGTTTTATCGATGTTCTCTCACGCTTGTTGAAATCTATCTTTCACTGGCCAATAAATCTGTATAAGCCAACGTTTGATTAACAAGCACAGCTCGTTCTCGCCCCCTCTCTCTTGCCCTTGCCCTCTCTCTCTCTCCCTAGTTTTGATTGAACGATGATGACGCGCGGCATCAAGTTGGACATTTATTATGGGTGCTGTAGAAAAACACAAAAATAATGTTAAAGAGGAAGATGCAGAGGGAGAGAGAGAGAGACTTGATGGATTAACAAGTCCACTTCTGCTTCTTCTTCTTTGCACCTGTCCCATTGTCCGTTTGCGTAGCAATGTGTGAAAGTGTTCCCATTTCGAGTGTCATTTCAAGTTGGGCGTCTTCTGCTTTTTTTTTTGATTTTTTGTGTGTGTTTTTTTTCTCTTTAGATTTCAACATGTCTGTAAATGATATCATTGCACTTGACGTGGCCAACGGCTAGCTTGTTAACGCTTCTTCTGTCTGTCTGTATCTGTGTGTGTGTGTGTGTGTGTGCTCATTTGTTGCTGACCGCCCAAGTGTTGGACTTCTTCTTCATTTTGTTCGCACTATTATTTTTTGTTTTTTTTTTTTAATGAGCAGCGTCGCATCGTCTGAGCGTTAATTAGTCTTGAAGCGCATGCAAATGTGTGTGTGTGTGTGTGTGTTTGCATTTGTGTGTGTAAAGTATGTTTTTAGAGTGTGCGAATGACGAGCTGTATAGAATTTGTTCAGTGGAAATTGGAGCAATTGCAGCTAAGTTGGCATCATTTTTTTTTCTATAAAATTTTTTTCTTCTATTTGGTTGTTTTTTTTTTTCGTTTTTTTCACACAGTCAGGTGGAGCAGCACAATAGTAGCTGCAGCCAGGCGTTGCACATTTGCATACCATAGCCAAGTTAACCCGGCGCATCGAGCAGCTTGTTGTTGGCCAAGTTTGTGGCTTAAGTCTTTTGTTATGCATATTGCAAGTCGGTCAAGTAATCAAATAGAAAGCAAACATTTATTGTTGTTGCTAATGTTGCTGCCACTGATTGTTGGATTATGGATCGCATTATTTTTTTTTTTGTCACACTTTTATGTATCGCATGTTTTTTTCTTCTACTTCTTTTTCCTTCTTTTTCTCTCTCGCTCTTTTAATTGTTGTGTGTTATTTTGTGTGTTGTAGCTGTTACTTTAATTACACAGCATGTTGTTGCTGTTGTTGCCATGCAAATATACTTACACTCACACACACACACACACACACATACATGTGTGTCCCGATCTTTGGGGACCACATGCAGTGCAACAATTTCTTTTTGCACTTTCCACTCGCTGTTGCCGTTGTTGCCGTTGCTGCGCTCGTTTCAATGATGACTGGACGACTCAACGAGTGCACTGAGCGAAAAGATTCTATGACTTTACCTAATTCAAGTTTTTTGGTCAATGAAAAATAATATTTAATCGAGAATTTCCCGGGAATTTTTCAATTCTTGTGGTACTTTGTTTTCTAAAGTCTGAAAATCTCGGGTATCGAATTATTTTGTTTATCATCCTGACTTTTTTAAATTATTTGTTCATTCTTTTTGTTTTCTACGCAAATTTTTTGGGTTCCGGAAACATTTTTTCGGGTGTCATTTCCCAAAATCCTTTGCCTAGAAGTTTCAACTTTCTATCTTCATGTGGAATGCCAATCAGGACAAAATATTTTATACTCGCTATAAAACAAGCTAAGAATGTTTGCGCTTAATTTAAGTATTTTGAAATTAGTTTTAACGACATTTATCTCTCTGTGTACAACAACAGCAACAACAGTTGGGGCGTGGCATGAACATTTTCGTTCGTTTCGTTCCTCTATTTTTTTTTCTCAAATTTTTTTTGTTCTGTAAGCCAAGAGTCCAGCGCATATATCAATAACCCATTAGAGACGAGAGCTGAAGGCCTGCGCAAGTCGACGAGTCGACTACTAGTATGTGGTAGTATGTAGTAGATACCGTTACGCAGCAACTTTAAAGCCTGGTTGGGGTCTGGGGGGCATTAAAAGAGAGAGAGAGAGCGAGAGAGAGAGACTTGGTTAGCGGTTTTCTAGATGAAGTCGCAGAAGACGAAGACGAAGAAGAACATGTTGTTGCCGCTAAAAAAAAGAAAAAAAAAAACCAGAATAAAGCCAACGGAATAATGATCTCAATGATGATGATGATGATGATGACAATGCCGTTGCAACAACAACAACTGGCAGACTCACAGCTGACCAAATCAAATAAGCTCACAAAATATGCATTCAAAACTGCGTTGCGGCATCTTCCCCCAACTACCACAACAACAACAACAAAAAAAAGAAAGAAAAGTAGCTTAGATTAAAACAAAAAAACAAAAAAAAAATATTTCTTTCGTTATAAGAAAAACTGGTTTTCTGCAGCTGGAATGCCCGCCACCCTTTGCCCTCCCCCCCTCCTGTCTGTTGCCAGCTGCGTGTTTTCAATGGTAAAGTGAATTTCCCCAAAAAACAAAAAAACAAAGCTGATTGTTATTATGATCAGTTTCGGGAATAACTAATAATTAAGGCGCATTGTTTACGCGAAGCGTTGAAAGATGCTGCGGCCACAGTTTTGTTGTTGTTGCCGGAAAGAATCGGGTTGCACCAGCTATAGAAAGCCGCAAACGAATCAACTAAAAAAGAGCGGGAGAGAGAGAGAGATGAAGAGTTGAAGATCAACTTGTGCTTTGCTGCAGACACGAAAATTCGTAGCCGTGTTTTTCACACGCGATTAAAGCAATTAATATTTAAAAACAAAAACAAAAATTATGATTAATTAAGTCGAACTCAAAAAGGGGAACAGAAAAGAACTTTGTTCTGGAGAAAATTCTTTATATAGAATATTGTTTTGATTGCATTGTTTCTAAAGGTTTATATGGAAAACTTTTTTATACGAAAGTTGCAAGTTTGCAGTGAGAATTCTCTTTCTCTAGCTGTTTCTTTCTCTTGCATTTCCTTAACCTAAATAAAACTGAGTCATTTACGCAAATAATTTCAAGTTAAACAAATTAAATACAATTTGTATTCTCTTCTATTTGCAGTTTTGTACAGCCCCAAGAAGACGAAGAAGGTAAGTTTGGCTCAAGAAGAAGAAGAAAAAGAAGAAGAAGTTGGCTCTTCAATGTTGTGGCATAGTTTGTGTGTGAGATTGCAATGATTATGTTTACACAACGCTTCATTTAAGCGCACAAAATCAAAGGCAGGTGTTGACTTGACTTGAAGACTTGAAGAGTCGTAGTTTGAGTTTGTGGAAAGTTAAGTTTGAGGCAGTTTGTGGCATCAACATTCACACATCCACATCTAATCGCAGTTGGCTTTTGTAGTATAAGTGTAGAATTGTGCCTATTTATAAGAGCGTTGAACGTTGTTGTTGCGCTGCAATCAGTTGGCAATTAGTCACTCACACTGACTGACTGACTGACTGGCTGACTGACTGAGTGACTGAATGAATGAGTGCTAGTGCCAAGCGGGGCTGGCAGCAATGATTGCAACTGTTGCTGACCATACTTCACAATTAGGGCTGCATGCGGCATGCTGCATGCTGCAGATAAATGTCAGTGGCTTTAGTCTCCACCTAATTGACGATCAGCTTTTTAGCTTTTAGCTTTGGCGGCAGCAGCAACAGCAGCGTTGGCGGCGGCGTCCAATGACATTGAGTAATGCGAGCAACGCTTTAGCAACAGCAGCAGCAGCAACTGTTGCTGCTCTCAACTGTCCATTGGGCAATGGCTTTTGATTTGTTTGGAGCAGCAGCAACTGTTGACGACTGGCCAACAATTAAGCTCTTCTTCTTCTTGTTGTTGTTGTTGTTGCTGTTGTTGCTGACAAAACGAAAATGAATTGCCGCTTTCAAAAAAATAGAAGAGGAAGAAGGCAGCACTAAGACAAAAGGCAGGCGGCAACAATTCCAGCAAGAAGCAACGCCCCAACGCCTGCCACAAGCCTCGCTCTGCAGCTGCAGGGCGCGCATCTCTCTCTCTCTCTCTCTCGCTCTACCTTTTGCCCATCATCCACCCCACACCACACCACACCATACCATACTCTATCTTTCGCTCACTCTCTAATTTATTATCAGATGCAGCTGTAGGATGCATCTTGAAGATGCCAAGATGCGTTTAGCTGTCGCTGGCGCGCCCCGTTTGCTGCTGCCCCGTTTTGTTGCCAGAGCGCAATTAATTTCTATGTCTATTTTTAATTCGCCTTTTGATTATTGTTCCACGACGGCCTCGAGTTGCAAGTTGCCTGCCTGCCTGCCTGCCTGCTTGCTTACTGCTGTAACGGTGCTTATATGAGTATGCGTATATCTATATTTTGTTCTTACTTAATTTAGAAAACAAAAGACTTAAGCAACAAACTTGTCAATACTTCTTTCAATCTTCGTCAAAAAAAGAGTTTTTGATATCATATAAACAAAAGACTTAGGCAACAAACTGCAGTTTATAGAAATGACTTAGGCAACAAACTAGCTTTTAAATAATTTTATCAACAGCAAAGAAGATTTATCTTTACAATGTAATTGAAAACCGACAGTAAAGTGAACCACAGCCTACTTTCACTTTTTTGACATGAACAAAAGACTTAGGCAACGAACGTGACAAAAAAAATTGTGCACTTGCCTGGAGAAGGTTAAACTTTGGCTTTGTGGATTTAAGTGTAGCACTTTAACATCGCAAACAAAAGACTTGAGCAACAAACTTGCACAGATTTTGATAACATTTAAGTCAAACACAAAAAGACTTTGACAACGAACTTTGCCAATATATTGCACTTATTAAGGTGGTAGTTGCTGCACGTATCTTTCACTCGTATGTGTGTGTGTGTGTAAGTTATCGCTTATCGAAGTTCAATGCAACCATTTCCGGCTGCTTGTTGTTGTGTCTACTTCGTTATTCGAGCTGAGAATTTCGCTGTTCGTTAAGGCTAATCGTTAATCGTTAATCGATAGATGAAATCGTCACGCTCGCCTTCCCATAGCCCCTTTATCCATGTCCATTTATCAAATACTGTCAACGATTTTTCATGCTATATCATTTTTAAAGCATCTCCGTTGTAAGTTGACATTATATTGTGATTTATTACTCGACTCGGCAAATGGGAAAGTTTGCAACAGTTTGTGGCACACTTTTTAATAGCAATTAAAGCATTTAATCAATTGTGCTTCGATAGCATAATGACTATTAATTAACTATGCATTAGTGTTGAGTTTTTTTTAGTTTTGTTAACATTTTCTTTTATTTATTTCTTTTTTGTCTTCTTTTATCTGGCAAAATTATTTATGCTGTGCTGCCAACTCTCCAGACACTTTATATAAGTCGATACCAAATTTATCGATTGTTTTCGCTTACAAATTCAATTTCCCTTTTTTTTGTTGTTGTTGTTATTGTTGTTGCCGTTCATTTTATTCGCTTGGCTTATTGCTCATTTCTCATTTCTCATCTCCTTTCGGTTGACTTCGACTGCTTCGACTGTTTCGATATCATCCTATCGTACACTATGCCCATTTGCTATGGCTGTCGCAATTAACATCATCATCGTCTGCATTGTGTTCATTATCATGTTCATCATTTAGAAGTGGCGATTGTTAATTTATTGTTTTTGGCTAGCCGCGAGCGTTTATTGATTCAGCTTTGCCAATTATTGTGCAAATAAATTCCAAATTGCGTGCGGCAACAACAGCAACAGCAACAATAACAACAAGTTGAGAGCACAACAGTTGCGGCAAACTTGGCCAACGACAAAGTATTCGCTTCATGAACTTGGCTCAATGTTGTTCCGGTTCTTGTTGTTGTTGTTGTTGTTGCTGTTGGCCAGGCAAACAATTTTTTTTTTTTTTGTTGTACTTTATGGGCAATTTTGAGCGTCCAACAAGCAACCAGAACAAATGGCCAACAGCGGCTCTTTCAACAAGAGTCAAGTAACGGATACACACTTACCACACACACACACACAGTGGGTAAGAAGGTGTGTGGTGCGGTGCGGTGCGGTGCGGTGGGTATGTCATAGGAATTTGCTGCTAACAATGCGTACCATTGTTGTGTGGTACAAATTGTCACAGAAAAGAGTTTGCTGTTCTTGCGGCTAATAAGCTCAGACCGTTTAAGGGGGGGCATGGGAATTGACGATTACACGCACAATAAGTGAAAGGAATGAAATCCTTAAAGCTAACTACCAATGGGAACTTGGAATGGAGAAAGAACAGGCCAAGAAATCAAAAGTTAGGCAAAGAATCAATGAAGCTAATGCCTGAGGCTTCGAGCAGTCGTTACAAAAAAAGGTGTTGAAAAGGAACTGCAAGAGAGAGAGACAGAGAGAGAGAGAGAGTAGAAGACGTTGGTTGTCATTTGTTTGCTGAGTTTATGAAATTGCCAAGTTGCTGCCAAAGCTGCCAACAATGCCAACTTCATCTTCATCTTCTTCGTTGACGGCAACAGCAACAGCAACAGCAACAACAGCAACAACAATAACTTGGCTAGCGAGCCACTTCTGGCATTTGGCTTTGGCAAACTGACTGACAGACATTGGGATTAGCATTAAACATTCGCAGCAGCCGCATAGCTAGCCCCTTCAATGCCACAAAAACAAAAGGCACACAATGTTGAAAGCTGCCCGGTTGCCCGGTTGCCTGGCTGCCTGGCTGCCAGAATGTTATGCAATTTTAGCTACTTAATGCCCATCAGTCAATCAGTCCAAAAATGTCTGTCATCACCTATTTCGTTTCTTCTCTCTTCTCTCTCTCTCTCTTTTTCTTTTTAGTTTGACAGCCAAGCCACATTTCACTTCACACACACACACACGCCCATATAGTTTTTTGGCCATGTTTGCATTAAACATTCGATAATTAGCCAACAGTACAGCTATGTTCAATGTTAATTTAAATGTGCTAAAAAATGTTTATGTTTATGTTAATGTTAAAAACGTTACAACGTTAATTGGCAATTCTCTTAATAGAGAGAGAGAGAGAGAGCGAGGGACTTTTTAATGAGTGATGCGGTTCTTATATCTAGCACAACGAGAAAAGAAAATTTATTTGTTTGGCTGTTTTTTATGACTTAAGCTTAATAAATAACAAATTTGTCATTAGGATGAATATAACACATAAGTCCAGCCAGTTTACAGTTATATTAGACGTAATAAACAGAAAGTTATACGGCACCCAAAACGTTCAAAAACCTATAAATCATATGGCATTTGGTACGTCGCGACGTTCTCTGAACAATTCAGCATAGCAAATGATATTTAATGGTTTGTTAAGTGCACCTTTTTATACTCGGTTTTTTTTCATTTTTTATTATCATTGGCAGCAGAATGGCCCTAATTCGTTATGGCCAGATTTGCACACTTCAGGGACCATTTTTGTGGCTGTAGCTTTCCATTCAGCTTAGCAATTTGTGCTAGGGAATAAAAAAAAAAACAAGACTTTACCACAATTGGGCAATTGAATTGGGCAGTTCAAAAAAAAAAAAAAAAACAACAACAACATGTTCGTTTTTTGGCCATTAAATGCACACCATTAGCGTTAGCGACAGACACATAGTATTAGCCTTTAAGCTTTAGTAAATGGCAGCTTTTGGCTTTGGGCTGCACAAAAAGAAAGAAAAGAAAAGAATTCCATTATTGCTTGGCGAGAAAGTTGCGCCAGCAGCCATCGATCAATCGATTCTAAATCGATGCGATAACAACTTTAACTTTAACTTTAACTTTAACAACAACAACAACAGCAACAATAATAATAATGCTGCCCCGCCAACCAAGTCAACCAAATTTAGCAATTTAGCCATAAATGAAAGACCAAATTGCCGAGAGTTGTGCGCCCAAGTTTGTCGAGTTTGTCGAGTTTGTTGTTGTTGTTGTTGTAGCCATTGGTAATACTAGTATTTGCCGTTGACGTCTTCTGTCTGACTGGCAGTTTAAGCCTCATTAAATACGCCCCAAATGCACCCGCTATGGCATTGACCAACCAACCATCCAGTTCTCAATATATCAACTCAAACTCCAACTCCAGTTTTGGATGTTCTTTCGTTTCTATCTGTCCATAGTGGCTTCATTATTGAAATGTGCTCATAAAATATGAGAAATAATAGCAATTATTGAGTACAAGCGCAGTACAATACAATTGCCATTCCCAAGCTCTTTACTCGTACACTGTAACAAACGAGTATGCGAATGTTGTTCAGGAATATAATAGTTTGGCTTGCATAAAATCGTCATTTTTACTTTTAGATTTTTAAGTTGATTTCACATGACAAAACCGTTTGAAGAACTGCTTAAAAATATGTCTAACCCAAGGAACATTATAGATAAATAAGATAAAATAGATAAAGATATAGAACGTAAAGATTATACTTCTTAAACTTCTTCTAAACTCTCCGTTAAGTGAGAATGTCCCTTAGGAGATTTTTCATTTTCAAACTGAAATAACTTCTGGAAGGTCCATGGGAACTATACCCCTCCAATAAATCCAAGAAAATTTGGCTAAAAATCTTCGATCATAATAATAGCTAATTTTACTCGCTGAGACTTTGAATATGTATTTAAAAACAGTCCAACTTCAATTTAAGAAATTTCACGGGAATATAAAAAAAATTAATTTTAGACAAATTTGTTTAATGAAATTGTTTTTTGATTAAACCAAATTGCAAGGTTCTGTAAATAAAATCTTAGTATAAAAAACTATGACTGTTAATGTATTTATATATAATATTTTTATATATATATTTTTTAATATTTTTCATATATTTTTGTTATTCTAATATTTGAAAAAAGACAATCGACTTGATTCTGAAGTAGAATATTTTTACATTTTTACATTTTGGACTTCTACTATTTATTTTCGCCAAGTGTGCGGCATTGAAGCGCTGCTTTAGTGATGCAGTGCAACCATTTGTGGCACATGCAGCGCCCACGCCATGCGGCCCAAAAAAAGAAAAAAACGCTTAGCCAACGCGCTCTTTCGGTTTGTTGCTGTTGTTGTTGTTGTTGTTGTTTGTGTCCAGTGCCGCACTCCATGGCATTTTCTCTGTGCATGTATTTGCATTTTTCATTTTGTTGCTCTTACCCCCCCCCCCCCGCGTTTCTTAAGCGATGTCTTTTGGAACGCGGCGAACTGTGTGTGGACATGTGGACATATGGATGTGGTGGCTATGGATGTGTGGCTATCTACTGGACGTGGATGTGGATGTGAAACAAGAACATTGTGTTTTGTTGTTGTGGGCAAACTGTGAGTCTGGTTGGTGGCTGTTGCTTTGGTTTAGTTTGTTTGTCAGACTCATTTGAATGCAGTCGCTATTTATGTTTTATGCTAGAGGCAAGCCCAAGAGATAACACGCAAACACGGCCAACAACAACAACGGGCCAACCAACAACTGGCGACAACACCAAATGGCCGAACGAACTTCAGTTTAGTTCAGTTCGGATCAGTTCATTTCAGTTCTTCTCTGTTGGCCAGTTAAGGCAATGCCAAACGAGGTTGCCTAAGATTGTTGCCTTGTGTGCTTGTCTTTCTCTCCCTCTCTCTCTCTCTTTTGCTTCGGCGGCCTTTTAAGGTGTATATATAGATAGAATAAAACCTATGCAAATAGTTTTTGAACAACAACCTTTGCCACTGACCCCAAAAATCCCTTCACATTTCCTGCCGCAAAAGTGTCGAAGCTTTGCTTATTGAGTGATCCGTTTATAAATCACTGAACGAGAGAGATAGGGGGAGGGTTTTGGTTGGGGAAGAGCAAACGCACTTAGCTACATGGTCGAAGTTGGTTTTACCTGACTGAGCCAGAGGCAGACTACTTTGACGACGGCATAAAATCAGTTAATCAATTTGGAAATTGTTCGAAGCACAACAACAACAAAAACACAAAATAAGATGATGATCTTCGTTCGAAACGTTCATTTTTGGATACACAAGACACTTTTATAACGAATCAATAAAATCAGAAAGATTGAGATAAGTTAGAGACATTTGTTGGGCTTAAGTTCAGGGAGTTGCCTAAAGTTGAACTAAATCCTAAAAAGAATCTAGAAACATAACAATAACATCAAGAATCAAATAAAACAATTAAAACAAAAAATAGGAGACATGGCAGAGGAAGAGAAAATATGCCAACTGTCTTGCAGGCATTGAAAATTTCTTATTGTTGGAGTTGGAATTGGAGATTATTGAATGCAGCCCAAAAAAGGAAATTGCGCTTAGAAGATGTCAACAGCTGCTTGCAGCTGGCAATACTTCGACTAGCTAACTTTTTTGCTGTCAGACAGCAGCTCAAAAGTTGTCACACACACACACACACACATATATATATAGTACAATGGTAACATATCAAATGTGAGTGAACTGACAATTTGGCGGCTGCATCTCATTTGCATATACACAGTCGTAGTTCTGTTTGTGTGTGTGTGTGTAAAGAAAGATATGGCATGTTATTGGATCTGTCAATGTCTGGGGCCAAGGTTCTTCTATTTAGTCGAGCTGCCAACTTGGCATTAACGAGATGAACGGCGACAGACCGATAGAAAAATTCAATGTCAGTTAGTTCTGCTGCAGGGCAGGTTGCACTAAGGCGGCTAAGGTGCAACGACGAAACAGAACAGAAAAAAAATCGTTGACATTTGCATCGTTAAGTCGCTTGATCTGTTAGAGCAATAGTTGTTGTTGTTGTTGCTTCATTAGATGAAATCAAAAACAAAAAAAACAAAAAACTAAAGCTGGCTAGTTAATAAGGAAACTGAAGTCAATCAGTGGCAAGTTGCAGCAGGCAACTAACACATGCAACTTCAAAACAACTGCAACTGCAACTGCTGTTGCGAGTTGTTAGCCATTTGCCGTTGCATCTTGCAGCAGCGCCATAAACCGGTCAAAATTAACCTACTTAACCACAATGCCAGCTGCTGTCGCCTTTCCCAAAACCCAACCAAAAAAACAAATCTTTTTTACGTGCTTCAATGGCCGGAAAACAAAAAGAATGCAGTTGGCATTAGTAAAGACAAAAAACAAAAAATCTCTTTAACAAAAAACAAATTCAAATCACTTGAAATTATTCGTAAGTTTTTTGCGTTTGTCGATGAAAAGCCAACGCCAAAGCCAAAGTTCAAGTTTAAAGTCAAAACTCGCACGCAAAAAGAGAGAATAAAATATATATATATATATATATAAATGGCCTTAGGACAACAAATAAAAGGGGCAACGCCCACAACCACGCCCAACAGCCAAAAAAAAAAAAATACGCCCAGTGCTTAGCCAAAACTCTCCAAACTTTTTAACTCTTCCTCTCAATTATATTTTGTTTTTCTATTTATTTTTTTTGCTGTATGTTTTTCAGATTGATTGAACATCAATATTTTCCCATGTAGTTTTCTTTTTTTTTTTTATGTGTTTAGTTATAGCAATTTGTGGTTTTTGTAGACGCGATCGGATCGGATGTGCGCCAAGTTAAGATTTCTACCTGATCATCGTTAGTTTTTTTTTGTTTCATAGATACGATGATATTCAACTAGAAAATGATTATAATGCGAACATTACTCGTTACTCGTTTTCCGTTCCTGTATCATCGCATAAAAAAAAAGGTGAAGCACCAGCGCCAGTCAAAAGAATGATTGCATTACTCAACCAATCATAGATTGTTCAATAGATTCTTCTACTTTTTCTCATCTACTCGACGCTGTTAATGGCCAATACCGTGTGTGTGTGTGTTTGTGTTTTGAGGTTAACCGCGTTGCGAAATTGAAAATTGCAAAAGTAGCAAAGCACCTCAAAAGACCTCAGAAGGAGAAGGCATCGATATCAGCTATTCTATTGCTGGTTTGGTTCGGTTTGGTTCGGTTTGGTTAGGCTGGACCAAGGCCTGGCGACTACTGACCAGGCTTAATTGATTATCATGGCCGAAAAGACTTAAGGAGGCTGGCTGATGGCGTCGCCGCCACAAATTTGCCATCGCGGCTGTTCTCGTTGTCGGAGGCGCAAATGAAGATCAGCGTCCGTTTTGGTGGCTCAATGACAAGCGTCACGAGATCAAAGCCTAAGAAAATACGAAAGAAAAAATACCAAAATAGACCCAAATTAGAATTTTGCCATAGGCCAAGTCCAAATGTTGTTGCTGCTGCTGCTCCTCTCCTCTCGCTCTCTTACTTTTAAGACTTGGCTAACAAGTTGCTTGGAAAGATACGTGTAGAGTGGTAGCAACAACAGCAGCTAACACTCCCCTCTCCCCCACCCACCTACGAAACAAAAGTGGACGTGACTCTGGCATCTCTCTTAGTTAAGCTTTGTCTTTGTGTTTTTTTGGTTGGTTTGTGTTGTGTGGCAGCAGAGTCAACACCAAAAAGAGGCTAACCGGCAAATGGCTAGAAAATCAAGTGATTACTGTCTGGCATCACGAGTAATGAAACGTGACTCAAATCGCAGTTAAACACCCCAACGACACACACACATACACATACACACACACATACGTATACACGCAAAGCTTAATCCCCAAACTGAAACGAGCTAAAAACACGAGGCAAACAGCAATTAGAACAGGCCAAAACAACCAGCAAACACCAACCAAAAAAAAAAAACAAAAACAAGACCAAAACTGGCCGATTGGCAACTGAGAAGGAGGAGCTGTGCCTTCCTGTGTGTGTGTGTGTGTGTGTGTGGCAGGGGCAGGGGCAGGGGCAGGGGCATGTTTGCAACCTGGCTTAAACTAGAACTGCATCATCAATGTCGTTGCATGTCAGCCATTTGGATAATGGCAACCATTTGCTGTGTTTCTCTCTGTGTGTGTGACTCGAAATGCTTTTGCTCCTGCCAACAACAACAACAACACCAACCAGCAAACAGGATGTTTTATTTTTGTTGTTGCAGTTGTCTGTTTAGTTTAGGATGTGCAACAAGACACCAACAACAACGACTTGTATCTGTAGCTTTGTGCCGACTCCAAAAGGGTTTTAACAAGAGCAACTTCAAGTCGTTGTTGGGGGGTTGGGGGGGGGGGTTGGGTCATTCAATTGCACCTTTGGCAGGAACACACACACACACACACACGAGAGCTGAGCTATCTATAGATTAAATGTTGAGTGCATTAAATGTGCTCAAGATGCCAAATGCAACAATAAAGCAAACAAATAAAACAAGCATTAAAGGTGTGTGGCAAGTTTGAGATAAATGCGTCCGTTTTATATATAAATGGTGTGAGCATAATCCTTAAGAAGTTATACTTACTTACAAATGTTGAATGGCAGATTAATTGTTAAGCGATTAAATTGCGAATAAAAATAGTTTTGCTCAACAAAAGTTTAGTTTGGTTAAACCGACTGAACCTCCCAGGGGAGTGTCACACATAGAAAGGATCCTTAGTTGAGTTTACTTGGGGTTTCTTTTATGCAGAGATTCATGCTTAAAACATAAACGTTTAATATGGAGTTAAATTGTTAGTTTACAGCTGAAATTTATGTTGAACAAAGGAAAACAAAAAGAGATAAGCTATTTTTGTTTGTTAAAAGTTAGATTATTAAAAAGCACAAAAACAAATCCTTTATAGCCAATATCATATTTATAGCTGTTGTTCGTTCAAATATTTCATGTCAAGAATCTTTATACTATTGGCAGTTGCACCTGTGTTTGTTTGTTGCCCTTGGCATTGAATGGTTTTCATAGCCATTTCAGAACGCTATAAATGGTAATAACCATAGCATAGTCCATATCCGTTGGGCGCGCGCGCTGTCCATGAATTTTCCTTCTTGAAAATTTGCATACAGCCAAAAGGTAACCGAATACTTTTTGGGGTCGGTAAAAGGTTGGGCCCCGTTAGGCTACTAACAAACAAAAATATATCTTATATATATATATATAGCAAATATGCAAATCTTTTTTTGAAATCCACGCCCAACTGGCAACTTAGGCAGCTTGCAACACACGTGTGTTTGTGTTTTTGGCCACGTTTCGCTCTGTTTACAGATGCAAAACTGACACTGCAACACCAGGCGGCGGCGACGACTTGCCACTTGGCATTGCAGCAGGAAGAAGAACCTTTTGGGCCTCTTAGATATCATCACACACACACACATACACATACACAGAGTAACACTTTTAGATACGAGCTGGTGTTTAAAATATTTCACTTTTGGTTCTAGACCAGCCGCCCACCGTTGGTTGCATTGTTGTTGTTAGCAAAAAAACAACAGCAACAACAACAGCAATAACAATGGTTTGGAATCGTCTACAGCTGAGGATGATTTCTTTACGGATTCCAAGGCACAACGGCACAAATGTAATTCATGGCATTATAAAAAAAGAAGGAAAGAAAAAAAAAAAGCACAAGGCAGAGGCCTCAAAATGGAAAATTGCCATGCATAACAATTTTTTTTTTGTGTTCATGCTATTTTCGTTGTGTAGTTGTTGTTGTTTTTGTTTATTATAAAGAGCTGCAAAGTGCTTGCCTGGAGGGCAGCAGTCGCAGCAGTACTTGGAAGAAGAAGGAACCGTCGAGCTGCGAGCGGCGGGGTCAACAATTTATGCGAAGCGAACGCAATTCGGTTGGTTACAGATTTTAAAAAAGAGTTTACCATGAAACTGTTTGCTGTTAGATCCGCCAGCGTTGATTATGCGTTGAACATTGTTAAGTTTTTGCTTCTTCTTGGGATTTAGTACTAGCATATACATATAAAGCCGTTAGACGAGCAACTAGAACCTGTAATTTTCGCATTGTTGGCCATTTTCAATGAAGATGTCCAACTTTGAATATAAAAAAATTAAACTCTCTCTCAAGAAGATTGTGAATTGATCGCTTAATCAATAGAATATGCTTTATATGTTTCTTTTCATTCTTGAACTGAAACTTTTTCTACATATGATATGAGATGATATGAGATGCTTAACTGCTGGCTGAATGTACATAATTCAATTAACTTTCACTATGCCAGCAGCATAAGAGCGCCATTTTATGATTCTTACAGTTCGGTTTCAGGCCTTGGTCGACTTATCTTATTGTTTCGGGTCGGCGGCAGCACGTTTAAAGCGGGCCATCATCCTATGCCCCGTGCGACCTAATCGCTAAACTACACACACACACACACACAGTTCGGTCGCTTCTGGTACGTGTCGTGTGTCATTAAGTAACGGTAATTTACCACAACACCAACGACGATATGCCGTTGCCGTTGCTATTGCCCTCGGGTGGAGTGAGGTGTTACAGTAGCAGAGCACACAAAAAAAAAAAAAAAAAATACTCAAAAAAAAGTAGATGCGGGCTTTGCCTTAATTTCATGCTCATGCTTTTATTACGCCAATTTGCTGTTGTTTTCCATTTTATGATCTTATTAGACCTGAAGAAGCGGCTGCCTTACCAAGCAACAACAACAAAAACAAAAAACTGTACAAAAAAAACAAAAGACTTAAGCGACAAACGCGCCGCGCCGACTGTAATATGCCTGCAGCTGGCGATCATTTATCAAATTCCTAAGCTTCGTTTTGTTTTTTTTTTTTTGTTTTTCGAACAACAATTGACGTTAATACCTAAATACAGTTAAAATCGGGTTTTTTGTGAGTTTTTTTCTTCTTCTTTGTACCATAACTAAATAAATTATGTTTTTTTGTTGTTGTTTTTGGCCCATCATTAACCTGTTGTTTGAACAACTTTTGCTTTTACTTTCAGATTCTACTACAAAACAACGAAAGCAAATTTTTGTGCAAAATATAAGGTAAGTTTCCAAAAAAAAAAAACAAAAATTAAAATTATTAACAAAATTTGCTAGGTTATTTGTTATTCTTAGCGGGTTTCTTCACTACACTTCATTTCGGTTCGTTTTTCGTTTTCATGTTGCCTTTTCAACAATTGATTCGCGTCGCTCATTTCTCGACAGTTAATTGCACACCAATGCAAATATGTTTAAAACACAAAAACAACTAATAGATCTTGATAAGTACGTGTTGTTGTTGTTGTTGCTGTTGATGTATCGCGTTTTGCCCACAAAAAAGCTGAGAAAGCATGAGAAATTGTTAGAAGCAAAAAAAAACTATGCAAAATTCGTATGCCGTTTTTTTTTTGTGCAGACTGGGAAGAGGCTAGAGGGGCGGCATGTGGTGTGGTGTTATTGTATTGGCCATTAGCTGCAACACGATTTGTTTTTTTTTTTTTGGATAGCAGCTCATCTTGGCAAATGGTGTTCTATGCATATGAACGACGGACGCTTCGCTTTCACCGAAATCATTTTATTTATTGAATTCTGTGCATGTCGAGCACGTTTGCACGAATAAACAGACAAACAGACAGACGGACAAACGGACAGACGGACGTATTTTGAGTCAATGCGACATTTGGAACAAGTCGCGATTGTCAAGGAACAGCAACAGCAGCAGCAACAAAACCAGCACCCAAAAGTGCTAAATAAAACACAGACTGTGCGGAGCAAGGAAGGCGGTGGGGGGATTAGGGAAGGTAGGAACATATGACAACGGCCGGAGAGCAGCACATGTTGGCATGCCAATGAATTTCGAAGCCACGACTCTTATGGCCCAATATTGTTGTTGTTGTTGTTGCTGCCGCACCGCCACACTGCAGCGCCCCCTTCTCGCGAACCTGAGTGGCATGTGAATGAGACGCCGATCGAAAACCAACGAGTGAGAGAGAGAGAGAGAGAGAGAGAGAGAAATATATGTATATGTATGTTGTACCACAGTGCCGTGTTTTTTTGTGGCCAAGAAATTGTCTTAGGTCGTGCCAACACAACGATGCGCATTATAAATGTACAACAACAACAAGCTGGAACAACAAACGAAACAACAACAACAACAGCCAACAGCAAAATGAAAATGAAAAGTTCTCAAGCAAACGAAAAATGTTCCAATAAATGTGAGACTTTAGAAAAACCAAAAGAAAAAACCAAAAAAAAAAAAACAAAACCTTTTTGACAGCGCACGTCGCATTTTATGTGACAGAGACAGAGAGAGAGACAGAGAGAGAAAAAGAGATACGAGTCAAAGTGTGTTGTTGCACCGTTTAAATAATATGTTGCTTTGCTCTACATTATCAACAACAGCAACAACAACAATAACAATAATAGTAAAAGAAAAGCGACAAATTTACAAAACACACAAAAATAAAATTGACTAAAACTGGCTAGAAAAAAAGAAAAAAAAAGAAAAAGACTCTTGGCAATTAGAGTTGGAAAAGAAAGAAGAAAACTATGCTAAAGAAATACCAACTGAAGTGAAAACCAGAGCAAAGAGCAAAACAGTTAACGAGTAAATGAGGGGAGAGGACTAGGGGGGGGGGGGGGCGTTGAATAGGTGAAGTCAAAGCGAAACGTTAAGGTGACTGCACAAATTGAATGACCGCAATTGGGTTGAACAAATAAGCGTCTCTCTCTCCATCTCTCTCTCAAACTCTCTCTCTAAGCATATGTAAAAATCTGGGCGTATTTTCAACCTATGACAAAAGAAAATCGCTCAAAACTATAAAAACTTATTAAACAGTAAGAATTATGCATTCGATAATTATCGATAAACTATAATACAGCTCAATCTCATATATATATATCGATAAATGCATGCACATCACTAGTTCCGCTGCAAGAGTTGACCGCAAAAACTCATTTGCTGCCCCGAAACCGACAAAGCCGCGTGGCAAAATGCCAAGCAAAAGCCAATGCGTTGCACGTTTTGCAAATAAAACAATAAAAACTGGTTTGATTTGTCGGCCAAGATCGCAAACGGCGTCAAATACTACTACCAAGCACAAATTGCAAATGAACCGCACCCACCCCCCCCCCCCTCCCCACCAACGAAAAAAAGGACGCCCTCCAAAAAAAAAAAAAAATCAACACTCTTCGTATATCCGGCTGACCCACAAATGAGAATTGAGAATTTGCATTGAGCAGGGGCGGACACACACACACACACACACCGAAGAGTTAAAAGTTGTTTGCAGCATTCTGCATCTTGACATTAAAAGCCAACAACTCTCTTTCTCTCTCTCTCTTTCGGTCACTTATGTCTGTCTCTCTTTAGGAGGGACTTAACCAACGCCGGTACAAAGAACTTGGCCCACTTCCACGGAGGTGATATGACCGCTTTTGGTAGCTTGTTGCACACAGTTTGCTGTTTCGCATTTGCTTCTAATCGTTGCAACACTGCAACAGGCGCTGTCAATAAAAAAAAAAAGAGAAAGAGAAAGAATCGCAGCAGTGACAGCAACGACAGGCATATGCCGCACTTTCCAGCCGCACAACGCAACGCACTTTCTTTCAACAATCAATCGTTGCCATCTTGACACCTGTGTTGCAAGCAGGCAGGCAGGCAGCCACAGTCACCAAATGTCTGTCAGGGCTGTCGGCTTGAAATCAGTGACAGTGCCACTATTTATTTATGCGTGAATTTAAGTTTTATCGATAAATGTCAATCTGAATGGTTTGGCTATCAATTATCGATGACTGTTTTCGATGATTGGAATATTGACGTGCAATTAGTGCTGTAATGCTGTAAATGAAGAAATTTTATCGATAAATTTCAATTTGATTAAGTTATCGATAACTGTTTTTTGATAAGCTGAAAAAAAGAAATTTAGCCTTGACTCGGTTTGCTTGAATTATCGCAAAATATTTTAATAAAGTATTGAGCTAATCGATAACTGCGATAACAAGTGTTTGAAATGAATGCTTGCTAACTAAGTCTTAGCAAGGGCTTAAGTTCATTCATTAATACTTAAATCAAGTAGAAATATTCTCAATATAAAAGATAGAAGTTAAGAGTCAACTGAAAACTTCACCTAATAAATTATCGATAATTCCCAGTCTTGTCAAAGTCTGGGTTTGATTTTTCTTCAAGCTCAAATGTAAGTAAAGTCAAACTTTCACACAACGAATCTCAATGGAGCTAGAGAAAAATCTTTTTTATTGAGAAAATTTATATTATAAAAAAGATTTTTGTTTTAACCAAATGTAAAGGTTCTGGAAATGATTTTGTTTTATAGAAAACTACGTTATACGGAAGTTGGACTGTAGCTCTCTTCTCATCTCCCTCCGACAAAAACAAAATTGAAAGTGTCATTGCAACATGGAAAATCATTGCTCATTGCTTGATTGCCTGCCGCATACCACACACAATAGGCATGGCAACACTCTCCTAGATCATACTTTTCTTCTTCTTCTTCTTCTTCTGCTTTTGTCTTTCTGTGTATATTCACTGCCGTTGTGCGTCATTAGCATGCTGGATATTGTTGCTGTTGCTGTTGCAAGTTGTGTGCATCATGAGACTTGAGCAAATAGCAAAAATGCCAAATGCATTAGCATTAAGCCCTAATCAAATTATGAATGATCATGATCATGATGATGATCATAATGATGTTTTGACTGACTAATGACAGCCTTGGCAATCGCGTTCATCCACTTATTCCCTATGGTATAGACAGTTGCTGCTGCTGCTGCAAGTACGTGCGTAGCATTTGGCGATGACTGTTGCGACCTTTGATGGGCAAAAAACACAAAACAAAAACAAAAGACGCCCCACAACAACAACAACAACAAAAATGCCCAATTCAAATCGAAATCCATTTCTAAGTGGCCGGGCCCATTGTGATGGGCAATCGGGCAACAACAGCAACAACTGCAACAGCAACAACAACAACTGCAGCTATCTATCGCGTTTCTGATCAGATGACTGCTCTTAAGTTTGGCTTGGAGAAAGACTGCGACTGAGTTATGCAGTCATTACTCAAAGATCTTCAGTTGTTGTTGTTGTTGCTGTTGTTGTTTCGCTTGATTTCCGTTGGTTGTGTTGTTGCTGTATTCTAACGCTTATCTCTGGCTGTTAACCAGGTCAACTAACGGCAACGGCCGCAAGCTGTTGAAGCCAACTTAAACAAATAACACTCATTCATTCAGACTCGCAATCTCTCTCTCTCTCTCTTCTTCTGCTGTCTGCCCGCATCTCTTGCCAGGTTCTTAACACTCTCTTTGCCACACACTCTCTATCGTTCTCTCTCTCTCTCTCTCTCGCCCGATCTGTTTCTTTCTCGCGCAATTTACGCACATTAAAGTTTTTTATTGGGGGTTTTTTTTGTTTTTGTTAAGCTTTCTTTAAAATCAATTGAAATTCTCTCAAACAGTTCAGAGGCCAAAACAAATCAACCAACCGAATAGAATAATGAGCAAAGTGAGAGAGAGAGAGAGAGAGAGGAAGACAGGATCATTGGCATTGGGTTCATCATTACATTGATAATGGCAAATAGTAATTGTTACAAATGTTCGTAATGTATTTTATTGATCTTTCTTTCTTTCTTTTATTTTTGTTATTCACCAATTCCAATTGCAAAGCGCATTAGCTTTCTAAGCCGATTTGCCAGCCTAATGGCCCAAACAGTTAGGGTACAACAATGTTAGCTATGGTTCATGTGCAATCGAACCTATTGAACCCATACAAGCTCCGAAACATTGTATATAATATTGCTTTGGCCGCTTTATTGTATCATCTTCTTTTTTTTTTTGCCATTACCAACGTAATGAAGCAACAACAACATGAACAACATGAACAAGAACAAGAACAACATGAACTGCATCAAGAACCGCAAAACAGCAACCGCAGTAATTTCCATTTGATTGTAATAAATGATGAGCAGCGGGAGCGGCAGCAATTTGGCATGCAACAAAATATAAATCAGCGCAAGTTTGTTGCCTAAGTCGTTCGTTTGCAAACTGCTGCAGCAGCAGCAGCAGCAGCCGCACCAGCAACTTGAGTGTTGTTATTAATGTTTGAGCAAACACATTGGCAAAATGACAACATTGTTGTTCCAATCAATCATACTGCATGTTAACAACCCCAAAGATACCCTGTAAATGGCAAGTTGAAAGCTTTTGAGATTCGTTTTCAAGTTTTTACTAAAAAATTACAAAATAAAAGTAAAGAATAAAGATAAGATGGAATGGTGATAATTTGGTCGAAGCGATGTAGTTAGCTTAATGTGGATCAAACAAAAATGAAGAGTAGAGTTCATAAGGGACGTCAAACAGTCTTCAAGCATATGCCTGTACATGTTCTGAACTTTTTCAGAACGAAACCAAAGGCAGCTTGAAGTTTGTTTTGGCTTTTTGCATCAAACTTGGCAAGGATCGCAATTTCATAGAAGAAAGAGTCTAAGCTGAGTTCTAAGAACTTTATACACTGTTATCTGTATATATAGAGCATCTTGTAGTCGATCAATCGTACCAGATTTATTATTGCCATTGCATTCGCACATTTGACTTAATCAAATTCAAGGCGCATGCTTTAGGGTAGCGCTGTCGTTCATGCCATCTCTCTCTCTTTCGCTCTGATCCGTTGCGTGCCACATTTTAAGCTTCAAATGAAAAGGGTGTGTGTGTGTGTGTGTGTTTGTGTTAAATGCCATAAAAATCACACACAACATAATTCTTAACAAACACAACAACAACAACATTAAACATGCACAATCATTCAGCATGCAACATGGCATTCCATTCCTCCGTTCGTCAGTTGCAACGTCACGTGCGGCATCTGTGTTACCAATCAGCTCAGCCCCCTCCCCCCGCTGTGGTTTAATTAAATGCTGGTTTTTAAAATTGCAACTGAGCAAAATGAGCCACAATGGGCCACTTAGGAGCACACACACACACACACACACACACATACACATACACAGCTGGCACAACTGGCCGCATTTGCTTATCGAGCCGGTTAATGCTGCTGCTGCTTGGCTTGTTGGCTGTTTTGTGGCATGTTGCCATGTAGCAAGCAAATTGGTCATCTTCATGTGGCATCGTCTTGTTGTTGGCATTGGCCTGTTCTGGGCCTGGCGCATTCAATTATTTCCATGTCCTGATTGTCTTGTCGTGCGGTTGCGCGAGTTTTGCATTTAAAAATAGGCCGCCACAACTTTTAAATTGCAACAATTTTTAATGAGCTGCACTGCTGCTGCTGCTGCTGCTGCGGCTGCTGTTGCCACAACGAATCTCTAGCGCCAGTTGTTGCAGCTGCTGGCCTAAAGTGTCAGGCGTGCTGTAATGAGCCAATGAGTCTTGGCTAAAAATACAACAACATGCCCCAAACCCCCAAACTGATAAGATAGCCAGCCATGTTTCACAGCCAGCAAGCCAACAACAACAAGAACAGCAACAACAAGCATGCAACAAGCTGCCATGTTTAACTTAAATACAATTTTTCGATATTTATTCATTGTAGAATGTGAAAATTAAATAAATTATAAATGATAAAAAAATAATCAGTTCGTAGGATAGAAGGAAATATTTGTAACTACAGTCGAACTTCGATATATTCGATGTGTCGTTTATATAGAAGTTTGACTGTATTTCACACACACACATAAAACACTTTATATATATAAAGATAGCTTTGATATCAAAGTACTTTCCAACTTAATGACAGCTTGTCATAATTGCCGCCATCAAATCACTTTCATTTCGTTGTTGTTGTTGTTGTTGAAGAAGATTGGTTCAATAGATCATGATCATGCCTGTCTGTTGTTGTTGTTGTTAGATCAAATGAGTTTCACTTGTTGACCAAAATGAACATGCAGCAGGCGGGGGGAGTGATAGGATAGGCGGGGTCAGCACTTGCAATTAATTGTAATTTGTGCAAGGCATTGAAGCCATGTCATCATCATAATTGCCATAAATCATGCAACACTGCACTTGCCACATATGTACTCGCATACCAATACAAATGTGCTCCGTATTGCTCCCCAGCTCATCTCTATTGTACCTTCCACCTTTAACCACTTTTTCTCTTCAACTTTTTTCGTATTTGTTTTGTTTGTTTTTGGTTTGGTTTTTGCCTCTTATCCGCCACATTCCGCAACTCAAATGCGCTCTAATGACTCCTGTTCTTTGTTGCGAACGCTGTTAGCTGCTGGCTGCTGGCTGCTGGCTGGCTAATGGCTTTTATGCTGGCATAACTTCCGCGTAGCCGGCGTTGTCAGGCCGGCCAAACAGTCCAATACTGAAAGAGGAGGAGTCGTTTCCAAGAATCGAAAAAGAACAAGAAGAAGCAGAAGCAGAAGCAGCCGCAGCCCACACAGCTGATCGATATCGAGTTGCCAAACATGAGCGCCCAGACAATTGAACGATCGATTGAGCAGCTCTCTCCCAACTCATCCCACTCCCACAACAACATAAACGATCTCTCTCTCTCTCTCTCTCTCTCTCTCTCTCTGTCTGTCTCTCTCTCTGTCTCTTGACAGCTGCATTTGCATAGCGCAGACAATCATCTGTTAGCCATTCCAAGAAGAATTTATGAAATATATGTGGCACATTATGACCCAGCCGCAAACCGCAAATAAAGATAACAAAACAAAATTGAGACTTTCCAGAGAATTGGACAACAAAAAAAAGTTTTCCAAGAGCTGAAGCTTTTCTTTACGTCATTATGAAACAGCTTAACAATAGAAAAATCAAATATGGAATTTAAATGAAAAATGAAAAAAATCTATAAAATAAAAAAAAATATTTAAATATTCATTTAAGTAAAATTCCTTGACTAAATTTTGTATACTAAAGAATTTTATAAATATTTAGTGCTATAGTAAAACATCATTAAAAGTTGTGGATTAGAATTCTTAACATTTTTTTCTCTGGCATCTGAGCTTTCTTTATCATTTGGCGAGTGTCCACTGTGTGCCTCAAGTGCCCCAAACTTTAACTCAAATCCATATCCAATCGCAGCGTGGGCAATACAACACACAACACACAATAATACCACACCCGGTTTTATTCTGCTCTTCTTTTTTTTTCTTGTTGCTGGTTTTAGCTGCATTTTGGTGCCCGCATATCTTGTGCCAGCATCGAATGCAACCCAGCAAGCCAGTTAGCCAAGTTGGCTAGCCACTTTCAAATATGTTTGCTCGACACCCATATCATAGCCATAGCCATGCCCATACCATCCATGCCCATACCATCCATACCCATACCATCCATACCATAATAATTCCATTGCTAGCCCTGGTTTTGGTGTTTATAGTTGCGCTTTAAGTGTTGGCCGAACAGCCTTGAGGCTGAGTTTTGTATTGGCCAACCTGGGCAGCAATCTTGACCAGAGCGAGAGCAGAGCAGAGCAGAACCTTAGCGACGACCTAACCTCGAGCCACATCCTTGGCTTTATATATACATATATATCAGGGGCAATATCATGTGATATCGCGACGCGTTCAACTTGTTATGCAATAAATTTCCGGTTCTAAGCAACAACAACAAATAACTTTGGTTTGCAGTCTCTTTCTCTTTTTTTTTTATGTTTTTATATTTCGATTTGCGCTTTAGTTTTGGGTATTTTGGCTTAACATGCGCAACGAACGGCGACGGGCTTCCAAATTGAACGCCATCATCCTGTGGTGCAACTCTCTTTAAAACGTGCAACACCTTTGAAACAACTTTTGGTCTTGACAGCCAGTCAGCCTCATTCTGTTTCTACTTCAATCATATCGCATGCAACAAGTTGGGGCAAGGTGTGTGTGTGTGTGTGTGGTGTTGAGGGAGGGGCAGTAAGTGAATGGTTGGCTACCAGGACTCGTTATGTGTGCTTTCATTTTAAGTGGGTGTCATCTTTAATAAAATAGTAACGGCATTTAATAGCATACAAGCATTTTTATGTTTAAATGCAGCGAGTGCCAATCAAGTTTGTGTTCTAAGTCATTTGTATGCGAAACAATTTTCGAAAGTATTTGACTAACTGGCAAAATTAATATGCTTGCCATAGTCACAATTTAACTGTTATCTGTTGGATGCTTACCAAATATATATTTACTCAAAGCAATTAAAAAATTAATACAAAAATTACATTTTCAAGAAATTAAATAAACGGAGTTGATTGAAAGTTAAATAAAAAAAAATACAAATTTCTACAATTTTCATTATTACAGTTGAACTTCCTTTTTAACGAATCTCAAGAGAACAAGCAAAAAACTTTGATAGGATTCTGGAGTTGAATTTTTTCATATGGAGAACTTTGATATACGAAAAGTTCGTAAAAAGACTTTCAATTCTAAATTATTTGTTTGATAATAGTAGAATATTGCTAGTAGATAAGTGACATGGTTGGGGCAAGTGGATAGACATGCCACAACCGCCATCATCATCAGCATTTAGTAAGTGGCAAGTAAATTGCCATTGGCAAAGTCACAGCCTTGGCTCGAATTCTCAGAGTCTGTTTGGAGTTTGTTTGCAGCCAAATGTAAAGTGCTGCCACATATCAATGTTAATGCAATTTGCCAGTCATTATATTGTGCCTGCTATCCCTTCATACCATGACACACACACACACACACACACACACACTCAAACAACTTTAATTTCACCATGCGTTGCATTTAATTTGTTTAAAGCGTTTTGCTTCTAATAGTAGAAGCCAAGTTGCCTCACCAAATGTTGCACTTCATGCATGTGGTCCAGGTGGAGTCTAGGTGCAGCAGGATGGGGGCTAAAGTGCGGCAACATTTGCCATTAGATGAAGGCCGCTGCTTCATGTTGTTTGCCTTTCCTCACGCTTTGCTACATTATTTATATCTTTTTTTTTCTTCTTCATTCTTATTTCTAATTATAACTTTTAATATTCTGAGTGGAGAGAAAAGTTGCATGCAGCTGGCAAAGTCGGGCGAAAACTCGGGCAACTGGCAGCTGGCAAAACATTGCCAACACTTGCCAGCTCTTCAGGTGTTCAAATGCCCCTGCCTCCTGGCTCGCAATTTTTTTTTTTTTAAATTTTTCTTTTCATGCTTTTGTCCATTGTTCGATAGCAATTATTGCATCGCACTTCTATTGCAATTGCGGAACGGGGCAATGAAACTGGGACTCGGTGTGCATCTCTCTCGCTCTCTCTCTATATAAGAAAAAGACACGCACAACACACACACATCTTGTGGCAGGTGCTTCAACTTGAACGTTGCACGTTGCGCATCTTTAAACTGCGATGATTGAAAATTGCATAATTGCAGCAAGCAAAGATAAACGCATTCAAAAGACAGAGAGAGAGGAGAGAGAGAGAGAGAGAGAGAGAGAGAAAGAAAAAGTAACAATTCACACTCACACTCATTCACTTAGACATTCGCGTGTTGTTGTGACAACAAATTGCAAATATGAAAAAGGCCTCCATTTCCGCCGCTGATCGAGTGGACAAACAGACATTCGAGACAGAGAGACAGCGAGACAGCGAGACAGAGCGAGACGTGGCAAATAGTAGATTGGAAAGAGCCTAGCTATAAGGCCTAGACATCCGTCGCACACACTCACAGCGACACTAGAACACTTTGCATGTTCAATGTTCAACTACAGAAAAAAAAAAAAAGCATCCGAGAAAATGCAAAGGTTGAAATCTGAGTTAGATGCTGATGATGATGATGATGATGGGGTGAGAGAGTTTCACTGGCAGAGAAAGGAAATGAGTTAGCTGGAATATGAGTTTGGATTGCTTGGATTTTGTTTATGATTTATGCCAAAACGATTTCTTTGCCAATGTTAATGTTCATGAAATGACTTGGAAGTGAATCAACTATAAATAAAAGTCGAAACAAAAAAGCAGTGGGAATAAAATCATTAATGAACTGACAACAGATCAAGGTTATGGCTTAAAAAACTTCAATTTCAAATCTTTGCTAAACTTTAATCTTTAAACTCTGCCTACTGCATTACGCTTAAGATAGAAAATCCTTTGTTTTTATTTACTCCAATGCTCTACAAGTCTGAAAGTTTCAATTAAAGGTCTATTAACATATTCAAACGTGTGTCAGTTTTTTTTTTTTTTTGCCCCTTTCACATCAAATCCATCAATTCCATTAATTATACGCCTGAGCCACATAATAGAGCTGTCGCTTTGACTAATTAAAACTGAAACTTCTTTTGTAAAAGAGATATCTAAAGACTTTTATTTTTAGCAACCTTTTTGACTACTGTTTGGTATTTTGCCTGTCTGCCAGCTACAAAATACAAAAGAAACGAAATGAAGTCAAACAAACCAACAAAAAAAAAAAAAAGAAATCAAATCAAATAAAAAATGAAGAAGAATTGCCGTTGGCTTGGTTAAGTTTCGCAATTTCTTCGGGTTAGTTTTTAATGGGTTTTGGTTTCTTTCTTTTTTTCGGGCCTTTTCGTCGCTCATTTCATTTTAATTGAGTTAATTGCATATTATTACTTTCACTGTTTTTTTTTTTTTTTTTTTTGCCTATTCGCATTGTCACCGTTATTTTGTTTGCATCTAATTTTGAGTTTTGTAACGTTTCGTTTCATTTCTTACTATTTACTACGTGCCTTATATTCATTATGAATCTTAACTGTTGCTTCTTGGGCATTTTTGAAATCAGTAAGTTAGCTCTTGGGCGCATTTTCTTACTGATTGGAATAACGGTGGTGTTGTGATGACCTTTGTAAAGGTTTTTCTTTTTTCTTTGATTTTATGATTTTTGTTTTGGTTTATTTTTTCTTCTCTTTTCTTTGTCTTTGCCTTTGATTAGTATTAGTTCTGCTAGTATTTGTGGTTATTTTTCCTTTCTACAGCCATCTAATATTGCTGATGTGCCACGGAATGGTTATGGCATTCACTTGGCCGCTTGGCCGCTTGGCTTGGCGTAATTAGAGGCCGTACGCGAAGAGGAAGTAAACGTGCCTAATGATAACCTTTAGCTTGTTGCCTGCTGCTCAGCCACAGGGCGCCCAAAGCAAAAGTAACAGAAACACAAGACACAAACTGGCTGAGAAAGAGGGGTGAGCAAGAAGTATGAGAGCGAGAACAAGAGGAATTACCTTTAAGACTGAAGACTACTCAAAACAGAACAAAAATATATATATATATGTACGTAGTATATAAAGGCAGCCCAAACCACCCCTTCTACCCACACGTTTATAACATTCTTGACCATTTCGGTTTGGAGGGGCAAGCGTACAATTTTCTTGATTGCCGGTTACCCAGCGCGCTGCATCATCCATCTAACTAAGTACGCGCCACTGACCAGCAAAAGCCAGCCTAGCCAGCTTTTGTAGCAAGCGGCAAGCGGCAAGCAGTTAGCTGCAAGCTGAAGTTCGGTCAAGATTGGGATGAGTTGTATAGCCAGACTTGGATTCAGGCACTGATTTAGATATCAAGCTGTGCATATTGCACTAACTCTAGTTTTTCAACAATGAATAACAATTTTCATTATAACTTTTTTATAAAACAATAAAAATGAAACACATTTCGAATGATTAGAAAATCATTCATTACATTTCCCCTTACAATTTTGCTTTTTTTTTTAACCATCCTAAGCCATTCATATTTCTATTGCAAAGAGCTTAAATGCTTGAGTCAATTAATAAAAATCTTGAGAATATTAAGAGGATTTGTTTTTTGTTCAACAAAAAATATTCTTAATAAGTAGCTCATCCAGAGCACATCCACATTTTGATTGAGCGCCCTGGGTATTATTTTGGTTGACGCCCAGCTGGTTCTAGATATTTATGTTGTAGGCGTTGCTAGCAACACCAACACAGCAGCATTGGCTGTTGAGTGGCGCCACATGTGTGAACTACTGCAGCTGCCGTTTCCTGTTGGCCAACGGCAACATTTAGCAGCTGATTCCAGCTGGCAGTGGCAACAACTACAACTACATATATGTACAATTACATGCCGAAACCGAATTAGAAACAGAAACAGAAATGTGGCAACTGAAATTGTCGGTTGTTCGGTCAAATTAGAAGTGCGCTGCGTTTAAGCCAAGGACGCCCCAAAAATAAAACGCAATTTGGCTAAAAATAAAACGAATCGTGAGCAGTTAACAGCAGGCAGGCAGCACCCAACACCACAAATAGCCTCAGATGAAATGAACTTGCAACAAGAGCAACAGCCAACACGCGGTGGCAATGACGTCAAATGCAATGTTGTGTTGCCAACAAAAAAACGCATTTCGCGTTTTGCGCGTGTTTTTATCTGCTCAAGCAGATCGCTCGACTCTGGCCATGTAATTGGCTATACCCCCCGCCAAACTACCCTCTCTCTCGCTCTCCCCCCTTTTGGCATTCGCCACGCAATTCAAACGCATTTCATTTTCCAACTGCAGCTGGAGTTCGACCCGAAGAGTTGGGGCTGCGATTGGGTTTGTTGGCTGCTTGGGCATTTCTCATGCAGATTGGCAATTGTAGAACACGAACTCACCGAGTCCAACAACAACACAGCAGAGAAATATTATGCTCAATATGCCGATAATTAAATACCCTATAAGCTAGAGTCTCAATAGTAGATTTATTTATTTGTTGTTTTTATTTTTATAGTTTTTAATGGCTGACGTTTTTGTTTTTTTTTTCTCAAGCCATTACGCATTTAATAAGAAAATTAGTTATGCTCTCTCCCTCTCATTCGCTCTCGCTCTCTCTCTCTCTCTCTCCGAAGGGTATAGTAAAAATTAACAACGGACTCCCTGCGATGCTGCTGAATGTGGTGGTGGCAATATTATTGCTGTTGTTGTTGTTGCTGTTGTTGCTGTCGCTTTGTTGGTTGAGAACATGCTACACATTCCGCTGACTGTGTGTTGCCACCTATTTCATACAACATCGTGGCTACACTCGTTGTTGTTGTTGTTGCTGTTGTCAATGTTGCTCATGTTGCTCATGTTGCTGTTGCTGTTGCCAGTTGTAGCATCTTGTGTTTTTATTGCTGCTGGTTGAATTGGTAGCAGCAACGATTGCTCGAATTCGTTGTGCACATTTCACGATTCGCGCTGGCAACCTGTGAGTTAATATTGTTTGTAATAGCCACGTTCCAAGCACTGTAATCATTTGAAAGCTCCCCATCTCCCTCTCTCTTTTACTCTCTCGATCACTCTCATCTTACTCGTATGAATATATACATATATGTATGTTTGTACCTTATAAATGCACACTTGTATAAATAATTGCACTATGCAAAGGAAGCAACAACAATAACAAAATTGCACGCTGCCTGGCTGCCCGGTTGCCCGGCTGGCTGGCTGGCTGCCTGCCTGGGACAATTCCACAAACAAATTGAATTGAATATGTAAATATAATTGCATAGCGCGCATTCACAATGCAACTTCGAGGCTATAAGCTACCAACTGCTAGCTTTGGGGGCGTTTAAAAATCCATACATTTATACCCTAAATGCCCCTCTAAACGCAACTGCACTTGGTTATCGGTATCGCAATAGTATACGTACTATATACATATATATATATATAGGTATGCATTAGTTGCCATATCGTATCACTCTCACATATATGGCACCACTGGCAAGCGACTTCCGCATGGCATTCGCCATTTGCAGCCACTCATTATGCACCCAAATGCAAATGAATGCACTCGTCGAATCGAAGTTAAAGTTAAAGTCAATGCATCCAATTGATTTTCAAGTGTCAACAGAATGCAGCAAGTGCATTGCGAATGGAGTTGAGTTCGAAATGCGAAAATAAATTTATATATAGTATATGGTATGGTATGAATGATTCGAAAATAAATTTTTATAATAATAATATACAGATAGACTAAGCCCATTGTTAGATTGTTAGATTGAGGCAACTCATGGCTGATAAATCTTATACAGATAATAAATATCAATTCGCATTGGCAAAAATAAATTGACCACTTGATTGATTCAACCAAATGAGTACTCTCAAGTGCTGAATAGTCAAAAAATAATTTGAGTGCGCACTTGAATCATTATTCATGCACCCGCCCCTCTTCATATTAATATGAATGAGTTGGCAAACTGAGTTTGGCTTTCGCTTTTCTCAACTTATCTGATCCCCCGCCCCTCCGATGGGTCAATGTTTGTTGATCCCGCATGTTTGCCCAATTTGGGGGTCAGCTAAAGGAATGCGAATAAAATATATATAGCTGATTTACCTCATTAAGTTTCAGCATTATTATGTTTAAGACTTTCGAGAGTTTGTGAAGTTGGCAACGCGTTTTCCATTAGATTTACAAACCGCAAATCTTTGTCAATAGAAAAAATAAAGTAGAAAAATAAGTTGGAAAACAAAGTGAAACGAACGGGGCCTGCATTCAATTCGAATCAACTCCAGCTAAGTTTCAGTTCATTGTAATTTCCGCCGGGCAGCTCATTAAAAAAACTTCTCCTCTTAGCAAATGCAGCCAACGAACTTTCCCACTCCCCGGGGCAGAATTAGAAACTGTGGCTTTTAGGGCAAAGGAAGAGAGGCGGGCCGCGCTAAGGGGTGTTGAAATAGTTCTTATTGGTTCGCTGGTTTGCTGTGGGGCTCAGTTAAGCGTGTAATGGAGCGGATGTACGATGTGTAGCCGCAAACAGGAGCTCAGTTTTTTACTATTTGCAGCTTGCCCAGTTTCATCGTTTGCTGTCATCGTTTGCAATTAGCTAAATGCCAAACGGCACCTGGCGTCGCAGAAACACAGACCACAAAATAGATTAGTAAAATTCCAAAATAATTTTTACACTCGATATCTGAGGTAAAGAGTATATTGGGTTTGTGCAATGCGCGTCAAGGAAACCGTTCCAGCCAGAGACTTGAAACTTTGCAAATATATTTGTCTTTGGCCGAGATAGACAAAGTGTCAAGATTAGGGTTCTATGCCTACAGATGGGCTAGCAAATCGATAAATTCGTTAGTTGAAAATCGATAAATCTTTATCATAGAAAGATCATGTTGCATAGCTTCTTAAACACTGAAACTAATACTAACTCTTTACTATCCTTACTCACTTTTAAAAGACGAATGGATTTTTAATATGCTATAAACCCTTTTTTCTTCCAGATGCAAAAGGGAGCAATGAGTTGCAGTAGCCGGCGCAGTCGTAGCAGAAACAATCAACAACAAGTTGCAAGTGAAAGACGGACAACAGCAAGAACAACAACGATCTCGGGCAGCATGCTGCTCATCACAATGGGATTGGCCATGCTGATGGTGTTGCCAGCACAGGCCAGTGCACGCATGGCCTTCGAGAAGCTGACAGATTATGATTTTGCTGGCACAACATATTATAGCGTTAAGAATCTATCGCTGTACGAATGCCAGGGCTGGTGTCGCGAGGAGGCCGATTGTCAGGCGGCAGCATTCAGTTTTGTTGTCAACCCTTTGTCGCCCTCACAGGAGACACACTGTCAGCTGCAAAACGATTCGTCGGCGGCCAATCCATCGGCGGCGCCACAACGCTCCGCCAACATGTATTACATGGTGAAGCTGCAGCTGCGCAGCGAGAACGTCTGTCATCGTCCGTGGTCCTTTGAGCGTGTGCCCAACAAAATTATACGCGGTCTGGACAATGCTCTCATCTATACCAGCACCAAGGAGGCCTGTCTATCAGCCTGCTTGAACGAGAAGCGCTTCATCTGCCGCTCCGTCGAGTATGATTACAATAACATGAAGTGTGTGCTAAGCGATTCGGATCGTCGCAGTTCGGGCCAGTTTGTGCAGCTGGTTGATGCCCAGGGCACCGATTACTTTGAGAACCTCTGCCTCAAGCCAACACAGGCTTGCAAGAGCACACGATCCTTTGCCAATGCTCGCATGGGTGTCTCCGAGGAGAAGGTTGCCCAATATGTTGGCCTGCACTACTATACGGACAAGGAGCTGCAAGTGACCTCGGAGTCGGCCTGTCGTCTTGCCTGTGAGATTGAATCGGAATTCTTATGCCGCTCCTTCCTCTATTTGGGTCAACCCCAGGGTGCTCAGTACAACTGCCGTTTGTATCATTTGGATCACAAGACTCTGCCCGATGGCCCATCGACCTATCTGAATCATGAACGTCCCTTGATCGATCATGGTGAGCCCATTGGCCAATACTTTGAGAATCAGTGTGAGAAGTCTGCCGCTACCGCTGGCGCTGGTGCTGGTGCTTTAAGTTCCCCGCCCGGTACTCTGGACAAGATTGATACCTTGCCAGTGAGCTTGGACACCATTGAGGATCCCACATTGACCAATATGACGCGCAATGATGTCAACTGTGACAAGACTGGCACATGCTATGACGGTATGATCAATTGAAGATTCACATGCTTTTTTTCGGATTCGATTTATTTAGCTTGATCCTTTTCAGTTTCGGTACATTGCAAGGATACACGCATTGCTGTACAGGTGCGCACCAATAAGCCGTTTAATGGTCGCATCTATGCTTTGGGCCGTTCCGAGACATGCAACATCGATGTCATCAACTCGGATGCCTTCCGTCTCGACCTGACCATGACTGGACAGGATTGCAATACACAGAGCGTGGTAAATAGCCATCGGGGTTTGTCTAATATAAACTAATCACTAACTGCAATTGCAATCACAGACGGGCGTTTATTCGAATACGGTGGTGCTGCAGCACCACAGCGTCGTCATGACCAAGGCGGACAAGATCTACAAAGTGAAGTGTACGTATGATATGAGCTCCAAGAACATAACATTCGGCATGATGCCCATACGCGACCCAGAGATGATACACATCAACTCCTCACCGGAGGCACCACCACCAAGGATTCGCATTCTCGATACACGCCAGCGTGAGGTGGAAACTGTGCGCATCGGTGATCGTCTCAACTTCCGCATCGAAATACCCGAAGACAGTAAGAGTGGCGTCAATTATTGATGAGAAACTGTTGCTTATCTTTTCGTTTTCTATGCTCTCCAACAGCACCCTATGGCATCTTTGCACGCAGCTGTGTTGCCATGGCTAAGGATGCACGCACCAGTTTCAAGATCATTGATGACTTGGGTTGCCCAACAGATCCAACCATCTTCCCGGGCTTCACTGCCGATGGCAATGCCCTGCAGTCGACCTACGAGGCATTCCGTTTCACCGAAAGCTATGGCGTCATCTTCCAGTGCAATGTTAAATACTGTCTGGGTCCCTGTGAGCCGGCTGTCTGCGAATGGAACATGGAATCATTCGAATCTCTGGGCAGAAGGCGTCGTCGTTCCATTGACACGTGAGTGTTCCGCGCCAACAGCAAGCACTTACTTCAATATTATCATAACCTTTATGTTTTTCTTCCGTCCTAGTAATGAGACTAAGAGCAAGGATGAGATGAACATCTCACAGGAGATTCTTGTCTTGGACTTTGGTGATGAGAAGCGTGAGTTCTTCAAGGCAGATCCAAGCACTGACTTTGCCAAAGGTAAGTCAAGCATTTCTTTTTAAAAAAGACATACAATTTTTTCTAACCCGAAACTCTTACACAATAGACAAGACTGTCACTATTATCGAGCCATGCCCAACGAAGACGTCGGTGCTGGCGCTGGCCGTTACCTGTGCGCTCATGATTCTGCTCTATATTTCCACGCTCTTCTGCTACTACATGAAGAAATGGATGCAGCCGCACAAAATCGTAGCATAAGTTTAGGCGCAACAACCGCAACAGCAAGCATCAACAACAACAAGAACAGCAACTTAAAACAAAACGTAAAACAATCAAGAGATAAGAGAAAAAGAAAAGGAAAACAAAAACCATACACAACACAAATTGTCATCCCACACACAAGCATATAAACACGATATCACACCATCTCTCTCTTTTACACACACACACATTGTCACACGCTATGTCTATCTCTCTTTGGCCACGCTTGTCAGACCTCAGCGGCTCTCTTGCGAGAGGGATGAAGCAATGACAATGAGAGCAAACAGCAAGCAGTTAATCAGAAAATATCTTTTTTAGCTTTAACTTGCAAATTCAAATCCTAACTCAATTTTCGATCAAAATCACAAACAAATAGAGCAGCTGTCTGACAAGCGTATACTTTTTGTTTTTTTTTTTTTTTGTCATAATAACTTAATATTATACAATTTATTTATTTATATTTATTTAGATTTAGAGCGTGAGTTAATTTCCCGAAATTGATTTGGCGACTTATGCGTTAGTTGCGTTCGCCTGCCTCTTAGCCTATTTTTTTTAATGAACTTAATTTCTAACGTTTAGTAGACAAAAAAAAAAAAGTAACACCAAGCAACAAGGCGAATTGCACATTTATATTAAACTTATGCGAATATTAATTTAAATTTTTTTTAAACAAAGAAAAGAAGAATGAATAGAAGAAGAAGAAAAAACGCATATTGAAAAACTGCGAGCGCGTACTTTCTATAAAGTTACGAAAGGGACAACCAAACGAATGGAATCGAATGAAATGAAAGTATAAAGAAAAATTAAAGAGAGAGAGAGAAGGATAGATAGTAGATAGATGGATCGATTGAGTATGGAGCTAGAAGCTCTATCGATCGATCTCGCGATTCTCTTTTGTAACTTGTATAGAGACTGCGGCTGCAGATGCACACATACGCACACACACACATACACACACACACACCCCCTGCTAACTTCCCCTTTAAACACACACCACACACACATACACGCAAGCGCACATACTCACATTTATTTAATTTAATTAAAAGGACAAGCAAACAAGGCAATAAACAGCAAACAGAAACAATTAAAAAAAGAATGTTTAAGAAGAAAAAAAAAACAAAATTAATAATAATAATTAGCGATCAGAAATGAAGCAAAACTAATTTCATAGTGTGTACAATGAAATTGTGCTTAATTGTATTGCATTTATTTAATTTAAATATATTTATGATAATAAAGAATGACTAATTTTTTTTTAGTGGGTTCCTTGTGATTTTTTTTAAGATCTGCCCGTGTGGGCATTAATTAATTTGTATAGCCTGACAGTAGTAAGTTAAGGAGTCGTTGGGTGTGTTAAGGAGCTAGTGTGGGGGAGGATCAGTCGTCAACCAGGTGTGGGAGGTTGCGCGGGTGGGTCCTCTGGAGTCTTCTCGTCGTCTGCCTGTTGTCCAGGAGAGAAAACGCAAGATGAACATTATAAAAGAAAACAATAAATACAACAATCGAAAAATGGCTTTTTTTCAAAAAAATAGCATAGTTTTAGGATAAAAGTTTAACTGCCAGAATGTTGAAAATTCAAAATATTATAGCATACTTTTAGGATGAAATTTAAACAGGGACAATTGGATTTACAAAACTAGCTCTAACTCGGTCGCATCCTTACCAATTTTCAAAGGACATGGCGCGTTGGCATCACAAGGACCTAATCTATCGAACTGCATTCAAGGTTTATGGGGTACTCTAGAAGCCCAAACACTTAGAAAATTTCATCGAAAGGCAAACAAAATCACAAAATCCTTGTTTTCTCGACAACTGCAAGGACGATTTGGATGTCCTTTGGACAGCTGATGCGCCTTAAAATTAGAAAATTTTTGACATAAATCTCGACAGGATCGGCAAGGATATGGCTGAGTAAAACATAGTTTTCTGTTTTAAGAAAAGTCCTTCTATTTCAGCTCTTGGAAGGACTTTCGTCCTTTTGATTAGCTTATATGAATTGGCAGGCCAAGGACTATTTTTTGACCAAAGGACAACCGGAAAGTCCTTAAAATGGTTGAGATACACAGGACTTTGCGATTTTTTATAAATTTTCTGACTTACCCCCTTGATAAATTTTTGGCAAAATATTTTTGTCGAATTTCGAAAATCCTTGAATGCCGATTGATAGACCTCTCTTCAGTGAGCTCAAAAATCTATATCCTTTTGATATCCTTAAGGATATGGCTGAGTTTTGGACAAAAAACGGCTGTCTGCCTAAGGAAATTAGCTAGTAAAAGTAAACTGTGTGAGCGTTTCTGAAAGTATGCTGCATTATTTGTGTTGATAGGAAATTCTAGCCAATGCAGCAACCAGCATTTATTTTTAGCACCTGCACATACCAACATTTTTGCATTGAAATAAAACAAACGAAATATTCTTGTAGTAAAAAATCATAATTTATCGTACGTTAGGGTGGGTGGAGTGTACGCTCTTCGGTGTACTTTTCCATCTTAAGCCTAGACATTTATAAAATGATGACGGGCGGTGCTTAACACCGCCAAATGTTGCACATGGAAGCTGCTTAAGCCTAATAAGCCTTAATTGAGTCTACAAGTGTGTATAAAAGTACTTATCAAAAATGATTTGGAAACTGGACGGCAGCAAGTTAATGTATTGTTATAGTGAACTACGAAATTTGCAATCATCTTAGCCGGAGCGCTTCGACGTGTGCGACTCCATGCTCCGGTGCTGGCGATCGAACGGTGGCCAGGCATGTCTGTTTAAGAGATTTACCAGGCGGTCGTTTGATGCATTCGTCGAAATAGCATTTCTCCACATTGTGCAGAAACTCGACAAGCAGCTTGGAATCACCGCCATTGGGTCCAGCAAAGTATTCGCATTCGTAGCCATGGGATTTGAGGTCGCGCACACAGCAATCAAGAAACTCAGCATTGGCCGAGTACCAATTGTTGTGACGTTGAAGGGGAATGCCCAGACGGGTGCGCACCACACCCGTTAGCCAAGTGTCATCGATCCAAAAGATGGGCACACGTGCTGCCTCCGCCACCAGCCGGGCAGCAGTGGGCACATTTGTGATATACAGCCAGCCCGACAGATAGGCGGGATAGAGTGCATCCGGATATTCCTGTCGTGTCACAAACCATTTGTTCGCTTCCAGTCTTATGGGCGGCTTGGCATCCAGCACAAAGCCCGCCAGCAGAGTGCTGCTGGTGGCCAACGCCGGCTGGCTGAGCTCCAGCGATTCGAGATACCGTCTCAAATGGAATACATCGTAAATGATGTCATCGTCCATTTTGATAATGAACTTGGCACGCTGCTGGCACTCACTCGACGCCCAGCGCAGGCCCATCACATGCTTGTAGCTCAAATTGCGATAGTTTTCCACAAAGTTGCCCTGCAACAAATCGCCAAAACGCGCCTGTTCGCTCACCAGCTGCGCCTGACTAATGAAGAGCTCATGCGGCGGCAGCGCAGCCAACAGGAATACACGCTGCAACCCCATCTCGGCCAGCTTGCTCTGCGCTATTGCCTGGCGATGTGCTGCACGCAAGGCATCATGACCCGCATACGAGGTGACAATGAGTATAGCTGTAAAAAAAAGAGTTTACAATTTACTCATACACCCATAATAATTCATTCACTTACCCAAGAGCTCTCGATCAGCACGTCGACACACATCGCTTGATTGCAAATAATCAAAATCTGTAAGATTAAGCAGCGAACCAGGTTTCGCTACGTCTACTTTAGTTTCAGCTCCGTTGTGCTGCTGCTGCTGTGCAAGGCGTTCAATGCTTTGAACTGTTGTCTTGTCGTCTGTTTCGTCGCGCTTTGGGGGCGGCAAATGGATAAGAAACTCATCGTGGTCCTCGTCATGGCGGGCTCTAACGCTATCACGCAATGGACTTGCTATATAGCTGATGCACAATATTATGATAACGATTAGCGCAATGGCAATTGGTAGCAATCTACGGTTGCGCATGCGCATCTTCTAACATTCTATTATTGTTAAGATGTGTGTGTGAGTGGGTTTTGAGTGAGTTTGTCAGCACGTCAGCACGAATGCAGTTAAAACTCAAATGTAAGTATGTTGATTTCAATTAAATACATATGCGAACAATATATAAATTAAAACGCGACCATAAACACATCAACACACACACGCACACACACACGATGATACTTTGATACGATGATACAATCGATATATCGATAAGCGGTTGGTTCGATTCGTGCCAATGGTCATAACTATAGAAGGTTGCGCATTGTGACGTCATTAATAACATATGTTAGCAACACACTCAAAATAACGGACTGAACTCAGTTCACTTAGTGGAACGATTTGGAAGTCGGATCTAGAACTTAGAACTTGCTTAGAACTTCAACATTTAAACAGTTAAACTTTGAATATATATTAACATTTGTATATGAACATAAATTTTAAGGGATTTTAAAGCATGTCTCGTTCAGCCTATGATGTGCAACGGGACTTTGCGCGTAGCACTGGTTTTGGCAAAGAAATAATTTGGGACTCGTAAGTTGAGAAAAAAAAAGAAAAATATGTTATGCCATGCCACATTAAATACTTAACAATTGCCCTGCAGTCTAGCTGCTGAGCAGTCAGTTGTGCTGCGCCACAAGATTGAGCATCTCATCTCAGGCAAAAGCGAAAGTGAGACAGACGCCAATAGCCAAATGATGGTGGAGAAGCGGCGCGAGCAATTGTTTACCAATGTTTGGAAGCAGCGCGTTTATACCAACGGAACGCTACTGTCAGCGATTATATATGTGCTGGTGGTCGACGAAGAAGAACTGGATGAAGTATCGGCGCTGCAATCGACACGTTTCAGTTGTCATCCAGTGATAAGGACGCGCAAGTGCGTCCAATCGGATGAAAGTGGTAATTGCAGCGTTGGCTGCTGCATGATCTTTGTTGATGAGCATGGACGCGTTTATGGCAATTGGCAGAAGTATTTGCGCAACAACACGCTGCCTTGTGGCACAATGATAGCGCCACTAAATGGTGTCTACACATTCAGTCGTCCAGATCGACGGCAATATCGCCAGCAAGTGGATTTAATAGTGCTACCGACGCCAGCATCGCGGCTGCAAAACAAGCTATTGCGACTCACCGATACAATAACAACAGTTGGTGGCGTTTTGGCCACAGTGCCGGTGGCTGTCTCCTTGGCGCTGCCAATTGCACCGCCCATTTTGTTGGCAGCCACTGTGGTTGGCATCTCAACGGCGGCCTATTCGACGGTACGTTCCGCATCGGAACTCTTGGACCGCCGCTGGCACGGACAGACCACATCCATAACGGACAGCGAGGCTCGCTCCAGCTGGCTGGGCTTTGCCGGCGGCGTTGTCGGTTTGGGTGCATCGGGCGCCAATACAGCGATCACAGTCATCCGTTCGAGAAGGGCGAGCAGGGCTGCCCAACTGGCTGCGCACGGCTGCAATCATCGATCATCGATTGTCATCTCCGGCACGGATGTTGTCAACGGCGTCTACGATTTTTATCTGAAGATAGGCGATGAGCAGCGAGTTACCAGCTTCGATGTTATCGAAGTTGCATCCAGTCTGCTAGTCTTTACACATTCGTTCAACAATCTGCGCACTGCCGCACAGGCAACAAACGGCCTAAGCCTGCGCCAAATGGTGCGCCATCAGACCGGAAAGCTAGTCAATCGCATTAGCTGGTCAGTCAAGCAGCACAGCAACGTAGACCTAAACGGCAAGCTGGATATATTGCGCATCCTCGATGACATACCCTTTAAGGGAGTCCTGTTCAATCTGCATTTAATTTATCCGCGTCTGGTGCGGGCAGGCTGCTTGTTTGGCCAAGTTGATGGAGTTGAACTGCTGCCAAGTTATTTGGAAGTGATTGACGGTGTTGGAATGCGGCTCAATGTGCCGCACCTGCTCACCTATTTGGGTAGAAAGTTTGTGGACCAGATTGGCAGTCGGGGCACCATGATGGACGTGCTCGATGGCATGAGTGCGTACGTAAGCGAGAAGACGTTGCAGCTGCTGCTCAAAATAACTCGCAAGTTTGTGCTGCGGCATGTGGACACTATTGATCGCAAGCTAAACACTTTTATACCCGGCGAGCTGGTGTTGTATCGCATATGGGATCACTGCATCCAAACTTATGATGATTGTGCTTTCGATGTGCTAAAGCAAAATCGTCACAAGATCTTGATCGTCGTTACCAAATACTTTGAATCGCTTCAGCCTCAACCGCAGCAGAATTTACCCAAGCGCAAGTGTCCCACCTGTCATGGTGTTTACTATTTAACTACTTTGTAATGTGTTCTATCATGTATAATTTTTTTATGTTTTTAATTAAAATTGATTTTGTTTGATATCATTAAAAAATTTGAATAATTTACTATGCGCGCGCATTTAGATTTTCAATGAACTAACTCTTTGGTGCTAGTTCGTTTTATGAACGTAAGAAGCACTAGACACTTGTGTATGCTTGACAAAAGCTGTTTGTTACAGAGCGAACAACTGCAATAAATAATAATAATGTGTTCACCACACAGTTGTTGTATTTAGTATTTAGTATGCCCAAATATGTTGATTGAGGCGGGAAAAAAAAAAAACAGAAAACAACAATATTAATTAGTAATGCAATATGGGTATTCCATTTATTTATTTATAAATACTTTCAACTTATATATGTATACACACGCCCTAATACGCCTGATGTAATTCAGTGGTAAGTTTTTCTCAATTTTGTTTTTTTATAAGTAATACATTTTTGTATTTGCTTTGTTTTGTTTTCAATTTTTTTTTCTGTCATTTACTTATTTATTTTGGATTTAAACTCGTTTTTGCATTTGACGTTTACTTGGCAATTAACGGTTCAACTCGTTTCTCAAACTTGCCTCACATACCTTTGCTTTATTTTTATTATTTAAATTTTTTTGTTTAATCATTGATTAATTTCATAAATACATATATACTGTTTTTTTTTTACTTTTTTTTTGGATTTTCATTCGCCTATATTCGGTTTTGCATTCGTTTTCGATTTTATCTCAGATGCATGTCTGTGTGTGTGTGTGTTTTTGTGTGTATTAGTTTGTGTGAGTGTGTGTGTTTAAACTATCTTTTTATGTTTGTATGAGTGCGTCGTGTATTGAGTTCTCTTGTTGCTTGTATATAATTGTATAAATTTCAAAAAAAAAAAAAAACATGTCTAACTGCATCCATGTAACGCCAGCGTTACAATATTTTCTTTTTTTGTTAATATATATAATATAATATACATATCTCATATCTTTGCTTGTTTCTTTTTTTTTAACTTTTTGCTCACCTGCACCTTTTTTTTATTTTCTGCTAGTTATACATACATTTTGTTGTTGTTTAGTTTTCAATTTTTCCAGAATTTCTAGACTTAACTTTCTTTCATACACATTTCAAGCGATTTTTCCTTAACAACCGCGTCTTTTATTTTTCATATTTTATATAAGTAGTACCTTCTTTTGAGGTTTGTTTTGTTTTCAAGTTTTCATTTATGTACAAAACTTGCCCATCCTTCAAGTAAATAGTACGTTTAGTTGTGACTTTTTTTTCTTATTTTATTTTCAATAAATTGTTTTTAAACTTTTTTGTTTGGTAACTCACACATATATATGTATATCATCTAACATATGTATAAATTGTATACTTGAATTCACGAAAAAAAAAATGTCAATTTTCATTTTACATCTAGCAGCACGGCAATCAAACAAAATATCTAAAACTGAGCCAACTACCAACTTTCTGCATAGTTTTTCAATAAATTTGGCCAATCTGTGTGCTCTATCATTATGGGACGTAGTTTACTAGCCAAGAAAAAAAAAAAAAAAAAAAAACCACAAGGTTTTAAGTATACTCTAATTGTATATATATATATAACCTCATATATATATGTAGTATAAATAGATATATACACTGATATACGTGACGGTATGTCTCCACTAATCGCTAGAAATAAGACAATTAAATATGTTAAATGTCACACACACACCTCATAACTACTATTTATATGTATATTAGATATATGTATGTAAGAAGTTTATGAACTGTAGGAAAACTGGGCAAACACTGAGTCGGGCCACAGCAATCGTAACTGACATTGAACATTGAAAGAAACATATTTATGTATGTTCGGAAACTTAGAATTCCAGCACAGAAAAAGTTGAGTACACTTTGGTATAGAATAAATAGTAAATTTCCTACTTTAAATTCAATTTTTGTTATTTTCTTACATATTTCTTCTTTTGTTTTTTGATTAGATTTTTTTTTACTTTTTTTTTATGTAAATTTATGAATTGCTTTTTGTTTACCAATGCGAGGGAATTTATGTCAAATGCCATTTTATTGGGTTCGGGGTTGTTTTTGATTTTTTGTTTGTTTTTCTTTAAAGATACACAGATATTAAATTCATCAATTACAGTGACACACAAAAATACACGTACAACATATGGTTAGATACATACATAGTGTATGTACTTATGTATTGTACATAATAAGTAACTGTATACACATAATACGGCCGCCATACGGCATATGCACATAATAAATAATTTTTGTTTTTTCGGTATTTTAGTTATACATAATATATATATGCATGTTTGTAAATGTTGATTAATATACACATACATATATATATATATATATGTATTTATGGTATGTTGTTGTTGTTGTTGTTCTTAATACACATATTTCACTAACATTCATTGTGTATGCATGTGTGTGTGTGTGTGTGTGTGTGTGTGTTTGAGGATTAGTTAGTTACCAATTTTAATACATTACTTAATAATTTACTATATATATATATATGCTTTATTTATAAGCATTAATATAGGTGTATGGATATATATAGTAGCATGTATAAATAATTGTTATCTCTGCATTTTTGAATTGTATTAATTTTATTTGATTTTTGTATTTTGGTTTGGTATAGAGAAAAAAGTCGTTTAGTTTTTGTTTTAGTTTGTTTCATTTTTTATTTGTAATTTCATTTCACTCAATTGTTAAAGTAGCTTTCAGTTTTGCTTTCAACTATTGTTTTTACTTTATTTATTTATTCTGTAGTTTAAGTAATTTAATTTTGCTTTTATTTGTATTTTTTGGTTTGATTTTACTTTATATCTTTTACACATGAATTAATTAAACATTAGTTGCAAAAGTAAGTTTTTCAAGCGCACATTTACAATGCTGCCTATATAATTGCTATATAAAGTATTGTTTTTTTTCTTTTCAATTTGTTGTTGTTGTTGCAATTGTTTTGCATTTTTGATTTTATCTAACAGTTTGACAGTTTTTTCTGTTTTTTGTCTCATTTTCAATTACAACGAATTCGCCGCTTAAATAATATACATATATATATTTTGTTTATTGTATAATATATATATATATATTTATATAGTTTTTGCTGTATATATATATGTTTTGTTTTTTTAATAGTGCATAATAATTTTAATGATATTTTTAGACCATCAAGGTTCAATTTTCATTCCATTTTTTTTTTGTGTATATATATGTATGTATGTATATAATTATGTATGTAGATATTAAAGGGATTGAAAAAAAAAACACAATTTCACGGATCCTGCCCGCTTTTAAACACAAAATAAAATATATATAAGGTACATATATATAAAGCACACACTATATATGCTTATATATATATGTATTTATAAAAAAAAAAAACAGTAATAATTTAATAACAATAATAACATAATAAATTATGCGCTTTTTAGTTTGGCCTGCCACTCCTCAATCAATCAATCGTTCACGAAACACCAGCGTGAGCGCATGTGACTCTGTAAAAATATATATATTCATATAGTATATAGTGTATATACATAGTCGCATATGCATGTACTAGATTGCTTCATATAACATATAGTATATTTATGTATAGTTTGTGTGTTTGTGTTTGTGTGTGTGTTTGTGTTATAGCCAATGACTTGTAATATTTTTTTGGTTTTTCGCTTTGAATTAAGAATTTTCTAATGCTTGTGCTTTTAAAAGTCTTTCTTGTTGTTTTGTTTTTGTCTGTTTGTTTGTGGGCCAAAAAAGCATCTTAAATTAATCAAATCGAATCGAATCAAAATGTGTAAATTCTTGCGGCTCTTAGTACTTATACACATTCCGAACGAAGTTTTTCAGTTTTTCAGTTTTAGTTGATTTAACTCGTTTACATATTTTTGTTTTTGTTTTCTCATCATTTTGTTTTTTTTTTTTTTGTTTTCTGTCCTACCACTAAAATAATATTTTGCGAAGACAGCGTTTTTACTTGGAAGCAACATAAATCAAGAATTTCTTTTTAACTAATTGTTGTTGTTGTGTTTCTTTGTGTTTTTCAAGCAAATTAAACGTTTTTTTGTTGTTTTTGTTGTTATTCTTTTTGGCTTTGTTTCACTTTTTGTTTTTGTTTTGCTTCATTTAGTTGATAGCTGCAAGCATTTGCTGCTTTATTTTAAATTCGAGTCCAACATTTAAACTATGTACAAATAATTAAAAATAAAAAAAAAACAATAAAAGGATAAACGTATTACATATCGTATGTATATGTATGTATGTATGTGTGTGTATACCTATATAGGACTTTACACACACAACTGCAGTACCAAGCTGCAGACAGTATATAGTATTTTATTTATATATATAATAATTTTTTTTGTTTGTTTTTGATTTTGGATCTTAAGTATTTTCTTTCTTTTTTTTGTTTTGTTTTATTTGAGTTAAGCTTCAATTTGTTTTGGTTGGGGTTTTTTAGTGTCAATTTCAATTTGTTGTTGTAATTCAATAATTTTGAAGTCGGGGTTTTGCGGGGGAAGGGCTTACAATATGTTAGTATGTTTAATGGTCTTAATTGTGTCGTCTTTCAATAAATAAAATTTCAATCAACATAATAATCATCAACAATGATAATAGTCTTTAAAAATTAAAAGTTTTCAATTTAAAATTTAAATTAGATGCATGCAAAATATTTTTCTTTGTTTTTGTTGGTTTTTGAAGCTTAATTAACTTATAGCTAAAATAATAATAATCATAATTATTATTGGTATTGTTGTTTTTGTTGTTCTTCTAGTTTGCCTTCCTGGCCTTTTGGTTTGTCAATGCAATAAAAAGATTATTTAAAGAATTACTCGAATCAAATATTAAATGTAACAGAAATTTGTGTTCGGTTGTTAAACATTAAAAAATAAAGTTCAAATAGCTTAACATATTTTTTAAAATTAACAAAAAAAAATATATAATTATGTATAACGTAGTTAAAATCAATTAAAATATTGCAACAAACAAATCGTCTATGGTTGTGCTGCTTTTGTTTTTGTTTTTTGTTAAGTATTTGTTATTTTATGCGATATTTGTTGATAGCTTTTCTTTCTTTTCCTTATGCCTTTTTTAATGTTGCAGTGCGCTTTTGTCTTGTCTTTAATTTTGTGTTCGGGGATTGGTTGTTGTTGTTGTTTTTGGTGGACACTCTTTGTTTTTATGTGATTTTAGTATTGTTTTTTTAAAGATTAGTTTTTGTTTTTTTTTTTTAAATTTAAATGTAAAGTTAATGCTTTTCTTAGCTGCTTTCTTTCTGTTTTTGTTTTTCAGTGTATTCCACATCGAATCTCAGTTTTCATTAAGTAAATTTATAACTTCTTATATATTTTTTTGTTTTGTTTTGTTTTTTGTTGTTGTTGTCGTTTTGCTTCACTACAAGTTAAACGTTATTTTTGCTATTGCTGATTGGGATTTTACGTTTTAAAAATTTTTAGTTTTAAACTGGTTTTTTTTTTTTGTTAATTTTTTTCTTCCTTTTTTCGTGTCTTTTTGTTAATTTTTTTGTTTGTTTTTGATTTTGTTTTTTTTTTTTTAAATTGTAGTCACTAACGTAGTAGGAAAAGGCTTTGGGCTCTTTCCGCTATTCTCCGATAAATTCCGACGACTCTCCGTCACATTCCACCGTGTTGCGCTTGATTTTGGATCCCTGGCGGCTGGCCACCGCCTGCTGCGGCACTGGCGGCCGTTGTGCCCGTTGCTGTACTCGAACCAGCATCAGCACGGCTTTCGCTTTCGTCGCACTCCTCGAGCTCGGCCAAATTCTCCTGATCGGACTCTTCCAGCGTTATCTACAAAATCAATATTTAAATATACTTTGATTTTTGATGGAAAAAAATATGATGGACTCAACCTGAAAGCGTATTTTCTCATCCTGCGGCATATCATCAGCTGCCGATGGTGGCGGCGATGGCGGTATCATGCTCTGATAATAGTCTCTGTTCTCTTCAAGCGTATCGAGTATATCCTGGGCATCGGGATGCACCAAATCGCCCCAGGTCTCCCACAGCGGATGCACAATGTAATCGATGAAGCCCACCTGTGACTTCTCAATGGTAGCATTGTGTCGATCGCACATTGGGCTAATGTCCATGCCCGATTCACGCTCCTTGTCGCCCTGCAGAAAGAACTCCTCCATTAGCAGTGCCACCCAGCGCTTATAAAGCGGCAATGGCTTGGTGGGATTGCTTAAATCAGCGCAGTGCACCAAATTCTCAAGCACCTACAAATACAAATACATGAAAAGTAAGAAAGTGTTATCGATAGACAAAGAAATTGCATTACTGTATACCTGTATACGATCCGTGTAGTTGTCTAGCAGTAGGACACCCGAGCCGGCTACCTTTTTAGTCTCGACCATAGTCTTTAGATCGGCTAGCAGGCTCATGTGCTTGGACATGTCCGTGGAGAGCACAATATCAATAACCATTTTCCTCAATGTTTGCCGTTGTTTCCTACAACAAGACAAGTTGTTAATCGAAGTTTCAAACTGATTTGTTTTGATCTTTTTTAACTCACTTTTGCATATTACAGAATATATCACATCCTTGATTTTGCAATAATTTGAAGGCAACAGCTAAATGATGATTTTCCAAAACAGATTCGTCATTATACATTAATGCTAGTTCGGAACCTACAAAATGAAACAGTTAGTAACTGAAGTATTCAGTGATAAATTCAAATACTTACTTGAATTAACCAAAAACTGATTGGTTAAACCGGGATGATCAACATCGTGTATACAAGCGGCGAACAGGGCACCGCCAACTTCGAGGGGCGTGAATACGCCCTCCAATGCCGGTGTATTTAATAGCACATTTGTGCTCTGTGTCACATCAGCGGCATGCAGCGAATTATGAAACGGATTGTCTTTGACATAATGGTCCTCCAGAGTAGTCATAAAGTTAAGAAAAGTTTTCGGTGGTATCATAAGACTGGTCAGTAATTCTCTACTCTGTAAATTGACAAAAATAAAAAAAAATAGAATTATTATAATTTTGATTTGAAAATATTTAACAATCTTTCTTACGCACCTGAAATACGGTGTAGGCGACACAGGTGAGCGGACGATTACAGCTCATATCGCCAATTTTGAATATCTCAATGCCCCACGTATCGAGCTCACTGAGCAGCGGCCCCAATTCAGCTTCTTGTGGCGTCTCCACACCATACGTCGGCAAACGCTCACCGGTAAAACTGTTTGTATGCGAAAGCGGACGCTTAACGCCGCTTATCTGTGACATTGGCGGCCCGCGAGGCGATCGACTGCGCGGATATTGATTGACCGGTTGGGTTGATGGTTCCGTATTCTCTTCGACACGCAGCGATGGTAAATCGAACTCTTGTTGCTTGTCTGCAAAGCACAAACAAATACAAAAACACATTAAGTTTAAGACGTGCTAAGTAAGTTTAACAATTATTTAAAGTTATGTTTTAGTTATTGCCTATTATCTATAATTTTTAATCAAGAAAACTAAACAATTACAAATTACAACTTTAAAAATCAATCAACCTACATTACTTTCTTTACAACAAAGTATTCTTTTGACCTCTTCGAGATTCGTTTTATGGCATTTTGACTGTATGAAAATATATTAATTGCGAAGGGTTTAAAATGAGTTTAACATTTGTATGCACAAAAGTAAACGCCAAAATACGAAAAATGTCTTTTAATTTGTTAAACATTTTTTTTTTGCATTTAAAAAGTCAAAAATGAAGGTAAAAAATATAATTCAAATATTGATTTATATTTTAGATTGTGAACAACTTAGAATGTTTTTTCTTAACTTTAATAATTCATTTAGAATATTTTTGGCTCAAAATTTTTAGGAAAATAAGTGAAAATATTCTACTATATATAAAACTCTTTTTTGTTACCATTGAATTTAGGCAAATCTTTAAAGTGCACACAGCATAGTTGCACACCCAACCACACACACACACACACACACACGTGTGCATGGAAAAACGCACATATGCTATATCCATGCCACGTTTAATGCATGCCCCAGGGCATGGAACCGACGCAAAGCTGTCTCAGCTGCCTGCTGTTTTATGTTTTTCTTTTTGTTGCTTCTCACTCTCTTTATTTTCTTACACAAATACACATACACAGGTTGATATTATGCATACGATTTTTTTTATTTTTTTGTTTTTTTTTTTTTTTTTTGGTTTTTGAGTCTTGAATCTTAAATGCGTGTCAGAGTTTTTTACTGTGCATTTTTTTTTTTCGGTGTTGTTGTTTTTTTTCGCGTTCGCTGAACGATTTGGCTAATTTACATACGACTACAGCCGCGAGACACTTTCTCTCTCTATCTCTCTTTCTTTCACTCGTTTTGGTTTTCGGTTTTTTTGTTTTTTTTTTTTTGTGTCGTCTTGCAAAGTCGTTTCAATTAAGCTACCGCTGCATACCAATTCTCCATTCCATTTCCAATTCCCATTCCCATTCCCATTTCTATTCCCATTTAAATTCGCAAACGCAGTTAACGCTATTGACATTACGTATACGCACTGTGTGTTTGTCTCGTTTCCCTTTCTTCTGTTTTTTTTTTTTTTTTTGTTAAAGGGTTAGGTCGACTTATCGACTAGGCGACACATTTATGTTGTTTGGGTTTGGGTGGGTTGTGGGTAACTTTTGGGTCGGACAAGCGTCACTCGCTTCTGTTTCAAATGAAGTGTTACAAATGGGCATTAGGCTAGCCCGTCTATGCCTGCGTGCGTGCGTGTGTGTTTGTGTGTGTGTGTGTGTGGGTTGGTTAAGCTTGGGCCAAATGCGATTTTATGCTTGATAAACTACAATAAAAACAACACCAACAACAATGGTGAAGCTAACTAGCGTAGGCCCCAAAACGTAGTCCCCAAATAACAAAAACAGAAAAGAAAAAAAACAAACAAAGCAAAATAAATCGCCAGAAGCCGCAAAGGTAGGCAGCCCGGCCAAGCGAATCATTTAAGCCAGTTGGCAACTTGGCCATTTAAGTTAAAGTCGAGACGAGGCTTGAGCTCGAATTCAGTTCAGCTTTGAGCCTTGGATTTGGCCCAGCGATGCAGAAATATGGACAAATGTGCAAATATCTTGAATGCGGTGGTGCGGTGGGCGTGTGAAGGGGGTGAGCCACACCCACAATTTAAGTTGCCGCGCCTCCACATTTTAACTCTTGCAAATGTTCGCCTCTATTTGATTTGACATTTTGTTCCCTTTTGGGTTCTTGTTTTTGATTTTGCTTTGCGCCTTTGTTTGTGCACTTCCTGGGGCAGCGTTAAGCGTGAACCCAGTTCTTTTTAACCCCTTTGCGTGTTGGCCCCACGTTCGGTTCGTAGGTTAAACAATGAAATTTCCACTTCATCTGTTTTTTATGCTGCTCTGCATAATTTAATTTTGCACTTTCAATTTGACGGCTTTGGCATTCGCTTTGGATTAAGTTAAAATTTTTTTCTTGTAATTTGGATTCCACCTTGTTTTATTTTTTGAAGTTTTTCTCTTCTGCTTTGTTCGCAGTGCACTTTAAGTTTCCATTTGATTTTTTACACAAAAAGTTTATAAATTTTGCGTATTGTTTTTGTTATATAGTACATAGTTCTTATTAGGTTAAACGGGTTGGGTTTGAGGGAAAGAAAGTTGATGCTACTTGAAACTTTTCTGTGGTTAATGCGATTTTATTGCATACTTTCGAGCGTCGCCAAACAGCATGAAAACAGCATCGAGAAAATTGGTATGGGAATTTCGTCAAGAAAGCAGACAAAAGAAAGTTGAAGCCGTTGCAAAGTTCTTAAATAACTTTCAGTAAATTTGCATTACCATTGATCTGACTTAATACCATAAAGATTTATGAGCAGAGTTGAGTCTGTTGGGATTTTGTAGCAGACGAAATCGATTTAAAAATTCGACGGCACTTTGAACCGCAGATATTAAAATGAATAAGTGTTTTGTGTCGATAACAATAATTATCAACTATCGATACAGTTTTTTAAAATCGAATCTATCTTATTGTGTGAACTTACCCAAAAATGTTGAACATATATATTCGGAAATTTGATTTCCCGATCGGCTGGACTCGCTAAAGTGGGACAGCTCCTTATTAAGCATGCGCTTAAACTGCAAACGATAAACGATATATATATATATAAATATGTAATAATTATCGATAACCGATAACCGACGTACCTTGAGCGATGCCATATCGGAGACACTGCGATGCGTTTGTATGGTCTCCAGCTGATCCAGACACCAATCCAACTCCTCAATGGTATCGGTGGCTAGGCGAGTATAGTTATCCTCGCCCTGTGCTAGTTGGATACCGCTTGCATTGCCGCCACGTCCGGATGATGATTGAGCTGGCCGCCTGGATCTTGTTTGATTAATACATGATTTTTCACACGTACACACACGCACACACACACACACACACAGGATAGTTGGTGATGAGACAGATAGTGGTGGGTGGGGGTAGGGAGGTGGTGTAACAATTGTAGATAGAAACATTGAGAAATGGAAACAAAGATGGAACAAGAAACGGATGTACACGTAACAAGAACAAGAACAGGAACAAGAACAACAAACAATCAAACGTGGAAACAAACAAAAATCGCAAAAAGAAATAGAAAGAAACAATTTTAAGAAAAATAACAATTAAAAAATAAAAATAACAATGGTATAAAATTTGAGGGTGAGAGCAAGGAGGGAAGGGTCAACAGGCAGGGTTAGTGGGAAAGAAATTACACACAGTTAATACATATTGTTGTTTTTTTTTTTTTTGGTTTTGTTATCGTTTACACACAGCGAGAAATACAACAAAAAAAAAACACGTGTTGACACAACATTGAGAATCAAGAATTGGGAATAGTACATATTGCATATTGAACAACAATAACAATAATAACATCGATTAAGTGTCGTTTATAATGTTTTGATTATTAGAGAAAGAGAGAGAGAAAGAGAACGAGAGAAAAAAAATATGAACAAAATTGAATTGAAGAATCTGTTTTTTTTTTCGTCTGTACAACAATTAAGAAAATGATTTCGGTTAGCTTATAATTCGTATGAAATTTTTTTTTATAGTATATAGGGTAATTCGAAGGTATAATAAAAAAAAAGGGGTGAGGGTATTTCTCATTCTTGTAGGCATTTATTGTATATTTATACACACAAAGAAACATCTAGATATTTAAATACATGAAAGTGCCATAAGGCAACAACCATAAACAACAACAAACATGATATAGTAAGAAGTAACAAGGAAGCAATGTTCGGCATGCCGAATATTATATACACTTGTTTTTTTTTTATATTTTTTTTTGTAAAATCATTTTACATATCTGGGCAAAGTTTCAGGGAAGACTAGTTTGCGTTGAAACATAAATCCGAGCAAGAATATATATATGCATATAAAGACCATATGTTGTATGTAAAAATAAAAAAAAAAAAACTATTCCCACTCACAACCCTTTGGTATTCCAAAGATTTTCAAGGAATACCAAGCGTCATCCCATACACAACAGTACACCTCCCCCCCCAAAACCCACCTAAACTAGCAGTTCAACAGAACTGACAATGTTCTAATTTTGATTTTCGTCATATTCGTTGGAAAAGTAAAATTATAAATAAATTGTGCGGTGGTTTACGGCTTATATGCATATATGTATGTATAATTTTTGCGGTATTTTTGGCACGTCAACACGGCTGCCAAGCACACAAAATGTTGCTGTCCCCCCCTTGCTCTCACCTTCTTTACCCCTCAAGCACATTTCACAGTTATTTGACCTGCCCCCGCCTGTGTTTCGTTTCTTTGTATCGTCGTTGTCGTCATTTCACGTTAAGTGGTACTTTTTAGTTATCTTCTTGGAATTGCCTCATTTAAATATATGTAGACATAATTATTACTCGTCGGTAAAAATGTTGCTGTTGTTGTTTATGTTTGATTAATTAAAGAGTGAGATGACTTAAAAAAAAAAAACACTTGAGATCGAGAAAGAGAGCGGGCGAGCGAGGGCAGGAGCGGCAGACATCGACAGGCAGCAAGACAAAAAGAGTGCAATAAAATAGGAAATGGGAATCTGCTTCTCGTTGGTTTCTCGGGAGAATGTTTAAGAATTGTTTTTATGGGGTACATTTTTTTTTTTTGCTTGTTTTGGCATGGATTGAATATTTAGGGGTTTGGTTTGGAAGTTGGGAAGTGTCGCGTGCTCAGCTTAATGTGATTTTTTGGACGGGTGGGGCCAAGGGGTTATCAAGGTCACCATAAAAAAAATTTGATTTTAGGCAAAACTCACTTGTTTGATGCTGGTACATTTGTCAGACTTAATAAATTGTTGCGCACTGAACGCAAACTGGCTAAAATTTGGGCAAACGGCGTTACAATGAGATCCTCGCCATGGCTGTAAAGAGATAAAGCAAATCGGATAAGTAATTGTAGAAATATTAGGCTGAAACTTAAGAGCAAACAATAAAATACTTAAACACGCATGCATCTAAAATCTATACGAACTAAACTAATTAAGTTTATGATATAGCGAGTATAATGGTGTACACTTCAAATGTATAAAAGCTATAATATAAAACTATTTAGTTGCCCAGTAAAAATACGGGTTTAAGACAAACATATAGTACAAACACGAACGAGTCACAATAGTAGCGAGTAACATAACGATCAGCTTTAGTTTGTGAGATTAATAGCAACGAGCGAAGAATTATAAAAATATTAAATAATTTATTTGACGAGTAACAAAAGTAACGAGAAACCTACGAAGCTCGTTGTAAGAATGATAAAAACAAAATATTTCATTTGACGATTTTTAAAAGTAACGAGTAACCAAAAGAGCTCTTTGAATAATGATAAAAAGAATTAAATACTTTACTTGACGAGTACAAAAGTAACGAGTAACCAATATAGCGACTAGTCAAAGTCGTTAGCTAATAAACGCTTTTTTTAAGTGACCAAAAAACAAAGAGTAACAAATATAGCGAGTAGCAAAATGACCTAATAAACGTACTCAGTTGCCTGTTTATTATTATTGAATATAAAGTAGGCATGCTTGACAAGCTCCTTTCGTAGCAAATTACTTTCCGCTCTGCAGCTTTCGATGCAAAGAGCTTTAATAGCAATTTAGTAAATTACCCTTTAATGTGGCAGTTGCTGTCATAAATATGCTTCAATAGATATTGACAATAAGTGAACATAATGTAACATTAAAACCAAAATTTAATTTTGCACACAATCAACTAAACGTTACTACAGATTTCGTTTTCCATACATTCAACTGAATTTTGATGTAATTTCGAACACATTAAAATTTCCAAACTGATTTTAGATTAAATGAGCTACTGTGTGTGTGTCTGGCAAATCAACTGGAAAATAAACTTATGGCCCAACTGCTACTATGATACGAGTTTCTGTCTACTGTCTTGGGGCTGCAGGCAGCTGTTTTGTGTGGAGCCGCAAAAGGTCATCGCCATTGCCACGAATAGATATGCCAACAAACAAAACACACAAAGGAATGGCCAAAACGAAAAGTGGGTTAACGACGACGACGCTGTGGGCCTAAAGGACGTACAAGTACGGCCCGAAAATTCCCCAGAAAATGCGAAATGAAAAGTGGCGAAAATTGAAAATTTTGTGTGTGGAAAAACTTGTTTTTTGCGGCACACTTGGCGTTCGCGAAATATTTGTGCCCAAAATAAACTTGAAATAGGCAAGCATAAAAAAGATAAATTATAAATAAAAAGGCAGCGCGAAACGTTTGCGTTGACAAACAAAAAAATGGCATAAATTAATAATGTTCGTATATAATTAAATTGCCAAAACAAAATTATTGGCTCATCAGTGACGTTATGACGCAGCCAGCAACAACGTTGGAGGCGCCAAAAGCTTAAAATCTACTTTTTTTTCTTTCTATTTTATAGCAGATATTTGGCTTTTGGTTGGGCTTAAGATATTTCAAAGAATCTCAAAAGGGACAAGAAAATTTCGTTATAGGCAAATTCGTAACAAGTAGGAAATTTATAATTTGCATACAGGGTATACGCTTGTTAATTAAGCAACCGTTTTTTTTTTTTGTCGATGTACTGCAATTATTTATTTCTTTGTTGTTTAGCTTTAAAGTCAAAAGGCTGAAAAACGCTTGGAAATAAAATATTGAAAATTTCCTACGAATCGTTTGTCGACTGAAGCAAGAATAGTAGCGACAGCGATATGAGATTAATAATGCCTTACTTATTTACAGCAACACTTTTTCCCATATGCTTTGCGGTAGTATGTTTTTGTGCCTGATTTTTGGCACGTCGCACAATTGCAATACATCGAACAAATATTTATGCTCATTCATTCAATTCGCTGTCCAAAACACCCAACCTAAGTGGCAAGCCATAAACAACAACATTAATAACAACAACAAAAACAATAATTTGAACTCTTTACTTTTGCCTCCAACTCGGCGCTAGACGCCACTTTAACACTTGTGTATCTCAATGTTTTGGGGTTTTAGGTTTTCATTTTCTTCTCGTTTTTCTTTTATTTTGTTGTTAATACTGATTTGTCATTATTTCGAATCATGTCTTTTACGCTTCGTTCTCGTTTTGGTTATTCAACGGCTATTTCAATGACTCATAAAACTATATATTCACTTTGCTACATTATTTGTGTCGACACCAAACAAGGGGGGCGGGCTTGTGGTGCTGGGTGTAGGGCCTAGAGATACTATAAGTAGTGGCATTTTAATGGGATTACTCCTATGCCAGTGCACGCAATTGAATATTGAATAAAAAATGCATATAATGAGTGCTCTATGTACATATGTATGTATATGAAGTACTCGTTATCGAGTAGCTATTTATCATATTATTTGAAGTGCAGCAATTACACAAATAATGTGAGCACAACAAAAACCACTTGAGTTGAATGAGTGGAATGCTTTAAAAGATTGCTTTAGATTGGGTTTTGATTTCGATCAAATCTTCAATATTATTATTATTATCGTCATTATTGGTTTGTTAATGCTTTGCTCTTTCAATTTGAGACATGAATTTGCCAGCAAATTTAAAGCGTATTGAAAGAATTTTTCCTTTTAGTTTGGTACCATAAACAGCTTTTCAATGAACTTTTTTGTATACATTTTCATTGATTTATTTTTGCATTGGAAAGTGAGCATAGTATTTGTATAAAAAAATTATCTGCTAATTAAACGTTTCAAGTATTTCTATTGAAAAAAAAAACGGCAAAATCTGGTTTCAAAATTATTATAAATACATTTTAATTAAACAGCTCGCATTAATTAAATACTCAAAGTAAATATAAACAACGTGTGCAGCTCATATTGAATCAATATTTAAAATCATATTTAATAATCTCTGTTGTCAATAGCCAAAAAAATAGCACCTCAAAGAGCTCAATGTTAATTATTTTTTTTTTTTTTAACCAAAGTAATTGATTAATAATATGAAAAGCCTTTTGACCAGCATTAAAATCAATTTAAAGTCGCTGTTTTTTATTCTCGTACCATGAATTCGTTTAAAGTTTATTACCTTCCAGTTATCGATAATTTATCCCCTTTTCCGATACACAACTATTATCGATAACAATGAAAATTTAACTATGCAACATTTTGGCGACTTTTGTTAATATCAAAACTAAAGTTTAGGGTATTTTCAAGTCTAGCTTAATCGACTGTAGCCTCCTTTTTTTTAAAATTCACAATTGATTTGGTTGTTGTTGTTGCAATCATTGATGAAATGCCCAATGAATATTGTGTCGAACAAACAAAACGATTGCTTAGATGACTTTAATGACAATGCTATGCGTATATGTATATGTATCTAGTATACACACACACACATATGCAAACATGTACATAATTAATAAAGAAAAATGGTTCAAACGTCAGAGATGCGTAAGTAAATAAACGGGCAGCCGAGGCAGTTTTTTGTATTTTTTTGTCACTAAAAAATTTCAATATGTATGTTGAGGGGGCGGCGTTCAATAAATAAATGGGCTAAACATAGTCTGAGGTTTGTGGTGATTTATTTAGTTTTTGTTGGCGACATTACCTGCGCTGCGATTTAATGGAGAACATATTATCGCGATCGGCCGATATGGTAACGGCCAGATCGTCTTGCATTATCGATGGTATCATATTGAAGAAACTATGCACACGCGGCAGCGAACGCGACGAGGCTGAATTTTTGTTTAGCATGGTGACACGCACACATACGAACACTCACACACACACACACACAGAGACACAAGTTTGAAAAAAAAAGATCACAATACAAAATATGTAGTTGTTTTCAAATGTTGATCATTTCAGATCAAAAAACACTTTAAAAAATGATTGCGAAATTCGATTTCAGTTCTTTAGGACTTTTGTGAAATATTTTCGTTCAATATTGCAACAACATTGACAACGGAGGCGACAACGGCGACACAAATGCTTTTTTGTCGAATTTTCCACGAGTGCGCGCTGGCCGAGAATGAGCGCGTCCCGCGGCGTGGCCAGCGCAAAAATACACAAAAACCCCTCGACAGAAAACAACTCAAAAACAAAACCAAAACCAAAAACAACAACATCAGGAAAAAAAATTATTATTATTGTAGAAAACGACGACGCTGACGTCGAAAGCAGCAACAGCAACGGCAGCAGCAGCAGCAGCCATCAGCTGAGTAGAACAACGTAACGTAAGAAACAAATTATATTCAGCCTAAGATAAAAAAAACAACAACAACATAGAAAACAAAAATAAATAAAATTAAATGTCTGGCTGTATGCGACATTTATGAATGTGTGTTCGTGTGTGTGTGTGTGTGTGTCATTTCATTTTCATCACTTGTGTGTTGTTGTTGATTTTCATTTAGTTTTTTTTTTTGCGCGCGCGCGTAACATTTTTGCTTGCTTTTCATCTTTAACAACAGCAACAACAACAACAACAACAACAAACGTTGATAATAAACTGACACAACATCTACAACATTTGTTCAATTAAACAGGGTGTTGGCCATTAGCATACTCTATAAAAAGGTCCATTGGAAAATTCAAGTTGCATATACAAATTAAATAAAGATTATCAACTTGAACTAAAGTTCATCCTTAGACGGAGACACATTCATAAATATTTTGTGTAACGCTTTGAACAATTTTGATTTTGAGTTTTATGGCTTTCAGAGCGATCCCTTTGGGCATATTATAGATAACTTAGCTGTTGTTGTAAAAATCAAACATATACACCCTGTATTTCTATATATTATATATATACATATATGCTGATGTCCGGGGCAAGGCAAGCTGAGCGTCCTTGCCTGATATAACAGCAGCAACAAAGAACATCATTATTAAGTATTATTATTATTTTATATTTTTTATTTTTTATCTATCTTTTAATGCCTTCACCTGATTGTGTGTATCTCGCTATATATCTTTTTAGTGCTTATGCATAATTAATTTTTCTCCTCTCTCTTTCTGTTTTTTTATTTTATTTTAGCGCACTTACCTACGCTAATGTTTAATAAATTCTCAACTCAAATTGCCATTTGGCTGCCATCAAGCGATCTCAATTTGTTGCTGTTGTTCGCTTAATGAACGCTCATTACATAAGTAAACATATGTATATAGCACGTAACAGAGAGAGAGAGAGAGAGAGAGAGAGAGAGAGAGAGAGAGAGAGAGAGAGAGAGAGAGAGAGAGAGAGAGAGAGAGAGAGCGAGAAAGATGTAAATATGCATATTTAGAATTTAACTACTAACGTTTATTTTTAATATCTTTCTTTTTCTCTCTTGCTGTCTGCGGCAGAAGGAGGCGGAGGAGGAGTTAAGTTCTCCCCAAAATGAGCGCCGCCACACGTAATTCTAATAATAATTTCGAGCAAATTTTTAATTTAGCTAACCCACTTAACTGTGTGTGCGTGTGCGTGTGTGTGTGTGTGTGTGTGTCTGTCTTTTGTGCCACTTAAGCGTTGGCACATTACTCATACGCAGCATGTGGCAGCTTTATACAAATGCCAGCGCTGCTGCTGCTGCTGAGATTTGTAATTTTGATTTCAATTTTAATTTTAATTAACAATTCTTGTTACAATCATTTCTACAGACACACACACATACACACACACCCCACCCACCATGCAATTATATTCGATTCATAATTCTCGAACCTCGCCGCCACCGCCACACCACCCGCAAGATTACAATAATCGGTTGAACTTGGTTGGTTGCCCGCCCGGCCGGCCGCCCACAGCGCGTCACTTAGCCCACTTGAATGACGAACAAAAACAAAACAAAAAAAAACAATAAAAGTGGCGCTGCATTCAATAAAATCCAGCAAAAAGAAAACAAACTCGTGAACAAATACTAGTAAAAACAACATTTAAGGCAACTGTCGCGTTTTTAAATGGGGCAAAAAAATCTCGTGACAAACCGACAAACAAATGCAACAACGTGGCCACAGCACAGCATCGTCAGAAAAAAGTCAAACGACCGATTAAATTGTTTATAAATATTTATATTTAATAATCGTTTAAAAATGCTGATTAAACACCGTTTTTTTTGTGGCTGATCGGATCAAGTTGCAGTTTATTTCTATTTGTTAATAATTTGACTTAAAAGCTCAACTTTAAGCCAGAGCTTAGAATATCTTTTCATGGCATTCTGTTGCAGTATCAAAGTGCAAAATGCATTGAAGCGAAATGAGAAATCCAATTGAAATTAAATATTATAAATATTTATTTCATATTTAAAAGTTCGTCATTAAAAGACTTTGCGTATTTGCCTAAATATTGAATGGAAATGAGTTGGAAATACTATTGTTTCTCGGCTGAACGACAAATTGTTCAGTGTGAGATGCATTTTAGCTATTGCTTAAAGCCCAAGAGGCCACTAAAAATCACATTGGGTTTGATTTGCATTGAGGGGGGGGCGGCGGGAGAGCAGCGGTTTGTCAGCGTTCAACGACAATTGAGGCAAAGAGGCGCGAAAAGAACGTAGCATTTCATTTCATTTGGTTTGCCAATTTCTATTTATTTATTTTGCTGTTGCTGCGCTCCCTTACTCTCTGTCTCTTTCCCTCTCTCTCACTGTGTTGCGATGTCACGCTGCGTATGAATAAAATATTTATATTTACGTTACGTATACGACAGTAGCGCATGACATCGCTGCATGTGGCAAACTGGGGGACAGACAAAAGATGAGGGGATGCTGGGGACGGGGAATGCCGGGAATGTTGCGTTCCCTTTTAGCATGTGATTGAATTTTGTCAACGTGACACATTTCTTGTTCTTCTTCTTCCTGGTCAGAAATTTTGGGTTTTTCTTTCGCGTCCCACTCCCCAGCCCCCAGCTTCCTCTTTCCCCCTCACATTTTCGTCTACAGGAAACCGGAAATGTTATTCATATTTAAATTGGATGTTGTTGCTGTTGTTTTTTGTTCGCTGTTTTCACATCTTTGGCAGATTTCATTCAACAGCCAGCAACCCCAAAAACTGAGGCACTTTCGGCGCAGCATTGCGCCTTTAATTGCAACGACGACAAATGATGAATCGTGGGGATAAGTATTTTGATTTTGTGAGTGACACGATGAGCGTCATATGTAAGCATTGCTCTACCCCTCCCTCTCCCCACCGTACAAAAACAATCAATGTAAGTGGAAGCAACGTGATTGTGACTCACGTTTGCCCAAATTGGAAAGTTGTCGAATTCAATACGAATTACAAAAAGGTTGAATCATTATTATGAAGAATTTATAGATTTGTGCTGATTAATAACGATGGTAATTACCATATCGAGTATATATAATGTAAGATTAATATATTTGTGTATTATTTACTATATTATTCTAATAATTATTTTAATTTAAATATATACTACATTGGGTGCTCTGGTAAAAATAGTCATTCTAAATTAAGCTATAAAATAATTCTAATGCATTTCTAAAAAAAAACATTACAAATATATATTTATAATGTTTCTTTCTTCTTTTTCTATGAAATATTATTTTAAAATATCATAGGTTTTTTTTTTTTTTTTTTTTTTTTTGATAATGTGCTTTTATTTAGTTTACTAACTAATTTCAATATGAACAAGATATAATAAAATAAAATAAAAATATATAAATTTATGTATGATATATAATTGAAAAATTCAACTAATTATATAATACTTAGCATGCACAACAACAAAAACAAACAGGAACAAATAGAATGTGACCAAATTTCAAGCAAAGAACACACATTTAATGCAGGCAAACAGGCAAAGGACTTAATAACAGACAAGGGAAAAGGAAAGAGAGAGTGAGTGAGAGAAAGAAAGAAAGAAAGAAAGAGTGGGAGTGAGAGGAGAGAGAAAGAACTGGGCATACGTACGATCTGTCAATGAGTATAGAGGCCTCCTGATCTTTAAACCTGCAAAAGGGTTACAATAATCAACAACAATAAGAGTACAAATAACAATCCATAAAATAGATAGATAGATAAATTGACAGTTAGATAGCGATAAAAACCAGTACACATATATATATATATATTTTGATATATATTCGAGAAAAAAAAGGGAAAAGCACATTTATCGATTATCAAATATCGAAATGCAACAAACAAACAAATCAAACATTGTACACCAAAATAAGAATGAGGATAAAGAAAAAAAGTAAATGGATTTATTTATAAATTATTTTTAATTGAAAATACTTTACGTATATATGTATATAAATATCGTATAAAACACACATAATCGTTTGAAGCTAATGATAAAATCAAATATGTGTGTGTGCGTGTGAGTGTGACGCCCTTTGGGGTATGCAATGAGGAGGCAAATTGGGTTTTCGAGCGGCTTAATTGAGACATCACGTGCGACATTTAAGTGCTGTTGTATAAGTGTGCGTATGCGTATGTGTGTGTGTGTGTTGCATAAGTAAGCGGCTTGTTGTATGTGTGTGTTTTGCTGACGTAGACAATGGCGGCAATGACCCCATACCTCAATTGATAGATAAAGCGTAAACGCTAGCCGGGGGCAATGTCATGACGTCATTGTGTTGCGCACGTCACAGCTGCAACAACAGCAACAGCAACGCATAAAGTCAAAGCTTAAGTGTTGACATTTAAAAACATACCACATCCATACACACACACACACGAAGCACACACACACATGACTGCATTGTCTGTGACTTGCATTTTAAACTTTTTGCAAAATGCCAAAAGCAAACTTGCACACAGATACTAACAGACACACATACATACAACGCCGATTGGCCTGCCAACAGCAAGTTTTGTATTTTGGCTTTAAAAACTGCTGCCGAGTCTACGTTCTACGGCAAAGTTGGCAAGTTGCAAGTTGCAAGTAGCAAGTAGCAAGTATAACATGCAAGCAGCAGCAGCAGCAAGTTGCAATTTGAAACGAATAAATTTCAATGACATTTGCATGTGTTCTGTCGGCTTTGTATGTTTGTTTCGTGTTGTTGTTGTGTTTGTGGTGTTTGCTGCATGTCCAACAATTGACCTGACAACACCTGTCTCGCTCTGTCTTTCACCCCAACACAACACAATTAACGCCCCTGAAAAACGCTTGCTTGAATTCGCCAGCCCTTTGGGGCACATCTGTTAATGGATCTGCTGCCTGCCTGTCTGCCTGGCTCGATAACAAACGGAATGTTGTAAGAGCTCTCGCCTGCCACAACTTGCCAACAACATCAAGCTGCCACAACAATGCGGGTACCAACTTATCTTGGATACTAAAAGTTAATCGATATTTGATTGTATTCGGTTATTGGATGTATTTTTGAATAATTTGCAACAAGATAGAAGACTTGCATCAAGTTGGTTCAATCCTTCATATATCATGAAACTTATTTGGAGCTCACTTTGGTTGGAGTGGACTTTCAAGTAGAATCCTTTGAAATAATCTTCGCTTCCCTGTTGAACCGTAAAATAATGCAAGGAGTATTATTTATTACTTATTTTCTGAATGGCGAAGCCGACTTATCAGTTTTTTTTTGGTTCGAATAAAATTAATTAATTATTAAATCTTCCCTCAAACTTTTCACCCTTCAACTTTTTAATTCATGCAACATTTTGTGTTAGATGCTTTAACAATAACAATTTCTATTTCGTTGTGACCTTTGAGACCTTAATTACTATACTAAATAGTTCGATTTTCTTTATTTTTTCTATACCTAGTCGAAAACAATTATGTTTTATCTAATTTTTAGTTTTAAATGCAATTCTATTTAATAATTTCAACTTAATTTTGATGCCAATGAATAAATAAATTATGTATTTGAAATCCTTACTTTATAAGCTACTTTTATATTAGTTTCGTAGCTATTTTTTTTTGTCCATGATATTTGCCATTCAAAAACTTTTTAGTTGCTTTTTTTGTTGAGCTCAACTTTCAGTTGGACCGCAAGTTTGAGCTACATTTAAAATAATGAATTGAACGCTTAAAATGCCACTTGCTACTTTTATCTGTTTATGTGGGGCGCATTATTCGTAGACGTCGTTATGATAATAAATTGAGTTGTTGTTTTGTTTAGTTTTTTGTTTTGTTTTTGTTCTGTTTTTGGCTTTTTGGTTGCTGGCCTTGACATTTGCCGCCAGCCGCAGTCAGTCAGCTAATTATTTGTTATTAGTGTTGAAATCTTTATGAAAATTTTCACTTAGCTTTGTTGTTGGTGTTGCCGGTTGTCATAACAGCTAAGCTAAGGGACCAGTTTGTTGGTATTTGCTCAATTGACAGGCTCATCAACAACAACATTTTGTTTTGAAAAGTGAAAGACGGGCAACAGACATCGACAAAGACAAAGACAAAGACAAACTGACTGCGATATCTCGCTCATACGCAAAATTTATTCAAGTTGATTGAAAGCAAACGCAGCGAACGGACGAACCCAAAGGAATCCGACGTTAAGAAGGCAGAAGAGGGTGTCTGTGTCTGTGTGTGTCTGTGTGTGTGTGTGTGTGTGCAGCCTGCCAAAAAAAACTCTAAAGCAAAAACCCAACAAAAAAAAAACTTTGTTGGCCTGGTCAGGCATACAAAAAAACAAAAAAGAAAGGAAAGAAAATGCCAAAGAAAAATAAATGCAAATTGCGTTGCTTTCGTTTGCTGCCAAAATGGATGAAAAAGGGAGCCCAAAAACGAAAAAAAATAATACCGAAAAATATTTATTTCAACTATGTATAATTAAATCGCTTTTATGTTTCGCCTTTGGGGGCCAGTGCACTTGGGGCCAGGCCACATCTAAGTTTAGTCAGCAATTTGTGGCACAAGGACACTAATATTTTGCCTACAAATCCAAATCCATTTCTTTCCGATTATATTTAATATTAATGGCTCAACATTCTGGCGACATTTCTTCAATATTTTTTTATTTTTATTATTTCCCCATTTAAGAAAAAATCTAAATTCAAGTGATTTTTGTATTCAAAACTAATTGGAATTTCATTTATTATCTAAATATTCTATTTAGTTTTGTTTAACATTTTTTATTACGAATTACTTAGTAAAAATCGCTGCTCTAGGTAAAAAAAAAAGTGCATTTAAATTAGCAGCAGCGTTGATTGAAAGTTCTTGACTAAAAATAAATATTGTTTTTGTTAATTTATATCAATCACATGAATATACTATATATTAAACACACAAAACTTAACATCACTCACTTTCTAATGTAAACAAAAGTTTTGGGCCAAATTTAGAACCCATCGCTTTAAGATAAACAAAGTGTATTAATATTGCGGTGTATGTGTACATATTATATGTTTAATGTTTTTTTTTTTTCGTTGTTGTTGTTGTTGTTTCTGATTCTGTATTTGATGGGCAATCAGTTGTTATGTTGTTGTTTTCATTTTGAGGTTTTGTGTGTGTGTGTTTTAAGTGTTTTGTTGCGGTCCAAATATTTTTGCAATTTTTCATCTGCGATTTGCCGACTTTTAGCATTTTCGGCCTTTGAGCGAAAGGCGCGAGGCGACGCGACAGACGCGATATCGTGTAAAAATAGCTGTAAAATGCTACCTAAACTCAAGGTTGCATTCAAAATTGACCATATTGCCCCCCCTCCCCCCGGCCAGCAGCCATCAGCCATCATCATCAGCCATCATCAATGTTCCATATGGTGTGATTATTTTGTTTTGTTTTTGGTTTCGGTGTTATGATTTTGACTTGATTTGATATCAAGTACATACTATAATGTGTTGTGTGTGCTTGTGTGTTATAATTGTTTTGTTATTGTTGCCTGCCCCGGTCGCGCCGCACTTGCCACACACACACTCAACATGGTTGCCAGCACAAAAATGTATTGTGCAAATATGCATTTCCGGCTTTCAGTTTTGCATACATATTTTTTTCTGCTGTTATTGTTGCCTGTCCATCTGCATTTGATGTTATGCATGTATGTATGCATGTGTTTTGTTGTTGTTAGGCTAAAGGTGTGCACTGAGCGTACAGTAAAGCAGAAGAGGAGGAAGAAGAGTGTGCTGAGTTGTAGTTGTTGCAGCGCTGAATGTAAGCCTGGCTAACTTTGACTAACTAATTGTTGTAGCCTGAGTCTGGAAAATGTTGTTGTTCACCTGACTTTGCATATTCACGCACACACACACACACACACACACGCACACACACAAAGTTGCAACTGCTGTGTTTCTCAACTCGACACATGAGAAAAATAAAACAAAACAACAAGAACAATGGCCCCCAAAATCCGAACAGTTCATGCTCCACAGAGCACAAAATGGTACCAGCTGACGCTGGACCACAGGATCCGTATGTGTGTGTGAGTTGCTATAGAAACAGCTACGGAACCGAACGGAAAACGAAACGTAGCGAAATTGCAGGAATTTATGCGAAAACAGCGGCAAAAAACCAAATGTGGCTAAAATGCTCATGCTATAGTATGAGTTGTAGCAAAGCCATCAAAAACTTGGGGCTTCTCTTTGCCAAAATACTATCAAATGATGATGTTGCCAACTCAGCTCAAGAAAAACACACACACACACGAGAAAGAGATAGCCACATTGAAATGTGGCAAAATGCCTGAAACACCGCAAATGATGGTTGCACAAACGTACAAAAGCACATACATATGTAACTAAGGTGTTGTTGTGTGTGTGGCAGCATTGCAAAAACAAGAAAGAAAGAAATGAAAACAAGGCACATAGTAGATGGCACATGACAGGCAGACAGACACACAATAGCAACAGATGCTTGAAATTAGTAACAGTATTACATTTTGTATGAAGAGAGAGAGAGAGAGCGAGAGAGGACGCAGGGACGTATGGGGGGCGTACGTACTACATGAAAAGAAACAACTTGGCAATCGAAACAACGTTGAGAAGCCACAAACAACAACATGTAGGCAAGGCAGCTGACCGGAAAGATGTTGCATGTATGCACATAGTAGTTGTAAATGTATTTAAGAGCATCGTAAAGTTGAGGTAGCCGGTACAAAATTTTTATAGCTGGCCAGCACGAAAAGTGTCCGATAAACCTTGGTAGTCGTAGTGGTTGTTTATCGATGTTGTTTGTGTAAAAGTGTGGTATTCAAAACGAAGGAGTGAAAATACAAACGAAATGAACGTGTTTAAGCCAGACAAACGAAATATTTGACAAACAAAATAAGTTTGTAGCGAAAAAAAAAAGGGTAAAAAAAGGCTAAAGTTGAAGTAAAAGATTGAATTATAGCAATAGAAAAAAGTGCCAAAATTGTCTGGTTGAATCAGCTGCTAAGGTCTAAATGTCTTTAGCGCTAAAGTTTCTATACAGTTTTATGGTGGTAATCAAGTGTTGAAAAACCAGCGATAGATGTGAAAAAAAATTTAGAGTTTCACAGAGACTGGTTCATGTTGTGTTATGCATGAAAGAGTATAAAAGTTTCGTGATGCTGAAAGCATTCGATGTGAAAGCATTTAAAATTAAATACACATAAAAATTGCACATTAAACATTTAATTTTCGATAGCAATCGAAAAATATATCGATATTAATCGACAAAATATACCGAAATTTTCAAATTTTTAATATGGAACTCTCGGATAAATCGATATTAACCGACAAAAAATATGTACTTATAATATCTTCACCTTAAAGTTATAATTTTTTCAAAAATCTATTTAATATGTAACAAATTAAATCGATATTAATCGAAAGAAAAATAAACAAAATATGCCACAATAAAAATTAAATTTTCTAATAATCGATAGTCGATACGAATAAAGAAAAAAACACATGAAAATTTCACTTTTTCTATATCATATGCAATGAAATCGATATAATCGATACGAATCGACACTCAATATCAATAATCAATAAGCTATTTTGTAATCTTTACAGTCTATAGAGCTGAAATTTGTTATTGGATTGCACTTACCTTTCGCTAGCAATGCTTGAGTTCCTGGACATTGATTTTGGTGACATCTCAAAGTCCGAATCGGAACGATATAGAAAGGATTCGCGACGTTGCGGCAAATTCTGTAGAACCAAACCAGCGCTGGGTGAACCGCCCTCAAGCGGTGATCGGGCGCCCTGGCCATTTTCTACATCGAAACTGCAAAAGAATAACACAAATATTAATTAAACGTTGTTTAGTTAGATGTTGGTTAAAATACTAGTTACATTAGTTAGTTGTTCTTGTGTACAATATAATTGAGAGTCGACACTTTTGGGCCAAACTTGAGACATGTTATAAATGGCTGACGGCCAAGTTGACTTGACAAGTTAAACTTTTTTCTCAGCAGTCAGCCCCAACAATTGAGCGGTTGGAGCAGCAGTTAAGTAGGCTACCGAACGAGGATTATGGGTGGGTTTGGAGGGGGGCTTGGGGTTGAGATACAACAGCGTTACAACGACGACGACCTACAGGAAACGGAAGCGCGCCTAACAAGGCGCTTTTAAAGTTTTTCAATTCGTTAAACATTTTCGCCCTTTGGTTTGGTTTTTCGTTCGCAAGTTTGTTTCGCTTTTGTCTGCGGCGTCATCGCCTTGCTAAAGCAAAAACTTTTCGAGCCAACTCGGCGAAAAACGTAACAGCCCTATTAACGCCCCCACAGTTTTTTCGTTTTTTTTCCACCAAAAAAACAACTAAAGCCAAACTTTGCTTCTTCACATAACCGCGAACCGAATGTGTAACCTCACTTCACTGAAAACTTGCTTAAACTTGATAACACTACACTAGGAGAGAGATAGAGAGGGAGACTGATCTGGTTCCCGAGGTTTACCAAGGATCAACTTAATTAAGCACACCTAACAACTAGGTGGCGCCATCTAATGGCTGTAAGCCATGCTTTAACAAGTTGAGAATTGTAGCAGCACAGCTCCATAAAGGCTTCGCATTGTAAAAAGTTCTTGTTGCAGTTATTAAATATCAATGATGTTAACGATTAATGGCTTTTGCAGCAACAACAAGTCACAGTGTTAATTATAGAAAATACTTTCGTTAGGAAAAGTAAAAAAAAAAGCAGAGTAAGTTAGTTTCACTGCCCACTGCTTAGTCTCTCTTAGACACATTTGTGTCCTGTTGTTGCCTCCTGTTGCCTATTGCCAACACGTAGCAACCAACCAATAATAGCAAACCACCAGCTGGGCTAAAATAAGCGAGTTGAAGGCCGCGCGCGCTTTTGGCAAGCGAAAGTCGTAAAGAAAAATGATGTTTTAAGTAAAATTTATATCGGGGTCATTAAGTAAACTTGGCACAAAGTTGACGCTCGATTCGTTTACTAGAACTTCTCTATGCTGTTCTTATTGTTTTTGTTGGTTTGTTTCTTTAGTTTGTTCTTTGTGCTGCTGCTGCTGCTGCTGCTACTTCATTGTTGTTTTGTGCGCGCAACAATGTTGCCATTTACCGTGGCATACTTTGTAGCACTGTTTTTGGAAGTAATGTGCCGGTCAAAAAAAACAACAATAACAACAAGAAAAAGGTGTGTGGGTGCTGCATAAACCGTTTTGTGTTTGGGTTTTATAGTTATTTGTTTTTGCAATTGAAAATTGAATTGTGAACGCGAAAGGCAATAATAATCGAGTATTTTGTAAGTTTGGTAAAAATCCACATTTCACTACGAATTTTTGTATTGTTCTACAATGTATTTAATATTGATTTGAACTTGCTTGAGGCTATATTCGATTATATTAGATTATTCTTAGTTATTTAAGAAATTTTTCTTTTATTCATGAGTCGATTTGCATTATTTTTGCCAGCTGGCGGCATTTTGCAGCGATTTTTGGGGGAAGTACAAATTAATTTAATTATTTGGGAAACGCATTGAAATTGCCAATAACATAAATAATATTGATTTATACGCATTCTACAAAACTTTCATTTAAAAATCACTGAATCAAAACCTTGTTTTAGACTCATCAATTTTGTTCAAAATGATGCTGAAAATCATTTCCGACCCACACCAAGACACAGACATATTTAATAAGACCCATGATTAGCGGCTGTAGTGGAAGACATTTCCTTATTTTGCAAAAAACCCTTTTTCAAATATTTAACAAGGATAAAGTCGTCAACCAGCCAATTATCCCCTTTTTGATATGATTTGTTTCCGCTTTTGTGCTTCACTTTTAAGCTTAGTTAAAGGTTTTTGGAGATTTGTTGGTCTTTATGTTTGAGTTTTGACTGAGATTAAAGTCAATCAAGTCGATGGCACAACGATGCTGCTAGTCTAAAAGTATTTAACACAAATGCACTTTGCCACAAAGGCCAATGAAATGGATTCAATGAGTGTTGCATGATAATTAAAAGACCTTGGCCAGAAGAGTATTCCCAAACAGCAACAGCAACAATTGCAACGGAATATATACATATATAAACATACATATATATATATACTGAATCTGAAAAACCCAAAAACCAATCCAACGACACATAGAGCACACTTGTTAGTGTGTGTCTGTGTGTGTGTGTGCGAGCTGCTTTTTAGGTTTGTGTGAGAAGAAAAAATTAAAAAAACCAAGAAAAAAAACTATCACAAGGCCATTAGCAAAAGCCTGAGACTGACTGCTGGGCGGCGGGGAGCTGAGAGGTGGCTTTTGGTGTCTCCAAAAGATTCGGGCTGCTGGAGGCGTTTGCTGTCATTGCCATAAATATGTATATATATGTGTGAGTGTGTTGGTGTGTGTGTGTGAAAACCAAATTAAAAGTGCGAGCGAACCGCGTGCGATATGAAATGAGCACAGAGTATACTAGAACTACACTGAACTACTACTACATCACAGCATCAGTCATGCAACACAAACAAACGAGCACACAAACATACTCGCCGCCCCTCCAACCCCGCCCCTTGACTGCTGCTACCTTGGCTGGGGGAGGAAATCTGACTGCAAGTGCATATTGCATAATTTTTGGCAAATGTGTTTGGAAAAAAAGCAAAAAAAACTGCGTTTTTGGGCCTGGCAAACGACAGAGGAAAAAAAAAAGATGAGTAATAAAAATGCAAAAGGTGGCAGGGTAGCAGAAAGAAATGTTGATTTGCATTTTATTGCGTCGCCTATTTGATTAACTATTGCAACAGCTGTCGCTGTCTTCGACCCCTCCCTCCGCCCAACCACCGCCTCTAAAACAAATTGCAAATTGAGCATGCAAACTTTTGGCAAACATTGACGAAGCCCAAGAACAAATTGCTATTGCACCTTCGATGAATCAGCCGATAATAAAAAAGCAGGGAGAGCCAAAGCAAAAAAAAAAAAATTAAAATAATAATTAATGAAAATAAAAGAATTTCATCAAGTTTAGACTTAGTTCTTGACGTTAAGTTAGCACGAAAAATATTTTTATGAAAAATGTTAAGAAACTTTAATTTTCAATTTCAACTTAAAAAAAGGGTATTAAACTTAAGAGTATTTAACTGTTATTTACGTATTTTTCCCAGCATGCTCAGCTCATTTTTAATTAGTGGCAAAAATACACACAGAGAATCGAGGCGCAGCTGAACAGAACAGAATGCGACAGCAGCAAAGAATTCTCTTTCTAATCAGCCAAATTCTCGGGCATCTTGTCGCAAAACTTTGTTGACTTTTGGTTGTTGACAACTGTTGTCTGTTGTCTTTGTGCGATTGCAGCTAATGGCAACGCCAACGATACGCACAGTGGGCTAAAAACAATGACAGACAAGCGAACAAAAAGTTGTGTGTTTTTTTTTTGTCAAAAAACAATTGGCAAAGCGACGTGAATATTTTATAATTAATATTTTTTTGACTATATATTTAAAATAATAGTTTTGCCCCACGTTGTGTTGCCCCTCGCAACCTGTTTTGAAAAGTTTGCTATGACAACTGTGTCGAAAGCATAGAAACAAAACAATGCGAATGTTGTCAATAATATTTAGCTAAGAATTTCGAGTTGAAACTTAAAATCTATATACATATATATACGATGCGATAGTGGACAGTTGGGCAGCGAGAGGCAGCAGCAATAACAATATAAACACAAACAAAGCCACAGACGGTTCGGTTCGGTTCGGTTCAGGTGCAATGAAGCCACTAACTAAATATGGCGTTGCAGCAACAGCTGCCTCAACGGTTTTATGTGAGGATGTTCGCAATTTTACCGCAAGGCGACGCAATCTTTTGTACTTGATGCATCGTTATTTGCTCGAAAATGGCTACTATAGCAGCGCCGATGCACTGAAAAGTGAGGGCAAACTCTCCGACGAATACGAACTGTGCGACAATGTTGACTTGGATGCCATCTATTTGGAGTATGCGAGCTTTTTCAATATGAAGTTTGGCAAATATCCGCGCATATTGAAGAAAATGGCACCAAAACTCAAACTAGAACTTAATCAAACAGCAACAGCAACAGCAAAGGCGGCGGTCAACAACAAAGAGCCAACACAGTTGCAGGAGCAAGCTGTGTGGCATGCGGGCATTGGAGCTGCCACAGCAGCAGCAGCTGCTAGTTTGGATCAAACGGGCTTGCAGGCCAACAGTTTGCCGTTGCATGTCAAGAAAATGGAAACAGCTGAACAGACGACAAACACAAACGCAACCAAAACCACACAACGTCCCAATGCACTGAGCGAAATTGAGCATGGCCATGCGGCCGATGATGCATTGTTTGCCACTGTGGAATGGCAATCGCTGGCCGAGCTAGTCAAAACCAGCATCCTAACCGAGGACATCAAACTGCGCTGGACAGACGTTTGTGGCAATCAGAGTGCCATCGAGCTGGTCAAAGAGGCGGTCCTCACGCCCATCGAGTATCCGCAGCTGTTTGTGCATGGCCTCAAGCCGTGGCGTTCATTACTGTTGCACGGTCCACCGGGCAGTGGCAAAACGTTTCTGGCCAAGGCACTCTACGCCGAAACGCGTCCCCATGTCACCTTTTTCAATATCACAGCCAGCATTATGGTATCGAAGTGGCGCGGTGAATCGGAGAAGATATTGCGTGTTCTATTCCATATGGCAGCAAGACGTGCCCCATCTATCATATTCTTTGATGAGATCGAAAGTCTGACCTCGAGGCGTGATCGTGCCACAGACCATGAGTCCTCGAAGCGTTTCAAGAATGAACTGTTGCAGCTTTTGGACGGCATGGAGCACACGTTGAGCGGCGTCTTTGTTTTGGCCAGCACAAATCTGCCCTGGGACATTGATGAGGCATTTTTGCGACGCTTCGAAAAGAAGCTGCTCATTCAGTTGCCAAATGCCGCCGAGCGTAGTAGCCTCATTCAGCGGCTGCTTGGCTCAACTCTGAGTCTTACAACCCGATTGCTTGAGCTTTTGGTGCAACTATCTGAACACTTTACGGGCGATGAGATACGTCTTGCCTGCAAGGAGATAAACATGCAACGTATGCGTTGTGCAACACGTGGCGCTGTCGGTGGCAGGGGTTCACATAAACCGGAAACCTCACAGGAAGCAGCCTTGGAGCGCGCCTTTAAACAAATCAAACCATTGGGCATGAAGCTGCTATCCCGCCACGAGCAATGGCAGCAAGAAAACGGCTCATAACTGAATTCAAACTCAAACTCAAGTTGAACTGCAATCGATAACTACTTAAAAAAATACTTAACTGAATAATAAGCTCGAAAACAGTAAATAAAGTGAAAAGAGAACACAATGAGAACAAAAATATTAATTAATCGATAAATATCGATAGTACGATTTTCATGCATATGGATTTTCTTGGATTTGCACATAATTCGTGTAGTATTTAAGCTCCCGTTTTCGATTAAAATCGATAAATTTATAGATGTTAGAAAGTAAATAAGTATTTCCCTACAAACATATATATTAATCGATAAATATCGATAATAAGATTTGCAAACACATTGATTTTGTACGAGTTGCAAGAGATTCTTGTAGTATTTAAGCTCCTGTTTTCAATTAAAATCGATAAATTGATAGATGTTAGAAAGTGAGAGTAAGTATTTCCCTTAACCACCGAACAGCAACGAAAAAAACGGAAAGAGGAAATAGTTAGATTGTAGTCAGCATTAGTTTCGGCTGCTGCATTACCTTCCCGTTGTGCGACGCCTCGCTCCCGCGATGGTCATTCGGGAGACGTAGCGTCGTAGGCGACCGCTTGACCGACGCTGAGTATTTATCGGAACGGAGCCCGCTACCGATTTAACACTATACTCGGTGGCTGTGGAGCTGCGACGATCGCTGTTGATCATCACGTCGGAACAAAGGGACGAGGACATTATTATGGAGGCGGCCGAACGACGCTTGCCGCCGGTAAAAGTGCAACCACCGCTCGAGGATGTTGTCGTTGCCGAACTATCGGAACGTGAGAACAATGAGGATCGTTTACTGCGACTGCTCGATGTGCCCGTCGCATCCTGTATATTGCTATAGAACTCCTCGGTTTCACGATCATAGCTCGCATCCTCATCATCATCGTCCAGCGGCGGCCGTTCCTCATCCTCAAATTCTTCCGCCTCGGTTGCCATTGTATCGCTGCGTTGTGTCATTCCTCGACCTACTAACGCTCCGGCACCTCCACCATTCGATGAGGAGGAGCCCGCGGCTGCCTGCAACTGATAGTACTCGTGCTGGCCATGGCTGCTAAAGTCGCGTGATCCTCGCGATCGACTGCTATTGCTATTGCTTGTATTACTGTTATTGTTGTTGCCCAATGTTCGGTATGCTGTTGGGGATGCCGAATTGCTTGTGGTGCTAGTGGCGCTTAAAGAATGACGTTTCATCGACGATGTCGTTGAACTAAGACCAGGACTTATCGCTAATGTTGCTCCCCCTCCTCTAGCCATCGTTTCTGTTTCGCCATCACTTTCGCCGCCGCCAACACTGCCGCTAAATGTTACCTCATGGAATTTCGATGATTTGCGACGAGCACGTGGCAATGGCTCCGCATGACCATGCCCATGACCATGTCCATTGCCCATTGTTGTTGTTCCTGTCGTTGTTGTTGTTGTGATGGAGGGTCGTGGCATGGCATTATTATTGTTAATTGGTTGCTGGTGTTGCTGCTGCTGCTGCTGTTCCTCGTCATCTGTTGCGGGCATTAGGGTTAGGGCCAGTGGCGGGCGTTCAGCTGCAGCGGCATAGGCTCGATGCCGACTCCAGGGAAAGGCGCGTATAAATGCAAAGATGATGAAAAGTGTGGCAATCATATTGCTTGTTGTTGTTATTGCTTGTCGGTGTTGCTGGTGGGTTGGTTTTTTCTGTTTTTTTTTTAATGACTTTCAAACATTATTTTCAATTTAAAAGTCGTTTTTATTTCATTTATGTTGTTGTTCACTTTTATTTTTTTTTTTTTGTTCGTTTTGTTGTGTTTAATGCTTTAATGTTTAACTTTTAGATTAAGTAAAGTGCGAGAAAGATAGAGGGAGAGTGAGAGAGAGAGACAGAGAGCAGGCAGCTAAGCTGCGGAAACGGAAGTTAAGCTGACACACACACACACACACACAAACACCGCCACAAAACACACAAAGACAAAAGTAAGAGAAACAAACAATAAATTTATGGATTTCGATAATTGTTTAACTCGAAAATAATCCATAATATTATAATAAATAAATTGATAGGCTTTAATCATTAAGTTATTCTTAATCTTAATTCTTGAAAAAGTACTTCTTTATTTGTTTGAGTGTACTTAATACAATGCTCTATTGATTGACTGTTTTGTCTGTGTATTCTGTGAATGGTTAACTGATTGGAAACTGAATTGACGCATCGAGTGGCTGGCTGGCTGGCTGGCTGGGTTTTGAGCAATTTTGATGGTATAATATGATTATGATAATCAATGCACAATTATGGCGCACAATTGGCCCTTTGTCGTTTCCCTTTCCTGGCTTTGCTTATGAAACTAGATAACACAATGCAGCTGCCACATGAGGCAGTTGCTATTGCTGTTGCATTGTTGCATTGTTGTGTATTGTTGTGTTGGGGGAAGAGAATGTCAATGCCAATGTTAGGTATGGTATATCGGGTAACAAAACGTAAACCTAATAAATGGAAGAGCCAAGAAAAGTGACATTGTTAGGATAATAGTAGGAATGCGCTGTTGCAAGTAAATATAGTACTTATATGCTGCTTTGTTGCAATCTTGGCCAAGTTCTTTGCCATTTTATCATCTCCTCTTACTAAACGACAGTTGAAGTTCAATTATAATTGAATGGATTTATAACAATGAACGATTGTAACAGGATTATTATGGCAGAGAAGCGTTGCAACAATGCCACAGCTCGTGCGTCAGTCAATTATTCAATCCATCAGCTTAACAGCTAACCGATTTATTTAGTAAGCGCGTGGCAAAAGAAATAACTATATATATATATATGTCAATTAAATGACAGCTGAAGTTGAGTTTGATAATTGAGGCTAAATAGTTAATGTCTGCTTTTGATGGCCATGTGTCGCGTGCAACATGCCTCACATTATTGTCGTCTCACACACACACACATATTGACAACTTGCAGCTGGTGGCAACAAAATTACCACGCGCTACTTTTTAATTTGTTGAAATTGCATTACAACAAAAAGTGACAGCCAGCCAGCCAGGTGGATGGATCTATCTTCTTTTTTTTTTTTGCTTGCAGTGAGGAGCAAAGGGTGTAGAAATTGAGTGATGAAAGTGCGCTTATGGTTTCTGGACCGAGCAAATTAAAGTGAATTAAGTGCAGCAAAGGCGCATTTGCCACAGCGCCAGCACAGCACAGAGATAAAGAAGAGAGAAAAAGAGAGAAAAAGAGAGAAAAACCCGTACAACAAAACTTGATTACCCTGCAAAAAAAAAAAAAGTATGATGATGAAACTAATGCAATTGTGGCTAAGAAGAAAAATAACAACAACAAAAAAAATACTCTACGCAAGGAAAATAAAATATGGATTTAATGCAATTGCAAATATTGAAAGCATGATGGGAGAAAGGGTTAAAAACAAAAAATATGAGAGTTGAACAAGTTTGTTTTGAAATGTACTTAAACAAGAACTAAAAGTAAATCGCATTACAAAATTTTATCAACTTTAATCGAATTTGCTGGACTTGAACGAAAAACTAAATCGTTGAAAGCAACAAAGGAAACCTTGCTTAAGTGAAATATGATATTCAACTACTTTGTTGTTCTTCGAATGCTCTTCGAATGGCAAACTGATAAACGACCGAGTAGTGTATACAAATTGTATATATATATATGGCCGACAAACATATATCGTAATAAGCACACACACACACAGGTAAAGGCATCAATTTTTGTAGCTTTTGTAAGGTTTTTTTTTTTTTGGGGCACAAGCCATCTTGTGGCTTCTACGGCTCGCTGGATTGCTTATCGCGACCGGCAGGCAGGCAGGCAGCCTGCCAGGCAGTTTGCCAAGTGCCAAGTTCCACTCGTCGTCAGGCTGTTTAAGTGTTGGTAAACAAGCTAGCTTAAACGGGCTGGGAACCCCCCTATATTCTTTTTTTTCTTTATATGCTTTTTTTTTGGGACGCCTTGGGCGCTGTTTGCTACTTTAACGGAGACTGCTCTCAACAACCGACGCCTGGCAACATATTTCCTTTCAATTTTCATGTATTTTTTCCATGTTTTTTTTTGTGCTTTGGCAGCAACAGCAACAAGCGCATAAAAGTAGAGCAAAGCACAGAAATAAAAAAAAAAGAGGGGCGGCGAATGAAAAATATGAAAAGATTTTCTTTACGTTGCAGCAGCAGCAGCCAAGAGTTAACCGACAACAGTAGCTGCCGCTACAATTTACCTCCCCTCGCCTTGTTTCCCTTCTCCTAATTCTCCTTTGCACTGCCCGCTCGAATGTTTTTGTTGTTGTTGTTTGGCGCACACTCTCGGGGGCTAAATTTAAGTAGCAACAAATCACTTCATTGTTTGCGTGTTTACATAATATTTATACATTGTATTTGTGCTTGTTTATCACCCTCACCCCCTCTCCACCTCCCCACAAACCCAACACGCTGTTGACACGCTGCGCGCCATGTTCATTAATAAAGCGCAACTGACAAAAAACTAAAAACTAAAAAACAACAACAACAACAAAAAACCAGAATGTTTTTGTTCGCTGCTCCAGCAAGAGCACAAAAAAAAAACACAAAAAAAACACTGTCTGACAATCAGAAAAAGGACTTCAGACTGCGCATCGCCTGCCAGACATAAAAAGCAAAGAGAACAAAAAGTCAACTTAGCTTATAAACTCCGGTCAGGCCCCCCAAAAAAATAAAACAAAAAACATTGTGCTCGACTAGATGATATCCATTAAAGAATAAATGCTTGAAAATCATTTAATGAATTTAAATGTATTTATTTATTTATTTTGATTTGCTTAAAGCATTTTACATTATTTTTTGTTGATCTTTAAACAACTTATGTACCTGATTACTTTTGAATCAGAGCTAAACTTTTCATTTTAATAGGTAATTGATGCATGTTTTGGGTGGAGGGAGGGTTTCGGGCCAGACAAGCACGAGTCTGCTGATCTGCTAGGTTGTGTTTGTGTTTGTGTTTGTGTGTGTGCATGTGTGTGTGTGTGTATAGATTGGTTAGCTAACGAGCAGCCAAATGACGTCAAACAGGTCGTCAGCAGCAACCCGACCAGCGAGACCTTTTACAAGCTCTAAAAGGGCAAAGGCAGTCAAAAGTCTCCCGCTCACTCTTTCAATCTATGCCCCCCCCCGCCCCCCCAACCACCCACTGTGTGTAGTTGCACTTAAATGCAGCAAGAGCACAGCCTCCACATCATTATTATGTTAAACATTATGATGATTGCCGCCATCATTAGAAGCATCGTCCGTCCCCTTCTGACGTCCTTTGCGTTTTCGCTCATAAATAATGTAGCACAAATATATATATATATATATGTATATAAATTTATGTATATATGTTTATATATATGCACTATGTGCAAAATACAAAATCCAAATTGTGAAATACGCTTTAATGCAAAGAACATGTTTTATACATACATGGCTGTGAAAGCAGCCAGCCAACGAGGCCAACGGGGCTAAGAACGGGACGTGCCATACGTGTGTGTGTGTTAGTGTGTTTGCGTGTGTGTGTGTGCATGACCGTGTGTAGTGCATTAACAGCAAAGTGCATTGCATAATGCAAAAGCATATTTCGGTGGCTTAGCGATTGGTTGGCTCGTTGCGATAACCAACAGCAGCAACATTGCGTATGCGCAATATTTAAGGCAATACCCAATAAACCCCCCCCCCCCCCTTTACGACCCATCGCACACATGTTGTACTTATGTTTATCGGCAGGCAGCATCCGCGTGCCTCCCCAAATTCAATTATTGCTTGCATCGTAGAGAAACGTTAAACGAACTATTTAATAATTTACAACGAAAATTTATAGTATTCCGATAGAATGGCAAATGCGGCGAAAGCAGAAAGTGCATTTCGTTCAAAAAGAATTCAATTCAACATGTATTAAAAGGTTAATTATTTCAAACATTTAGTGAATATTTAAAAAAAATCTTTTAAAAACCTTGGAAATATAAAAAAAAAAATATGTTTATAAAATCTTCAAAAAATATAAAATATAATTTTTTCAAACATTCAGGGAATTTAATGAAAACCTTAAAAAAAAACCAAAGTTTTTTTTTTTTTGTCTCCCGAATTTTGACATTTACTAATGTAATTTTTGTACTAATTTTTGAAAGCCCGCGCTATTTAATTATGTTTTGACCTTTAGTTCAATATTCGAAGAGCCAAACATGTTTTTGCGATGGACAACGTTTGTGTGTGTGTGTGTGTGTGTGTGCTTGTTGTGTGTGTGTAAAGGTCAAACCAAAACTAATGAAAATTGATTTTTTTTTTTTTGTTTGGTTAATTTAATTTTGGTAAATGACCAACAACAAGAAGCAAGTTACAATAAGCTTCAGGGGAATTTGGATTTGACAAATAGTTGCTGATTAAACTAAATGATTGTGATAAAAGTCTCTAAAGCAATAAGCAAAAAGGGGGAGGGGGGGAGGGTGGTGGGAGTGTGAACTCAACGCTTATCACATCTAACATCCATAAACTAGATATTCCCCAATGGGATGCCATGGGAATCCCCACATTTCATTCAGCCACAGACAGCCAAGTAGTAGTTGATACAGACAGCTGCCAACTTTGGTCAGCCACAACACGTCAGACGACACACACACTCTCTCTTTTTCTCTCTCCCTCACTCTCTCTCTCTCTCTCTCGTTCTATGTTAACTCCCTTGTGTGTCTCTCTATAGCTCTTTTGTCACAATTGTCTGTCTGTCTATTTGTTGGCCCAGCTGCAATTTGAAGCTTTTGTGGTTTTAGGGCATTTGGGGCATTCGAGCCTTTCGAGCCCAAAACAATGATAATGCTGATGATGTTGTTTTGTTGTCCTTGTTGTTGTTGTTGTTTTTGTTGTTGCTCAGATTTTCAATTGAACGCAAATGCAAATGCTACCCGAAATTAATGTCAAAACTTATTGATTCACTTTCCTATACATAAAATGTATTATTACTATTTGCTTGTTGTTGTTGCTGTTAATAGCGTTTGCAATTTGCATATGTGTCAACTTTGTTGTTGCTGTCGTTGTCATGCTTTGGCGCCTGTGTGTATGCCATGAATTTTGTTGCTAACACACTTAACCCACTTGGCACGCCCACACACACACACACACACTAGCACACACTAACGTATGGTTAGATGCAAACACTTATGCACTCAACTACTTGCACTTTGCCACATGGTGCATGCTGCATGCCAGGCACAAAATGTTTTGCACTTTAAAAAAAAAAAAATACGCCTTGTCCGAAAAAAAAATTGCAATTAAATTCAATGGCAACATAATTAAGAGCGATGTTAAATGCATGTCATCAAGGTGTGTGTGTGTGTGAGTGTGAGTGTGTGAGTGTGTGCTTCAAAAGTCAATTGATGTCAAGCGGGCAAGAGTTGACACCCATCTGCCACCATCTTCATAGCTAACAATGTGTGTGTGTGTGCGTTTTAGTGTGTGTGTTTGTGTATCTTGGCTTCACTCCTTTCGGCACTTAACCTGGGCTCAAATGCTACTTGCTGGCAGCGCATATCTTATGACAATATAATAAACCTTTGACATTCTTTATATGGAAGTTCGATTGTAATGTTGAATATATTGGGAAAAATCAACCGATATATGTTCGATATATATTAATGCTAAGTTTTTTAGAGAAAGTGTTTTTTGGAACATCGCCAAAAAAAAAAAAGAAGAAAAACCCAAAGCCGACGGCGACATCCAAAGGCGTCACAGTGGCTGCCACAACTGCCAAGGTAGCTTCGCTCCGCCCTCAAGCCACGCCCATTTTCGGTTTAAGCTGCCAAAAAATGAAATCAAAGCGCAAAATGCAATAAAAATAATCACAAAGCCAAAGCCAAAAAAGTTAAAATGAAAATGTTGCAAGGAAACGAGGAAAATGTGCGAAAATGACAAAGCAACGAGAGAGGGAGAAACGGCGTTTTCATTTGATTTTTTTTTGGCTGTAGTCGGTTGTTTAAAATGCTTCCCCTTTCTCCCCCGCACACACACACACTAACCAACCGTAAGCCATCTGCTACTTTTTGGCTTTTGCCAAATTTCGGTTTTTTGCTTTTGTTTTGCTTTTTATCTGTTTTTGAGTTGTAATTTCTTTTGTGACGGCAAATTGAGCGACAAAATTGAACGGACGCTTGTAATGTGGCGACACTGATGACGTCACACAGCAAAACAATAAGGAGGCGGAGGACTGAAAGAGAGAGAGCAGTAGCACAAGAATGTGCCAAGGGACCAACAATAATTTCAGCGAAAAAAAGACAGAGAAAGCAGAGAAAAGAAAGCGAGTGAGAGAGAAAAATGAGATACACTCTCATCGGACTTTACGGATGCCCATAAAAATAGCTGGGCTTGCAACAAATGGCAAGTCACCCTTACCACCCACCCCCCACTTAGAACGGAAAGTCGAGTCTCTGCCAGAACAACCATTTGACAATTAAATGGTGCGCCTTGCCGGCCAAAACAATAAGCGGGTGGCATGGTGGCATAGGGGGTGTAGGGGGGGACAAAGTGGGACAAGTTGAAGGTAATGACGTTGCTTTTAGCGTTCGCCCTCGGCATCGTCGTCGTCGTCGAGCCAACAAACTCAATTAAATGTGACAGTGAAAATAGGGCTGCCTAAAAGTATGCTTTATGCTTTTGGCGCAAAGGCAAATGAAGCAAGCGAACGGCAAATGAAGAGAAAGTGGGGCAAAACGGCATCAATGGAATGTTTCTTCGCCGTCGTCGTTGTCGTCGTCATCGTCGTTGTCGTCGTTGCTGTTACATTAGGCAGGTGCGACAAATACAAATTTGATGCGAGTGCTTCTGCGAAGGGCGAAAATTCGATTGAAACCAATGAACAGAAGATTAATTAAATGCAAACCTATCTTCATTTTTTTTGTAGACAAAGCAAGCTGATTTTAAAGCTCTTAGTATATCAACAAACTAAGTTTCATAGAAATTAAAAAGAACACTAAACAAAAACCATCCAAAGCTTCAAGCTAGATCATACGAAAAGCAATAAAGAGACTGCCGGATTGACCGAGGTTGAATTATCTGTGGATGAATGGGAAATGCAGTTTATCCACGAAGATTTTAAAGAAGAGCAATGAGGCAATATTTAGACTGTCAAAGATCTGATAGTCAAACAAGAAAGAGGAAATTGTATCGTTATATCATAAAGAAAGAAGAAAATTTGTGTATATCAACTGCTCAAGAGCTTCATAACAGTTGAGATGGAAGAGAGCTAACTGAAGGAACTGTTTGACATTTGTTACTATAGAAAATGCTGCAAATAATGCGAGTTTATTGGCAAAAAGTCGAAATCAATTTGGTGTCTTGAACAATGAAAATGTAAGGCAAAGAATATTGATAGGCTCGGCTCTTAAGCGCTCATCATGAACTCAGCAAATAGCAAAATCTGGGCTAACGATATTAAGGCAATAAGATGTGATTTATTTGACGCTTTTGATGACACTTCAACATGACACTACTCAAATTCCAAACAAAGAATGTCCAAAACACAAGTGAAGTTCAAGGACAGGCGAGAAGAAATTGAGACAAAAAACAAAGTCAATTTGAGCGCAAGTTTAAACAGTTGAAAGACTTCAAGAACCAATTAAAGTTACTAGCTTCTCGTTTGACTAAAAAAAAAAATACAGTTAATTGTGCAGTTTGAAGACTCATTAATATTAAGTTGACTCAATAAGATGCCAAGAGGAAAAACTTAGTAGGGCCTGCAGTACAAATTAACAGCAGCAAAGTGTGGCAAGTTCTTAGAAAGTAAGCAAAACAAGCAACGAACTCAAATGCAGCAAATGAGAATCGATAAAATACGTACTGATTTGGAAAGTGTAATTAAACAATTATAAAATGTTTAATTTAAATACTTAACTATTCAAAGAAATTAACAACTTTAGGATAAAAACTTATCACAAACAGAAGAATCTGAAATGAAGCTTAAATCGGATAACAATTTAGTTGAAGCGAATGAAAAGAATAATTTAATTTTATATCAATGATAAATTGAACAGAAAAAAATATATATATTATAGTGCGCATTGATAAACTAATTATCGTTTAATATGTAAAATACGACAGAAAGCACAAATTGATTAACTCAAATTTAATTTGGCAGCATTAAAAAAGGCCAGCACAAACAATAAAATTGTCAATAAAAATACAAAAAAAAAATAAATAAAAATAAATACAAATAACATTTATTAAGTACTTTGACAATGGAATTTAATGTTCAATATATATAATTAAATTTAAATCAAATTAAATGCTGTGCGAATAAGAATAACTGGATAATATAAAGAAATTCTTGTGATTCGCAACATACGAAATTGGTAGATAAAGTTAAAGAACTAATTGTTCAGAGCGAAGTTGAGTTGAGTTTGCCAAATGCCCAACGACAATAATAACATTCAGGTGTTGCCTAATTGTAATTGAAATTGAAATGTTGTTGTCGGATAAAATGAATCGCTTGAAGCTTAGTTCAACTTAGTTTTTTAATGAATCCAATGCAAGTTAAAAACATTTCGAAGAGTTGCAAGGCAAGCTATCAAACAGAACGAGAGAATCGGGACAATAATTAGTTGAGAGAAGAAACTTGACTTTGAAACTTTTCTGAATATGATAATGGACAAATGGATGGACATGAGGTCGATTCAACCGTTGGGATGAACTGCAGGAAGTTCGTCAAGCGGCTGACATCGAACCTAGTGACTTTGACTTAATTAGTTTTTATTATTCAATACAATTTTAATAAAAATAGATAAGTTTTTCAATTTTTTAAAAAATATTTCCGAACAAAAGAAAGATTTCCTTGCGGACTTAAACTTGTTTTTAAGCCAAAAAATAAGGTAAAATTTTAAGCTAAGCATTTTTTGGTTAGGAAATTTTGCGACATCAGCGCTTTCATCTTTGTGTATCGTCTTTATGGCAGCAGCTGTCAATTGGCAACGATTATGCTGCTTGTAGCAACAATCGACTCGATGTCTAACTGAAACTGACTGCTGTCTATATACATGTATATGTATGTATGTATGTGTGTTGGCGTGTGTGTGTATTGCTGTCATATAATGTGCGCTATTTGCTGACGCTTTCGTTGTCCCTCTCTTTCTCACTCTCTCCTTCTCTGTGTGCGAGCTTATAGCCTACAAAAATGCATGTGACACTTAGGAGCCAGAAACACACACAGCAACGACTGCTGCTATGTGTATGTGTGTGTATGTTAGCACATTGATAGCACTTGTGAGGCGCAATAAAATGCAAGCAGTTGTTACTACTACTACTACTACTACTACTTGCTAAATGGAATAGTAGTAAACTGCCTTTCGCAACGCGCGACACAAGCTCAAAACGGCCTCAAATTGCTCATACGTCATGTGCGCCCGCCCGCCCAGCAGGCATTCCAATGATTATATAGCTTGTATATATGTATATGTATATGTGCGTGTTGCGCGCTCTTCAAAGCTGATGCTTCAAATTGAGTGTCATTTTGGGGCGGGGTTGGAGGGCTGGAGGGTTGGAGGGTTGGTTTGGTTGTGTGTAGACAAAGTTTCATAGCACCATAAGCCCCATTTCAATTTGAAGCCAAGTAGGTTTAAACTGTCAAATGTGCTAGGTAAAAGTGCCTTACGACCGAAGGCAGCGTCTGAACTCGTATTGAACCCCGTTGCGAACTTTCGAGCGAGCCTAAGTGACAAATATTTAAGTTAACAAACCGTTTAGTTGACAGATAAAATGTTAAAAAGTAAGTGAGAAAATTCGGATATTATGGCAACTCAATTGATTCGGAATCAGTTAATAAATATTCTTTGGGGTTTTTGTTTTTTATGACGCATGAGGCACAAACAATTAATTAGTTTATATCCATTTAATGCACTGCAAATTGTCAGGGTGAACCGAAAGAGGCAGCAGATGCCTGCAGCTGTGTGTGCATAAATTAAATTTAAAATTAAACGTTTCAATGCCTGAAATGATGAAGCTTTAAATAGCGTCAAGCGACAATAATAACGATAATTATCATAATGATGGTGATCATGATGTAAATTGTTAAATATTAATAGAATTCATTTTTCATTTAATTTATTCGGCTTTGCCTTTCGGCACTGCATATCAAACCAATGCTAAGGGTTTACCCTAATTACCTAATTTATTATTTATGGGTTAAGAATGGACATCAAAAAACCAAACTTGAAATCTAAAGACCCGACGAAAGGAAGGGTATATACATTTTATTTGCAATATTGATATAGCTTATACAACTTAACAATATTATGTTGAATAAATTATGTATATTAAAGATTTTTTTGTTATCGATAATGGACAAATTATCGACATTTGGAAATAAGCTCAACGAACAGACAAAATTCACTAAATCGATGCGATTGTTGGTGCTTATCAAGAATATATATATAAGTATACTTTCTCCTGTCTGTCTCCTTAAATAATGGCTCAAGGGTATCATAAGCAAAGCGTACAAAATTCACAGTAATTAAATGATATAGGCAAGGCCTAAGGACAAGTGAAAGTAGGAGTGAATGTAAAAGTGAAGGCAATACCATCATCATTTACCCATCATAATGTAGCCCCAAATACCTAAGCAACAAGTCAGTGAATTAGACTGTTCAAGGAATTGTAACATTATCCAGTATGAAAATGAAACGAAGAGTTTACTAATGGGGAACAATTGAATTAATTAGGCAGCTAAATATAACGAAAATTCATTATTAATTGGAACGTTTAAACAGGGACAATAAGTATCCTAATAAGCTTAACGATCCACTTGATTCTTGGAATATTTGTCTTTAAATAAATGTTCATATAATACTTATTTTTTTACTGATAAGTCGATACAAAAGCTTCGATTCAAGGTCGAATTATTTTTTTTTTTTTTTTTTTATATTCGTTTTGAGTTGTGTCGCATTGAAAGCAAACAAGATGTGAATCTTGTGTATATAAATCCTTTTGTTGCCTGCGGTGCAAAATCGAAAAATAATTTTCAAACGCATTGAAAATCATAAGGAATCATGTTATTGTATTTACAACAAAAAAATATATATATATGTGCCACATAAACATATCGTATCTCATCCCTTTCACATGTGTACTTACAAGAATGTTGCCCCCAAACAGAAAAAAAAAAATATGAAAGTAAATGCGTATCAAAAATGGCATTAGACATACACAAAAAGATGTTTGTTGGGGTTGGAGGGTTGAACGAATGTTACCGAAAAATAGGAAATAAAAAATCCACTTGAAGCGTTTTGAATACAATTGCAAATACTCTTAAACACACACACACACTGTTGAGTCTCTGTCAAGTGAGTGAGTGATGAGCGAAACGGCGATACTGAGAGACGGAGACAAATGCGGTCACATTAAGTTACATTAATATATATGTATGTGTGTATATGTATGTGTTTATGTTCGTGTATTCTGTATTTCCGTGAAAGGCGTCGACATAAGACGTCCTTTGAAAGGGTTTTTTTTTGGTGAATTTTTTTTTTTTTTTTTCGTTAAATTTTCTTATACTCTTTTGTTGTGGGTGTGTGTGTGTGTTTGTGACGATGCCAAAAGCTGTCACATTAACAGCAAGCAGCTTGGGCACAAAAGCAGCACAAGGAAGTCGCCCCCGAGGCTCCGTTCAACAAAAAAAAGGGAAAGAAGACAGAGAGAGAGAGAGAGAGAAAAGTGGAGCGACACAGAGAGCATGCCACAAATGAAGTGGCAGAACTTACACAGAACAACAACAACACAACGAAACGAAGCGTCAGGCATTTGCCAAGTCCTGAAGACACACACACACACAATAAAATCATAGCATCGTTTTAGGCGCCACTAGGCGACAAAAGTCGCGCGCACAGGTACAAAGAATGCATAATGTCTGATAAAGAGAAAGAGAGAGAACTATGAGAAGGACGATAAAAAGACATTGAGACCATGAAAGACAGACAGGCAGACAGACAGACAGAGAGACAGACCGAACGACAGATAGAAAAGGAATGCGAATGCTGAGGGCAATAGTCGACAAAGTCAAATTGAAGAAATTGCAAAAGCCGATGTGTAATAAAGTGTGTGTGATAAAGAGATGATGTTCGGGGGTGGGGAGGGGGAGAGGGAGGGCAACGTAATGCGAAGACAACGAACACAAAAAGACAATGCCTATATATGTATATATATATGTATATATATATCAGTTTAAACATGCTGGAATTTGTTAAGTAGTTTAGTTATCGAGCCTAAAGACTGCAGAAAATAAAATAAAAGAAAAGCAATAAAAGCAAAGCACAAAGTAATGCGAAAGCAGCTTTGGGAATTAAATTTATGTGGTAGATAGATATACACTATATATAAAACAGATCAATAGGTAGAGTTGAATTTTTCAACAACAACTTTATCTTCTGCCAAATGTGACTATAAAAGAATTTTGAAAATAACTAAACGATTCAATAACATAAATAATTAAATTGAGTTATGCTAAAAAAAAAACATTGAATATATCTATAACAACTTTGCATATCAGATTTATGCCTAAATAAAACAAAGCATTGGCTATAAAAATCATTTGCCAAAGAGAGAATAAATAATAATATTTTTTTGACGAATATGACAAGCAATAATATATCCTTACTGTATACAGTAGGAACTCGCTCAACGCAAACTATTCGAATTTGGGCCAATTGCTAAAACCGTAGGAAAGTTTTCTCTGTTTCTAAAAAGTAAAGAATTCGGCTGAGTGCAATTATCGAGAAGTTGCGTGTAACGAAGCGAGGCCGTACTGTATGTACATATATATCTGCTTGTATAGCACATAACATACATATATACTTTACAATCAAAGAAGTGCAAAAAGTAGAATGAACGGAAACGTTACTAGCACAAGGACCTCAAAAGTATGCAACATTAAGTGTGCGACAACGTCATCAGACTTTTTCGTTTTCTTGCTTTTGCTTTTGATTTCGCTTTACCTTCTCTGCTCTACCCCCATCCGCATTGCACGCCTCCTTTCGCCTTGTCACTCTCTCTCTCTCTCTCTCTCTCTTCCCCTTACTTAGGCTGGCCGGACAGCCGCGGCATGGCCGTCTGCTGGGCTCTTATGTGCCATTTTGGCACAAGTTTCATATTTATTTAGTTTTGTTTTTTCTTTTTTGCAATGTCTGCTACTACTATGTGATATTTACTATGTAAGGGTATATTAACAGAGTGAAAAGGTTTGTTTTTATTATGAAAAATATGCGGTATATATTATAAACCAAATTTATGGACCTTAAAATGTCTTGGAAGTATTTTTGAACAGGATCCTGGAATTAAAAACTCTTGCAAGAGTATCTTACAAGCAGAAATGTCAAATAATTTTAACTTGCCAAACTGTTTTGTTTTTGTTTTGTTATTGTTGCACTCTCGTCGCAAGGAAAAGTCTCATTAACAAAATGCACACAAAAACAAACAACAACGACATGAGCGAAAGTGAAAGCTGAAACAACAACAGTGAAACGGCTTGACGCGCAAAAGGATCCTTGAGCCTCCTCAAGTCGACTTGCATCTAAGTTGTTGTTGCTGTTGTTGTTGGCAAACGAAGCCGTGTGAAAAGTGTGTCCGCCCAAAGGCAGCCATGAAATCTAATATAGTACAACATGTACTAGTATATGTTTTGGCCACTAATCAAGTTGGCCAACAACACAAAAGCAAAAACATGAAAATAAATAAATTAACTGCACTCGCAGTTTTTTCACTCGAACGCTCGAAACGCAAAAATCTCCAAAAAAGTTAAATTATTATTATTTTGTGACAACGGGGGAGAGGGGAAAAGCACACACACACACACATTTATATATGAATATAAATGAATAAATGCCAAAAACAATTTGCATAAAAAGTATTTGTGCCAAAAAGTTTTACATTTTACTTTTTCGAATTGTTTTCGTTGTTGTTGCACAACACAGTATTCCATATGAAAAGGGCGCAGGCTTGTGTGTGTGTGTGTGTTTGTGGCATGAGGCTTTGCGGTTGCCAGCGTGAATTTATCGGCTGAAGCGACGCCTAATCAACATCATGCCAAACGCCATTAGGCGGCGACCGCACAATTTACAGCTGTTTGTCAGCCTTCAGCTTCTTCTTCTGACAGCTAGCCGAGAGAGAGAGAGAGAGAGAGAGAGACAGAGAAAGTGTGGCAACCTCAATCACATCCACAAGTTTTCTCCATATGTATGTGTGTGTGTGTGTAAGTTGCGTTATTGTTTTATTCACTGATTGCCTGGTTTTAAATTCAAAATTGAATTTCAACATATATTTTGTTGTGTTTGCATTTCATTTGCGAACAGCGCAACAACAACTCATTAAGCCAAAAACGAACTCAAAACCTAAATTAACCAGCGAACAGCTCACAAAATTTGCCACCCAACCAGGTTGGATCCAAATCCAAAAAAACTCTTGCTCAAAAACTAGTCCCTTTTTTGTGCTCATTAAGAAAATCACACACAAACCCAAATAAGTAGGCAATGCTTTTCAGCTTTAAACATCGCACATCGGATAAAATATGCAAAAAAATCATTCGAGTTGTTGGCACAAAGTTGTATTTTGGTACAGAATAATAATAATAAAAATAATAATAATTAAAACACGCAAAATTTATAAACCAACTTAAGTTTTTCACACATGAACTAGAAGCCGATTTAAGTTTAAGCTTTGAGTTTTTTTTTTTTTTTTTATTTTTGGGGACAAAAAACGAGCAACACTTTTAGATATTCGTATGGTACTACATACATATATGCTGTATAAAATGTGATGAAAATTTTTTATCGCTGTAGTTATGTTTTATATGCTTTCAGTTCCTTACGGAAAATTCGATGCAATCAATTTTTGATGGCTTTATTAATATTTATGCGCATCGCGCTGCCAAACAAGACAGATGGAATCCATCAAGACAATCTCTCATACTTATGCACATGTGTGTGTATGTGTGTGTGTGTGTGTTTGTTTCTGACTTGTCATAAGGCCAGGTATATATGCAATGAACATATATATTCTTTTTAAGTGCTTTAATTTTATTTCCTCATTTCTTTTTTTTGCCTCAAAGCTCATCAACAGCATCAGCCTCTTCTTCTTTTTCTAATACTCCGAGCCCAACTTCGCCTCATTTTGAGAGAGAGAACCACGAGCGTCATGTGTAAATGTTGTAAATATTTAACTATTCCATTATTTTATTATTATTTTCAAATGGGGTTTTCTTTTCGCTATCTTTCTAGTCATCATGTAATTGTTCCCTGGGAAACATTCGACATCAATTTGCATTATAAATGCTTTTTTGGCTTGTACGTTGGCTAATACGTGTTGTGGCCACCTGAACTTCTTGGTTTGGTCAGTCAACTCACGTTGTTCGGGGTCATTAGATCAACTTTAATGTGAAATGCAGCTCACGTTTTTATTTACTTAAGAGCTCCTTCTCGTTCCCTAACAAAATGTTCACACCTCGAGCTTAAAAAGTCAATACAATATTATAAGATATATATATTTTAGTTTTTTTTCAATTAAAATTTATTACATGTTAAAAGAAATCGTTCAGTTACTACTGTACATAGCCTATTGTGGAATTTGTATCATTAATAAACATATATATACATATACACACAAAGATATCAATCAAAGGCATTTGATGTCAATTCAGATGTTAATTGAAATGGAATATTGAATGTTGTTGCAAGGCGGCATTGAGATGTTGTCAAATGAATATGATTGAAACTGAAATGGAAACTGACGCATTCATTCATTTATTCAAAACGAAATCAATGTCATTTAAAGACAAAATGCATTTAAACACAGACTGAAGGCTTAGTTACACGCATGACTTGGTCACACTTTGCCCAAAAAGATGTTTTCGTTCGTTCGTTCGTTTGTTCACCTTTTTTTTTTTGTTGTTTACATTTCACTTTGATTATTCACAGGCTTGCCATTCACAAAGAGGGGAAGTACACACACACACACATATGAATGTGTGCTGTCATTACGTGTTCTTTGCTTAGGCAACCGACTGTAGATTGGAAAAGGCGATGGGTGGTTGGGGAGGGGCAGGGGGTGGTTGCTGCAGAAACCAACAACTTTAATTGACAATATTTGTTTTTTTTTTTTGTTTGAGGAGCACAGCAAAAACGACTTGCGATGCAATTTCAAAAATGATTGCTGCTGCTGCAAAAATAGTAAAAACTTTTTGCCAAACAAACTTCAGCTGCAGAAAATGTTAAAAAGAGAGAAATGGAAATGGAAATTTGCTTTGCTCTGCTGCTGTCGCTGTTGAATATGGTCAACTGTCAGTTGTTGTTTAACTCAAGTCGACAGATTGATGACAAAATATATATATATATCTGTTTCCGTTTCTTTAACAAGTTAACATGGCTTGGCTGATAATCAAACACAGAAGAACACAAAACGGAAACACAAAACTTTACTGTCAACAGAATATGTCAGTCTCTGTTTTTTTTTCTCTCTTTCTCTCTGCCTTTCCATTTTTATACAACACAGAAATGTAATTCGAGCGGCGAAAAAAAAAAAACGTAGTCGATTACCTTTTCATGAATTGGTATGCGCTGTGCTACCTTACAACCTTGATTACTTTAAAGCAATGCGTAACGCATTACGTAGGATGTAGCCTAAGGTTTGCATAAATAAATGGGCTCTACAAAGTGAAAGTATCCCATATTCAATAGTATTTTATGCTTAAAAAGGTTGGGAAAAAATCTTGTTTCTCCAAAAATTAATCAACTTTATAACAGATTAATATGAAAATTATAATTATTTATATGCCAACCATACATATTATGCTTAAGTTGCAGTGTTGTTAAACGTCAAACGTGAGCCGAGTTTTATTACGTTTATTTATATTATTGTTAAGTAAATTGTTGAGTGACAGGCGGACAGGCGGACAGGCACATTGGACAGATGAAACACACAGTGCGTATTAAAAATTCAATGCGAATGAAATTAAATCAGAAAAAGTGACGACAACAGTATGAAGCTAAGGACAATGACAGCGACATACAACGATAACGATCTGACGATGACGATGACGATAACGATGACAGCGGCCATGTAACGGCAAACGGAAATTAAAAAAAAAATCAACATGCCAGCCATTTTTGAAGTGAGTGTGTGTGTGTGTGTGCCAAGACAAAAGCGCAAACAACTGTGACATAATTATATTAATTCCCAGCACCGCTCCACACCACCCTCTCCACCCTCACCGACCTAAACATACAAAATCGAGATGAAAGCAATGTGAGAATATTAAAAAGACGTTTTACAGTGCATAGAAATATATATGTATATATGTAGATAATATTTATGTGTCTGTCGAAATTCGTCAGAACTTGAGAAATAATTAGAAATTTAAGGAAATAATGAACAGAGCGACAAGAAGGGCATACGAAGGGAACATAAAAGAAAGCTAAATAAATGTCTGCAAATATATTTCATGAATATTCAATTTCCATCTAGCGAGAAATGTCAATGAACTGTGGTTCAAACCAAGAAAATACCACCAATTTTAATAATACATAATTAAATATTAAATTTCATTTAAATCTGCAATATTTTGCTAACAATCTTGATTGAGTGAAATCCTTTTCGGCATTAAGGAATTTGAATTATATATATTTCTTAAAAACAGTTTGATTATTATTTATATTGAACATAGTAAAAAAGAGAGAACAGTTCGAAGGCCGCATGCCATTTATAATAACTTTTTTTTTGTTGCCGGCAGCAACAGGAGTGAACAACTTTTACCTGAAAAGCCAAACAAATGCCGGTAAAATCAGCCACCCATTCACCCACCATTTCATGCCCAAAAGTGGGTAAAGTATCCTTCAGTTGCCATGGCCATCATTGTGGCTGGCTTTGCTGCTGCTGTTGCTCTTTGGCCTTCATCATTCTTGCAACAAATTTTTTAGCTATTTCTTCTTCTTTTTTTTCTTTAATTTAATTTTTTCAATTATCCGCTTATATTGTACATATAAAATGTGAAAAGCCTTAACAAGCATAAAAGAAAAAATTATGTATTTTTTTTTTTTTTTTGGAATTCCGTTAGAAGAACTACGAATTTTATGCATCATAAATAGTGAAAAAGCAAAAATGGAGAAACAAAATATCAAATTATAAGCTTCTTATTATTTGAAGGGTTTTGGTTTTTGTTTTTGTTTTTTGGTGTGCTTCGAGTTTGACTTGATTGAAATTGTTTGCATAATACTTTATTCATATTTAATTGACAACAAAACCAACAAACAGAAACAAAAACAAATTGAATGAAGTAGTAATTAAATTCAATCAGCTTTTACAAACAACAAAAACTGAATTTCGCTTTTGAATTTTTAACAAAACAACAACAACTGTAATTACTTACAGCAATATTAAGTATACGCTCAATAGCAATTAACGAAGATCAATAAAGAAATTTTAATTGAACGGTTTGTTAATAATATATTCATATTGAAAAATAAACAAAAATAATCGAGGACATATGAAAACAACAAAAATGTAGTTCTTCTTAAATTTAAGTAAAAGGAGCATTATTTTTAATTGTGTTTAAGATATTTTCTATCCAATTTAGACTGTTTCTAAAACTCCAAAAAATAATTTGTTAAAAATTAAAAAAAAAATGATTTAACTTAGTTTTTTTTTCCGTAATAATATGTTTCTCTCTTCGAAAATATTGGGGCATAGTTAAAGGGTAGGGTATTTAGTGGATAAATGCTCACACACACACACACACACACACACACACACACACACACACACAAACACATAAAGCATGTGTCGCAGATGTTTAAATGGCCAAGCATAAATGAAAATCGATAAATACAAAATTTTAATGCTTAAATCCCATCGAACCTAACATAGTGGAAGTTGTTGTGTGTGTGTGTGTGTGTGTTTTTGTGCTATGGGCCAACTTTTAATGGCAAGAGTGACAAATAGAGATTTGTGTGTAGCAAGAGACAAAAACAAGAATCAAAAAAAAAAAAAACCAGAAAAAAAATCAATAAATTAGTATAAAAGTTTGACGGAATATTTAGAGTGGGGGGGGGGGGGCAAACAAGCAGATGCATGTTGCTATATACTAGTCTCTCTCTCTCTTTCTTTCTCTCTCTCCATTTGTCAATCTCTCACACACACACACACTCTAAACTATTGGCATGCTAATGCAATTGACTAATAAATCACTGCATAAAAAAGCGTATAAAAAACGTTCAAAGCCATTTAGTCAATTAATGCGATTTGAATGCAAAACTGAGAGTAACTAACTAACTGTCTGTCTCCGTCCGTCAGTCAGTCAATCAATCAATCAATCTAACAGCTAGAGTAGTTAAGCATTGTCAAGCTTGTAAAGCAGTTAAGCAAAAAAATACATACTGGCATTGCAGAATACTTAATACCCTAACAAAAAATTTTAATAAAATAAAATTAATTATAAAGAAAATCGTTTATATTAAAATATATCGAGTATAAACTAAATTTGCGGAAACTAGTTCTACGATTTGTTATTCAACTTGGCTTAACTTCGCTAAAGGTCAACGAAAGTAAGCGATTAATAAGTAACGAGTAGAGAATTTTACTCGTTATCTAGTTATTTAGTGTAAAACGAGCAGCTGACAGCTGCTTATAGTTAAACGAAACATTTTATTGGCAAACTGTAACAAAAATACTTTTTATTCAAAGCACACAAACATTTTCTTTATGTGAATAGTTAGCCAAGCGATTAAGTACTACATATATTATTCAAAAGCAAGCAATTGAATACGCTAACAGATGTGGAATCGATAACGAAGCAATTTCAAGAAGCTGCTCAATGGAATTTAACGATTGCAACTGCAACTTGAAAACTTTACGTATAAAACAATTGTTTTGTTTGTTTTCACTTGTCGCAATTAATTTTTCAAGTTGAAATGGTTGGTTTTATTCCTTTAAGCGCTTTATCAAATTATGTTTGTCTTAATTGTGTTGCTCAAAAAATATTGACCAACAATTGCAAGTGGCCATGTTGCCGCACTTCATTAATGGTTGTCGTCCCAGGACGTTCAAAAAAGTAGATTAAAAAGAAGAAAGCAACAACAAAGACTCGAATAAGCAGAAAGATAAAGCTAAGGCTGCCGCTGCTGCAGATTCTCAATCTCTCTCTGTCTCTCGCAAACACAAACAAATTGTTTGTCCTATCATGTCCCTTGGCGTGGGCCCCAAAAAACTTTTTGATTTGTTTAGGTAAAAAGTTGTTGCGTTTGGTTTATGCAAAACACAAGCACAAGAGCGTCGACGTCACATTCGCATTCGCAGTCGCAGTCGTAGTCGCAGTCGACATCAACAAAATACTCTCTTTCTCTCTTTGTCGTGATTTCGTGAATAGCCGGCTTTCAAAGTGTTTCACTGGCTTCCACTGTTCCCTTCCGCCGACTGGCTGGCTGGCTGGCTGTCTGCCTGTCTGCCTGTCTGTCTGTTATTCCGTTCGTTTGTTTGTTTGTTTACTATTATTTCGGCTCCTTCGCTTTTAACTTACGCGTCGCGTCTCATCGAAGAAGCCAAGCAGCAAATAAAATTTAGCTGAACAAATACTAAATAGAATTTCTTACTGTAAATTGTCAATACATACATACATACCGAGTCTGGACATAAAATTAGGTTTGAGTTTAACGTCCCTCTTAGCCCGCCCCTAGCATCGAAATTACCAACTCGAGCATAGAATTTTGCAGAAATAAAACTTGAAAAATGTTTTTAACACAAAAAAAAAAAAAATCGTAGAACGTAAAATCGTTGCGTTTAGTTAGCTTGGTTTTTAAAGAAAATACTGGCCAATGATACTGGCGCTGAAGTGCGGCAACAGCGCAATACATTAGATAAAGCTCTCTAATAAAACAACAACAAGTATAAAAAAATAGCCGACATCTGATTCACTGATCCATTCAACTTTATTGTACCAGTTGTTGTTGTTGTTGTTGTTGTACTCGAAGGGTGGGCGGCGTATATGGGAGGCGTGGCTTGTGCTATGCTCTGCTGAAAATTCAATTTGATTTGATTTGATTTTCTTTCTCGTTTTCGTTTGAATGCACACAAGAACCGACAGCAGCAGCGGCGTCAGCAGCGATGAAAGCAACAGCAACAGAAATGATATCAAATTAGTTGAAATAGAAATAAAAAAGTGCCCACCCCTTCGACCCTACGACCGCAACGACCACCACCAACGTAGTACTACTAGTACTACAGCTTGAGTTGAGTTCAAGATTTACTTTTGGTTTTGGGTCGCAATCTCACCTCCCAGTGCACAAACAAGAGTTTAAGAAACGGTAAATATAAAAGCTTTTAAGAGAGAGAGAGAGAGATCACCACGCACACTGACTGAGCAAGGCACAAATTGGAAGTGAAACATTTGCAAGCATGCCTATTATGCAAATGAGTTTGCAATAGGCCAAAACAAACTGTAGACACACACACACAAAGAGTATTAATATCCTTGTTGAATGAGATTGAATTGAGTTCGATGCGAGTGCTAAGAGTATTGTATGAATAAATTTGAATATCGTTCAAACACGCTTTGGATAAATCGTAAGTGTATGCAGCATTCGTTGCTTTCTCACATTATCTTGCCCTCTCTATCTTTCTGTTTGTGCGTATATACGCATGTGTATATGTGCATATGTATGTGTGTCTTTTGCTTTTTCAAGTGCAAATACAAATTGGAAGCAAACAGCCAAGCCACGCGACAAATTTGGGAAGCCCGATGTCAATTTAAGCGCCGTTTTATAAGGCGAGCACTCACATATACACACACATACATATGTACTTATGTACATGTACACGAGCACAAGCTGTACTTGGGTGCCAAGGCACAAAAAGATTTTCATTTAGTTGCGTTTTCATTTAACATGTTATTTTGTTTTACGGCTCGCGATAAAAATCAACAGTTTTTTTGTCGTTATTTTCGTTTGTTTTATTTTTTTTTTTTATCGCGTCTCTCTTGGCCGCAATTAATTTAAAACATTAAAGTTTTGTTGTTGTATTTTTTGTGTTTTGTCAGAGGTCGCGTTTTGTGTTTTTCTAATTAAGTTCGTTCAGCGGCGGTTTGCCGTCGTCGATTTATTGTTGCTGTAGTTCTTAGTGATGTTGTTGTTGTCTTACGCTAGTTTTGCACATTTAGTAGTTTCTCATGCGTTCTCCTCTACCTCTTGCTCTGCCGACACTCACTGGCCGTGGCGCTCGTTCGCTCGCTCGCTTGCTCTCTCACACACACACACTATGCGCTCAATCAGTTGGCATACGCGTGTGTGCTTGTGTGTGTGCCGCTGCTGCTGCTGCTGCGTTTTGTTTATTTGTCTATTCCACTTGTTTTCGCCTTTCGCCTTTTACACTTGTGCATTGCAATTTGTATTTTTTTATATTATTATATACACGCTGCTAAATTAGTCGCCCGATTAGATGTTGGCTACTGTCATGGTTGAATTATACATGGTTAAGTCGTGAGAGCATGCTCGCTCAATTTTTAGGAGCCTGTTGTTAGTCGCAAAGCAGCTGTCAACGTGATAAGTTGTGAGTGCGGACGAATTTTTCGTGGAATTTTAAGGTTACGTTACTTTTTTAGAACTATGTTTATAAGTTTTATACGTTTATACATGTTTCATGTCATTTTATTTCATTTACATAATCAGTTTAAAAATTTAAATTACACATGTAGCCAAAAACACACAACGCTCTGAAATTAGAACCTCTGTTGAAAAATGTAAACAAAATCACACATCGTTCTATCTCGTTTTTGCACACTAAAACAAGACGATGAAGCAATATCGAAGCAGCAACTATGCTATCTCTCTTGCACTCGCATGGTCTTATCAACAGGCTCCTTCTGCCGCGCATGACTTAACCTTGTATAATTCAACCATGGCTACTGTTGCTTGCTTGCTCCGGTCCCGGCTACTACATACCTCTACTCCTCTCACACTCTGTCTCTCTTTCACTCACGCTGTTAACCTGCTCCGATGCCGCGACCCATTGAGCAGCAACAGTAGCAGCAGCAGCAGCAACAGCAACAGCAACCCTCTCCTCTAGCCCACACTTTGGCACATCACATTTATCACGCACAAACAAACAATTACAAAATATTTAATTATATATTAAGCGTTTCGCATAAAATGGGCGCGCGCGTTTATGCAACTTGTGAGGCGTTTATTTTTGTCCGGCGTGAAATAGAGCGTTGTATTAATTTCTGTATGTACAATATAATTTAACAAATTTTTGTTTAAACAATATACAAATTTTTGTTTTTCCTAAGGAAAAGTCACACGAACTGCCGCACGAGCGAAGTTGCTTCTACGTTATATGATGAAAACGAAACGGAACGAACAACGCGTTTGAAACGGCTCAGAGACAGAGACCAGCGCGAGCAAGAAGCAGCAGCAGCACCAGCAGCTGTAGTAGGCAGCAGCAGCAGCAGCGTAACGAAACGAAACGAAACACGAAAACGAGGCGAATGAGCGCACGACTACGATGCCAGAGAGATAGAGAGCGAGCCAGCGCAGCGCGTGAGAGCTTTGACTTCATGCATGTTCTAGGTGGGTGACCAACCTCTTCAACCACCCGCCCGCACACCCGCTTGCTACCTATACACTTCATCAACCTTTTAAATACGTGCTTCGGCATATAATGAATGCCGTTGCTGCGAGAGCAATTGGCAATTGAAATTGAAAGTTGTAATGCGACACAAAGACGATGGCGAAAGAAAAAACAAAAAAAAAAAAATAGCAAAGCATCAAGTTGGGACCTCCCTCATTGCATGGAATTCATCATCAAACAATCATGCTCTTCTTCCTTGCTTGTCATTTTGCGCGCTCTCTTTCTCCCTGTCTCACTGTTCGCTATATCTCGCTCTTGCGGTAAATTTTTATTTTTCTTTTTTTGGTAAACAGCGGAAATCCAATTACAAGCGGAGAGCAGCAGCCAGCGACAGACCCAAAATGCAAACGCAGACAGAGCGACGACGGCAAAAGCTTGCATCGGCTTACACACAAGTACAATGACTTGACGCCGCCGTCAATCACACCAATACACACTCGCACACACTAACGTGCGAACTTGCGAATTACATTTTGCATTACACGCACACACACAGACTTACACACTCACAGGCTTATCTATTGTTACAGTTAAAAATAAGATAAATAGGAATAGTAATAGCTTTGATAAACTTGTTACAGGGTATCCAGCAGTCGTTTTTTGTCGCTAAGAATCGTTATTTGATGCAGCTATTTTATATACCTACTGTTTGTTTATATTATTATTTATTAATATTTTTTTATTAATGCTTTGTGCGCGCTTATCAACAACAACAATAATATGCACTGGTTTTATTTGCTGGCTGCCCAGCAGCTACAAAGTGTGCCGACGACGATTCTTATCAGCAGGCAGCACCTGCAACAACAACAACATGATCGGCGCTTATCAAACAAAACAAGACCGAACGCACAAGAAACGCCACCTGCCGGACCGGCCCCCCCTGCAATGAAACAATGAAAACGGCACAGCAGACAGCGACTGCGCTGCCAACGCAATACTAAAAGAGAGCAATAGATAAAAACATGCTTTGAAGCTTTTTTGGGCTAACTGCCTGCCTATCGAATTCTTATTGAGATTTTTTTATTGCTGCTGCTGCTGCCGCCGCTGCTGTTGTTGTTGTTGCCAGTGATGCGTTTGACAAGTTTGGCAGATTTCGCAATTTACACAATTACAGGGGAAGCGAGTGAAAGAGAGCAATACAGTTAATTGCGAAATATAAAACAACAAGCAGACGATGCCAAAACAGCCCAACAGCTTAATCTGAGTCTAAGTGTTTGATATTTGTGTGAGTGTGTGTGTGTGTGTGTGTGCGTGTGTTTGACAACCTTGAACTTTGACCTCGCGCCTGGCCGCACATTGCCTATTTAAGAGCTTGGTACAACTGTATCTGTCTAAATACATGAATACATATGTATGTATGTATGTATGTACGTGTGTGTGTGTGTATTGGCAAGCATTTCTAATCGAAGCCTAAAAATTTGATTGAACCCCATTACCCCACACTCCAACTCATTGTCAAACACTCAGCTGCTGTCGAAATTGACACACACACTCTCTTTATCTCTCTCTTTCCCTCTCTATCACTATATCGATGAGCCTGATGAACGGTAGATGGAATTACAGCTGAAACCGAGACTGGAACGGGATGAGATAGCAAACTAATAATTAGTCCCAAGTGGGTTTCATAGCGACGAGGACCTGTCGCTTAGCTGTTTTCAACATTGGCAGCATCAATGAGGGGTAGGGGGTGCAAAGCACCACTGATTGCGGTTAATGGTCAGTTCAGCTAACGATTTTGTGCTGATTATCCATCAACAACAACAACAACAACAAAAAGGAAACGAATGAAAAGCGAAACATGGAAATCAATTCCCAATTGTGCGATTTTCGAATTTGTAGCCATGATTTTCAAATACGTAAAAAAAAAAAATGCTTCGAGTTAATCAAGGAGCTGATTATAACGGTTAATAAGCTCAAGCTTTGAGCTTTGTTCGACTGGGAAAATACCCTGCAAAGTTTATAGCTAGATTTCTCAGGAATAGTATTATAAGAAGAATAATTCTAGAATCTTGCAGAGTTAATCAACTAATTATTTCAATTTTGTTTTTTGTTTTGTACTCATCACTAACCTTGTTGGCGAATTTCGATAATTGTAGCAGCAACAACAAAAGGAGCAAACCATATAAACGAGGAAATTGATGCTGGCGCACCAAGTTGATGTTGTTGTTGCCGTCGCAGTCGCAGAAGCTGATGCAAATGTACCGTTAGTATTTGTGCTAGCTTCCTCAGTCGCCGTGCCAGCAGTAGCGCTGCTGCTATGCCTTCGATTATTGCTTTGCTCAGTTGTTTCTTCTTTCGCTGCTAGTGCGCTGCCGAAGATCGAGGCGGCTGACGATTTGCGCCGCTGCGCTGCTGCTATTGCAGCTGCTGCTGCGCTGTGCCTTAAAAACTTGTGCGTAGCGGCGCTGCCCGCGTCCAGCGCTGGCGGTGCGCTGCAGGTGGACCGTTTGCGTTGTTGGTGCGCCGCAGCCGGCACTAGCAGCGCCGTCGACTGCAGCGTATTATCATCGACAAAGCTGATTTGCTTCCACTTCTTCTTCTTTTTAACTTTGGCGGTTGCTTTGAGCAAATGTCTTGTTCTAAATGTTGACTGTGGTGTTTGTGTGGAGACAGCAACAACGGCTCGAGTGCCGTTTGTTGTTGCTGTTGCAGTCGTTAAACTTTGACTGCGCCGTTGACGCGCTGCTGGCTCTGCAGCAGCTGCGGCTGCAGCGGCGGCGGCGGCGTTGTCGCCTTTGCCCGCCAGTTCAAAATTTTACCGCACACTTACGCACACATGCAGATAGAGTGAGAAAGAGAGATGGGAGCACCAGGCACACACATACCAACGCACACACACTCATGTACGTGGCGCGGAACGTCGAAGTCGCGGCATTTGATAAGCGATTGTTATATTTGTTGTTGTTGTTGTTCCGTGTGTGTGTGTGTGATTTGAGTTGATTTACAATTTTAATTTAGATTCGCTTTTATTTTGTTTTTTTTTGGTTTTGTTTTGTTTTATTTTAAACTGTGCTGCTGCGCCGGCCGGCCGGCAGCGCTGCCCCGAAAAATACACTTGCAAAAAAATTGTCAAAAAAATAATTTAATCGTAGACGAAATAGTAGACAAATGCAACAAATTGAAATGTAGCTTTTTGAAATTTGCATTTGTTGATTTTGATTATTATGAATATTTTTGTTGTTGTTGTTGTTTAAGCGCGAGGCGGTTTGTTGTCTGTCACACGCACGTACGCACGCACGCATACACAGACCACACATGTAGAGACAGACACACAACACACGCACGCACAGTCATATGAAGCACACACGAGAGACGTCTGCGACAGCGGCGCACTCTCGCGATGCTCACAGCTGCAGCAACCGCACAACACTGCCAGCACCCAAATCGAGCCAGCGACGCGCGACGCCAACCTTTTTTGTCAGTGGGAGAGCAAAACGACAACAATACCAACGACGAACGTACGAACGAATGAGCCAACGAACAAACGCAACGCAGCCCAACCGTCCGACCGACCGACCGACCGACCACACACTCCGCCGCCTAAAAGTTAAAGCTAGGCTAGAGCTCTAGCTAACGGAAGCTGTTTGCGTGTGTGTGTGTGCGTGTGTGTTTGTGGGAGACTGAGCGGCGCTTTAATTTCTACGTGCTTTCTCCGAACTGAATGAAGTGCGCACCGAATAGTAGTAGTGATTGCGACTGCGACGTTTGCTGCGTAGGCTGTGTGCAATATTCGTTCGTTTGTTTCCCTTTGCTTCTTCTTTATTCGTTTGGAGGCTCAAATTGTTATTGTTATTGTTTAAAAGGGAGGCTGGGCTGCATGCGCAGAGAGCAATAAAAGCGAAGCTTAAAAAATTTGACGATTGCAATTTTTGGACAAAAAGTTCGTTTCTAGTTGTTGTTCTCTTATCGGCTGCTGCGTTAGTTGCTGTTGTTATTGTTGCTATTCCAAGAATATTTGATTTGCTGCTGCTGTCCTGTACAACAGAGAGTTTCTATTCGCTCTCTCTCTCTCTTGCTCTCTTTGCGCAGCTGGGCAAAGCTGCGCGCTCTTAAACCGTTGCTGCTGCTTGCTGCGCTGCTGGCGCCAATGCTGCCTGCCTGATGTACCGTTATAGAACGTGGTTGTTGTTGTTTGTATTATTTGATGCAGTTGATGTTGTTGTTGTTGTTGTTGTTATTGTTATTGCGCATTGTACTTGAAAACTTCATTTACGCATTGCTGCTGCTCTTCATTCTCTCCCATTGTATCACTTTCTCTCTCACAACTTAACTAAATTTGCATTTGTTATGAGAAATGAACCGTTAGTAAACCGTTATGCACTCTTTGGTTGTTGTCTTGACTTAAACTAATACACTGCATAACACAACTTGGTTGGTGGACGTCAAGGGACAAACTAAACTATCGGAGCAATAAATTATTGAAATATTTAACAACTTTTCGTAAATACTAAAGAAATACTTTAACGAAAAAAGTATTCCAAAAAATGTTGCTTCCAAACTCAGAGAATATGAAATTTAATGAATCAAGTAAATACTTTTTTATTAACAAAATTCCTGATATAAAATCTTCGTAGTCGATTTTCTTAAAATTCATTGCTGACTCAAATAAGTCTTTCATGCAAGTGGAAATTGAGTACCAAAGAGTCTTAAAGAAGTTCGAATGTATTTAAGTTTCCCGAGTTACTCCGGGTAATTAAGAGATTTCTTTAGTCACCAAGAAGACAAAAACAACAATACACTTCTCATACTACACACCCCGCTCCCAACCCGAAAGCCATCCGGGCTATAGGATTTCCCAAGTTTCTCTTTTGTATGGCGAACCTTATGCTGCTGCTGCGTTTTATTATTATTATTATTATTTTCTCTACAAGTTGAAGGCTCAGGTGCGTTTGAGTAGGCGGCAAGCGAATGGGCGGGGCAGTTTAGTGGGCGTCCAGTCTTGGATGTCGCGCAGAAAAGTTTCAAATTGCCTTTTGCCAGAAGACAGCAGGGCAATAACCAAGTAAAAAGAAGCAAGGAAAAAAAAATAATACAAAGTATGCCAAAGATGCTGTGACCCATTACGCACCCCCCCTCCTCTTTGGGGACTTTCGCATTGCAATTATCCGCAGCTTTTTGTTGTTGTTGTTGTTTGTCTCAGGGTCATCTACGCCTCGAGAGTTATCCATCAGCGTTAAATGTGAAGTGTTTTTTTTTTGGCTTGAAAAATTATAATGAAACTTGGCCCAACGGACAACAGCAACAACAACAGCTTGCTGGCTAATTTGTTGCGTTACGTTAGCGTTTGCGTTACGTTAACGTTAATGGCACTGTGCTACGTTAAGGTTTGAAGTCTCAATGGATTTTTTTTTTTTTTTTTCGCTTTTATGTGCTACCTTGTGCCCCCTTTCCTCTCTTCACGCGTCCCCCTTGTCGCTCAACTGTTAGAAAATAACACTTTTAACATGAATTTCAATCTTCTCTCCAAATTTGCTTAATCTTTGGTTACCAAACACACACACATACTTTTTTAATAAATATTATACATATATAAAATCTAAGCATCTTTTTTGTTGTCATTAATTATTATGAAATGTTTGCAAACAAAAAAAAAAAAAATGAAAATAAATGAAAAACCACAAAAATCCGAAACTTAAACAGAAATGAAAACCAAAAAACTGAAAACTTTCAATAGTGGTAGAAATAATCTGACTTTGATTAATTTTACTGGGTTCCTTTAGAATGAATGGATATTTGTTGACAGAAAAAACAAAGTTCTCAGTACTGAACTTAATAAAGTTTGAAACGCCAAAAAAAAAAAACTTTAAGCCGTTACAAAGCATTTTTCTATATTGCCAATTTGTGTGTGTGCAACACTGCGTATGCGTATTATAATATACACCGGATAATTGCCACACAATTTATTCATAAGAATTAATATCGCTTTTTTCCAAGAAATGCATAAAAAAGTATTTCAGTTTTTTAAAATCAAGGTTACTTTTTTAACTGTTAAGAATTTCGTTATCCATTTTTTTTTTCATTTTGTTATTTTAATCCTTAAACTATTTCCGAGTGTTTTATTTTATTATTTGAAGCCAATACCGGGAAAAATAAAAAGAAACTTTTACCTTCAAGCTTTCTGACTTGATTTAATTTTTAAACAAGGATAAAATATTTTTTATTCAAAAAAAAATAACGTAAACTTAATTTAATAAAAACTTTACAAAATAAAATATATCTTTTAAGCTTTAAAATTTTAGTAAAAATTGGTTGAACTTTGTTGTTTTGCTAGGCCAAACAAGCATTTTCGATAACGTTCATTCCATATTTTATTTTTATTTATTTTTTTTTTTCATTCTAATATTTTCAATTTCCTGCGCTTTGAAATCTGTTTTCGTTTGAGATTTGCCTGCTGCGTGCGTAAATGCGTTTCATCCATATAAGTGTGTGTGTGTGTGTGTGTGTGTGTGTGTGTGTGTGTGTGTGTTTGCTGTGGCAAATGCAGTTCTTTAGCCAGCGGGTGGGCTTGACTCGGGCTGGCCAACAAATTGCAAACGTTTTAAAAATATTTTTCTCTCATAAAGAAATTTTTTTTAATATATTTTTTTTTTTACTTGTCGTTTTGTACTTCTTTGCTGTATTGCAAAAGCTGCAGTTGATAACAAACGGGACAAAACGGAATGTTTTTGCCCCTCGGCAACGCCTCCAGTTGCCGGATGTCACAAGTCAACAAGCAACCGCCCCTCTCCGCCCCCAAACACCGACAAAAAACAAAAGTTAATCATAAAAACTGGCGAAAATCAAAAAAACAAAAACAGATTTCAACGTGTTGCTTGATTGTTTTTCCGGTTGCCGTCGGGCGACGCCTCCGATCGACAATCCACTCCAACCAGCATATCACATCCCCCTACCCTCTGCGCTTAATTCCACCCCTTTTCAGCCTTCAACCATTTGCTTTTGGAATTTATCGTTGAGTTTCCCCCAACCGCCAAACGGAGTTCAGTAGCAAATTCGATTCACTTTTTTGTGTGGCTTTTTTTTTTTTTAGATTCAAGCCAAGAAAGTTTCTAACATTTTGCAAAGCTTACCGGGTTAATTGTGGTAATTGTGGCTTAAATGTTTGAAGCAGAACATCAACTTACCTAGAATAAGAGAAAAATATATAAAAAATAGTTAAAATTTAGTAAAATGGTTGTGTTTAAATTTAAAAAATATGTTTCCTAAGCTTAAAAGCTCACCTTTATGGTATCGCTTGATAAAAGCTAAGTGGAGCTTAAATATAACAAAAGCTAATCGAGTTTTAAAAGACATTTTTCTTGTTGATACTCCTAAGCTTAAAGCTATAAATGTTGCTTTTTTTTTTTTGATTGTAGGGAATTTAAAATATTTTTTATAAATGTAGAATCGACAATTTTATTTTAATGGTTTAAAATTTGTATATAGTTTGAAATGTCAGAGAAAAAACTTTAGAAAATTCCAAAAATATTTTTTTTTTATAAATTAGACATTTTAGTATAATTTATAACAATTTCTTATGCTGTTTGAGTTTCAAAATGTAACATTTTAATAGTTTTATTCAACTATGTGAAGCACCATATAATTGCTTATGATATTCATATTTTATACTTTTAATCGATTTAAATTTTATTTTCTTTTCTTTTATTCAAATACAATTTTCAGATATATCCCTTTTCTCTATAAATTCAATCAAAGTTGCAGTTGGAGCTTTTATATTGTTGGCGCCTTTTTTTGCAAGTCATAAGCTTTGAAATAACTGCCCCTGTCATTCACAAAGCTATTTTACATTGAGTTTGAATAGCTTTTTTTGTTCTTTCGTAAATTTGAATTCCTGACCTGCAGCAACAAAAAGCTCAATAATTAATAATTTCGCGCAAAGCTTTCACAGGTTTTTCCTAAAACTTTTCACCTTAACGCGTGTCCGGACTATGCCAAAGCTGTGGCTATGGCAAAAAGCTCAATTACTTAAGCTTTTGCAGCTTGTGTTAGCCTTGAGGTGACTTTTTGCAAGAAAACCACGTTTAAATGTTGCCTAATGCTGCCCATTCCATTTCCCTCTTGACCCTTGTTTGTTTTTTTTTTTTTTTCAAATCGAACTCAATAAGCTCAAAGGCCTTACATAAAAAGACAAACTTCCTTCTTAACGGTTAACAGGAATGAAAGATATTTTTATTTTTTTTCTATTCTGAATAATGTCGGATTTCCTCGTTTGGTTTGATTTCTGTCTGTCCGCCTTGCAATTTCACATTTGATTTGATTTTATTTATTGGTTGGAGAGAGAGAGCCTAGAGAATTTTAACTTCTGTTTAATATGGCGTATACGTAATATGTTTGTTTCGATTGTTAATTCGTTTAATTGCGGTGTTTTATTGTGCTTTCAAATAACATTCACCTTTTAAACAAATACCACACAAAACAAAAAGATAGAAACACAAACAAATGTCGTTTGCAATCATAAAGCAAAAACAAAACAAAAAAACTTTAAAGAAAAACTACAATAAAAATTAATTAAAATTGCAAAGCCAAACAAATGCTGCAAGAGCCTCGGGCAAGGGGTTTATTTCTTTTTCAAAATATTTATGAAGTTTGCCGATGGGCAAAATATTTTCCAAAATACAATTAACCGATTTCGCCTGTTGAATGCTGCTGCCGCTGGGTAATGAATCCAATTGAAATTCTAGACGCAACTCGATTTTTTTTCTTTTTTTCTTTTTTTGTCGCATAAAAAATGCATTTTGCATTTTCAATTCGGACATGGAGAAATAACAACAATATGTTTGATTTAATTATTGAATTCCCAACTAGCAAAAAATATGCTACCCTGTAAATTATTTATTTACTCATTTCGATTTTTAATTGAAAAACTAACAAAAAAGCCCAGTTTTTATTTCATTCGCAAAGTTGAAAAAATCCGAAAAAAGTGTTGTTATCAAAATAATGGAAATTTTTGATACTTCGCACTAAAAAAAAGTAAAGTTTAAAAGCAAAAATAATAACTAAACAAAATCTTCCTTCTTTTTTTTTTGATGAATAATTCAAGTCGACTTTATTTGTCATAAAATAATAAATATCACTTTTGATTATATTCAAAATGGCGTCTATGCAGTTTTCAACAATAATTTTTGGGCAATATTCATCGTTAAAAATATATTTGGCAGCAATTAAAATTCCGCACAAATATTTGTGTAGCATTTTGTTGTTGTTGTTTGATTTTGGTTTTGTTTTTTGTTTATTTTTTTGGTGGCGGCTTTAAAAACTTTATTCAAAGAGCTTAGAATAAATTTTCAAAATTTTTAGTTGTTGTTTCACATCATTTTCAGGGCCAGTTAATTGAGTTGACACACAGACCCCTTGTCCCTGCCCCATGCCCTCTACACCTTCTTCTTCTTCGTCTTCTTAACACGATGCTGGTTCGCGCCATAAAGTATGCAATGCGAATTGAATATACAAACAAAAAGCTGCAAAAAAGGCGCACGCTGTCTTAAAAGGGTTTCACAAGCCGACTAACACTTCCCCCCGTTATCCTCCAGCCCCTTCGCTTTGCGTCTCCTTTTCTTTGCCTGCTCTTTGGTTTTGTATTCTGCGGGTTTCATTTGTCTTGTTTGTCATTCGATCTTTTCGGCCTTGTTTGTCTTGAAACTGAAGCGCTGCGTAATGAAGAGAGAGGAGTTGGGGGTGGTGGAAAGGGGTGGGGGAAGGTGCGACAAATGTGGGGAGTGTCTGGGGTCGCTGGCTTTCACGTGGCCTCAAATCGAACTGCCCAAAAACGCCTTCAGCTGTTCAGCTTAATTTGGCATTAGAGTTGCGCAGGGAGGCGTGGCGAGGGAAGAGAAATTGCAAAATACCTAAACACAGACACAAACATATACATATATAAATATATTTTCACTTGGGGATAACAATGGCATCCCTAAGGTGAATTTTTTACACTGTTAATTTTTATCTTTTGTTTTTTTTATTTTTTTTTCGAGCAGCTTATTTTGTCTGTTACGTTTTAAATAATAAATAAACTGTAAACATAAGTCAAGCATAAATATACTATAAAAAAAAATGAACCCTTGGCTTTTAAAGATTTATGTGTGATTGGGCGGTTTCAGTGGTTTCGAGTGTTTTGTGAGTGGTTCCCCCTTTTTTGGTTAGTGGAATTTAAAGCCGAAATAGCAATGCCGCCGGAATGAATGATAAAGAAGAGAGAGAGAGAGAGAGAGAGAGAGAGAGAGAGAGAGTGTGATGGTTGAGTCGGTCATGTTTTTGGGTAAAATTTATTATTAATTAAGTCAACCCGAAACATTGCAATGCACTCGATATACGTCAATGGCTAATTAGTGACTGCAGGACACTGAGAAAAGGGAGGGGGGGAAGGCGGGTAAGAGTAAACCAAAAATCAAACATTCACAACAATTTTGTTGCTGTTGACAAGAATTTCAATGGAGCGCAATCAGACGAAAATTAAGTAAATCAAACTGAAACCAAATTTGTTATTGTTTATGTGTTGTACATGTTGCAAGCGACACACACATGACATTTGATATTGTTGAAAAATGAAACTTTAAAGCAATTGCAATATAGATTGAACAGTTTTACTTGGCCAACTTGAAGTTCATTTAATTAACTTTAAATTCAACTGTTGCAATTTCATTTTTGATTGTTCTAAAACTGTCACTTTTGCATATTCATGGAACAGCAAAACCAACAAGATATTCTAGCTGTTTCGCAATTCATTTTGCGTATATTTATTTCATGGTCGCGATTTGTTGATCCATTAGCCATTTTGGCGCATAAATTGTCAAGCTAAAACCGCTAGTTGCCACCAAGTTGAAATCGGTGCAAATAACTAAAAATGCATTCATATATATATCATAATATTATTTGGTTTATTTGCTGTTTGTTGCTTTTTCTGTGTCTGTGTTTGCCGATGGGATTACGTGAGCGTATGTGTGTGTGTGCTCATTTGATTTTCAAATTGCAATTGCAGAAAAGGGTATTTAAAGTTGTGGTGCCAATAAGCTTAAAATTGAGCCTTGATATTTTGTAGGCATCATTTAATATGGACTTGATTTACAGTATATCGATAAAAATCGATTACAGCAACAGCGAGTGCAAAAGTCAATAAAAACAGTTTTCTTCTATCAAACAGTTTCGGCAAGCGTTTCATCAATCGATAATAATCGATTAACGATATAGTGCAAAAGTTTCTTTGGCTTTAATTAAGAATTGTCAATAAAAACTATTTTCTTTAAATAAACAGTTTCGGCAATATAATCGATAATAATCGATAGCCGTTTACAGTCAAAGCCATTATTACATTGTGCCGAGTGCAAAAACTTTTAGCATAATTTTATTAAAACAGTAGAACTTATTATAATTTTAGGACAAATGCACATCTTTCTATAAATTTTTTTTGTTGATAAAAATCGATAAGCGATCACATATAAAAGCCACAATTCACAACAGCAACAGCGCACATCGGTATCAGTATTTAAACACAATCGTATAGCACCATGCAAACCAAAAGAATGTCCAACGATGTAGTTATATCAATTTGAAGCCAATTTATTTGATGCTTCACTTCGAGCCCCCTTATCAGCATGGTGTAGAACATGAACGACAAAACCAGTTGCAGATTGAAGAGCTCATCGTGCATTTGAATGACCAGCAATATGATCATGGCAACGACATAGACTTCGTGTTGGCTGCCGGCAAACGTCAAAGCAGCAAATACATTCACAATGTGGCACTCGAGTCTAGTAAGAGCCTCCAAATCCATTTTAACTATAACTTTATTTTCGATGAAATTCAAATAAATTACTACTATGAAAATCGAAGCTGTTTTCTGACAGCTTTCAGCTTTCAGCCTTATGCACAAAAGCTTACTATGAAATTTAAGAAGTATTTTTCTAGTCGACTTTCGATTTTGATCAAATAAATAGCTAAACTAAAAGACATGAATAATTGTGTGTGCAAACAGCACAAATTGAGCCACAATTAGCTGACAGGTGTTTTTATTTGTTTTTGCTTTCAACACACATAATTAAAGACTATCATATTTGTTTCCAATTGTTCAATCTTCGATTATTTGTTGATTTATGGCTTTATGTTACATAGATATACATATATTTTTAATTTGTCTTTTTAGTTATATTATATAACGATTCCAATTAATTTTTAATTTTTTAATATACTTAGAAGACATTTTTTGTTGTTTGCTTTGCGCCGTCTATTGTTGCCATGCCTCGAAAACGGAAAACATTTAAATTTAATTATACGTCTATGACAAACAATTTTGGCATTTTGACAACGAGCCAGGGCCATGGCATGTCGCTCTTTGGCGGTGAGGCAGGCAGGCGGGGACTGTGGCAAAATGATAGGTTCAGCTAACTGGCAACTGTCGAATTGTCGGGTGATACGAAGCGTATGCGCGATTTGTTCGACCACACACAAAAAGGACAACAAGAACAATAAACATTTCACAGAGATAGAGAGAGAGAGGTAAAGAGGGCCATGGATGCGGACATAAACAAGCTTATTAGCCGTTGGCGAAAAAGGGAACACACACACACATACATTAAATGCTGTTAATCAGGAGAGGGTTGTTGTTGTTGTTGTTGCTAAATACGCAAACAATATGCGTTAGTTAAGCGATTTTGTGTCCGTAAAGGGAGGGAGGGTTGAGAGCGATGCCCGAAAATACAGTTGTTTACAATTAAATCGCGTGAAATGGAAATCGATCCTGCGGCTATTGAAAATTCCAGCAAAATTAAGGCCAACAAAAACACAAAACCTCTTAAAAACTTTTGCCTAGTTTTAAGCTTCTCAACTCGTTGCAGCGAAACAAGAACGTTTTATGCATATTTATCGGAAAATTCGCAGCTGCAAGGTTGCAAAAGTTTTGCAAGTTACGAAAAGAAACCAATGCGCCAGTTTAAAATTTAAGTACATAACTGCTAGAACTTACAAAAGAAGAAAGCTGCTTAAGGTTTTTGAATGAATGGCGGATAGGAACTTATCGAAACGCTTTAAATATGATACCAAAGCGTTTTAAATCGATGAGGCAGCCTCAAGTGCGTTACAATATTTATTAATTCATTTGAAAAACTGCTTAAATTGTTGCCAACTTGATTTATTAATTTAATTAAAAAATATCGATAAAAATCGATAAACGATAATTTGAAAAGGCAAGTGTCAGGGAGTGCTACAAAACTGATATTAATCAAAGAATGCATATTCAATCATGTTTCAACCACAAAATAAATACTGCATTTAAATTGTAGAAGATTTATAAGATCTATATACATTTTTATTCATTTTAAGCGGTTGCTCTTCTCTTTAAAAAATCTTTGTTGAAGTTCCAGCAATTCAGTCAAGCATGGCAATTCACAATCTGCCACAAGCAACACGAGAAGCTTATCTGATTGAAAATGTTGTATTCAACAATTTGCGAAAAAAAAAATACGTGGGTGCCATAATCCCCAATTCAATGCAAAAGCATAAATATGTAAGCCTTATTTATTTTGTTTTGTTGAACTTCGATCTTTGTAAAGCGTAATACAAATGGCAAACAGACAGAGACTAAACCAAAACTTTGGCTAAAAGGGTTAAAAACGTTGTACATTAAATCCAATTATTAATCGAATTTTGGCGACTTTCTAATCTATTATGAAAACTTTGCGCTAAAACTAAATCGATTAGCTGCACAACATTTTGATCAAAGTGAATGAATTTGAATGTGCTGTTTATTAAAACTACAGATTGTTATATAGAGGATAACTAATTGGAACATATTTTTGTATGCTTTTTTCGTTTGAACTATCTTATAATAAAAATGTTTAGGTATTGGAAGTATTAAAAGCTGAGTTAATGAAAATACTTGATAGAAAAAATCTTTTGATTTTCGTTTTTTTTTTTTTTTTGGGACTAGTAAAGGCTAAACTTTGGATTCTTTTCTGTCCTGAAGAAAAATTTTATTTAAAAATAATAAAATATCTTTCTTTTCTTTTTTACTTAAACGAATAATATTTTTGATAACAAATTGTTAGGAAACCATTCAGGAACAATTGCTGTTCTTTAAGAAAAATAATTAGTTAGATATTATCGAGCACTTAAATGTTTTCCGTTAAGTCAAAGTTTTGCTAACGTTAAAATTTTACCCAAAAATCCCTTCAAGCTAAATATTTATCAATGCAAAAATGTATGGTCCATTTTTCGAACCGATAAACTTCGGAATTATTTAACAAACAGACATTACTTTCTTTATCAATCAAAGGGAATATAATATAAATGAATTTTTTTGTTTTAAATTTTCCCATTGCACTTACCCAAACGGATCCATATCGCTGCCCGGAAAATTGATGCGTGGCGACAATGGCGAGCGTCCGGCTCGCCTGAGCATGTCATGAAGTCCGGGTGGATTGTGTATGGGACTCAAGATTGTTATTTTGCGATTTGGTGGTGCCAAAAAGCCACCGCTCAGCGTTAGTTGGGTGCGCATGCCGTGCGACGACGAGCTGCTCTTCATCTCAATGGTTTCGGCCGATTTGGAGATGAGTATGGACGAGGATTGCTGCAAGCCGAGCTTGGACATCGATATCGATGGCAGGCCAGCTGCTGTTTCACCCAAGGCCACATCACCGCTAACCGCTGTGGCATCATCAATGTGCGTCGATGCGCTGCGTATGCATTTCTCGGGCCTGGCGCCGCTGATCGGCGTTGTACTTGCCGCTGCCTCCGAATGTGCCGATGTTGAGCGCACAAATTGACGCACATGCTTCTGATGGGCGGTTAGAAAGCCATGTGCCTCCGGCTGTTGCAAAAAGCTTGTAAACTTTGCCTTGCCACTACCACCACCACCACCCGATGATGAGCTTGCACCACCCGTGCCACTGCAGCTAACATAACGAGTGCTGCTCGTACGCTGCTCGCTGCGGCGCTCGCTGCTCTGCTCGCTGGTTATGATCGAGGTGGAAGACTGTGCCTTCAACTGTTTGGCAATGACCGCTGCTGTGGACAAAAGATGGCCGCTCTGCTCGGCAATTATGGCGCTCGATTGCAAACTTTGGCTGCGCGCCGTGCTTGAGACGATCTTTTGTTGTTGCATCTGTTGCATTTGGATTTGTTGGGCTGCTGTGGCAGCCGCGCTGCTGCTGCTGCTGCTCGTTGAGCTTGTCACCGAGAATGAGCGTGTTGCCAATTTGCTGCTGGTGCTCGATGTGCTCGACGTCGATTGACTATATTTTTGTGTATGTGTTAGCTTTGTTTGTTGCTGCTGCTGCTGCTGGGTGAGTTGCTGTTGCAGCAGCAATGGTTGCTGCTCGGACAATGATGAGGCAAAGACGCTGTCATCGCCCGGTGAGCTTAGCTCCAAATCTGCTATGGAACGCACCTCATCCGCATCCACCTCACTCGGTGTCGTTATTATGTATTGCGGAGGCGGTGCATTTGCAGCTGAGCCGCCATTGCTGTCGCTATTGCTGCCAGACATTGTGCGTTGGGTTCGGTTCGGTTCGATTCGATTCGGTTGGTGGTTACGTTTTTCTTTTTGGCTATAATAGAGTATTTTTTGTTTTTTGGTTTCTTTTTCTTCACACACAATTAAAGCGCATTGTCTGCTGAAACTGAAACTTGAAACTCATCTCAAACTTTTGCTTTTGCTTTTGCTTTGGCCTTTTTCGTTTACTTTTTTACTTTTCTTGTTTACTTGCTACTTTTCGTTTGAACTTTTATCTATTTTGGCAAAGCTTTTGCTTTTGTGCAAGTTTTGTAACTTGCCCCCAAGGCGCAAATGAATTGCTCGTTTTGCATTAAAAACAGATTTAATATTGGGCAACAATTTAAAATAAATACGAATATTTCGAATATCCAAAAAACATTCATTTAGCAATTAACAAACAAAATCGCATTCGAAAATCGATTTAAAATCTTAAAACAAAAAGCCTTTAATGACTCCATTGAATTCCTTTTAAGATGCTTAATTTGGTTCTTCATGTGAAAACAAATATTTTTCGTTTAGTTTGAATTTCACATTTAATTGAAGCAAGCAGCTTATTTCGAAATGGATTGGTTTTTGGTTCTTATTTTGATGTTTGACCATAGATTTTAAAACAAGCTAAAGTCAAAGTCAATGATAATATTTTTGACTGCATTGAAATAATAACTGGAACAAAGCGTATAAATAAATTTGATTCAATTGAGATAGAAAATCCTTTAAATTATTCAATTCAAATAGAGTTATAATCAAAAAGGCAGCTAAAAACTTTAATGGCTTGGTTACAAACTGTGAGTGCCTGAAAGTTAGTAACATGCCACAAAGTTTGCTTCAACTCGAGTGCAACATGTAGCCAGACAGCCAGTTGCAGTGAAAGACAAACAAAAAACAAGAACAGAAGGCAAACACCCGCCGCAAACCAAAGTCAACTATTAGCACAATGCAGTTGTCGACCTTTTTTGGTTGATGTTCGTGCCAAAAAAAAGCAAAAAACAAAAAACAAAGATAGAAAAAAATACGAAATTGTTTTGTTTTTTTCTTTGTTCTTTGTTTTCGTTTTCGTTAGTGGCACAATGAAGAGCACACATTTTGGGGCAACAACAGCAACTATGAAACAAATGAGCAATGAACCCAAAAATCATGTTGGACAAAATCACAATGCTAATTGATTTTGCATGCGACGTGCCAAAAAAAAAAAAAAAAACATTTAATCACACTTTCACCTTTGTTTGGCCAGCACCTTTGACCTTTGGTCGTCAGTCAAATGGGGCTAGGAAGAAGAATTCGCGTGTATAGCAAAATAATGTTGTTGTTGTCTGCTCTGTGCTTTCCATTCAGCGCATGTGTCATTAGTTGATTGGCAGCGAATCAATGACAACTCACGCAATAATCAACTGGAAACTGGACCAGGACAATATGACAAAGTGCATTTATCAATCAGGTTTTTTGCTTTTGCAATACATAATCTAAACTGCACAAAAGAGTCCAATCAGGCAATCACGATTAATGGCTATTCGATGCAATCATTTATGGTCGTTGCAATAACGTTAAGTAGAAAACGATATCTATTCGCTCAAGTCGCAGTTGAAAATTGCTTAAAACATGAAGCATAAAAGTGGTTAAAATTTCACTTTAATTTTCAAATTCATCATGCATTAAAATTCTCAACATATTTAAGTTGATATAATAGTTTATAAACTCTCTGTCAATTTTAACAACAAATTTCTAAACTGCATTTGATACTAATGACTTTATTTAAGTTCCATTTATGAACAACATTTTGAGTATGCTTTTCGAATTGTTTCATCGTGAGTTGTCAAGTTTGTTGCCTTGTTTGACAAAACTGTTTTCATTTTGGCTTAATAGAGTTCAGCTCAATTAGTTAAGAGTGACAATATAATAAAGTTATTTGATGGCTCGATGACACATTTCTCGTTTTGGCCAATTTGTTATGCGGTTTTGCCCCATGCCGAACATGCAGCAACCCCAAAGGCGAATGCAAATTGTGCAAATTGTGCAATTGTGCAATTGTGAGTGGAAATAATTGTGAAATTGTGATGAATGAATCGAAAGGCTGTTAACACGACACCGCAGCCTCAACCCGGTCAGAAGTTTTCTTTCTTCGAACTACCATTTGAAGTTGATTGCGTTAAGCTTGAGAGTCACTTTGTGGACTTTTGCCTAGGGATAGCTTTGTGTTGTTGCTGTTGCTGCTGTTGCTGCTATCCCACTCAAAGTAATTACGGATCGAAAAGAATTGATTGCATCATTGCAATTATTGCGGATGGAAAGAAAAGGAGGGTGGGACGGGGACGGGTAGGTTCTGTTGTTGAGCGACAGCTGTCGCTGCATTGTTGCATAATTCCCATTCAACAAAAAAAAAAAAAAAAAAAAAGGCGAAGCAATTTAACTTGATTTGACGCTGCGAAATCGCTTGAATTGTCTGGGGATCCATTCTCCATCCCCCATTTGCCTTCGTTCTTATTTGAGTTGATTAGTCTTTGGATTGGCTGGCTTTAATTACGCATCGGATTCAATTTGCATCTACATATCAATAAATATGAATACATATAATAATATATTGAACACATTACGATTAAAAAAATAATAATAAACAGAAAAATTTAATCAATCGAATTTCATTTTAATTACTTTGAATATCAAATAATAAAGTTTTCAAATAACTTTATTTCAATCAAACTGCTGAATATTTATGAATTAAATGCGGAATTCATTGTTGGCTGTCTCTTATAAAATATCCAACTCTTAATTATGTTCAAGTGTTTATTAAATATTGACAAATGCCACAACAATTCAACTCTTAATTAAATGTACACACTCGTGTGTTAAAAATTCCATTTTACTTAACAAAATATGTTGTGTCCTTTGACTAAAGCAAAAAAAAAAAAAATTGCAAGTAAATAAATACCAAAAGTGTAAACATATTATTTTTGATGTTTTAATAACAAAAAGAAATTGCAATCAAATTAAGGAGTTTTTCTTTATCATATCGATATGAAAGTTTGATTTCAATAAAATTGATTTATTTTATTTTTTTTAATAATTTATAGTTTATTTCGCTTTCCTTACAACAAAATAGTTGAATAACTTTTCTTCAATGCATTTTATTTATTTTTTTTGACACAAAATCTCGTATAACAATAAATTTGATAAGACTTTGTTTTGAATTTTAAAATCTTCTTGCTTAAATAACAGCTCAAATATGGCTTGAAAAATTTAAAAGTCAATGCTTGAATCAGCTTTGTTGCAAATTATTTAAGAGTGCTGTTGAAAAAATACAAATATTTGTATATATTGCAGGCAAGGCTTGTGTTTTTTTCTTCTTTCTGTGTGTGTGTGTGTGTGTGCATAATAATAGCAACTGCAACTGCAATAAGCGCATGTATAGGCTGTTGTTGTGTTGATTGACACGCCCTTCATGCCCACCCCACCCCCCCATATGCACATCGTTCTATAGAATGGCGCCCACATTGAAACCGGGACAAAGAAAAAAAAATACTTACTATGGGCTACTAAAGCTACAGCAAAAGCAAAAGGCTATTGTTAAATATCGTTACTGATATATTTTTTTTTGCTATTGCCTTGCATGCTGTCAACATCATTAGCCATTTACATAGTACTAGTAGTAGTATCAAGTTGACTTGCATTGTGAAATGGTCCGGAGAGTGCGAAAGGGCATGATGCCAGAGGCATCCCCATGGAGGGTGTCGCTTACAACGTTCAACATCATTTATAAGCACTTCACATGCGCGCACCTTCAACATTCAACATATATGTGTATAATATGAAAGTCAAAGGGTAAAAATAAAACAAAAAACAATAAACAAATCGCAATAAATAAATAAATCCAGCAAGCTGCTGCTGCTGCTGTTCGATTTAAGCACCGTCGAATGGTTTTTGCAGAAGGTTAACAAGTGCCACTTGCAGTTGTTATCGAATGAAAATTACATTCAAAAAAAAAAAAGAAGAGGAAAAACCAGCTGCGATTTATTGATGCGAATGCACAGAGATTTATCCCAAAAAACCTAATTAGCCATAATAAAAAGCATATGTTTATACAATATGCAGTGTTAACTGTTATTAACTCGCAACAGATGCAAAATTACATTTACAAACATTAATTTCCGAAGAGTTCAATCAATTGAATAAATTCCCAAAAATAATAATTGATTCAAAAAGATAAATTTGCTTTAATTTTTTTCTCTGAGAGAGTTTCGCTTTGTGCAAGTTCGACTGTACGTCGTTGTTAACCTTTAACGAATGTAATTTTTATTTTGTTTTTTTTTTTTTTGCAGATATTTGTGACATCCCTTTGGAGTGTCGTGTAAATGTCGTGAATGTAATCAAATTTATGTCAATTGAGTTGGTTGTTAAGTAAATAATTTTTGTTTAATCATTGTTAAGCCGCAAAGTCGACAGCGATAATAAAGAGGCGAATGCCCAAGGACAATATGGTATATACTGGCTATATAAATGGCAGTTGACATTTTCAAACATTTAAAATAAAAACCTTGACGTCAATCAAAATTAGCCATTTAATATGTATGTACTTCATTAACACTGATTAAAGCGCGCATTTAACGTGAATAATTTTGTTGACATTATTATTTTATATTGTTCTTTATGTCGTTTTGCACTTCTCTTTATATGAAAGTCTATTTTAAGTTGATTGTGGTATCTCATCCGCTGCTGGCTGCTGACCTTCAACAATTTCTGTGTGTGTGTGTGTGTGGTTTCAATTTAATTTGATAAACATCAGCGCAGCCAACGCAAAAGTCCAGAAAAGGGAGTTAACAGCAGCCAGTTGAAAATTAAAAAAAAAAAAAAGCAAAAAAAACAATATTTCGCAAATTATGAGTTTTAATGGGTGTAACTTAAGCTTAATGAAACCGCAGCAGCATTTATTTTATTATTTTTTGTTTTTAATGCTCATGGAAAAATGTCAAACTTTTTGACTAACTTTTTATACGCAATAAACTTAATTTAAGAGATTTAAGCTTTTCACTTTTCAAATCTTTTGAATTGTTGCTTCGATTATAATCGATAAACGATATGTTTGCATATTTTAGGAACTGATGTTTCGAAAGTTATCTAAAATCTTATCTAAAACAAGATTAAGTGGCCAATTTAGTAGCAGAAAGTTTGTATATTAAATAAATAATAATAAAAAAAAAAAAAATCTAAAATTTCAAGTATTTAAAACCCAGTCGAAACATAAAAACTTAAGCTGCAAACATGAAAGTTTTTAGAACGATTTTGCAACTGACGCTTGATAATTTAATTTAGGAGCTTGGCAAGCGAAATTTGAGTCTAGGTTTACGGCCGGATGGTTCCAACGGCGCAACGGCGCATCGGCTTATTTGTATAAATTTGTCATCGTAAATGTTTAATATGATACACCAACCAGCAGGCAGCAAAACGTTTGAGTCTTTTGCAATTTAATCAAAGTTCCATTAATAATGAAATACCGTCGCGTATGCCGCTGCTGCTGCCAAATGAAATGAGCCAACAAACTGGAATTAGAGGCGGCCTTGAAGGAGCCAAGGAGCCACATTACCTCAGCTTGTTTAAGCCTTACGTACGTGGAGGTTGGTTTAGTCGTCAGTCGTAACACGATAATCAAAGAAACAAAAGGCGAGCTCAATGTCAATGGAAGAGTCAAAGTCAATGTCAAAGCCAAAGCCTCAGGTCTAAACTGAAGTGGAAACAGCACGAATAGAAGTACAGAAACGAAGTACAAGGAGCAGCAGCTGAAAACAAAATGTTCTCAGGTATTTAATATAAACTTGCTTGGCATGCTTTTATGCCATTCAAAAGGTGTCGAAAACTATACAATAAATTCAAGAGAAAGTGAAATTGTGCACTTCAACAACGCTAAAACAAACAATGCACTTTTGAAGTTAGTTGAATTCAAATTAAGATTTTTTTTTTGCTTTCTTAGATTGCTTTTTAGCTGCAGATTTAATTTCACTTAAACAAAAAACTATTAGTTTGGGCAATATAGTCTTTTTTTATTAACTTTTACTAAGTTTAACAAATCATAAAACATTTTTGTTTTATTGGATTGAAAAAAAAGTTTGATTACTGCTTGTAAAAATTCTTTATTTTAAAAACAATGGATTTCAAATAAACTAGAAAAACTATTGAAACAAATATGTACCAAATAAACTATACTTGAGTATAGTGTTGGGGTTACTTTTCTAAATTCTGTTGAGAAATTATTTTATACTTTTACTTTTCCTACTCATGAATATTTTAGCCTAAAATCGAGCATAACTGTTGCTGACAAGGTAAATTATAGTAGTATGTAGCCTACGATCCCAATCATTGTTTTTAACATACCTATTTGAGTTAAGTTCATAATGTTAAATAATCTAAGTTGATAATGCTAATATTTACTAATGCGAAACAAACCGTCAGTCTGCTTTGGGCGCTTGAAAAGAGTTAAAATAAAACTTCTACAGACTTGGTCTTAAGACATATTCTATCTGGTCTGATTTCCTCATATATTTCTAATGCACATTCAGTTGGCCTAGTCTTAAAGTCTTATTGACATCAACTTAATTTCTTTATATTGTAGTATTATGTTATATTCATGGGCTGATGTTTTTCTTTTGTTTTTTAAGGGTTTTTTAATTTTTCATTTCTCAACAATAAAGTTTTCAGTTTCAAGAAAAGTTTATGAATCTTTCATATACAAATCAATATATAAAACGATACCAAACACGTAAGCTCTTTTTCAAGAGTAGAACAAACTCGACTTGTTGTTGCCAAGTGTAAATGAGTTAAAGACAGAAAGCCAATGAATACAATGGCTAAGCCACTGGCACGCGAAAGTGGTTAGCGCAATGAATGTATGAATGGTTGGGGGTTGGGGTGTTTGGCTAAGATATTCGAGAGAGTTGGCCATAAATTTGCTTAATTTATTGTGCGTGCTGTGGAAAGGCAAGGGTGGGAGGGGGGTACAGCTTTAAAGCCAACGTTGTACGCAAATAATCAATTGAAATTAAAGTGACGAGCTCAAAGACAACAACTAGAATAATAGAAAAAAGAGGTGTGCTCTTGAGTGGTGGTGTCGGGGGTATCGGGTTAAAGTGTTTAAAGGGTAACGCAGACGCTGACGCAGAGTTGGAGACGTTGACGTTGACGGCGTTGTTGCCACAAAAGGCGCAAAACCAATTTGATGATGGGGTTGAGGTTGTAGTTCACTTTTAAGACAGACAGAGAGAGAGAGAATGGATGAGGGAGGGAGCTGACTGACACAGGTCTGACCTTTTGATAAGCACCTCGTTAGCGAGAGAGAGGGAGAGGGAGAGTCGGACAGTGAAGGTGACGTTGCAAAGGTAAATGTGGCAAACAGGGGCGACTCTGATAAGTCAACAGCACTCATCAGTTTATTGCAAAACTCATTAAGTTGCTGTGTTCTGGACTGGAAGAAATATTTTGCAATATAACATCTTTCATAAGGCTAGAAGTATTTGTTGATTTTGGTAACGAGCATTAGGCATTGGACCAGTTTGTTGCGCCCAGTTTGTTGCAAATCGATGGCGGCTCTAAATGAAAAATATTTTCGTTATTGACAGATGGCTTGAAATAAGCAATTTCTGTGTTCAACAATATTGAATTCCGGTTTTCAAGGCCAAGAGGCTAAAGTTTTGCAAGCAAAATCTAAATGTCAATCTATATAGAGTTTACAGTATTTATCCTTTTTTTTCAGGTATTTTGTTGTTTTAGCAAGAAAATTGTCTCAGGTGAATTTAATAAAATTCATTATCGATTGGAATGAGAGAAAACGTTTTCAATATCAGATTGTGCTTTATTTTTGTTTGTTGCTTATAAATGGGCATTGATTAATCTAATCTAATGTTTTTTTCTTTTTGTATCTGCAGGCTGCAGGGCTGTGAAAATTGTTACGTAATCGCCCAATCATTCCATCAGTTGAGGCCGACTAGTCAGTCTGTCGCTCTGTCAAACACTCAAATGGCTTTGGTCTTGAGTTGGGTCACCCGCGCAAAGCGGACAACTTGCTACCAATTTGCAACACACACACACACACACACATACACTTTTACAAAGCTATGGGCAAAAAAAAAATATATTGAAAGAATTACGAAGTTACGTTCGCAACGTGTACAAGAATGGAACAACAACAGCAACAACAACAAAAAACCGGAAGAAAAATGGGGTCGTCAAACGGTAAGGGCAAAGCCGAAAAGGGGGCGGGGTGTTGGGGGCTGTAGCGGTGGAGTAGCGACATGGAAGCGCAACACGAAATGCAAAATCGATGTGAGCGAAAAATACAAAATAAAAAAAAAAAATCTCGAGGAATTTTTATTTTGGCATTTAGGCGGCTTCAGAGAGCTTTAAAGGGAAATGCAGGAGGGAAGCTGACATTGTGGGAGTAGCTACTGTTACACATGTTAATGTGTGTGTGTGTCTGCACGCATAGTTTAAAGCGTGTCTGTGTGTGTGTTTGTGTTTGTGTAGCTGTGACAGGCAATGCAAACGTTTGACGTGCTTTCGCTGTGTCTCTGCGTTTGTGTGTGTGTATGTGTGTGTGTGCTGTAGTGATTTTGCAGCAAATTGTTTTGTACACACTCGAGTTCACACATACATATCAGTGAGTGTGCGTGTGTGTGTGTGTGCATGCATCAACCTGTACAGATCATGAGGTTTTGTCCGAAATATTTTTGGCTGACATTGTTCGATTTTCAAGAGCTGTCTCTTTCGCTCTCTAACTATGTGTGTGTGTGTGTGTATGGCTTGCGTTGTCAAAATATTTATGGGATTTTGTATATATAAACACACACACACATATACATATTATTGTGCCATTTTGTGGCAATTTTCTCGTTCGCTGTTTCATTTTTATTTTATTTCTTTGTTATTTTTTAAGTAGCATACTTTTCGGGTTTTGGCAGTTATTCAGCAATACGATTGAATGAATAACAAACATAAATACTACAATATTAAAGCTGCACAGTCTAAGCTAAAGATGCCCATGCATTATTTGTCACCTGTCCAAAACTTGTGGCACAACGCTACTAAAGCGTGTGCTTAAAGATACCCTGTACTTTGCGTAGAAATTCCATGTACCTATTATTTTTATAAGATCTTTGTTGTTGCCAAAGAAAGTAAAGTCTATTGCCCATTAGAAAACGTATTTCACTTTGTTTTTATTTTTTTTTGGGAATTTTAATTTATTTATTAAGAAATTGTGTAAAATGTGTTTTTTTCAACTTGATTTTTGGGACGGCAGCCTTTGGCAATCAAGCATAAAATTCATGCTACCTCTTTGACCAATTTCATGTGTAGAGGATACGAAAGCACCAACAAAAATTATCAACTAAAATTATTACAGCTGCCATGTTAGCCAGCATGTCATATTTAAGGCAAATGGTAACAGTATCAAACTGTTGTCTGTCTTTTCAAAGCGAAGAAGATGAAGACCAAAAAAAAAAAAACGTCCATTTAGCAGCTGCTGTATATCAAAAGCACACACAAACAAACATATATCAAGTGTAGGCCATTTGATAAATACAAAAAACAACAAGAAAAACAACAACATTTGTGGCATCTTTAATTTGTCATCGGCATTTGCGGCTCAGAGCTGACCATACCTGAGGGTATTGTCTTGATAAAATGGTTTTAAGTAACATTTTGCTGAATTTTCTTTCGTTTTATTACACAAGTTGAACGCTGACTGTCTGCTTGCTGTTTATCTTTTCAAGTTTGACAGCTTATAAAATTAATTTCAGTTTGAATTTTAAGAAATTTATTTTCAAAATAACAAAATATAATAACTTAAGCCATTTAGATTCAAGTGAAGTTAAGCGATTTTTGACTTAATTTTGTTTAAAAAAAAATGCTACAATTCAGTTGCTGCCTTGACTTTGATTCCTTTTATTTTTAAGGCTATTTTTTTTTTTTTAGCGTTTAATATCGAAAATTCAATTTATTTTTAAAACAACGCTTTCTTCTGATTAATTTATCTTCCATCCTGGTTTGTTTTACGTTTATTTTGAAATTGATTTCTCATTATTTCAGTTGAAATAGTTTGCAACACGCAGCAAGCTCGCATTTGTTGTGCTTAATGCACCCCAACCGCCTTCGCCCTTTCCACCTATTTTCCTGAAACCATTAGCAGCAGCATCATTATCATCATTGTCGCTCAGCCTCGTTGTTTTTATTGTCTTTTCTGTTTGGTTTTTTTTTTTTCTGTTGCCGAGTCTCAGCTGTATTGTTCCCCATGCCTGCCGCTTGTCCAAATACTATTTTGTTTATTTTCATTTACTTGAAAAACATTTTTATTTGGCCTTTGGTTTTTTTTTTCTTTTTCTTTAACTGCCTTTCAGTTAACAGTTCTTATTTTCAGTTTGTATTTGCTTTGCTTTCGTCTTGTTGCGTTCTATTTGGCTCGCTTCAGCTATCTGGCCATCTCTCTTTCTCTCCAACTCCAACTGCCTCTGTGTTTGATTTGAACATTTCTTGAAGTTTTTTTTTTTTTGCATCTATGTTTGTTGAACGCCTGAAAGCATGCTTCATGTTTTTGAGATTTCACATTTTTCAGACATATTTTATTTTTTTTGCGGCTATTTTTTTTTGTTAAAGAGAGCTCGCAATTTGTAAGCAGATATTTGAAATATCCAACAAACATTTTTCTACTCAACGTAATTATTTGTTGCACCCCTCCCTCCCCGACGCCGTCCTGCCTTATAATGGGCCACACAATATATATATATTAACAAGCTTCTTGTTTGTTAATATTTTTTTTCGTTCGGTTATTGTGGCAAGTTGCTATCACAACGTGCGTCAAATTGTTTATCATAATTATTAATAATGTATTTTCATGCCACCTGCATAAAGCTCACTCACACACACACACACACACACTTAAACACACCACACACACACACACACACATCGAACACCTCTATACACATTTAATATCAGTTGCTGTTGGATGTCTAAATTGCTGCAGCACTAATTAAATTATGAAGTGGTTTCAGCTACATTTACCTCGAATCGTTTACCGCACGCCCCTTGCCCACACGATCGAACTCTCAACACTCAACAATTCAATTCACCGAATACACAGAGCGAAAAAACAATAGCCAATTAAATAACGTAAGCAAAAAGTTAACAATTATGAAATTTCATTGAAAAATGTTTGAATAATTTTGGAAGTGAATAAAATTATATTACATAAAGCTCCAATATAAACTGAGTTGATACTCTTCAGATCTTCACTATTTTATGCTCTAGTTTATATAAGAAGAAGAAAGTATTTTTCTTTGTTTTTTGGTAAATTCCCAGACTTTTGTATTACTCTTGCTTCTTTCCACTTAAAAAAAAAACAATGATTTATTTTTAACTGTGTAGCACACTGTGCATTCTGTTTTTGTTGTTGTTGTTGTTGTTGCTGTTCAATGCTCAAGTGCTCAGCGAGGCGGCAACCCTTGAGCACACAGCAGTGTGGCAGTGTGGCAGTGGCAGGCAGCTCGAGCTCGAGCTCGATGGTTGCACGGTTGCCTCACGACGACGGCTGCTTCTTCTTGTTCTTCTTCTTGTTCTTCTTGTTCTTGAACAACAACTACTAACTTCGACTAGTCGTTGCCGAAATGGGAAGCGGAAACGGAAGCTGTTTGTGCTCGGTGCCTGTGCTTGTGAGAACTCAACTCGACCCAACACGAAACAAAACAAAACATGACACAACACGACAAGACACGACACGGCACGGCATGCTGCCTTGTGCAAAAAAAAACTTATATGTATATATATTCGTTTGTGCCCCCGCGACGACGTGGCACAATCGCGTTGTTGTTGTCAACAAATTAGTAGGCAAATAAAATTTTAGGTTCAACAGCAGCTTAAACCAACAACCAGCAACAAATTATACTGCTGACTAGTCGAAATATGGTGACATCTACCCCGCGTCCCTTGCCCGTGCCCACCCTTTTTCGCTACCTCGGCGCTCATTAGAGAGCTTTACGTAAATTAATCCACAATTCAAACCACCTGGGTCTCAACTAATTTTTTTTTTGTGTGTGTTTGCGTAAAAGTTTTTTTTTTTGCAAAAAAAAAAGTTTCTTTTGACTTTATGGCATTAAAAGCATCACGCAGATGCTTTGATATAAAGTTATCAAATAGCAAAACGAGCAAAACATAAATATGTTTATATTATTACTATGCATTCTTTATAGCAAAGATAAAAGGTCAACAAAATACAATTTTATTTCATTTATATAATTATTTATGTTTCAAGTTATGATGATACTTGAATTCTGATTTAGTTGGAATACAAAACTTATTTTATCTGCAATACCAAATGTGAAGAATTAATAATTAATGTGACTGTTGCCATAAAATTAATTAGGAAGTAATTAGGAATATGCAAATAAATAAAAATAAAAAAAATACAGAAATGTGGGTTTCATAAAATACTTTTTTTACGGTTACTACTGGTATATAGAATTCACTTAATATTCATATAGTGATCTTTGCTCTTCGCGTTTTAACTCTGCGATTTTCAGTACTATTCGATAAGTGTGACCATCTTTTTCAGTGTTTAACGCTCACTCAAATCTCACTCAATACTCCCAGCTCTGCCCACATAAATGATCTGGCCTTGCCACCTAGTTGTTAGTTAATTTTTACGTTTTCAACGAGTCTTTTCTCTCTTCAAGAAGAAAAATAATAATATCTTATAAGAAAAGTTCAGGTAATTAGCTCTTAACTATTTTTAAAGCACAACCACACAATATTTTCTAATGTTATTTAAAATGAAATGAAAATTTGCGTAACAGAAATGAATTTATATTTTGATGTAAAGAAATCTTCTGGTAACAACCTTTTTTTTCAGTTTGATTAATTCTGAAGTTTCAAAATTTGAAGGAAAAAAAACCTTAAGTTTATGAACAAACACAAATTGCGAAACGAAGCAAAAATATATCATTGGTTCGGAAGCTTAAATAAAAAATAAATTCTTGTTTAACAAAAAATTAAAAATTCAAATTAAGCAATATTATTTAATTTTTATAATCAATAGTATTTTTTTTATATACTATTTTCTCTTGCCACAGTTTCCTTTAATTTTTCCTTGAGCAAATAAATAAAGTATGTATATCTAAACATAATACTTAAAGCTTTTTTCACTTTCTTTATGTGAATTTTTTTTTTTAAATTGGGCTATTAGTATTTGAGCAATGAAATTTGTATTTACTTTTCAAAATGTAAGCTGATTTTCTTTAGATTTCTTCAGTATTATCAGTCAGTGTATTTTTATTTTTTTTTTATTTTTTGTGGGTTGCCATTGTTTGTTGTTGTTTTGTTGTTGCTTTAATCAATTTAAAATGATTTGCCATAATATTTGCAATGTGTTTGGTGTTCCAGACTCTTGATTTATATATACCATATATGTGAATATACTTTTTTTTTCTTTAGCATAATTAGATGAGGCTTTTATATTTATTGTTATGCCAAAGTGAAATTGCCTCACTTCGTGTGACTTTAAAAATTGAAGGCTAATAAACATTAATCATAACAAAATTTTCTGACAGCATTTTTGCCTATAGAAAAATCAAAACGTATATATATATCCGTCGCTATATGCTTTATATTAAAGGTAGCTTTTAGCTTTTTTAAGGCAATTCGCAAAAATGTATTACAATAATTTATTTATGCTCTTTGCCTTACATATATTTCTTTTGACTCATTCTAACGCTTTATGTTTGACATATATTTTGTTTTTATGTTTAAATTAAGCTCAACTTTTTGTTGTTGTTGCTTCTTTTTTTTGGCAATTGTGGTGTGCTGTTTGTGTTTATTACATAAAAAAAAAAAATGTTGTTGCTTTTGATGCGTTCGTTGTTTGTATTTGGTATTTTGCTTGCTAATTTGCTTGTGGCATAAATTGGCCAAAAGTGCCTGTGTGTGTGCTGTTTGGGGTCTCATATCTTTTTTTTTATCGATTTTCATTGTTTTGAAGAAGCAAAAAGTTAATTTTTCGTTAAGGGCTCCGGCACCAGACAAGATAAACGACAATAAAAAGCGCGCAGGCAACAAGCTCCAAACCGAAATAAGTATCCACATACACACAAACACACACACACGTACATTCACATGAGCATAAAAAAAAACAAGCTGATGTTGTTGTTGTTCAGTGGCAGCCACTGATTGAGTCAACAGGTTGCTGCTTAGCTTGGCCCCCAGGATTGTGGCGCGTGTCGCTTGTCGCTTGTTTTTAGCTCAAAACATTATTTTATGGCATTATGATATTGTCCTTTTGTCGCTGCAACGTTATTCCGAGAGAAAACATAATTCCGGCACGGTACAAAAAATAATAATAATAAATAGAAAAGCTTGAACTCGAACAGCAGGTAGAAAGAGGGTTTGTTAAGTGGGCAACTATTAGCTTGAAAATTCAATTAAAATTGATGATGCCATTTAATCGGATTAGCGCTGGCAAACGTTTTAGAACCAAACCAAATCAAACCAAACCCATTAAATAAGCATATTAAATCTTAGGCTTTAGTTTGTGTTTGTTTGTGTTTGAGTTTTGAGTTCATTAAGTCAAACATTGCTGAACGAACGCATAATCCTTGCGTTATTATGCATTTATGCAGCAGTGCAATTGAAACCATTTGCATTGTATGATTTCGAGTTTCTAGTCAGTTGACACACCGCAACCGGAAAATTAATTAATTTGGAAATTTGATTTACCAATGCGCGCGGCGAAAGGCTTTGCTCATTTGCCACATTTGCGTTTCAAATTTTCGGTGAGTTTTTGCTTGCGAAATTCGCACAAATTGGCAAATTTCATATGCAGTGCTCAGGGCCATAAGCCAAAGCTGCGTATTGGCTAGATCGAGGATTTTTTGTATTTTTGTATGTTGTTTGTTTGACAAGTTTCGTATTGTGGTTTTTTGTGTGACAGGCAAAGACAACGACAACGAACGACAACAACAACTTTGACTTGACTTGGCCAACATGGAAAAGCTTTTAAAAGCAAAAATGACTCAGCTCTTTGAGTCGGCGTCGTCTGTCTTCAAATAGTACCTTGTAACCAGACTAACAAAGGATTTTCGCACAAACAATCCCTTAAGCCCTGCCATAGGCACTATGGCCATTAGCACACAACAACAACAAGGATAAGCAGAGCTTGAGAAAGTCAATTTCCTACTACTCAAAGGCTTTCGGGATCTTTGATTTAAGTCATTTGGTAAATGCGTCTGACAGTCGCATTCAATTGAAGTTCGTCAAAAAAAAAAACAAAAAAAATGACTGAGTAATTAGTTGAAATGTATGTATGTTCGATTTAAGCTATAAGCTCCAGCCCAACTAAAGCAATTTAATCGAAAGACTTTATGAAAGCATTTATCAAAGGATTAAATAATTATAATAAGCTTTTGATTCAATGATGGAGCGCGGCACTATCAATCAATTAGTGAACATCATTCATTATTGCACATTGTACATTGTACATTGAATAATTATGCTTCGACTGGGACTTAAATTGGGATTAAAACATTTCAAATTACTACCAAGAATCGAACAATGAATGCCATTAGGTTGTATATTTGTGTGGATGTGTTTGGTGTGAGACAAACCGTTTGTACATTGAATTCATTTGTTTGCGACTACTTTAAAGGAAATTAGGCTTAGGCTTAGGCTTCAAAATAGTGAATCCGATTTCATTGTTTGTTCTCCCTCTACTTTCTACTCAAAGTGACTGTGGCTTTGGGCTGGCATAAATCAGCTTAAAGCTTCACTCAAACTTGTCTCTCTCTCACTCTTTTATTATCCTCACTGCTGGAGTTCTAGTTGAACATCCTTTTCGAAACTAGTATATTGGTCAGCTGGGATTGGTCAAGCAAGCCATAAATGTTGATGTGAGCTTAAGGCTTATGTGAGTAGAGCAGAAACGAATGGCAATTGTGCACACACACATCTACACACACACAGAATTCAGAATTCACAGAATTTGTTAAAAATGGATTCCAGTCTTTGCTTCGAACCAACTGTTATGCTTATGCTTATGCGTTTTGTATTTGTTTGTGCCTTGCCTGACTCATTGCATATTTCGTCTCAAGGCAACGGCTACTCTACAGTCAAACACCAGCATAACGCACATTTTCTATACAACGAATTCGTGGAATTCAAAATCCATTCCTTATTACGAATTTTCTCTGAAGCAAACATTTCTGTGTAGTTTTTTGTATTTGAATTCAATGCAAGATATTTATTGAAAGTTTTCAAAGTTTCATCTATCAATCAAAATGCCAAAAATATAAACTTTATGCATTTTCGGTTTCGCACAAATATTTAACTGAACTCAATTCTTAAAAGTTTTATTGTGATTTTTCTTAAAGTAAAAGTTATATTGATTCAAGTTGAAGTTTGCAATTAACGACCAAAAACTAAGCTGTTTCGAACTTTGTTTTCTTTGATTTGTTTTTTATGGTCCAACGACTATTTTTTTATTTAACTGCAGTCACAAAAAGTTGCCACTGTTTACGCAGTGGAAGTAGATAACTGTTGCTTCTTTATTTGTTTGGTTGGCAACAGCTGCAACTTCTTCAACTGTCTCTCTTGTTTCTAAGCAAACCTATAAATATGTATGCATGTAGATAGATTTGTATGTATATGCAGTTGTCAGAGCTTTCAACTTTGTCAGCGTTTGGCATCAAGTTGACGGAAGTTAAGGTCTCTCTCTCTCTCTCTCTGTCTCTTCGTTGCTGCTTCTGCATTTCCTATTACTTTTGACAGCTTTTCGACTGACACTTGTAGTTTATGCAAAATATTTGCATTGCTCCGACAAGCGACAAGCCGTTTCTACAACGCAGCACAGATTGATTGGTGGAACTTGGCTGACAACTTGAAACAACCGGAAAACGCCAGAGTCGCGCAAAAAACAATGCCAATGATTGCATTTCTCTTTTTTAACTTGATGATGGCACAAGTTACTAACTGAAAGTTAAATATTTTTAATTTTTTGCATAATTTTATTAAATAAGTTTGAGACACAAACTTTTTAACATGGCAGTTAGTTAGTTTGTTGGGCTTGGGCTTGGGCTTGGGCAACTTGATTAGCGACATAAAACAAGCCAACGACACCGCTCATTATGTCCCCAAAAGATCCAACAGATGCGACACAAGAAGCTCCAGTTTCACTTTAAGCCCCTTAGAGGAAAAAGAGGCCAAAGCAACAGCCCGAAAAAAAAGTATATATTTCGCGAGGGTAGCAGAGCCAACATTTATCGACGTCAAACACACACACACACACACACACACACACACACACACGCACACACGTGTAATTAATCATGCGCTGTGTGTGAGTTGAGGTGTTTGGCGGGGGAGGGAGAGAATTTAAGGTGCACATGGGATTTTCAGTTTTAAAGCGCGCGAAAATAATAAATTTTGAATACGCAACGTGCTCAAAAAAGGAAGAGAAAGAGAGAGAGAGAGAGAGAGCGAGAGCGAGAGAGAGTGTGTTTGGCAAGCAGGCAGGCAAAAGAAGGAAAACCAATAAAAATGATGAAAGACTTACGAGGTGACGACGCAGCCAGCGGCCAACACTGCCAATCGGCGTAAATGGCAAAAGGGAAAAGTCGCAACGTAACGTAACGCAACGCAACGCAGCGTATGCGAAAGTGAAAGGGAGCCAGCAAAGGAACGCCAATAAAATGTCGAAGAAGCAGAAAAAAAAAAATGGCACAAACAAACAAACAAACAAATCGACAAAAAAAACGTGCGCGAAAAAACCAAACGCAATTCATTTTTCGATGTGTTTTTTTTATGGTCGACTAAAGAGTTGCTTGACTGAGAGATACTACGCTTTTGTTGAGTTAAATTAACAAATATATAAGTTTTACAGTTGAATGTTTTAGTTTAAATTTAAAAATAGTTTAACCCTTTAAATTATGCCCATACTGTTCTCATAATTTGCTGTCCAGCCGAACAGCAGGAAGAAGTTTCCAACTGCTTCACAGTTCCCCTTGGATATTTGGCCAAGGACAAAGAAGAGAGAAAAAGAGGATGACAAAAAAAAAACAAAAATTACATGAAGAATGGGCGATTTGGTGCGATTATGTTTGTAGCCGTATTTGTTGCAAATGCCACTCGTTATTAAATCAAATTGACAGTGGTGTTCCAGTTCGGTTTCCAATTCGTTGCGCACTTTGCAATGTGTGGCAATCGTATGGCCGGAACGTGGCAAGCGCAAGTAATTGAAGTCGATGGCGGTGCGGGTGTAGGAAACATTGGTGCACATAGCGGAAATGCAAGTGGCAAGTGGCATGTTGCACAATTGCAGGTAGCACGTTTCCTTCGACGTTCTTTACGCTTTATCCGTTTTTTTTTCTTTTTCGTACATTTTTAATGTCTGACCATTCTGACAGCAGCTGCAGATGGTTAGAAAAAAACCTTTCAACTTTCAAGAAAACTTTTGAAATACATTCGATGCGATTACTCAATGAACCGATAGCCATATCAAAATAAATGTTGTGCCTTCAGAAAAAAAAAAAAAGGGTAAAATGTGTGTTCAATATGGGATGTTAAACTAGGTGACAAAAAAACCAATCATTATGAAACATGCTGAAAAATATGTCGCAGCTGCTGCAGCTAGCTTGTAACTAAACTGGGGCAATCGGTTGCAGCCAGAATGTTGGCAAATTGCTTTGCCATTCCCTTCCCATTATTTTACACCACACACACACACACACACACACACACACAGGTGCTTAGTCATAATTGGCTTTGGCTGTGAACTATGAACAGTGCATATTTCAAATGTCATGCAAGTCCAGCAGCAGCCTACAACTACAACAAAAATCCTAAAAAGTTGACAAAGCGCTGATAGAGATCCCTGTGTGTGCGTGTGCGTGCGTGTGTGTGTGTGAATAAGTGTTGGTGCTTGTGTGGGCGCTTATGTGTGGATAGAGGCTTTGTCAGCTGTAGCTGGCATATGCACTTTTCAATGTTGGCTTAGGCAAAGCATGTGGTGCAGCACTCCTCGCACCGCCCCCCCGCCCACGCGGCTGTAGGCAAGAGGGATTGCCTTTTGGGCACTAATTGCCATGCCATAGCGTTTAATTCTGTTGCCCAGCAACTTTTGTAACTGGCAGCAAACTTTATCACTAACTTTCACCTGATTCACTTAGACACCCAAACACGGCTTTTTTTTTAAATAAACAGTCTGTGGTCAACTTTGCAGCTACTTTAAGCTGATGTTGCTGTTGCCTATACTATATTATTTTAATAGGCATCCTTTTTACAAAATAAACTTCCCATTTTGTAGGAAACATAATTATATTCAAAAATAATCATCGAATAATGAAGCATTAAATTTTCTTTCAGTCTACATTGCCTGTCGATTAATCAAATTATCGGTATGGTGATGATCGAATTAAATGACAAAAATTATCGCTTTTTTAATTAATCGCATCATTTATCGATTTTATTAACGAGCATAGATTTTTTATCGAAATCGATTATGCATTTTTAAATTGTCAATGAGATGAACAGACAGCGAAATAATTATCGAATAAATCGATACACTTCATCGAAACATATTATCGATGTCATATCATAATGAGTTAGTATTCAATCTTTTAAAAAACTCTATAGATATTATTAACTATCATCTTGACAGATAAAAAATCGATAAGTGATAAATTCGATAAGTCGGTACTACTTATAAGTCGTTGTTTTATAGTTGTATTTGCTATGCATAGCATAAAAATATGCTCAAGAATTTGTTGGTCTCTATCAATAACCCAATCACTCAATTGACTATCAAAATAAATGGATAATCAAACTTATATTGCAGTACACACAAAAACACCGAGGGAGAAAGAGACAGAGAGAGAGAGAGAGAGAGAGAGAGAGAGGGAGAGAGAGAGAGAGATCGATGAGCATTTTAACACTGCAAATCTTATTCATTGTTATCAAGTTCAAAAGTTTAGAATTAGGTTTTAATTAATTTTTATGAAGTGCTTATCAGTTTGTTTAAAAAGAAATGATATATCGAATAAAACTAGCCAAGGCAAGAGTTATACAACTAACTTTTTTGTAGTTGCATCTGCCAGTGGATAAGCCAACACAAATATATATCTCTTCCCACTCTTTATCACTCAATTAAATGCTTTATTTGTTAAACTTCAGACAGTTGTTTGTTCTCTTGGGGGGGGAGGGAGGTTATAATAAATAATGCACAAGTTGCATTTGCTTTTTGAAGTAATTGTGAGTTTGAAGAACTTTTGTGTCATGTCATGATTTTGAATTAAATGCTTGAGATGCGATTTCTTATAAAAACAAACTTCATCTTAATTAATTATAATCTTTTGCACTTTGAATTACTTTTAACAAACTGAAAACTGTTTATGGTCAAAGTTGCGAATGGCCACAAGTAAACTTTTGCGTTTTGTCCGAAACTGAAGATTATTTTAGTTCATGTTGTTGCTTGGCTTGGCTTGCTTATGTAGTACTTTGTCAAAAGCTAATCAAAAACTCATTGCAAATTCATATACTACACAACAACAGCAACAACAAGAACAACAACAACAACAGGTAGCAAAAGCAGCCAACTGTCGGCAGTTAGCATTTAGCAGGTGGCAGCTACAAATAAAAAAATTGTAAACACAACCAGCAGCGACAACCAAAATGGCCGCCAAAGAGCAAAAGTCAGAGGCAGGCAGAGCCAATCATAAGCCATGTCAGCTGTGGTGGGGGTGGGGGTGTTGTGTTAGAAGGAAACCAAAATGAAAGTAAGACATACGAAAAATAAAAGGAATTTCAAATGAGTAAAAGGCTTGGATTTAAATGTTTTTGGCAACAGCTTAATTGCCCCGGCATACGAATTAAGTTTCAGTTTCAAAACGGGCTTACAAAAACCATAACACCATAACAAAAGTCGCCTCATTAAATGCCCTACACCGGAACACAAACAAACACATTAACATAATGTTATAAAACAATCTAAACTTTAGTTGGGAATGGTTTTTGGTTCTTAGGCTAAAAGTCGTTTGAAATAACTCTCAATAAAACTTGGAGATAATTATAATTATCATCTGTTACATGTCAACTTAAAGTGTAGGAGTACAGTGTTCATTGGAAAGTGTATTGCAAAGGGTCACGAGCCATTTTCATAAATTTCAATTAGATTTGGGAAATTTATTTCTCGCTGCCTGACAAGAAGACCAAAAGTAATTATTACAAATAAAAATGAAGAACAAAAAAGATCTTCAAAAAAAATTTTACGTGCTTTTAAATTTGATTTTACTGCTTTTTGCTGTTGTTGTTTTTGCTATTAGCGCGTAATTTAATTATTTAATTAACGCGCAACTTTGTTGTTTGAGCGAAAACAGATTTCCAATTGACCGGACACTAAAAAATTTACAAGTGCCCATTAAATATTTATGTTTTTTATATAAATAAATTAATTGTTAAGTCACTAGACAGAAAATCGAAGCAAAACAAAATACAGACAAACTGCCGTATAACGAATTTCAGAGGAAGAAGAAAAAAACTTTTTTATAGAGCAAATTTTTAATATTGAATTTTTTTGATCGAACCAAATTCGAAAAAATCGTTTTACGGAATTGCGACTGTACTATTTGCATAGAAAATTGAATGAGATTTGTTTTTCAATAAAATTGCCTAATTGAATGTTGAGTGTAATACTATAAATAAATATCAACAAACTTTGCTTGCTAATTATTTAACAATTTTTCACTTAAAAGAATTGTGTTGTTGTTGTTTTCAAAAGTCGTGTGGCATTAGTTTCCCCCCCCCCCCCCAAAAAAAAAAGCAATTGATTGATATGGCTCATGATGATGCCATTTGGCACATTCTATTTTATTTGTTCCTTATGGTTTTAATTGTGCATGAATATTCAAACGAATAAATATTTCTAAATTGTGCGTCACATTTGCCCTTGTCAGCTGCAGATACATATACATATATTTGTTAAAAAGTTAAACTTCAAAAAGGAAATGGCAAAAACTACTAACAACGACAAAAGAGTCAAGCCAAAGCGGAGAAAATTTAAAATGCTTTGAAGTCTAAACGGCAGGAAACAGCAGCACACAACGAATCAGCCACTTAATGATGACGATGATGATGATGATGATGACGTTGTTGTTGTTTTTGTTGTACTCGAACATGTTTATATTGTAATAAATGTTTGCAAGTTAATACACGGCGCATTACGTGCCTAGTTAGCTTTGAAGATGACCTTAATGAAAGCCAATTTGCTTTTGTACTTTCTGTCTTGCTCGCTTTTTGATCTGATTTGAAGAAGAGAGGTCAGCTTAATAGCAAAATCTCCGTGCTTATCTCAAGCAGCTGTCGCATCGCATTTAGCTTTGCTCGACAGTTTTGTTTTTTACAAAAAGGGGCAAGCGACGGGTAATCAACAGTTGTGCTTCGAACATGAATGTTAAGTTAAAAGAAAGAAAAAAAATTGATTTGAAATCAATAAAATTGGCAAAAAAGTTGTGGTGCTTTTTTCCATCGCAAACAAAATAAAATACAAATTTATTCAATTATTTTTGTTAAAAAGTTGTCGCAACTTAATTGCATTAAAAGCATATTGAATGAGTGTAAATAAATATTAAATACATTTTTTACATTGTATTTAAATGAAATTGTGTTCAATTGAGTCAAACCTTATATAACCATATCTTTTGTAACAGTAAATCAATTAATTAAATCAACTGAAATGCTTTTCACACGTTTCACAATAGCAATTTAACGATTTGAATTGTAAAATTGCGTATACGACGTGGCATTGCGAATTACATAAAATCTATAATTGAATTTGATTGTGTTCGGCTTCGGGAGTTTCTAAGGCGAAAGCAAAGCCCAGCCGTTGTTGCCAAAACCAAAGCTGCTACACAACAACAACAACAAAACAGTTTAGCATTTACATGCTCCACAATCACAGCCACAATCAACAGAATATAACAGAACCGAACCGAACAGAACGCCAACGAACAACACACCCGAAAAATACTTAACCACATGCCGCATGCCGCAAGCCAAAGCCGCTACTTGACTCATCGATTTTCAATATTTTAGCTCTGACAGAAATTTAATAGCCGAAAAATAGTAGACAAAAAACTTGAAACAAAACTGAAATCTGACCAAAAATTGAAAAGTGTTCTGGAATCCCCAACGAGAGACTTGCGGTTAGATCTTGGTGCGAAATGTGCAGATGCTCATTAATTTTGCTGCATTTTGTGGTCAGCAAACCAACTTAAAAACCCAAGCAGTCAATTGATGGAGATGTCGCCTGTAGCATTTCGATGCGAGTTGTCTATGCCTCGCAGCATCGAAGCCAAAACCAAAATGTCATTCAATAAACGCCAAACAGGCGGACTACTACTGCTTGGCATTTAGCATTTTGGCAGATACTCTGCGGTTCAATGTTTGCGGCTAGGACGACATACTATTTGCATATGAAAATGGCACAAACACAAATTGATACCGAGAGTTTTCAGAGAGAGTAAAAACAATGCATGATCGACCCCTAACAAACAGAGATTGCGTTGGTGGCGAGGGTTGCAAGCGGTCTGGATATTGAATTTGCATGCGGTTCACAATTGCTTGGCAACGATTGGTAAACCCGGAGGCCGGAGGGTGGGGGGCAACATTAATTGCATTCAACAAACAATAACAGCAGCTGGAGTCGCAACAAGATGCAAAAGATTTGCAAACAAACAAAAGAATGGAACAACATAAGCCAAGCCATCCATGGCTCTTTATCTCTGAACTGAATCTGACAACATTTCAACTAAAACATATTACGTATACGTATTTGTATTTGCACTTGAAGTCGATATTCACCAATGCTTAACATTTGTGCCCCATTTTGTTTTGCTTTCTCGTATTAAGATACAAGTCGCAGCAGCTGTTAATGCAAGGCTGCCTGGCTGGCTGGCTGGCTGTTCATGTCATGTGTTTTTCGATTTATCGACAGCATTTTTTTATTTTTTTTTTTTTGGTATTTGTTCATTTGCCACAAAAAAATATTTACACAATTGACAGCTGTTCACATCGAAGCAAGCAGCAGCAGCAGCAGCATCAACCGAGCGCAACAAAGTTTTTTGCTACCATTCTAGTACTATCTCGAACTTTCTCTCTCTCTCTCTCTCTCACTCTCTCTGCTCGAAAACCCAAAATGTATTATCTAAGCTTATTGTCACATAATCTCTGTCAACATAAAGCATGCCACACATTCGCACAGTTTCTTTTTACGTTTTCTCCTCAAGAAATACGCTTACTGGCGTTGCCATTACAGCTTGCTAATGCTCTTTAAATATCTTAGTATTAAGTACAAAGTATACTCTTTCGAATTGACGACCCTTGCAAAGTGCGTTTTGGCTTGTGGCTTCTTGCAGCATTTTGCTAATGGTAAATAAATTCGCTCATTTTTGGCAAAATATTTTATAAAATATTTCCACAATGGATTAAGTTAGTTTTTTTTCCATTAATTCTTAATTCCCCTATTTACTATTTTGTATCCTAAAAAAAAAAAAAAAAATAATACTGCCTTTTTTTCGACCCTTTTAAAATGGGATTACCCAAAGACTCTTTTAACGTTTTTCAACTCTTAAATAATGGAGCAAGTCAATTACTATAACTAAAAGTTTTGAGCTTAAAGTGCTGCGTTGTGAACTTTATTTTTAGTTTTTTTTTTTTAAGTTGGGGGCTAAAAATGTGCTGCGTATACGCAATATTTTATTTTTCAATTATTTTAGAGCTGCAGCTTTGTTGTGGGCAAGTGTGTGTGTCCGAGAGAGTGTGTGTGTGTTTTTGTCTTAACTCTTAAATCACGTTAAGAATTTATACGCTTGCCGTTTGGGAATTCTTGGCTTAGTTTGGGTTTGTTGCGGTTGCAGTTGCAACTTTTTGCTTTTGCTTGGTTTAACGAGCAGCTCACAAATATTAATTATTATTAGTATTATTATTAAGTATGCACAGCTGTTGTGTGTTTTAATTAATTAAATGGACGCACCTTGACAGCCGTCAAAAATAATGAAATAGATTTCTTTTTTGGCACTGATACCGATCCACTTGGTTCGCTGCCACACTGTCTAATCAATCAATAAGCGCCTTTTTGGCATGTTGCACAAACTCTATGCGGATACAAAATGGCGATACACACACACACACGCACATATTGATTATTAATGTGTGTGTGTGTTATGCTCTCAGTTTGCATACAATGACAAAAAAAAAAAAACAAAAAGCAAGGACAAAACATGCCAAACTGAGACACAAATCGAACCTGCCACAACCTGTCGTTAGTCATTTATTTTGTTGGACATCGCTATTCACATAGTTGTTGTTGTTGTTGTTGTTTTAGCGTGCTAATGGCAAATAAAGGACTATGCAATTTATGTCAAGTTGCTAATCAAACGGTCAAAGCCACTTTATCGCCAAACCAGCAACAACAACAACAGCAACAACATTTTTTGACAATATTAAAAGCTAAGCAAATTGACAATTTTGTGGCTGCCACAGTTATGCATGACACATAACTGATGCGAAACCAATTGGCATTGCAATTAACTATGCTGAAATTCATTTGCGATCAACCAAAATTATCGATTGGGGGCGCAAAGTGTTAAGCGTTTAGGCCACTTGTTGATGAATGGCCAAAAGCAACGCAAACTAATGCAAACAAAACCATTATTTTCTATGTTTATTGGCGACTTTTTCTGAACTGAAAGAAAACGTTAAATTAATTGAATACAATTATTGAAAGTATTATTTAATTAAAGTCAATTGAACTGAACAACAGATGTTAATACTACTTGTTAATGCATTCATTCAAATTTATATATGCACAATGACTAAGCAAGCCTATTCATAGACAGACAGAGAGAGATAGAAATTATTGTCTTATGCCAATACTTATAAAAAAATAAATATATAGAATGTAGTACAATTGTCAGAATTGTAGGATCCGCCTTGCAATTGCAATCGTCAATGTATTCAGTGAACGAAGCAATTACGCAAATCGAATACAGTTTGGCGAATGAATGAATAGATTCAGTTGCAGCAGCTGTGTTTGCCACAAGTCATGCATGCAAGGCAGCCGCTTTTTGCCTTTTTGCCATTTTGCACATGAATAAAATGCCACAATTCTAGCCACTGAGGCAATGTGTTGAAACCACAGTTTACACTTTTCCATATGAATTGCCTTTCGGGGGCATACATCAACACCGCATAACAACCTGACATAACAATTTCAACTTTATGACAAATTTTTTGAATGAAATTTTCTTTTCTAATTTGCCAATCAACTGAGTGAAAGAAAGAGAGAGAGAGAAAATTGCATAACACAGTAATTGACACTGTGTAAATGCAAATCCTTTAAGTGCGGCTCAAGTGCCTTGGCCACTTGAATGCCGAGAGAAGTGCAGAGTGTTGAAAGGGGCAGGGCTAAGGCGTCTGTTCATGCCCGATGGCAGTTGACAGCCAACACACAAACACACACACAAACACACACACACGAACAGTGGGGTCGAAAAGTGTGTGGACACACCTTTGCCAAGCAAAACAAAATATAGCAAAATATTAAATAAAGAAACAATATGTACAATCTTATCACAATCGACACACAAATCATTTTTAATATAGTAAATGTGGCCCCCCGCACTTATCAAGACGCTCGAATCAAGCTCGAAGAAGTTATGCCGCAGTATCTACGCCCACTTAATTGCCACAAAATGAACCAACAACAAACAAATATCGAACAACCATTAGCTTGTTGTATACAGCATGTAATCGGGTTATTATTATTTTATTTATTTTTTTTCTTATTATTTATTTGTTGGAGACACGAAGTACTACTTCGACTTATTAGTTGTACAATCGAACAAACAATTGTACTAAATTCTACTAAATATTATTATCTTATCGTGTGTGCGTGTTGTTTGTATTGCTGTTGCCTTTAAGACACCCGCTGTTAAACATTTTATATATGGTCGAGTTAATAGCTTTAAGCATTTAGCCCGACTGTAAACGGACTGTTGTGCAACGTGTCACACCAGCCAACAATGCCAAAAATAAGCCCATTATGATGAGAGAGAGAGATTGGTTGGGTTGGGTTGGGTTGGGTTGGGTTGGGTTGGCTAACTGATGTGCAGCACTGTTTGTTGCACTGAGTGTTACTCTGAGTATCTGAGCTGCAAGGCAATCATGCGGCAATTATATGTCTCATCAGCAACAGCAACAACGTCAACAGCAGACGCACGGCACACACAGAAGCAACAGTGCAACATGATGCGATGCTGTTGCAATTTCATTTGTAAAGTGCCGCTTTAGCTTGATGCTTGAGTGCAACTGAGTGTTTGTGGTGAAACACACACACACACATGCACACACACACATGCACACACACACATGCACACACACACATGCACCACATTTCAAAATGCCTGCCAAAAACGCTAAAAGGCTAAGTGTATCCTAGGCTACCCCCAAAATCGAAAATTAATGCAAATGAATATGTATTCAGTATAATTGAATCGAATTGCGATTCGTCCTGAGCATATGTATATGTAGCACTACCTGTAAACATTGACTCAAGTCGTTTACTTAATGAGGGAGATAGAGGTTGAACGAGAGAGAGAGAGAGACAGGCAAACCATTTCGAATTAAGTGTCGGGAATATGTTAAATTACATTTTTATTGTAATGGAAATTAATTTATATTGAACTGTACTCGAAAAAGATCTTTATTGCATTAAAATAAAAAATGTTAAGCTAAAAAAGAAATTCTAGGAATTTTATTAAGTAAAAAATTGCATTAACTCGATTATTTTTTCTTTAGCAGCTCAAAATGGTTTTAATAAAAATATTATTAAACTAAGCTAATTGTCAATGAATGGATTTTGGTACTCAGAACATTTTCTAATATAGATGGATTAACATTATAATAAATAGATAACAAGAAAAAAAAACGACAAACTAGAAACATTTAGGGAGAGCATAACGAGTTTCTTATAAATACATATATTGATATTATTTTTAATTTGTACTATTTTTCTTAAACATTGCCATTACGCATTAATTAATATGAGCGTATATAATTAAAGCGCAAATCGAATCAAATGCAGCCATGTGCAAATGTGTTAAGCCCCCAAAAAGCGGCAGCTTCTCTTCATTTTTGGTTAGTTCTGTGCATACACCGCGTATGCGTAATGCACTATAATTATTTAACAGTTAGAACTTTTCCTATGTTTTTTCGTTCTCTGAGTTTGAGTTTGAGTTTGAGTTTCAGTTTCAGTTTCAATTCGCAGCTACATATATAATTATTAATATAAAAATTAATTTGATATTTTGGTCGCTGTCAAAAAAAAGTTACCTTTTGCAATGCTGCGCTTCCTTTTAATCTTTGTAGTGTGTTTTTTTAATTGTTGTTGGTTTGTTTGTTTGTTTATTTTACGTTTGCTTGCTTGCTGTGCTTTCTGTTTTTTTTTTTTGTTTTTTTTTTTTGTTCAGGTTATATTGTTACTGGCGGGGGGTTTGTTATTCTTGATTCTTGTTTGGGTGGTTCGGTTTCGTACTATGTTGGGCGAGTGCCCCCAACTTGACTTACGGCACAATTTGTTTCGTTTTTAATTGCTTTTTAGCTTCTTGCTTTTTTTAGTTTCTATATATATTTTTTCACGTATGCTGCGTGAGAAATTTTCTGCTTTTCTCTTCCTGTATTATAATTTTTTCTTTTTCAAAACTACGTCACTAACAACAACAACAAGAAAAATTATTAAAAAAAATAATCAATTTTTATGCACATATAAATTTGGAATTTTAAGCACATAAAGAAAACGAATTAATTGTTCAGCTTGTTATGTTTGGAGTATAATATAAATGTTTATAAATGTTTTTTGGTTTCTTTTTGTGAATTTTGGTTTAAGTATTTGATGTCCTTGTTTTGCACGTTTTTGGTGACATTGGTTTTTGGGCCAGGTGGACAGCGTTGACAGCTCGGTCCGGCTGGTCGGATCACAGTTTGTTTTTCGGTTTATGGCTTAATTTTATTTTTATTTTTGGGTTTTGGTTTTCTTCTATTTTATCGTTTAATTTTTGTCGCTTGTCGCAGAGCACACACACAAAATTCATACACTCGGCTGCGCGATGTTCTCTTGTTCTTGTTTTCTATGTGCGTGTGTGTGCTTTTGATTTAAAAATAAATAAGTTTCACATGAAAAAGTTTTCCACCAAAAAGAATTTTCCAATCCCAAGCCCAAGCTGCACACACAAATGCTTCATAAAACAAACAAAGATAGATATAGACAGCTCATCTGGCGTATCTGTGGGATACAAGTAGGCGACGCACTTTGTTGCATTGCGGTATGCGTCAATTATGCGACACGAGCACTTAACATAGCCATGGCATGGCCAAGAAAACACAAACAAAATGCCAAATAACAAAGTTTTCAATTTGACGAATTCCCACAGACTAGATACCCTTACACGGCAAGTACACCCCATCCGTTGTTCGGTCTATTCAAATTACGAAAAACCAGTGAAAAACACTTGCTTCCTATATATATTTGTTTTTCTTTGATTTTAATAGCAACTGATAGCACAATACAAGATAAGAAACTTTCTTTGAATACAGAGAGAGAGAGAGATAAAAAAAAGCATGTATTATTTTTCTGCAGGGATTTTTGTATTAAAGCTTATCAGCTTTATTCTGCGCCCCATAAAATGTCGCAAGATAGCAAAATGTTTGTAGAAAAACTTTGGCATTACATTCCGGACAAACAATTAAGCTTTAGATATTTGTATTTTGTGTATTACTTAGGGCCTTGAATCCATTTTGTCTGGGGAATATAATAACGTAATGTTTGCATATCTAATTTATACAGATCTTATATAGTTTTTGGCAGAGCATTTTGTTAGCGGTTTGATGATTTACGATTGCAAATTGTACATTAAATGGTTTTTTCGTATATATATTTTGTTCATTTGATTTCACGCTCGTCGCTTTTGTGATGAATATTTTTAAATTGTTTCGCCGCTGCCCCCAAAAACACAAATAAAAATGTGTTAATTTTTCGGTAGACATTGTCCGCTTGTTGTTGTTGTTCATTTCCTTGAAGCATTTGGGTTGACCGTACCAATAATTTTTGATTGCTGCCAAAAATTCTTAGACTTGCCGGCCGTAATTCATTTATATATTTTCTCTGCCTTTTGCCCCTGAGAGAGAGCGCGCCGAGAGAATGAATAAGCCAGAGGGACAAACCAAATGTTGGACATTGTCTATCGCTCTACTTTGGTTTCCACGGGGTATGGGGTAAGGTAATGGGAACTTGGAACATGTGTTCGACTATTGTCGTTTTGATTTAATAGAATCGACGCGTTTATTGCGCCAATTAAAACAGCAAGTGATATGAATTATTAAAGCTTGTATCGCTTTTGATTTTGATTTTTGGATTTCTGGATTTTCGTTTGACTCATGCCCCAAAAGCATTGCCACCTACAGCTAAAGTTCGCTTAACCTGATCAAAAGCGCGACTTTTCCCATTTTTGAGTCACTTAATCGAAACATTAATCATTGTGATTAATATGGTAAGTATTTTTAGTGCTTATCTTGTTTTGGTGGAGCTGCCGCAGCTTTCGTTTCTAGCCGTGTAAATAGATCAAAGCGATAATGCGCGTTTAGCTAACAAACCTATCTATTTGCCTCTGCTTCATTATCCCCTTCCATCCAACCCTAACCTGCACTGCCCTGCCCTTAGCTTTCTTCAACTTGATGACAATAAATCACTTAGCTTTTGGATTTTCCGGCACTTGGGCGGCGCTTTAAAATTTATGCTTAACCAAACAAACAAGAACATTCAATAAAAGCGATTAATTTGTCGCAATAAAATATGGGAAATTGATTGTAACAAGAAGACAAGAAAGAGCCTACGCCTACGCTCACTTTAAAAGAACAAAAGAACAAAAAAAAACAAAGTAACTATTTTTTATTTATTTTTTTGCTGCGTGTGTGTTTCTATGTTGTTGTTGCTGTTTTGCTATTTGTATTTATTCTTTCAGTCACTGTATCTATTTGAGTTTGGGCTATAAACATAAACTGTAACAGCCATATATGGGTCACACATTTACTTATATGGCAACAAAAAAAAAACAATAACAACAAAAAAGAAACACATTCAACACACGCAGAAAGTTTTGTGACTTTTCTTTATCTGTGCTTTTTTTTATGTGTGGTGCGCAATTTGGGATTCTGTGCCCTGCAACAAGTTCTGTCCAACGTTATGACTCTTACGACTATTGCACTAATTGCCCGCGAATTGTTGTTGTTGTAGTATCTGTGCTGTAGTTGTTGCTGTTTTTTTTTTTTATCTTTTTCCACTTTGCCTGGGCACTGTGCACTTTGATTTTGCGCTTCTCAAGCACCTTTGGCACTCAACACGCGACATGCACAACAAAAAAAACAAAAAAAAAACAACAAATAAGAATTTATATATAGTTCAAATAGTAGAATGGAATACAAAAAAAGAATCGAGAGTGGCTAGAAATGGGCCAACACTCGGCACATTATATACACACGGGCGCGTTCTACTGGCACTTGCAATTGTTGCTGATATTCAATGCTTATTGCTGCTGCTGCTGCTGCTGCTGTGAGCACGTGCTGCTGGTAATGTCTGTCTGTGGCTGCCGCCGGTTTTTGCTGTTTTAGCTGACTTTAGGCGCTGCTGCTGTTTCTGCTGCTGTTGCTGCTGCTGCTGCTGCTGGGCTAAACCTTCACGCTAGACGTTTGCTACGCAACTGACAAGCGGCAATGGTTCGTCACTGACGACGAGCAAACAAAGACAACGGGCAACGACAACGGGCAACGACAACGACAACGAAAACAGCTCGGTTGCGGTTCGTTTCCGTTTTCTAACCGTTCGCTTTCAACATGTTGCGAGCAATGCCAACATCGGTAGCTACTACAAGAACCAGCAGCAGCACAAGCAACTGAAAAACTAGTTTAAATTGCACCTAAATGCAGCAGCTTAAGCTTCTTACAGCTCCTTAGCTTTTGTTGCTCTTCAGCTTGTTTTATTTTCATTTTTGTATATTTTTTTTTTGCAATTTCATGGCAAAAATAGCTAAAAAAAAAAGTAAGGAAAGTTGCAGCTTGATATTTGGTAGTAGGCAACGGGTGCAAACAAAGCGTTGGAAAATCAAACAGAGCAAATGAATAAACTGCTGCAGCAGCAGCAACGTTTTTCCCTATAGCAACATGCTGCACAGTGGAGCCAAATTATTTGAGCTAAAAGTTCTACAGTAAGAATTAAACAGCTTAAAGTATAAAATTGCAAAAACCATAGAAAAACTCATTATACTTTTAATAAATTTTTTTTTTTCTGAAAAATAAAATCTGAAATTTTTGATTAATAAATTTTGTATATGAAGCAGCATTTTTTTACTGTATTTCCTGGCAATAAAAACTATTTGAGAAGCACGGAAACAAACATAAAGTGGAAGCCCTAAAAACCCAGCCTGATAATGAAATTTCGAAATCAAAACGCAACGCAAAAAAAAAAAATAAAATAAACGTAGCCAAAGTTAAGGTATCAATAACGAAGGCAATTCGCTTAAGAGATACACTGTAGAACAGTTTCCGGTTTTGTTTTACTTTTTGTTTTGTGTTTTTTTTATTTTTGCTTTGTTTGCGACCCGGGCGAAGCCAACATGTTGCCAAGTGATACGGTTTTAGCCAACATGTTGGCTGCCATTGCCATTGCCATTGCCATTTTGCCTGACTGGCGGCATTAATGATGTCGGTTGCGGCCAGCAACAGCAACAGGAACCACTAGCACCACCAACACAACCACCACCAGCAGCAGCAGCAGCAACAGCAGCAAAGCTATGCAAATCCCAGATGCGCATCAGTTTTAGAAATGTTGAGGCAACACAATGGCCAATGGAATTTCGTTAGTGATGATGATGAGTGCAACTTCAGCGGCAGCGGCAGCAGCGGCAGCAGCAATCGGCTTAGCATACTATTAGAGTTTGTGCAACGCGGCGTATGATTTACACCAAAAAATTTGCAAACATTAACAACGACTCCCCGTGGCATAGCAAAAGCAAAGTTGTTCAACAGTTTAAAAATCAAATTAAATATGTTAAAACATATATGAATATATATACATATATAACAATTTTGAATATATTTCTAACTTAGTTTTGCAACAAGTTGTGCCCTTGCTCCACGCACAGAGTTTATGCCTAAACTATTTGCCAACTGTGTTTCACATTTTTGCACTTAAACTACAAGTATTTGAAACTAACGCGTCTCAACATTCCTCACTTTACAACAATACTTACAGTATTCGACTCCCCCATTTCTACACAGACTAGCTGTGGCGAGTTTGTGCAAGTGTTTTTGAGGCACCTCCACAAAAGTTATATTCAAACACACATTGAAAATGCAACTAATACGAGGCAAAAAACAGAAGCCGATTACCTAATTAAACTAACAAGCAGCAGTAATAGAAGCAACAACCACAAACACTAAGCAAATGTTACACTTGTGAGTTTTCATTGGGATAGCAGAAACTTGCTTTAACCTTGATAATAATTATAATACTCAGAGTTTGCATTCAAATGGACTTTGAGCGAGCAAAATAGAGAGACCGTAGACACAAAAGCAAAGGACAATCCTATACCGAAATGTTAATATTAAGCAACATATTTAATACTCCAACTAAAGAGTTTCCATTAAATTCGAGGAATAAAGCAAATTAAATCAACGATATTATGCCAATTTACTGTAAATATGTCATGGCACTAAGAATTGTACATAAATTATTCTTAAGTTATTTTTAAAAGCTTTGAAAATGCTTTTCAAATCCAACTATTGACTCTTGACGAGCCAGCTTAATAAATGAAAGTCATATCAGGCGTTTCGATATAACAATAAAACATGTCATATAATATAAACTGTTTAACACCTACTCGAAATAGTATTTAAGTACGTTCGAACCGCTCTATCTGAGCGAAAGATCTAAATGAAGATACGATTAGGAAATCATCAAACTGACAGGATCTTAGCATAAAATGTTCACACTTAAATTTTATACAAATATGGATTGACTAGCACTTGAATGTTTTAAGTTTAACTTAAGTTTTAGATAAATATACAAACAGTAATATACAAAAAATCATTTTTTTTTATTTTTTTTAGCTTGTAGTATCCAAATATCTAATATTTTTATAGCAACACTTTTTTCTGCTGTATATATCTCCCATTCTGGATGATAGGTACCAGGCGTTCGATTACTTAGTATTTAACTTTTACTTATCATAAACTTTATTAACTTGTTTATCTTTTTCTTTTTAAAAATACAATAACTTTATTAGGTGGAAAAGAAAGTCTTTTTCATTGCCGGTGGTAGACAAGTTGAGAGAACTTTAATTTTTGCACTTTGTGTGCCGTTAAATATGATGAACGAAACTTTTTTGCTGCGCGCTTGCATAACGTCAGAAGAAAAGTGCTGCCGGTGGGGGGTGTTTTTTTTTTAAGAGTGAAAAAGGGATGGACAGTTTCTGTTATTGATAGGCCAAATTGAAAGATAATTGCAACAGCAAAAAAAAACGTCACTCACATTGTACGTACATGATTGAACATGTTACCGATTGCTCTTTGACTTGCAAAACGCTTGCAAATTGCACTGCTGGAAGTTTGATAACATCCAAAGCAGGCAGGCAGGCAGGCACAGCGCAGCTTGCATATCTTTTGCGCCTGCCTTGACTCCCCTGCCGGCCAGCAGCAGCCATCATAATGGCCCTTAACGCTTTGGCCAGGCTCATTAAAATTGTTTTATTCGTCTTGCCCCCCCCCCCCCCCCCATTCAACCCACACGCTGTGAATGCCCATCGAATTTATAATTGGTTCTACCGCCCGCTGTGTGCTGTAAAACATGTGCAACTCGCCGTTATGATGTTAACCGAGCGTTACGCGTTACGGTTGGGTAATTAAAACTTGTCACATGCCACACGCTTATCGTTCAAAACCCAAATCTTAGCTAATATGCCTACTTATCGAACTACTTATACTTGGTTTAGTTATTGTTATTAGCTTATTTACTTTTGTTTTACTTACTTACGAAGCTATTTAATGACGATTTTGCCAGCCCAAAAACAAACACTTACCTGCAAGTGGAAAAGAAAGAGAAATTAAAATGTGTTATTAGCCATTATGTTTTAATATATATATACAAAGCTAATTAACTTAACGCCTCACAAGGTAACTGTGGAAAAACAAAAATTTTAATAATAAAGGAAACGAGGGAATATTTAGAGACCCTTTGAACATAATGCTGATTATGCAAAGAGCCTAAAATCAATTAAAAAATATTTGCTTCGTTAAAGTGCAAGTTTCAGCTATTTAACAAACATATAAACCACAAGTGAAAGTGACCTTTTGAATCAAAGACACCTTATTGAATATACAATTGGCATTTATACTAAATGACATCTCTTTGATATTTTCAAATATGAGAATGTCAATTGCAGTACGGTTTTGTTTGCATTTTTTTTTCTTTCTTTTTTTAACTTAACTTCCGGCTTGTTGGGAGGCTAGAGTAATTGCCTTATATGGTTGTGAAATCGCGCATACGCAGCGTGTGTCGTATATGTGTATAGCCGTTAGCGGAGCAAAGCTTTTGGCGTGTGGTGAAAGCTGTTAAAGCTTTGTGCTTTTCTCTTCGGTTCATTCACTTACTTATGCATATAATGGAAGCAGCAGCCCATACTAGTTTGTATACGCGATTTTAGCTTGACAAACTTAAGAAACTTTGCAGCTTTTACTTTGGAAAGTTTAGATGCTGAGCTTTTCAAAGCGCACAAACTTTTTTAAAAATCTTTTTGTTAGCCAATTCACAAGTTTTTGGTTGAGAAACTGGTTAATTAAGCTGTTATTTAAAAAACTTTTCACATTGATTGCATAAATGTTTAAAGAAAATATAAACAAATTTTTATGTTAAATATATCAGATAAAACCTAAACACTTGAATTCTGCTTAGTTTTTACAGCAGTAAACAATCAGAAGAGGTTAAGTTCTTTATTGAACCCGCATACTAAGGTAAAGCTTAAGTTCCGGACACAATAAAATCCATATTTCTATGATAAGATACTTAAATAATCGTCAACTGCTTTAGCTGTCTGGCCAAAGTGATTTCGTGATTAATATGTATCATAAACAATCCCACAGACATGTCCTTACTCAACTTATATACTCTTCAGATTCCTCCGTATTTATTTTATTTATATAGTTTTGAGCTTTCTTTGTTTTTTGTTGCTTATTATTTAAATTTAGAGCAGTTCTGCTATTGATTCAGCTTCTTATAGGCTTAAAATGAAAGTTTATTGCTTTTCATGTTGTTGTTATTTTTACATCTGTTATTGATTAAATGCACGAGCTATTTTTGCTCGGGCATAAGCGACGCCGCCTAGCAGAAGGTGCCGCTATAAATACAATGCAAATACTCTTTAGCTCGCATCGGATTAGAGCGTGACTTGTCCAACAGGGCACACATACACACACACACACACATGTGCCCATCGATGATGATATTACACTGCCACAATTGCTAAAGTTCAATGACTAGCAATAACGAAGCGTCATTCAAGCGTAAATTATTGTCAAGGACCACCAAATGGGCTGGGGAAAAATCTCGTGATGGCGGCAGCTTAGCGGAAATGTGACAAAAGTGCTTTGGAAAAGGGTTCGGGTCGCAGCCAGCCCCATCTCGATTGGGGTTAGAAATCTGATTGCTGGATTGAGAACGCAACGCAACAGTTGATTGCCATGAATGGGAATTATGTAAATCAAATTGTCCACGTATTATTCAGAGTGCATATTGTTCAGTTTGACGGCTCCAATTGGGTGTGAAAATTAGAATAGAACTCGTTGGCGCATATGGGGTTAAAGCAGGCACTCAAAAACTTGCGCAACTTTTTACAAACACTAACAATAATATTTCAAAGAAACAAAAATCAATATATAGTAAAAGGCAATTTGTCCAAGAATATAAATTTAGATAATAAAGTTAATTATAAGATCAAATGTTTTGCTTTGCATATAAGATTTTCACATTATCCAAATAGCTTAAGAAGCTAAAACAAAAGTTGTTCTTAGAGTCAAAGTGTTTATAAAAAAAAAATTATCATCACGCATTATCTGAATCAAACTTTAAAAGCTATCCGTTGTTTTATATTCCTGAATTCACAAGTCGTTCTTTTTTTTTATGTTTTCATATATTCAACAAAACCAAAACCATTATAAAAAAATCAACAATAACAAACAAAAATAAATTAAATATAAAGTTAATAAAAATACAAAAGATAAGTAAATAATAAAAAAAAAAAACCTAAATTAAACTACATTCAGTTTCTGAAACGTGGGTGTGGTCGTCTTTTTGGTGTTGGCTTTCTTCTACGAGTGGAACATTTAGTTGCTGAAATAATGGGAAAACGTGAGCGACGAGGTATTGGTGGTGCTGGTCTTATAGGTGGAGAGCGTACTATCAACCTCGGTGGATTAACATGAAGCCTTTTGGGCTGTGGACGCAAATGTGGTTTGCGATTTGTTAACTTACGTTTAGGACGCCTACATTTGGTCGGTTTGCGTGTGCAACGTGGTTTCTTTGTCGTGGTTGTCGTTGTCGTTGGACGACGTGTCGTTCTCGTTGTCGTTGTCGTTGGACGAGGTGTCGTTCTCGTTGTCGTTGTCGTTGGACGACGTGTCGTTCTCGTTGTCGTTGTCGTTGGACGAGGTGTCGTGGTCGTTGTCGTTGTCGTTGGACGAGGTGTCGTTGTTGTACGACATGGCTTCCTTGTTGTTGTTGTGGTTGTTGTGCGACATGGTCTCCTTGATGTTGTTGGATACCGTGTTGGCGTTGTACTACGTGTCCTTCTTGTTCTTCGTGTTCTTGTTGTTGTTGGTGGATACCGTGTTGGTGTTGTACTACGTGTCCTTCTTGTTCTTCTTGTTGTTGTTGGACTCTCTGTTGTTGGTGGATACCGTGTTGGTGTTGTACTACGTGTCCTTCTTGTTCTTCTTGTTGTTGTTGGACTTTCTGTTGTTGGTGGATACCGTGTTGGTGTTGTACTACGTGTCCTCCTTGTTCTTCTTGTTGTTGTTGGACTCTCTGTTGTTGGTGGATACCGTGTTGGTGTTGTACTACGTGTCCTTCTTGTTCTTCTTGTTGTTGTTGGACTCTCTGTTGTTGGTGGATACCGTGTTGGTGTTGTACTACGTGTCCTTCTTGTTCTTCTTGTTGTTGTTGGACTCTCTGTTGTTGGTGGATACCGTGTTGGTGTTGTACTACGTGTCCTCCTTGTTCTTCTTGTTGTTGTTGGACTCTCTGTTGTTGGTGGATACCGTGTTGGTGTTGTACTACGTGTCCGTCTTGTTCTTGTTGTTGTTGGTGGATACCGCGTTGGTGTTGTACTACGTGTCCTCCTTGTTCTTCTTGTTGTTGTTGGACTTTCTGTTGTTGGTGGATACCGTGTTGGTGTTGTACTACGGGTCCTTCTTGTTCTTCTTGTTGTTGTTGGACTTTCTGTTGTTGGTGGATACCGTGTTGGTGTTGTACTACGTGTCCGTCTTGTTCTTGTTGTTGTTGGTGGATACCGCGTTGGTGTTGTACTACGTGTCCGTCTTGTTCTTGTTGTTGTTGGGGGATACCGTGTTGGTGTTGTACTACGGGTCCTTCTTGTTCTTCTTGTTGTTGTTGGACTTTCTGTTGTTGGTGGATACCGTGTTGGTGTTGTACTACGTGTCCGTCTTGTTCTTGTTGTTGTTGGTGGATACCGTGTTGGTGTTGTACTACGTGTCCTTCTTGTTCTTCTTGTTGTTGTTGGACTTTCTGTTGTTGGTGGATACCGTGTTGGTGTTGTACTACGTGTCCTTCTTGTTCTTCTTGTTGTTGTTGGACTTTCTGTTGTTGGTGGATACCGTGTTGGTGTTGTACTACGTGTCCTTCTTGTTCTTCTTGTTGTTGTTGGACTTTCTGTTGTTGGTGGATACCGTGTTGGTGTTGTACTACGTGTCCGTCTTGTTCTTGTTGTTGTTGGTGGATACCGCGTTGGTGTTGTACTACGTGTCCTTCTTGTTCTTTTTGTTGTTGTGGGACTTTCTGTTGTTGGTGGATACCGTGTTGGTGTTGTACTACGGGTCCTTCTTGTTCTTCTTGTTGTTGTTGGACTTTCTGTTGTTGGTGGATACCGTGTTGGTGTTGTACTACGTGTCCTTCTTGTTCTTGTTGTTGTTGGTGGATACCGTGTTGGTGTTGTACTACGTGTCCTTCTTGTTCTTCTTGTTGTTGTGGGACTTTCTGTTGTTGGTGGATACCGTGTTGGTGTTGTACTACGTGTGCGTCTTGTTCTTGTTGTTGTTGGTGGATACCGTGTTGGTGTTGTACTACGTGTCCTTCTTGTTCTTCTTGTTCTTGTTGTTGTTGGGGGATACCGCGTTGGGGTTGTACTACGTGTCCTTCTTGTTCTTCTTGTTGTTGTTGGACTTTCTGTTGTTGTTGTTTTGCGACATGACGTCCTTGTTGTTGTTTTTGGTCGACATGTCTTTTTTGTTGTTGTTGTTGTTGGACACTGAGTTGTTGTTGTTGTTGTCGTTGGACACTGAGTTGTTGTTGTTGTTGTCGTTGGACACTGAGTTGTTGTTGTTGTTGTCGTTGTTGGACACTCAGTTGTGGTTGATGGTTCTGTTGGGTATCCTTGGCATTCCCACGAATCATCACAACCATAGGCTGGGCTGATAGCCACGACCAGGACTGTCAGTAAACCAAACAGCCGGAGGTTACGCATGTTGTAGGACTGTTGAGGTAGCTGGTGCTGCTGCCACTGAAGACGTTGCATCGTTATTATATACCCACTGTATGCAGGGGAGTTGCAAGTTGGGTATTTCAATAGTGCCTAGCCAGTGGCAGTTTTGCGATGCGAACCCAATGTGTAGGGCATTGGGAATTGGGGGTTGTGCAACCACTTTTTTTTTTAGTAACTTACAATTGTTTTCATCCTCAGGCAGTGAGGTCTGTTTTCCATTTTTGGATCATTCGGGTCGTTTACATGACAGATGGCCAATATGATTGCTATATGTTATATATAACCCATATATGCTACCCAACGCTTTGCAAATTGGTAAAGGTCATTCGATTGAATTGTTTTAGAATATTTGACCGATCGTTAATTAATCAAATCCTAATGCTTCATTAGGTAAATAATTCATTGAAATTTTTGTCTTTGTATTATTTCACATTAAATACGAAAATTTTTTATTTAAAAATACTCTGTTTAAATTTATCGATATTTAAACGATTTATAGCAAGTTAAATGTGGAAAAACTTTAATTAATTAAAAAGTTACTAATCAATGCTTATGCACAAAATTCTTATTTAAGAACATGCCCACTTTAAAACGACCATATTAAGTTCTATAAGTTTGAAAGTTTATACTTTTTTTTTTGCTTTTACAACAGTAATTTAAACCTTTCTTATTTTGGAATCACTGTGCTTCGTATTTAATTTTCGATTAAATTCATCAAAATTTAATTCTAACACTTTTTACTTTACAATTAAGTATCAAAGCTTTATCGTTATACGTTAAAACTAATTGCGTGCGAAATATGTTCAGCAACAGCGCAATAGCTTAAGGTTCAAATCCCGAGGCAGACCATAAGTATTCGGATTCGGTAAATTTATTTAGTTAATTTTTCTATACTATAACGAGCATTTTTAACAACTTATATAACATTTCTAGAAATCGCATGCCATAGAATAAAAAATAAGACAAGATTTTCATATTTTGTGGTAAGATATCCCAGATGTCAAAATAAATTAAACCTCCTTAAATTTAGTATGAGTATTATTTGAATTAAATTTCACATATATTAAAATGTTGCAAATTTAAATAATGTAAGAAAATTTAAGAATTATAAGTAACAAAATCAAAATAAAATTGTGAAAAATCTGACTTCAAGTAAAAAGAAAACAAAATTAAAAATTATTTTTCTCGGTGTGTTTGAATAATATTTTTATTATTTGTATTTGCTTGGCGGAGCCGAAAAAATTTGATTATTTTGATCACATTTCGGGCTTTTCCATACCCACTTTCATACTCTTTTGTTCTATTCAACTAAATATTTTGATTTGTTACACAAGTTGAGCAAATAAGCATTTGCGTATTGAACAAATGCTTTGAAATGCTTTGCGTCCCGACTATAAAAGTGGCTGACAGTTAAGCAACATTGGCAAGTTATCGTTGACATTTGAATCGGCAACCATCTAACATATACAACAAAATAATGTTCAGTTCACGTTTCCTGTTGCTGTCCTGTCTCTGCCTGTGGGTGTCGTTTGTGGCCGCAAAAACTACGAACAATAACAATGCGGATTTCGGCTTAACAGATAGCCTACAGAGTGGCCCCAAAACTGGACCCGGTGTTGGACATGGCGCCGGCTTAGAAACTATCCTTCACACTGGACCCAAAACTGGACCCGGTGTTGGCCATGGGGCTGGCTTAACAGATATGCTTCACTCTGGTCCCGACACTGGACCCGGTATTGGTCATTAAACATACATTTTTTATGTTATTTTATTCAGAAAATTGGTTATAACTATTTGTTTAACCTACTTAAAGGTCATAAAATACTAGAATGAACAAATCTTACTGTTTATTCTAGGTTTCTTTTGTTTTTGTCAAATAATCTTTCGAATAAAACGCATGAGCATAAAAAAAAACTGAATTTATATTCCTTTTTAAGCTTTGCAAAATACTCGAATTAATATTATGATTATAACTTTTATTATTTGCTGCTATACATATGCTAAGCAAATACAAATAATTATATTTTGATCACATTTCGGGGATTTTCCATGACAAATTTCATAGTCTATGAAGTCTTTAGCTCGACACATTTTTATATGATACACAAGTTGAGCAAATAAGAGTTTGACGATTGAACAAATGCTTTCAAATGCTTTGCCTTTCGGCTATAAAAGTGGCTGACGGTGCAGCAGCATTGGCAAATTAACGTTGACATTTGAAACCGCTATTAACTAACAAATACAACGAAATGAAGTTCAGTTCGCGTTTCATGCTCCTGTCCTGTCTCTGCTTGTGGGTGTCGTTTGTGGCCGCTCAGGACCCATCGCTTTATGATGAGAATGAGGATCTTTTAGCTGGCCTCGATACTCAACCTGAAACCGACCCTGTTTTAAGCACGGATACCAGTGCCAATGCCAACACTGACACCGTCATTGCGCCTGCTGACGTTAGCCCTCTGCCTGTGGCAGCCGTACCACCAATCAGGACTCCAATACGTAGGCCCAATGCCAATGTCATTGCCAACAACAGAAGACGTAGGCAAAATGCCATCAGGAACAATAGACGCATCGCGAACAATATCAGACGCAACAACATGCGTCGTCGCAACATTAACAACATCAGGCGTCGTCGCAACAACAACAATAGAAACAGGCTAATCGGTTAAATTGCTCAAAAACTAGTTAAACGCGTTCTTGCAACACGGCCAAATAAAGTGAGGGTTTATAACGAGCAATTTTTTTTTTATTATTTTTTTATGGAACGAAAATCTTTGGCAACAACTTAAAAATGCTGACGATTATGTCGGAAAACAATTGGATTTGAATAAGGAATTTGATTAATTCCATTACCCTATGCGAAACTCAAAACTGTCATGTCTTACTTAACAATTGTTGACAATGTTCCTTATTTGTCAAAGCTTTTCGTTAATGTAGATAGAAAAATTTATATATTTTTTAGAACAACTTTTTTTTTTTTAATAAATTTAAGCTTAAAACACATTTTGACGAAATAAATCATAATAAAAATGTGTATGTATTTAATTTATTTTTGTGCGTTTAATGACATTTTCCAATCGATTTCCATCTATTCATTTATGCCACGAATATGTTTCTGTTCAAGCCAGATTGATGTATTTTGTTGCGAAATTGTTTTTATTTATTCTTTTGTATATGTATTTAACTGAATTTATTTATTCATAGAGAGATTTTAAAAGAACTTTTATTGTTTCGGTTGGTTCTTTTTCATGAAAACAATTCGAATTTAAAGCTTGCTTAAAATCGTTCGCAATAAAGTCACAAAAAGGAAAAAAGAGTTCATCAGCTAGGCATTGGCAGGCATTATGCTTGCTTGATTATTCAATTTTCAAATGTTTAAAAGGTCTTTGTTTGGTTCATTTGAAGAGCAAACAAAACATCATCAATTACGCATTCGGTTTTTGAGCTATCATACTGTTTATGTTGAAACTTCTTTGCTTCCTCTATCTGTATGGTCTTTCAAGTCTATTGAATTCAGTTAATAGCTGTGGTCTGTGCCCGGCGAAGTTTTCTGTTTTTGTCAATATCCTGTTCTCGGGCTAAAAGTTTTTGTCACTTAACTTTAGTGCTGATTTGATTAACTCGCCTAACTGCAAATTGATTTCATTGTAAGTCGCTAATTGGCTGGCACTGGCAAAACTTTTGAGTCAAGTTCAAGTTTTGAAGTTGTTGTTTTTCGCACAGAGTTAAATAGCGCATACGCCACGTCGCCGGCAGGCAAAGTGCTTAGAAAACAGCTAACATATTGCGAGTTTTATTTTTGCCAAAAATTGAGTTTGGCATTAAGCAATCGCAATCGAAGCCACCACATTTGTATAAATATTGACAAATATAAGAATAATAATGTGGCGCTTGTTTGCCTTGTGTTTATTTTCATGTTATTTGCTTTTTTTTTTGCGTATATTTTTGTTTTATAGTACATATTTTTATTTCTTTCGCTTCTTTCTGCTCTCTTTTTATTTTGTTGGCGACGAATTTTCGTCAGCAACTGCAAGCTGTTCAAAGTCAATTGAAAAGCCAAAGTCAACACTGAAAAACGAAAAAAAAACCATTGCATAATTGTGGGCATACTGTAAATTGTTAAATAATCAACAACTTTATGGACGCATGTTCATTGAAATCTTATTATTAATGGAAGTAATGGTTTAAATAATCCCTTAAGGGGCTGTAAATATTTTAGCACTAGAACTTTTGATAAAATTATTAATAGAAAATTAAGGCTTTCAAGTCTTCAACGTTTTTATACTTTCGCCATGTAAGTTAAACCTGCCTGAAACCGGCTGGCGAGAGAGCTCGCGGGAAGAAGTTTGATCATAAAACGCAGATCATTTTCGCATCTCAGCCACAAGTAAATCCACAAGACTTTAGCAGCTTCATACGGCTGGAGTTAGCCAGGCTTGGAAAACAATTTATCATAGATGTGAATTTGTGATCCAACACATAGAATAAAATTTAAAAAAAAAGTCTAATTCTACAGTACCTAAAACAAAAAACAAGTCTGACGTCAACAGGAATTTGATACACATATTGGGGTACATTGCCAACTAAATTACCACTTAATTGACTTGACTCAGACTTTTATTGGGACTCGCGATTCAAAAACCAAACTGTTTATTCTAGGTTTCTTTATTTGTCGTATTCATATTATTACTATTATTTGTATTTGCTAAGCAAAGGTATGTTTTGATCACATTTCACATCTCTTTTGTTCTTTTCAACTAAATATTTTGATTGGTTTCAAAAGTTCGGCAAATAAGCATTTGCGTATTGAACAAATGCTTTGAAATGCTTTGCGTCCCGACTATAAAAGTGGCTGACAGTTAAGCAACATTGGCAAGTTATCGTTGACATTTGAATCGGCAACCATCTTACATATACAACAAAATAATGTTCAGTTCACGTTTCCTGTTGCTGTCCTGTCTCTGCCTGTGGGTGTCGTTTGTGGCCGCAAAAACTACGAACAATGTGGATTTCGGCTTAACAGATAGCCTACAGAGTGGCCCCAAAACTGGACCCGGTGTTGGACATGGCGCCGGCTTAGAAACTATCCTTCACACTGGACCCAAAACTGGACCCGGTGTTGGACATGGCGCCGGCTTAGAAACTATCCTTCACACTGGACCCAAAACTGGACCCGGTGTTGGCCATTAAACATACTTTTTTTTGTTATTTTATTTAGAAAATTGGTTATATCTATTTGTTTAACCTACTTAAAGGTTATAAAATACTAGAATGAACAAATCTTACTGTTAATTCTAGGTTTCTTTTGTTTTTGTCAAATAATTTTTCGAATAAAACCCATGAACATAAAAACAAACTGAGTTTTTTGTTTATATAATTATATATATATAGCTTTATATATACAAATTTTCTGATCGTGTGTTAGTAAGTAAACTCCTCCTAAACGGCTTGAGCGATTTTGATGATATTTTTCGCGTGTTTTCAAGTGGGTTCGAGAATAGTTTTGATTCACAGTTCGGACAAATAGATAATATACGTTGATATGTCAGCAGTAGGTAATAAAAAAAATATATCGAGAAAGTAAAGTGCAGCTTGAAATTCGAACATTCATTCTAGCCAGTTATTTGTGGGTAGAACTGAAATACATTTTAAAAATTGTCCAAAGCAGATTTTTGTCACCATCAATATTTCAATTTAAATCTGTGTGTGAAAAGTCGGTTCAATTGGATTGGATACATTGTGAGACTTGGATTGCTGATTTTCACATTAAAAATTCAAAGGAATTGGCACCAATATATACATTCGATGCAATTATTCGATAATTCGAAAATCTATCGATTTTTATTTATCGATTTGATCGATTTCGCAGCCTACTGGGTGTAGACGTAGAAACTCAATTTTTCCACTTTGTGTGTCCCGTCCAAAAACAAAGATATTTGCAAAGCTTCAAGTCTCTAGATTAACGGACGGACATTGCACAAAGCCACTTTTACTTCTTACCATCGGGTAAAAACTTCAACTTGGTTTCATTCAATGATATTTTCAATTGAATAATATTATAATTCTTAAGCACACATACAATTTTAATGAAATATTTGTGTTTTGTACTCACCGAACATTGGCCAAGGTATGACGACGATTCTTCAGATAGCGACTGTGATACTTTTGGAGATCACCAATTGAACCCTGTTCGGCCTGCATTTTGCTGGTTGGCAACAGCTGCGAGTTGCTCGGATGCGAAACTAAAGCCGATGCCGATGACGATGCCAATCGATGATGGGCAGCAACGCTGATGCTGCTACTATTATTTGTATTCGTATTTCCTGTACTGCCGCCACTTGATGCCAAAGTCTCGTTCGAATTGCTGCCAATTACCGTTGCCGAAGATGATGAACCAGCACCGCTGCTGCCAATGGGTGCAAGTACAATGCGCGACCAGCACGATTTGTGCGGCTTGCGAAACTTGAGCTTGATGCGTGGCGATGGCGTCGATGCGCCAACGTATTCTTGTTGCGTCGAACCACTGCCGCTGCCGCTGGCGCCGCCGCCGGCGACTCCGCCTGTAGCCGAAGATGATGTACCCGACGAATGATGCACACTATCACAGCTACCACAAAACCCACTGCCGGCGATTGTAATCGGTAGCAATGGTTCCTCTAACCCTTTGATGGGACTGCTGTTGCTGCCAGTTCGGTTATTATGATTGTTTGCCTGCTGTTGCTGCTGTTGTTGTTGTTGTTGTTGTTGCTGCTGCTGTTCGGATTCCTCTTCTTCTTCAATGTGCGGCAGTGGTGATGTCTGCGGTTGACAGCTACAACGCTGCGCTCCGGCTGAACCGCTTGCGCCGCCGCCACCGCTTGGCTGTTGCTGCTGTTGCTGTTGTTGCTGCTGCTGTTGCTGCTGCTGTTGCTGATGGGAACTATAAATGGCACTAGGCGACGGTGACGTTGAGGTTACGCTATTACTATTATAACTACTGACAGTTGTCGATAGCAGCGTTCCTGCTCCAGCTGCTCCTGCTGCTGTCGTCAAACGTTCTGCTGCCTCTGCTGGCAGCGTCAAGCTGGGCGCTGTGCTAGCTGTCAATGTTGTCGACAGCTGCAGCACCACAACGGTGGGTGAAACGCTTGCGTCACTAAGTGTTTCGGGTTCAGCACGTCTGGCAACGAGGCCGCTGGCCAAACTTGCAGCTGCAATATCTGCGGCAGTTAAATGTTGCTCCAAATCCTCGTCAACGTCGTTGATGAGCGTCTTTAGGGATATGGGCGTGGTAACCGATGTACCAATCGTATCGGCCAGCGAGTGTTTCTTCTCCCCGGACGCAGTTGCTTCCAATTCTTTGTCTAACTGTTGTTGCTGTTGCGCTTTTTGTTGGCGCTGCTGCTCGTTTGGTGCCTGGGAGTTGGCAATTGGTGTGTGCGTTTTGGGTTTCAGTTCGTCCGGTGTCTGCGCAGGTGTTTGGGGCGGACTTGTGGCGGGGGCTGCGGAGCCGCCCCCGCGACAAGGTAGGCAACAGCGAAACACTGTGCCACCGAAACACTTTGTCCTTGGTTTCGATTTACGCTTGCTGCTGCTGCCACTTGGGTTGTTTGTATTGCTGTTGCTGTTGCTGGTGTTGCCAGTGCTGCTGCTGCTGCCCCTCGTTGCCGTTGCCGTTGCTGTGGCCGCCAGGCCGTTAATACTTTGCCCCGCACCGTTGCTGCTGTTGCTGCCGTGACGCTGCATCCAACACAAAAATCAAATAAAATAACAAAATCATTAAATAATGTTTTGCTACCATTTTTAAATACAATTGAGTTTTAAAATAAAATATTTAAGATTTGCCCCTTCCCATGCACCATGCCCAATCCCTATTGCCTGTTTAAGTAACTACCCCCCCTAACGCTCGCTAACAGCCCCGCATTTTGAACCTTGGCATGCGACTGATCCGTGCACTTTTGTGCTGCATTTTTGAGCGTGAAGCTTTGCGTCAACTTCGCCAGTCGCATCATGAATGCAGCCACGCCCACTTAGGCTACAGCTACAGCAACAATTCGTGGCATCACAACGTTGCGCGTTCCTCTGCTTCGTCTACTTCTTCTTGGTTTTTCTACGCCTGCAACGACAAAAGCAAATGAAATAAAGATTTAATTAGTCAACAGTTTAAGTAAAAACTTAAAATTATATAGAAGAAATCTTTTATAGTTAAATTGTCACTATAACTTGCTTATTATTTTATATAGATTTATATTTTGGGTTTTATTTATTTATATAAATATTAAAGGCATTTATCTGTTTTCAACTAACAAAGTATTTATCAAATTCTCATATAACATATGCTAAAAATCAGTTTCTGGCGCTCGACATTTGTTGTGGAATTTCCTAACTTACCCAGCAGCTAAAGCTAAAACTACTCAATCACTGTTATAGTCATAATAATACTCACTCATTTGAGTGGTGATAAACAATTTTAGCATCGCTTAAAAGTATGCTACACAAAAATGCCATGTTGGCCAGCTGAATGTGGGTTAGACATACAAGACAACATAGTATGGGTATGTATGGTTCACAAAGCATGTAATACAAAGTGGGCATGTACATCCTCTGTATGTACGTAGTACCTATATGTTTACACAGCCATAACCATGGCAGATGGCAGCAGCTGCATAAACTGACCCACATACTGTTGTTTATGCGCTTGCTGGGCTAAATGGTTAAGTACTCGAATGGTTCGGAACAACTCGACATCGGCATCATTGACCGCTCACTACTCATCTCTCACACTCAAATATTCACTTTGACTGAATATCTTGCCTAGATTCAAAAAGAAACAAATATTTGAAAAAAAATACATAATTATGCTTAAAATGTTTTTGTTTCAAAAGTCACTTTCAAAATCAAGTATTTGGACATTAATTTGCTAATTCGAACATTTGCATATTTGACTTATTTAAGTATTTAACAAACTGCTTAAATGCTTGACTATTTGGAAATCTGAACAAGCTTTTTGAACTCAAGTTGAATACCATCGGCTTGATAATTAAATAATACTCGAAATGTTTTAACAATTTAGAGAGCCAAGCTAAGTTAAAAGCCAAAAAATAGAAAACTTGTTGGCAAGCAAAGCACAAGCAGAACAACAAACTGTCAGAGTTCCCATGGAAACGTGCAAACGATGTGTTAGCCAAAAAAGAAAATAACGAAAAAAAAGTAAACAACAACAATTGCAACTCAGCTCAGGTGAATGGGTTCAACAACTTGCCAAACAGACAGCAACAGACGCTTAGAATCAGGCAGGCAACAACAATTGTGGCAACAAGAAACTCAACATCACTTGCCACTCAAAGTCAATTAGAGTTGAGAAGTGAACATTTTGTTTTAATAATGAATTATTCAACAGCAGTTAAATCTGCTAGACGATTGGCTGAAAAGGTGGAATATTGCCGTCAACCAGGACAAATCAACACAAACCACGTTCGCTCTGCGCCTGGGTAATTGTCCGCCTGTCTTTTTAGACGGATCAGTGATTCCTGAGGAGGCAACTCCAAAATACCTCGGTATCACTCTGGATAGGAGGCTCACTTGGCGTACGCACCTCGCTCGCAAACGTAAGCAGGCTGACAGTAGGATGAAACAACTCTACTGGCTTATCGGTAGGCAGTCAAAAATGAAACTTAGTGTTAAGTTACAAGTTTACAAGGCCATTCTCAGGCCCATCTGGTCTTATGGCATCCAGCTGTGGGGGACCGCGAGCATGAGCAATCGGATGTTGATCCAGCGGTTTCAGAACAAAGCACTCCGAGTTATATCAGGTGCCCACGTGTACCATGACAACGCCACTATTCACGGCCAACTACGCATGCCAATGGTCAAGGAGGTCATCTCAAAGTTAAGTGTCAGCTACATTGCCAGACTACACAATCACCCCAGCAATCTAGCTCATTCACTCCTTGACAATAGTCTTACCACCAGAAGACTCCAGAGGACCCATCCGCTTGACCTCCCACACCTGGTTGACGTCTGATCCTCCCCCCACACTAGCTCCTGATTCCCCCAATGATTCCTTAACTTAAACTTAATTACTGCCAAGTTTCAAGCCATATTATTTAATTATTGCCCACACGGGCAGATCTTAAATAAAATCAAACTGAACCCCAAAAAAAAAAAAAAAAAAATAATGAATTATTAAAATTATAAGGCATACTTTCAGGCGTGCAGGTGAAATGAGCACAACTATTTGAACAACCTTTTAACACACACCTGACGAACAGAGAGAGAGAGAGAGAGAGAGGGGCAGATGTGTTTTGCTTGCTTAGAAATGTTTTTGCGTTTTGACTTAAATAAATAGAAAACAGAGAGAAGCTCAACCAATTTCGAGTGCTAAGCAAATCGATAGAGAAAAATATATTTTTTATGGATCAACAGACGAGAAGACAATTTAATAAGATTAATAATACAATTATTTGTTGCTTGAAAATACAGTTCTCTATCCAATAAAGCTAGAAATTGAATTGCTGTCTTGACAATTTTCTTTTCAATAATATATAACTCATTGAATACATTTATTTTTTAATACATTTTTCATACACACATAAATACTCTGCAGCCTTGTTAGAAACTTGTGCAAATTTGTTGTCAACTTTTCTCAAGAGCAACTTGACAATCTTAATTTGACGACGAGTGCCATAATATATAACGATATAAAGTACAAATAAGTGTATATTGATTTTTATTAAGACATTCTCAAAACTAATGCGATGCGATGCGATGCGATGCAGTTGGGATTTAAAAAGCTAAATCCTCGATAAGCGTGGACGAATAACACATTGCCAACTTGATGGCAACTGTCGACTGATGATGAGCGGACATTAATAAATCAATTTAAAAGCTCTTATTTGATTCCACAGCGCATTCATGTCAATCTTTCATATTCCAAACATTTGGTGGCACAACGCTGCGTATGTGTGATAAGCGCTTTCTGTTGTAATTTCGAGTTAAGTCAATTTTCGTTATTATTTTGTATTACTGATTAAGCACAAACAACAATGACAAACTGTCATTCAGCTCACTTAATTCAGCAGTGTTCAATTACATGAAAAATATTTTATTACAGCAATTTGTGAATATTATAAATGTTGACTTTAGACGTACCCACAAGTGAGTATATTATTTTTGACAGTTATGGCCAAGCATTTAGATATGCACAGAAAACGTTAGTAGTACTTATAAAGGGCTCTAATAATGGATCTCAGCCTGATGGCATGCGTACCTGAGCTGCAATTTCGTATAATGCAAAGGAGTCGGAGTCTGGCATAATGGCACTTTAAATGTTGCTGTATGTTAAGCGACGCCCTAGGGAGCATTTAGATATTTAAGTCGGAGGCAACAATAACGATACGACGTTAGCAGGTGGCATGAAATGAACAGCTCATGCAACAAGCAGATGCTTACACACACCAAATGGGTTTATTGACCTAGAGCAAATTATGCCAATATTTGATAACTTTGCTATCTCATATGACCAGCCATATTCTGAATATTCAATTTGCGTTGACTTCCCACACGCACACACACAGCCTTGATTTATGACAAGTGCGGGAAGAGTGAAAAGAAAAGCAATAAAATTGATTGAATCAATCAGAAATAGAGACGAAGAAAACAGATACGCAGCAATTAAATGGTGCCTAGCTGTTAATGTAAACATGCACATGCCACGTCGTGCCACATCGTGCCACATGCCACATACCACATGTGGGTGGGCGTGACAAGCTGACAGAGAAAAATGTAAATGTCAGACGAATGAACTTGAAGTGATGACTGCTCTGCTGCCTCAAGCTTTGCAGTTGATTGTTGATGGTTTTTCTTGTGGTTCTCTCTCTCTCTCTCTTGCTCTCTCTTTTTGTCTCTTAATGAGCAATTTAATTATGCACACTGATTGATTGATTCTAATTGATGCCCAAGCACAACTCCTCGGCCCCCAACGGTGCACAAATCAATTTTAAGTATTCAGAGTCAATTAATGCTTTAACGCTTTAACGAGCATCGGCAAAAAATATATTTTTATTTGCGTAACGTGATCAATTTTATCAATTGTTCACAATTCAATGCAATTTAAATAGTTATTGAATTTGCAGTTTCATTTAATGGAATTTATTCAAATTGCGGCCATATTCAAATTGGTTTTTTTTTAACAATTTTTTTAGTACTTTTATTATGGAATATTTTTTCGTATGATAATTTTTTGATGAAAAACAAAGCTATTCAAATATTGTGCAAGTGATTTTATTTTTTATATCATATATATTGATAATAATAAAAAAGGTTGGCGTGATAAAATTGTTAAGCAATATTTAAATATTTATTTAACAAAAAAATATGTTGGCCCGATTCTTTTTCGAGAGCATCAAACCAAATCTACCCTTAGAAATGCACAAGTGTGTTATAAATTTTAATTTCGTTTTTGTTTTTAATCATTGAGGTGTTAAAATGTTAACATTTAATGTTAATTGGTCGTAAAATGCAAAGTAAATTATATTTATTAAGTCAAACTATCATATAAGTTTTTTTTATGTAACGAATTCATTTTATTTTTCTTGTCGCCTTAAGGCTCGTTTTATGTAAGTTCGTCTGTTATTGCATATACTATTTTCCATGTGAAACCAAGCGTGCGTTCATCAGACGACAAATGTCCTGAGCAGGCACTTGATAGCGTTACCACAGTGCAGTTCGTGCACTTTTTGCTGGACTTGACGTTAACGAATTGACAGATTGCATAACAGAAAAGAGAAAGAGAAAAAACCAAAAGAAAAAACAAAAAAGAAAAGTGAAAAAAATAAAATTTATGAGTGGGTGCTTGAATGCACGCTGAGTTTTTGCGCATCTTGAGTCTGAAGTTTTAAATAATTAATTGAAAAGTTTAATTGAAATTAAAATTGTTAGTAGCTTGTAAGGACACAAGTTTTTTCTTTTTCAATAAGTTTGATTTTTTGTAAATAAGTTGAATCAACATTTTAAACCCGTTACGGTTACAATTACAGTTATAAGTAAGAAAAGTAAAAGCGCAAAATGGTAAATGCGAAATGAGGAAATTGTAAACGTAAACGCAAACATTTAAAATGCACATAAACGATTGCCTTGATTACTTTGTTGCACACCCGAGTGAAGCGATGAAATTGCCAACCAGGCGAATCGTAATGAAAAAGCAACAAGTTAAAGACACAAACATACATTTATACACACTAATGTGAGTGTACTTACTCGTTATAAGTTGGTACGTAACTATATGTTTGTATATGTACGAAAGTCAACCCATCATGGCCGAGAGCACCCAACAGCAATTCCAGCACATAAAAATGCTCGTTTAAATGAAAAACAATAACAGGCGGGCGAACAACGCAACGTTGTTGTTGTTTTTGTTGTTGCTGTTGCTGTTTCTGCCAAGTAATGACAAGTGAGTGAAATGGGTAAACCAGCCTGAAACAGAGCACCCGATGCAGGACGGCAAGGGTGCAATGAATGTTGCAAAAGCGCGAGTCCATTGGATATTGGACATTTAAACATCAGCTGGCTCAAGGCGCAAGGCGAAGACCAAGAAAAAGAAAAATAATAAAAACAAGAATCAGCAGCAGCAACAGCAGCAGCAGGAGCAGGAGTAGCAAATACGCATTATTGTCAACGGAAGTCGCGTGGAAATGACATTCGTTTACAACAACAAAGGAACAGATAGCGTCGCGTCTGTCCATAAAGAAACAAAAATACAGGGCGGCCAAATAAATGCGACAGCTTTATCAAATCATCGAGGCAAAAAACTAAAACAAACAAACTCTTTTAAAAATTATGAACTGAACTTTACAACAAACAATTACAAATATATTGTAGCTATTTATTTATTATATTCCAAAAGTTTAGGTAAAAACTAAACTTTTAAACGAGCATATAACCTAATACACACTTGAGTTCTGCTTGACTGCACACCAAGGAGCTACACATGAGCATCAAAAAACACCCTGTTTTATTACGTATACGTATGCAACAAGCCTGTTTCTGACATGCTTGAAGTGACGCTGCTTAGCGCATTCTAATGTTCAACCACATAATAAAGAAACAACAACATGTTGTACATAAGGTAGTTTTTTTTTCCAAACATATAATTGCGTATATTACAAATAAAATAATGCGACACAAACACACCCCAAGGCAGCACACGAAGAATTGCGTTAGCTTGCTGTTTGTATTTTTTTTTTGGTTTGTCGTTTTTTTATTCTTATCGTTAGGCCGACAAAATTTTTGGTTTTTCTCATGAGGCAAATACTTGAAGAATAATAGTAGTAGTAGATGGTCTCCCGCAGCAACGCCAAGCGCTGAGTGTAACGACAGCAGGAAATGACAAGGACAATAAGTAACTGCCACCACGAAAGTTGAGTTAGTGTTTTTTGGTCTTTCTTTATTTTAAATACCCTTTAATCAAGCAACAAAAAAATTTATCAAATAATATATACAATTTTTTATTTTTATTTTTTATATAAATTTTTTAAGACGCAAAAAAAATAATAAAATAATAGAATGCCTTATACAGGATATCTTTTCGTTAAGCAGACACATAGATTAGTTTCTTTTCTTTTTTATTGTATTTTTATTTTTGCTTTATGGTTCTTTGGTTTGGAGTCAAACCGCAAACAATGGCGCCCCACTGAAATATTGTTGAAGTGCTGTGTTGAGGTTGGTTGAGGGAGCTCTGCTGGCAAAGCACATTAAAAATACAAAACAACAACAACAAAAAATAGAAAAAGCTAGAGACAGCAGACAGACAGAGCGCAACAAGTACTAAGTGTGTGACCGAGTGTGCATTAGGTTAAGACATAGGTCAAGCCTTGTTAGACCTTAAGAAAAATAAACAAAAAAGAAAGAAAGTAAGTAAAGCATTACGCTTAGTACTTGCTAACTGAAAAATAAATACGTAAGTGAGTGATATAATAGCAATTTTTTATTTGAATGACTCAATTATTGTTGTTGTGAGTTTCTTACCCAACGCACATGATGATTTACGTAAGCGTTTGTCGAATAGGATTCCCCTTAAAAGCGCTTGGCTTTCAAATGTGGCAAAAACAGATGTGAATCAACTGACAAAAAGTTATTATATATATAAAATATATATTCCATTGTTGCTTCACATAACACATAGTTAGTACGATAAGTTAGATAAGTTTTTATGCAAGCTGGTTTCAGCATTCCACATTCGGGGGCAAGTGTAAACAAAATCAACACGCACCCAATTTACTGGCCTTATTTCAGTTTTTTCTGTCTGTCTGTTAAAGTTTTTGTTATTTTTTTTGTCATTCGCCAAATGAGTTTTCGTATGAATATTTGTTTTCTTCCTTCTTTTTTTATTCAAAGGGCGCATAAATTTAATCAGTTTTAGTTTTATGAACTGGCGCGCTACCTATTTGTGGGGTGTGGCCCCGCATGTAAGACACAACCATACACACACACACACACACAGACTTTTGTTTGTATGTATTAGCAGCTCGTATCTATTTGCCATTTGCGTGTCTGACAACAATCTAAGACAGGTAAAACAGCCCCCGCATAGTCTAAGGAATTTATACCACAATACCACAGACAATGTTTGTGGCAGGATTTGCTGCTGTTGCTGTTGCTGCTGCTGCTTGGGTCCTTGGGGGCAACACCCATTTGAAATCGGCTTGTCTTGGCTTGGCAATGCCATCATTGATTTTCACGTCTTCTTTGGGTGTTAGTTTTGTTTTTGTTGCCCTTTGGCCGTTCCCCGTTGCCCGTTGCAATTTCCTGTGTGTGCAAAGCCAATAAAGCAACTTTTGACATGTTTGTCTGCCACAGCCTTGGATTGTGTCCTGTAATTGTATCTGTTACACTCGGTCTCTGTCTCCATCGTTGTGTATCTGTCACTAAATTTGTGTGTGTGTGGCGGCATTGTTGCTGCTGCTATGCGGTCCCACATTCCAAGTATCTCTAACCATGGCAACAACAAAACTACCAATATCTTTCAACACTTGTATTTCACCAGCATTGTCAACTAAACTCAAACCATGTATAGCAATCATCTTTGCATGTTTCATGTCTTATTGTCTGAATTCAAATTCACTAGGGAATACTGTGAAATATAAACTTAAATTTAATTTAAATGAAATATATCTTGGCATCAATCAAGTTCAACTGGTTTGCCATTTAATGACAATTTATTGATACACTCCGATTTTTTTTTATGACTTGCTTCTTATCGTTATCGTTTGTTCTTGTTGTCAGTGTTGCTGCTGCTGTGTATTGATTACTATCGTATCGCAGCTGGGCGTCTAACATTGATAATTAACTTGGCAAAAACAGGGTCGCCCTCAGTTGACCCAGTATCTCTCATTAACATTAACATCGTCATCATCATCGTCATCATCATCATCATCGTCAATCACGTCGCGGCAATTTGACAACGATTGCGACATTAACAGCTGTTCATCAGTTGCCGCCCCTTCGGTCAGCTTTAACTGCCCATAATCATCACTGATGTAAGCTAATCGCCAATGTGAATGTGACTAACGGTTATTTTCTTTTTTATATATATATAAGTTTCAGTTAACACTTTTTCGTCGTGTATGATGTCACTTTACTGATTGCCGTTCGATTTTCTTTTTAAGTATTGATAAGAAGAAAAATAATCTTTTTAGCTCTTTTTTGTAACTCAAAATAATTATTGTTCTGTATAAAATAAAGAATCTTTTCTACATACTTTAAATGAATCTTCTTAGCAGGAGCTGCACTTTGTTTGTCTTTGGCTTTGGGCATGTGTCCAATTACATGCATGTTAATGTAAGTGTGTGTGTGTGTTTGTGGCAAGAGGCAGGTAGGAAACGTAGGAGCTACTAGTTTCCGTGTGTGCCATTTTATGGTTTGCTGTTCATTGCTGCTGAATATGTCCTTGCTGTGCTTCTTTTACTATCACACACACACACACAGACAAGTTTGCGGTCGTGTCTGCGGCATTGCGTGCATTAAAATTTGACCCAAAAAGTTCGCCCCCCGTCTATATGAACTTTTGCTGGCACGCCTCACCGTATGTGTGTGTGTGGCCAGGCATTGTGGGCGTGCCAAACAAGCTGTCAACGCATTTAATGCATAAAATTAATGCTATGCCACAAACGCAGCAATACAAGCATGATGAAGATGCCCTTCTACATACATAGAGGAAGAAAAACTTAACCATAACTTGGCCACGTTCCATTTGACTGCATGCCAACAGATTGTCATACATAAAAAGCGAGACACAAAGAGACAATTTTCCAAGCAATTCAATGCTGAATATGTTGCTAGATAACACACACAAATGAACAATAAACATTTGTGGTTAGGTAAGTATAAAGATAGGTTAAGGTTAAGTTTTAGCTCGAAAGAGATACATTTTTCTAGGTTCCCAAAGTCTTTGGGCATTATTTAATGCGTGCAATTTGAAAACAAACAATTTGCATTATTCAGTTTTAATTACTTGCTAACATAATGAATGAAGTAGCTTTGAATATGCAATTTAATTTAATGGCCTTTTTAAATGTTTTAATTTTGCCCAAAAAAGTATGCAACATAATATGTAACTCTGACAAATGGGCTCGAGTCAATATTTTAAAATTAACTCAGGCACAACATATACACACACACAGCCACATGGACACATCGATATATCCTTCGTGCTGTTTGTGGACTATTTTTGTGTGCCACATTTGCCTCATGCCACATTGGATGTTGTGCTCACCATTTGTATACCTGAAGTATGTGGCTTAAAATCGATAGACTCTGCCTTTGCTTCCACCTGATTCACAACTATTAATATACCAACTAGACCAGCTAGTAGCCGCAGCAGCAAACAAACAACAACAATAACAAAGGGTTTGTACTACCTGCTGCTGCTGCTGCTGCTGCTGCTGTTCTTACACTTGGCCAGCAGGTGTGTACAATTTTTTAACACATTTTTCATTTGCATAACAACAACAACAATTAAAAAAAAAAACAGCTCATGCATTTAAGTGTGTACAAAAAATTCCAGCAGATGCAGTTAAGAAAATGTGATTTCAAGAAATTTATGGTTTGACCTTTACATAAATATTGCCCAAACAATGCCAAAAGTCATTCGATTTGTAATGGCATGACATGATTTGAGTTCTAGATAAAGACAAAATTTGACTGCGAATTTTAACTCGAAAAATGCTTTTTTATTTATTAACATTGACAGATAAACTGACAAGGCTTAACTAACATAGGAAAGATAGCACTGGCTGCTGAGGCCTTAAATTAGTTATTTTAAAAACTTAATGTTTATCCATCTTTTCTATAATCCTTAATTTGTTTTATGCATAAAAACATTGAAGTATCTTGAAGAACTTTAGTCCGCCCTTTCCGGTGTTTAAAGTTTGACAAAACTTGGCTTAAACTAAGAAACAATGAGCCTACTTAAGACTGAACTCACTTTTCGCTAAATTTGCACAAAACTTTTCATCGTTATGCTGGTCAAGTTTCTAGCATATATTTATTATGCAAGAGCGACAGAGAGCGGAAAAGTAGAGCCTTCTTCGCAGTTGGCTTTGGGTAAGTTGCTCAGTCAAATAGGCAATTTTCATGAGGCAAATTACTTAAGAGACTCCGTCTTAGTCTCAGCTTAAGCACAAACACGAATATCCATTCATCCATCTGTCCATCTAAACATTCGTTCGTTCATTCATTCATTTAGTCAAGTTCTTGAGCGGAACTGTTGGCGTCTTATTGCTTTTATGGCGCTGTCAACATAACAAAGCAGCTCTCTCTCTCTCTCTCTTCCCCTCTCTCTCTGTCTCCCACACATGTTCTCGCTACTAGTAGGCCAGACGGCCATACAAATGGCTTCATTTGGGTGCGTGGGGAGTGAGGAGTAGGGTAGTAACCATTCGGCCATTTGCATGCGTAGCAAAACAGCGAACGCATTTATTCTTTTTCTTTAGCTTTTGTTGTTGTTGTTTGATTGCTCGTTGACAGTAGTGTAGGCACAAACAAATGTTTCTAACTTTGTTTCCCAAAAACGTCAAAGCTGTCTCTCTCTCTCTCTTTCTTTCTCACTCGTTTGTTCAGTCTATCTCTTTCTCAATCCACTGTTTGTCTGTCTGTTAGCTCGTAAACATTTCGCGCGGCCCTTGGCTTCATAAAAATAGTTGTAAATTCCAGCCAAGCTGCATAAATTGCAAGCCTAAGCCACGCCCCTCCCCGCCCACCTCTTTCTTTTTTTTTTTAGCTGGAAGAACTCGAAACTTGTTGAGAACTCTTCACACATCGTTTTGCCTGTTCGCAAGTGACGCAACTTTTGTGCACATTGTCAACAGTCGCAAAATTCCTCATTTTCCCATTTGATTATTATTAAAATAGCTTCCTCGTTTGCATTGAATTGTTGTTTTTGTTTTTTGTTTGTTTTGCCTGTCGTTGGTCAAGCAGCTTTTTTAAATGTATGTAAATCGATTTTGCAAAAGAACATGCATTTTGTCTTTAAGCGTTTTTGCTAAGCTGCAACTTAGTGTAATCGCCTTGTAAAGTAAATAATCTAAGAAATTCATTGAATTCCTTGATGCACTCAAGCATTGCTTGCTACAAACTTTAGCCAAAAACAAAGTTTTCAATACAACAACTATTTTATTACCAGAGCTATTTCATTCAGTTTGCTACTATATTGCAAGTCTTTTTAGCTTAGAAATTCTATTTAGTTATTTATGTTACTTAATATATATTGTATTCTGGCTTTATTACACGATGAGTAGAAGTGTTCAAGTTTTAATTTGTAAAATGATGACGCAGCGTTAGTAGAGTGACATAGAACATAAATTTAAGCCAGTGGCAAACAATTGTTGCCACACACACACACACACTTGCTGCCGTTGTCCAGCAGCAATCTCATTGTGTGTAATGTCATTTATGATTTGGTTTCGCAGCATACATCAAATTGTGTGCAAGCGCCATCTGCTGGCAGCATCTGACAGCTGTTTCACAGTCCATATTTCATAGTTGTGACCCTTAGCAATTCTACCACAGTCGTAGGACCTTGGACCACAGCATCGTGAGTTTGCGGTTCTTGGCTGATGCCAATTTTGTTTTAACTCTGCTTTCGCATGTGCACGGCCAAATAAAATTAAATTACTAAAAACATCGCTAAGATTCACGCACACACACACACACACATACACACAGATATGAAGCTAAAATTAAAATCATATGCATGAAATGAGCGTCAAATTGAAATGAAATGAAATAAATACGCAGCAACAACAACAAATTGTTAGCATCGTTGTCGCGTTTTGTGCTTTCGCTTTCAGTGACATTTCAGGCTATTTTTTTCTGTTTGTTATACCCTGAACCCATAAAATGGGTAAAACAGAGTATAATGGTTTTGTGCAAAAGTATGTAACAGGCAGAAGGAAGCATTTCCGACCCCATAAAGTATATATATTCTTGATCAGCATCAGCAGTCGAGTCGATATGGCCATGTCCGTCTGTCCGTCTGTCTGTATCTCAGAGATCTCAGAGACAACGAGAGCTAGAGACTTTAGATTTTAAATATAAGTTCTCATATAGCATGAGCAGTACAAGTTCGTTTTAAATTATCGATAACTTTCGATTACAAAAAAATCGATTTTGAAATTATAAAAATGGGGGTTGAAATAATGGGTAACTAAAGAACTTTTCTCAAAATTTCGTCTAAATCGGTTAAGAAACACCAGATATATCGTTAAGTTAAGTCAGTTTTAGTTTTGTTACATCGATCATTATTTGAACATACTTTTAGGGCGCAAGGAGTAAAATATGTATTGCAACTGGGTTCAGGGTATCTTCTAGCCTGGCTCTCTCGACTAGAGCCTTCTTACTTGTTTTTCTCTGCCACTTTGCCACTTGGCAGGCAATTCCATTCTATCACTCTCCTTCTGTCTCTGCCTTACTCTTCATGCCCCATAACCACATTGCGCCAGTGCTTGTTGTCACTTCTCATGGCAAGACTCAACTGCTCAGCATTGAGACACACACACACACAGACACAAAGGAAGCAAAAGAAATGGCAACGCTTTAAAAGAAGAAGTGCAACAACAAATTCAACAACAATGAAAATTTCATTTTACTGTAGCAATCTTATCACTAAGTGCCACAACAAAAAATGTCTGCATATATGTATCAAAGATCATATCCTTTGTCTGAATTCAGGCATTTGTGTTCAAAGTGCTTTGTGTAATTTAAAGTTATTTATTAAATATAAACGGACGTATTTTATGATTTTTTGGAGCGTGTCTAAACAGGATTTTAATTCAAAAGCTAGGCGACATTATTTTGCCATACAAATTATATCGGGTGGATATTTTGTTAGAAATTAATAAAAAATAGCCAACAGCATGGAGCGCTGTGAACGAAGAGGAAATGTCAAAATAACAAATCACAAACGATTATTTTTTTAATTTATTGTTTTGTAAACTTAATAAAAATAAGAAAGTAATGATTGATTTATATTCATCCGCTTCTTGCTTTTTGATTTGTGTCAAACTTATCATACAAAAAATCAATTCAATTTAGGGATATGAGAAAAAGATAACGACGGGCTCTAAGATCTACCGAAAAGACCTTCAAAAGTACATCAGTTAGGGATAATAGAAATAAATAACGACGGGCTCTAAGATCTACCGAAAAGACCTTCAAAGTTTCATCGAAATCTGTCAAGCCGTTACAAAAAACAAATGGCCACTAACAATATGCCACGAGAACTTTACAGATAGAAGATAGTTTAAGGTGCGTTTATAATGCATATAACTTTATCAAATCCAACCGATTCATAGTATTTTTTATAAGCTGCACTTAGCAAACCGATTGTCAAACACAAACCGCTTGTTAAAAGCTCATTGGTAATGCGTATGATATGGCAAAAGCGATGCAGTAAGTCTCTCTTTTTGCCATTCGAGTGTATACTATTGTAGCTCTTAAGTTCTTCTGCAATTTACAATGCTTTCAAGACAACTGCCAGCTTCGGGCTACTTGGACGCACAAGGTCTACACACTTGATGTTCTGGAGAATGTCTCAAGGAGCTAAGACGACAACGCCATGTCCCCCCTACCTCGAGTCAAGTGTTGCAAATGTGCGTTTCGCATTTATGCCGGATGTGGCAAAACAATTTTTTTTTTGCTTGCTGGTTGGTCATTGTTACGTGCGCAAAACTCGCAGCTATAACTTTGACTTGTTCTCTCTTAATTTACTTTCTCGCAACTTTACGAACTATTTTGCGCCTATTTGTATGCAATTAATTTTGTTCAACAATAAGCAACTAGCTAAAATGCCAGCAGAGCAACGCATTTCGTTCCCTCCCATCTCTAACATTGAGCTTACAAAATGGCTAACTCGCCTAATGAAAATGTATGTTATATGATTAACACTACAATTTAGCTTCATTTACTTTTTTCCACACATAAATGATGAAATTTTGTGCCAAACAAACAGGCCCAAAACATTATAATGCGGCAAAGCAGAACAAAATGAACACACAAATTAATTGCATTTGTTTGTGCCGAAAATTGCGAGAAAGGCACATTAACCAGCAGTCTTTGTAATTGTATCAAAATAAATAAATGATTTTCATTTACTTGCTTATTAAAATTAAGCTTAAGAAATGGGATTTCTAATGAATATATAAAGATATCAAGTCACGGAGTCTATGAACAAATTCTATAAGCTTATTAAAAATATATAAATAAAATTTGTATTGTATAAAAGTTCATGTTTAACTAAATTAAGTTGCCACTTCGGTAGCAGAAAACTTGTTTATTAAGTAAATAATAATAATAGAAAAAAACTTTATTATTAAATTTTCATCAATTTCGATAGGAACTTTGAAATATTTGCAATAAATTGTAAGGAGAATCAAGTTGGTATTGAAATTACGAAATTAACAACGATTTAAAAGTTGTTACCATTCACAGCCTAAAAATTAAATATTTAATGTCATACCTGACCCAAAAAATAGATTAATTAGTCCAGCTTACCTGCAAAGAAAAAAGAAAAAACCGAAATGAGAATTGCAAAAATATTTTTAAGTTAATTTTTTATGTTATTTATTTTTGCTATTGGGCACTTAAATAATTTGAAATGCGAATTAATAGCCATTTTATGTTAATGCAACAATTACTATTAATAATAATTGTTTGAAATTTTATGTTTTGGATTTAAACTCGAGTTGACAGTTACAGGTAAAAAATTGTTGTCTTTGTTGCTCGTGTTGTGCTTGGGCAAGAAGCTAATATAGTAGTTGCGGCCAGTTGGAAGGCTATTAAGTGTCAGAGGCAGTTGCAGCTGGGACACGGTAAGCACGCAACCAAAACAGATGCCGCTTGTGGTTACAATTAAGCCGTACAATACACACACACATACACACACATGCACACCTGCCCAGGGTTAAAAGGACAGAAAGAGAGAAAGTGAATGAAGGGCCTTAGTTGGCTTAGATGGGCTGCGGTTAACCTTCAAACTTAACTTCAGACAGGTAGTACTTTTGCAATCTTGCTTTTTGTATATATAATTTATTGATGTAACCGCGTACAGGCTTTGCGTATACGTAATATTCATATAATTTAATGCTTTAAGGTTGACAAAAAAGTGTGTGGCGTGGCGTAAGTTGCATAAATACTTTCGACTGTTTAAGGCATCCAGGCCGAAACTCATCACGGACCAAAAAACTTTGGCAGTCAGTCAGACTGCTCGCAAACACATTCTCAAACTTTCCATTCGCATTCGCATTCCCATTCATATTAACATTCACCTTTTACCATTCATATTCCAGCGAAAAAAAGTGTCAAAAAGGCTTTGAGCTCAGCTTTTGCCGTTAGACTCTTTAGCCCTTTAGCCAGTGTTATATGTATAGGCATGAAAGAGCAGAGCAGCTGAGGCAAAAAAGATGAGAAAAACGTTAAGCTGGCAAAAAGAAATTCCAATTTGAGTTGCGTTTCACAATTCAGTGCACAAAAGCAAGGATTCTAACAGCCATTTCGAATCTAGTGCGAAAAAAACAAAAAAATCTCAACGATTTGTGGCTGGCGCAAGATAAGTTAAGTTGCTTAATTCAATGTGCGTTGTTATAAAAAGTAAAAGAAATTAAAGAAGATTAACATATTTAACACAAGACAGATTATATAGCTAAATTACCTTAAGCAGCTTTCTTACTAAATAAATACATAACTCAATTAAAGCACGGGAAGTGCTTTTACCAAAGGCTTCAAAAGCCAATTGATTCATTAAATCTAACTAAATACAAATTGTAACAAAGCCGCCCACACACAAAAGGAAATAATTTTCTATTGAAAGCTAATCATTAGCCCTAAAAAGTTCATTGCTGTTTGTGAAGTTTTGTTTTAATTGAATTTTCTGTCATGTTAGATAATATTGTATTTTCTGGTTTTTACAATTTTGTTGTCATCATATTTTATGGAATTAAATTCGACATTTTTATAATCCAGCGTGTTTTGTTTGTTTGCTTTGTCAGCGTCTGTTATGCTCTGCTTCTTTCGACTCGACTTTTGGGTTTATACAGCCCTTCGGCCCTTGTGGCTGTCGATGATCAGCTCAGCACGTTTTGACATCTTCATTTGCGCCACGTCGCCCGGGCCACAACACACACACACGCACAGCAAAAAGCAGCTAACTACAGACCTAACCAAATGGCATAACCCCAACAAAAGACAGAGTCAACTGCTTTAGCTACATTGCCACTGCCACTGACATATCAACCTTTGCTTCCCCCAACCAACAACCAATACATTTGCCCTTGGCTAGGCAACTGTTCATTGAATTAACTAAATGAAATTTGAGCGTGTCTTGCACTGTGTAGCTGACTGACTGAATGCCAAGCGGACTGATTAACCGAACGAAGCTGATTATGGAAATTATTTCCCTTACACCCAAAACACACACATTTCGATGAGGTCTCTTTTGGCTGGTCGCTTTGAAATTGATGCACGTTTCAATTACATTTAATTGCAGCGCGAACAGCTTGCAAATGCCAATCGATGACAATTGGTTTCGCCGGAAATTACCACAGAACAGTTGCTTATGAAGTATGTATTAGCTTAATTGGTATTGCTTGAGTCCAATAACGGATCGAATGTAGTTAAGATACCAACTGTTGGCAATAGCATTAAGTTAATTAAGATTTAATGCGGATTTTCATATCAACCCATTGAACTTACATTGAGGTGCAAACCTTTCATTGGACATAATGCAAAAAGCTTTTGTGGCTTCTTCGATGCCGTTATTCTTGTGCACCAAGTCAATAAAGTTGCAAGTAATGCCGCTTTTATGCAGCGATTAAATGCGCATAATTAAGCGCAATATCATCAGCAAGTAATTAAACTCAAATCAAATTGGCTAATTACGCTAAAGGACTCATTTCATTGTTCTCTGCCACTGCCCCTGCTCCTTGCCAGCCCACTTACATAACACGAACGAAGTGTGTTCTCTTTTTTTTTCAACTTTCACTTACACAGCACATTAACCAAGGTCAAGGGACAACGTGACGTACACGCAATATACTAGAGCGACACACAAGCACAAAGGTGTTTAATTTAATATGCACAAAATTTAATATTAAAAAAAATGTTTACAAAACAAGCTGCTTTTATGTTTATCATATTTTTGTTTATGTGCCGTGAATACCCTGTACTAAGGCCAAAAAATAATGAACACAATCTGACTAAGGAATAAAACTATAATGACATTTTTATAGCTTCTCTTTAGGTTTAAAAACTTTTTTCAACACAAACTTATTAAGTGGTATCTACTTGTCTTTAATATTGTGACTATAACATTGTGACGTCATGCTAATAACACAAAAACAACATTAACCCCAATGTAAATGAAAAAGTTTTGTTGTTGTATATATATATATTAGTTTGCCGCTTCCTGTCATAAAAATGGCAGCTTGTCATGCGATTGCTTTCTCAGCTGATGATGACGTTGATGCAGACGGCGATGGGGATGGTGACGGTAGACGGTAGACGAAAGCAGCTTAGTGTTTAACTGATCTCCATCATCCATACCCAACCCAAAGTCCTTTTTCCTTTGCTTCCTAAGTCAGCAAACAACAGGCTGCAAAGCAACGTAAAACCAAATCGAAACTCAACATGAAACTGAAACTGTAACTTAACCCTTTTGCTTAAGCTGTTAGCCGTGTACATTCACAATTCATTCACATTTCATTTCAATTAAAAACTGACAGACTTAGACATTTATTTTTGGTTTAGCCTTTCATTAGAATTTAAGACGAACGAAATTTTGCATAAATTTATACGAAAACTTTTTTGTAGCATACTTTTAAGCTGCAGCACATTTATCAATAACTTGAAAACTTCTAAGGTAAGCGAAATTTTCTTCGTGTCCTTGTGGTTTATATTCGGACGGCGTTTCTGATTTACCAAAACGAACTGGTTAAATTCAATTTGTAGCTTTCGTTTACTTTATTTCTTTTGCATTTCCAAATTGTGCCAGAAACACACTCATTGTTCTATTATATTTTCATTTTCTTTTTGCTTTGTTATTTTATATTTATTTATTTTTATTTTTTTTATTTGCTTAAAATTCAGTTTTATTCATTTCATTATTTCAAGCATTTGCCATTTTCATTTCGGTTGTGCTTCTGTTTTGGTTACTTGGCATAAATTGTTTTTTTGCTTTGCTCTATTTTTTTTTAAAAAACTTTATTTTCAATGCTGTCAGCGCCATGCGTATTCAACGTTACCCCCCTACACCGTCTTGCTTTCTCGCAACACTCTTTGCTCTCATTATGCATCCTGCGGCATAGCCTTTTAATTGAAATACACTCAAAGAGGCACACAAACTATTTTCCTATAAAGCAAAGTCGAGCCACTGACTTTCTATACAAAAACATATCTAATAACAATAACAATTTAAGTTAAGTGCAACAAAGCGACAGCAAATTTGAGTAAGTAATCGTTTTAAGTTGAACAACTACGTGACATTCGAAGCATTTTAAAACATCCCCCCACCAGCACTAACTCATTTGATAAAAAATGCAAAAGTCATTTTGGTTTGTGAGTTTATAAAAAAAAAATATTAATACACTTGATTTAGATACCCTTTAATGTGATCTACTTATTTTTCTTATACCAAAGTGGTAAGGGAGACAAAATAAAAAGAAAGAAACAAAAAACTCAATTCACATATCATATTTTACAATAAAAAAGAAATACTTTTCTGTCACAAAATGGTTGAAATGCACTTTGCGTCAACCTTTTATAGCTAGCTACAGGGCATACTACTAGGTTAAGCAAACATTTGGCAATATTTCAAAAACACAGAAACACCATGAAAACTTTATGATAAAGTTTAATGCTTCCTGCGTATACGTGTCAGGTAACCTTTAGTGGCTTTTAAAAACATTATAGCGAAAGAAAAAAAAAACTGAAAAATAAACTAGAGACTATAATTAAGATTTATGCAAATGCCAAACGCTATGACACTTTTGACAGACATAAAAATAAGAACTCAACGGGAATTCATATTGAATTTCTTCTAGACTGAAAATCATAAATCGATGGCAAAACATATTTAGCAACAAATATTCTTTAGTGTATGAATAAATATTTTTAAAAATCTAAACGAATTACTTAACACATAATGATACAAAACGTGCCCCAATGGCAGAAAGCTTTAACAATATTGTGACGTGAAAGCAAAGCAAAAAAAAAATCAATTTAAAATGCCAATAAAAATAGTATGTATATATATGTATATATAATACGTGCGGTATGCAAACAAGCTTAATTTGATCGATAGCAAAGTTGCCTAAATAAAAGACAGCAAACACAAAAAAAAGAATGTGTGTGTGTGTAATATATGGCTATGTGTTTGCTTTATTGTTATCTGGCTGTGGCTTATGGTTATTTCTTCGAACATAATTTATTGTAAAATGTTAAATTTCACGAAGCGGAAATGTTTATTAGAGCGGAAATTGTTATTTTTAGTGTTGGCAGCGATTTGTTCTTGTTGCGACTTTGTTGTTGCTGCTGCTGCTGCTGTTTTCGCTGCATAAATTGTATCTATTTAGCAAAAGCAACTGACTTTCCATAGTGTAAGGCTAAACGCGACGACTTGTGCCGTGTGCCTGCCAAACAATTAGTTTATTAATATTAAATTCACTTTTATTTTTCATCTTATTTTTATTGTATATTGTGTATACGCCAAATTCAGCGACCAACGGTTCGTATGCTTAACTTCCCGTCTGCCAGCCAGCCCTTCTGCTTGTTATTTTTGTTATCCTTTACTCGGTTGCCGTTAATTAGTTAGTGTTGCTGTTGTTCGTCGACGTCGCGTTCAGTAATTAAAAATACAAAATTAAAGCTGCCAAGCCCCTCCCGCTACCCCAATGAAAATGCCCACGGTTCATGGCTCTTAGAAACGCCAACTGGCAGCATACCGCTTGGGGTTTGATCGGTCGGAATTAAAAGGTTTGCAAGACAGCAGGGAACATAAAATGTTTGCACATTCACTCAAGGCATAATTCCGTAATTAAGTTAGAAACAGCTCGCTTCAAGTAATTGTAGAAACTTACATTTTCAGCATTTTCGATTGTGTTTTTGTTTTATTTTATTATAATTATTTTCTCTAATTTATTTTTTATGTAAAACTAGTTTAAGTTGCCACTTCTGTAGCAGCAAGCTTGTTGATTAAATAAATATTAATATAAAAAAAAAACAATATTTTTTAATACTTTACTTTAAACTTTTGTACTTAATTTGCATTAAAGCTGTATTTACGTTTTAAGCTTAATATTTTAGCATTAATATTCATTATCGTAGTTTAACTTAATATCATTTGAACTTTAAGCGTTAAGAGTGCAAAAATTCGTTGTTATTTCCTAAGTTTAACAATTTCTTTTCGTTTGCCCTTGGCGCAACCCGGACTTGTCTTCAACTACTATCTGTTGAAGAAAAATTGTTGGCAAAGTTTTGCTTCAAAAAATACTTAATGAAAAATGTGCGCGTGCCCCCACAAATATGCGTTTTCAATTTTCCTTAGCCAACTTAACTGCCATAGCCAAATGGAATGGAATGAAAACAGCTAAACGCAAAAGCCAACGCAGGCCAGCCAACGAGTCCCATTTGGCAGTCAAGTACGAAACGCAGAACGAAGTCAACATTTCAAATTAATTTTACAGCTGCCGCAGCGGCAAACAACAGTTAGCCCTTCTAAGTCCTTGGTCTTTGGAGAGCTGTCTTTTGCCTTGTTCCTTGGGACACCTCGTGCGCAATAATGAAGTGGCAAATAAATAGCGTTAGCTATGGAATATCTATGGAATGCATAACAACTTGCAAGTAGACTAAGAACATGCCACAGATACTAGTTAAAAAGGTATAAATGCTGCGCCTTATTCTGTCTTCAACCAAACACTTTAACAACTAGAAATATGCATACTTCGTTAGTTTGATTTAAAAATAACACGAACTTGACATTTTTATACTTGCTACGAGAGAGTTCTGATCAACAGCTGTTTAACAATGTGCCACATATTTGGATTAAAAATATTTATTCACATATTACGTTAGTTAGACTAACTGAAATGGCAGCTTAAAACTGTTGAGCATTAAATTGAATTAAAAACTTTTTTACTGCAACTTTAATTGTGTTAAACCCAACACAACACCAACCACAAGTTCAAGCCAATCAGTTTGTTGTTGTGCGCGCTGCTGACGTCATTTCGATGGGTTAAGAGTGAGTTTTTTTGTTTTTTTTTTAAATTTCTTTACCGCGGCGTATCACAACGACAATTTGCATAAATCAGTGCCACACCTGACACGCCCCACACACACACATTCTACATTCCACATCCCACTTGAAATTTGCCGCAGCTAATGGCCAAGGTCCTTGAGCACCTGCACTTAATGTATTCACTTTAATTCACTCTTCCTTTACTTTTTTATTATTTTTTTTTTGTTCGTTTTTTGTTTTGCTTTCTCTTTTTTGCCACAACTTGCAACAGTTACCGTTGATGAACAAACGAACGCAAAAAACAAACAAAAACAATCGAAAGAAAGCAAAAAAGGCGCCCAGTGGCCAGGCCAAGCAATTAATGGCCAATGCGCTTAATCATCAATTCGCAAATTCGCTGCAAAACGCAAAAACTAACCGACGAAAGCCAAACAAACAGCAAATTGTCGACGACGGGCAGGATGGGGCAGGACGCGGCAGGGAGAGCATGAGCTTGGGTGGATGTTTTGTTGTGCAAGAAGGCGGGGTGGTGCAAATAGACAACGCGCCAAGTGTTGTGTCATAAAAAATGGCATGCAAATACATTAAACAAACACAAAACAACAGCGCAGGCAGGCCGTGTACAGTGGTTAAGAGCATTGACAAAACAAAAATGCTTTTTGATAAGCAAAAACATCTGGGAATTTAGATATTCAACTGCAGTTTAAACACTTGGAAAACGATTTACAGTATATAAAATTTCTAACGGAATCTTTTTGAAATTTTATAGTACCAAAAATATAAGTATAATGAATTTACAAAGTATTTTTATCAAATTTACTATTAAAAATCTTTTGAAATATATTTGTGAAAATATCAAAAGTAAAATTAGATCATTATTTTTTGAAATTGCTAAGCCTAGAACTGTTTTATCAAACTCTTTCTTTGAGCTGTTAAACTTTTTGTTAATGTCTTCCTTCTTAGGAAGTTGGCCCCAAGACAAACGAAATCTTCTGAAGTGTTCCAAAAACTTTTTTATTGCCTAATCACGCCCTCTAATAATCGTGTTTGTTTCCAGCTGTGATTTCTAACTTACAAAAATACAAATTGCTGTTCGATTTATTTGACAATTGACGACCACTGTGCGCTGCTAGGCAGAAAAGTGAGTTAGTGGGAAAGGACGTACTACTATGAATGACAGCAAATACCAATGAAATCGAGTCGAGCAGCCAGAACTCTGTACAAAAATAAAAACCTTTGCACCATTGCGCACACTTTTTTGTATGGGCGGGTGAGGATGGGTGAGGTTTGGGGTTCGGTATGTTGGAAAATCGGTATATAAACAAAAAAAAAGGAAGCAGTGAAAACAAAAACAACAACAGCAACAAAGACAACGAAGCTGGGCTGTAAAAGTTAAGGAAAATATTTACAAATGAATTAACGTAATGAAAATAAACTAGTGCACAGATACATAGCGATGATAACGATGATGATGATGATAACGATAACGATTGTGATGATTATTGTTTTTATTTTTCATTTTGTTTGTTGATGTCAACCTTTTTCAGATCCATAAATGATAAAAAACCGTTGGCTGCACTACACAAAACTATGATAAGATATATACATATATATGTACTATATAGTTAATGTGCATTAAGACTATCCATAAAACATTTACAAGACCAACAAGAGCAGAGTTGGCGTTGTGTCTTCGCTTACAAAAATGTTTTAAAGTAAGAAACAAAAATAGACAGAAAATGCAAAATACAAACTCAAACACATCTGTCACACAATTCACGAAGAGTTCGGCAACTAATTGTTGAAATGATAGATTGTAAAATAAACAGAAACGATCCATCATAAATTATTGAGAGAGGAATATTCAAATGTGCGACGAGCATATTCCATCAAATAATTTGCATACAGTCGAACTTCCATAAAACAAAATACCAAATACCTTCGTTAGATGGAAATGAATGAAAAATTGCGTTTTTAAGTCGGCTTATTTTTGTTGTTGCAAATAATCATTTATTATTGTTTGTCTTCCTCGATAAATACTCAAAGCGCATTAAGTGTAGCAAAAGTATTTTTAGTCACATTATTTTTGGCTCTCCACAAAGTGCTTCAACCCATACGCCATGTATGCACTAATTCGATTTGAAGAGTGCAAAACACACACTAAAAATTGAACTAAAATGAAATGTACTCGAAACTAATTTATTAAATTGAAAAAGGTTCGTTATAAACAGATTGACTGTATTCAAAAATGTCCATGTCATAATTAAAACTTGATTATGAAAGAGTCTGAAAAGCGACTAGCCTAAACAAATTTGATAAAAATTACCTCTATTCAAAAGCTGCTTGTCTAATTTGTGCTTTTCTGGTAATTATATGACATAACACAAACACACACACACACACACACACACACACACACACACACACACACACACACACACACACACACACACACACACACACCAAATAACCTCTATCCTTTTCAATTGGTTTTCAAGCGTTTCTGCATATCAATTTGCATTTTACACTATTTGGATATCAATAGAATGCCAACCATATAATTTACTCTGGGCACAGATTAAAACGCATAATCTCAATTAAATCAATTGCGTTGCCAAACCAACACACACACACGCACACACAAAGCTAAGCTCATTACGCAACTGAACTAAATTGATGGCAGGTTTTGACAATTTGGTAACAAAATACTCGAATTGAAATTTTGTTGCTCATTTTCTAAAAACTAAACACAAACTAGAGATTAGCAAGTGTAAATGTAAATTAATACAAAATGAAAGGATTGTACTTTTTCAGGACATGCTTTAAATTGAAAAGGAAACTCTGTTTAATTTTTTTCTTATTTAGAAACTCTTTGTTTAATTATCCTTAATAACTTTTAGTCTTTAATAGCTCTCCAAAAAAGCCAAATACAAGCGAGTTAAATTTCGAATCAAACTAAGAGAGATTCAATATGAAATAAGCCTTTGTATTATGGCCAGACACAAGTAGCCAACGATTATTTGTTTTTGGACGAACGAACAGAAAGGCGGGCAGATGGATGAATGCATGAATGGAAAAGATAGAGGATTCGCAATTTAGTTGTTTGCTCTTTGCCCATTCGAGTCCCCATGGAGAGCGTCAGTTGAGTTGAGTTGTGCGCGCGTCCCTGGCACTCAAAAGGAATTTTCTATCAGCATTTTGTTCTTTGTTCTACGCTACAGCTACTATGTAGTAGCAATCGATAAGCCAATATTATTGTGTGCCTGTGTCTCTGTGTGTGTGTGTGTGTGTGTGTGAAAGCACTAAAAATTACAATAACAGGCATAAAATTCAAAATCAAAATGAAAATGAAAAAGAAAAGAAAATAAAAGAAAACGGCAAAAAGGCCATTCGAGAATGGCATCAACAAATAAAGCGCCAAATAACACTAACTTTAGTCTAAAGAGCTCTTATCAAACATTCATTTATGCAGATAAAAAGACTCTAGAGAGATATATGCATAAAGTCGTTTGAGAATTCGGGGAATACCAATTAGATTAGCCAAAGCTGAACTCTTTTATAATATTTTTACTTTTGTGAAATTCCATAGCAATCGACCTACAAACATTTCTCACAAACAAACAAACTGACAAAGTTTTAGTACAAAAACAATTACCTCAGCTTAACATTCACTGGCAGAAAGTCTTTGGTTCAGTTTCAGTTTTTGATTGACGGGACATAATTGGATTAGCTTTAAAAAGGTTTTCGTTACGGAATCAACAAGTGTATTTCATAACAATTAGCGTTCTTTCATAACTGGCTGGGCTTGCTACCTGCTTTATTATGCCCAACTGCAGGCACGATGGTAACAAACCCCTTTAAACTGCTATAAGACATGTTATGACGTTGCTTAAACCCAACTGTTTGTGCCAATTTACCTGGCTTACTACTACTAACTGACTTAACACAGTCTGTGTATAAAAGTTTTGATGATGGCATGTATTTTTTTTATTTTATTTTTTTTTGTATATATAAGAAGAAGTAGAACAATTTTGTTGTAGATGGCGGAAATTGTCACTGCACAATATCCGTTGATTTTGTGCGCATGAAAATGAAATCCATTGACATGAAATGACAGAACATTTAACCCACTCCTCCACCCTCCCTTCAACTACTAGCTGAATAAACTGTTGGTGGCAACTTGCAAAATTATGCAGCTTCGTTGGCATCGTTGGCAAAAGGCACGTCATCACGGCATCTGTGCAACGACGCGATGAGTCGATTGTCGTCAGCATTGAACTTGAAACGAAAGTTGGTATTTCGACGGAAATGGATTGCAACAACGGGATGTCATGTTAACTAAACTAAGGAACAATTCCAGCATTGCTACTATTTGTATCGCAATTAATTGGCCAAGTACTAATACTTCGGCTTTAAGTAGCAGTTTGGACAGTTCTGACCATAAAACACAAATTCCACCCTTTATTCTTTGGCCAACAGCAACAAATTGAAGGCCAGAGCGTCCCTTTTTTTATGACTACTATTTACATTCAATTCCCCAAACAGCTCAGCAATATTTGCCACTAACACACACACACACACACACACACACACACACACACACAGATCTACTAGATATACGTGTATGCATGCAGGTTTACCCTTTGCGGTTGCTTTGCCATTAATATTAAGCACGAATCGAATCGAATCGAAACGAAGCAAAGCGAAGCGCAAACAACAACCGTGTGTGTCTGGCTGTTTTGGCAAGCATTCAATAAATAAATAAATAAATAATATATATATGTATATGTATATAAATAATAAAATGTGCCTAAATTGAAACGAGGGCAAGTAAAAGCTGTCTTGCCATCCAAATGCTTGTTGCTGCTATTTGGCTTCAATTCTACTTTGTCTTGCTCCAATTTTTGTTTTTGTTTTTACCTTTTTGCCATTCCCAAAAACACTGAGGACACAAACACCGAGGAGCCAGGTGGATAAGCAGACAAAAGGTAAAATTAAAAGCGAAAACACAAGAACATAGAATGAAAAGAAAATGACAACGAAGCCACCACCATAGCCTGTCAATAAGTGCGTCATTGCGACTGACAGACAGTCAGACGACTTGTCATTTTTTTTTGGCTTAAGGAAATGTCAACTAGAATACTCTTTGCAATTTTTGTTTTTATTAATGGCTTTACAAACTTTGTGAACTAAAACTAAAAAAAAAAAAAAAAAAACCCATTAACAAAAATTATAAAGAGAAATAATTTATAAATTAAAAACAACAAGTCGATAATTTTTATCGATTTTTGTTCAATAAAAAAAAATAAATAAATAAATTAAATCAAAAAACAATTTTTTTTTTTTAATAAAATATTACTTTCATGCTTATTTAATTTAAACTAATTTAAGTTAATTTCTTTTCTAATATCGTTAAAAAAAACTTTATTGCATTAGCAATATTAGTTATAATTTTAAAAAGTTAATTTACATCTATTTTTTTTGCAAGAGCATCGGGTATTCGCTGTTGGCTGTTCACTTTTGTTGCATATTCTTTTTAAGAAGCTACATTTTGGTCTTTCAATGCCCTCGGAGGCATAGCTGTCAGGCCGCGGCGTGGCAGAGCTTAGAGCTGGGGGGGGGGAGGGGGGGCAGCAACACGTCGCGCAAGCCAAAAACTCATAAAGTATATTAACAAAAAATGTTCGATTGCACTTTGGCTGGTCTGAGGCTTTCTCGTTCTCGTTCGGGCTGCCTTTTCGCAAAACTTTTCTTGTTGAGAGCAGCAAGGAGCAGGAGCAGGGGCGGGGTCATGTGCCCCAATGTGTCTACATGCCCACAATAGAGTTTCTTTTTGGCACAGACATTTCGACCCGACACCTGTCCGCCCTTGCATGACAAGCGGCCATCAATATGTCCAATGTGTGTATACATAACTGGGACGACAAAGCGGTGATAAAGAATAACAACAACAACAAAAAAGGTCGTGACGCATTTCTTGTTAAAATTTGTAGCATTCCAATGCCCAAGCATAAAAACATCATCATTTGTATATAAGAGCGGGAATGTAGGGGTCGTCCTTTTTATATACTCAACCCCTTGTAATGGAAAAATTGGTATAGACTTGCGATTTTGTATAGATTTATATAAAAAACAACAATTATAGCAACTTTAATGTAAACACAATTTGAATCGGTAATGCCTGCCGTTTCTGTACACTTTTGCACACACAATATAGTATTCAGGACATCTTTGAGTTGATCTTAGACTTTCTTTTTCGTGGCTGGGGCATCATTGTACTACTATGTCCATTATATATATATATGCAAAAAAGAACCCTTTTTCTGTTGCATGAAGAAAAGGTCGAACGTATTTTATTTATGTGTCAATTTAATTATTCGTTATTGCTGTGCCCCGAAAAATGATTAGATTACTCAATAGAGTTTTGAGTTTTGTATAACATTTTTGTTTAACGATTAGCTATTTATTTATAGAAGACAAATTAATTATATGATACTAAGAATGGGTTACATTTAGCACCAGTTTAAGCTTTGATTAACTGAACAAAAACTATTTCGAAACAAATGAAACTCATGGAATGAAAAAACTATTTGTTACTTTAACTCGAATTGAATTAAAATGTTGGCGAACACAATGCAACCAAAAGTGAACAACATGAAGGGTGTAAGTGTGTAAGTGTGTGTGTGTGTGGTGTGGTTGTGTGGTAAAGCATGCTAGTGATTGTGGCTTTAGTGCAGTCTGCAATCAAACTGTTGATTTCGGCAGCACACAAAAAACAAACCAACAAAAAATATACATATATAGCTGAATTGTTAGTTGCGCTGTCATCGGGTTTGCTTTTCGATTGCATTTCAATTGTACTTCAATTGTACTTGAATTGTAGTTCATTTTGAACATTTTGAATTTTCGCATTCAAATCGAACTTTCACATTGACAATTTATTGTCTATTGACAATTTGAAACATTTCACAAAGTTCAAAAACAATTTCGAAATGGGTTTTTACTTTTTCTAATATGAGAATGAAATGATTTTTATACTTAAACTTTAGAATAGATTGAAACTTAATCAACCAAAGTTTGTTGCGACATTAAAATAGGGACTAAAAAAGGGCTGCTTTACTTTTTGAAAATTGACACAGTTTTATCTTCATTAAGCCCAAGGCTTTTGCCTTTTGAAACTTATTTATTTATCGACCAAATACATAAAGCACAATCCAAAAGCATTTTTACATATACTGCATATACATATACATATATAATTAAAATACTTGCTATATCAAAAAGTTAGACCCTACTCAAAAGTTAGTTATACAAGCGAGCAGCTTATAGGATTTTTGGACAGACAGGTAGCATTTGAGTGTCGTTTGTTGCAAAGTGGCAATCAAAAACTGTATATCAAATAAATTAAACAGACAAACATGCAACAGCTGTTGCAATGCGAACTAATCTAATTATAAAGTTAGTTTGATGCAACTTTTTTCTTCTAATGATGTCAGGCTTTAGATATATGTACATATATGGCATTTTGGCGCCAAAAAGCATGTATTCTATTCGTTTTAATTAAAATGTTTAGATGCTTTAAGTTGCCGTGTAACACACAAAACAAAATGGCGGCGGCCCCCCCAAAAGGTAACTACACCAAATGGGGTCAAAAAAAAAAAAAATACAGAAAAACAAAAAACATTACGCGAAGAAAATAAGAAAACAAACGTTAAGTGAAAACAAAAAAAAAAAACAAAAAACCTAAGAAAAAGTTAAGTATGCAGGAGGGCAACGTAATTACATAAAGGAAAAGCAACAGCGAAGCGGCCACACCACAACGAAGGGCAACGCACGATGCAAAACTCAACGCAAGAACCGCTAAAGAGCAATGGTTGTCGGCGGGGGGTGTGGGGCGAATTAAATTGCCAAAACTTTGAGTGATTTTTTGTTGAGTGAGTTGCAAAGTTGTGTATGAGCACAACTCAAACCAATTGAGTGACGTCTGCGCATATTGAAAAACACGCTCTCAATTCGTCTAAATGACAACAACAGTGGTGCAATAGCTGTTAAAAACTACACGAAAAGTAAGAGTAAAGTAAAGTTTGCGAAGAATTTCGCAAGAATATTAAAAAACTATTTTTTAACTGCTATAATAATTAGGTAAAGAATTTAATTTAGAAAGGGACAATAAAGTATTTTATTCTATAAGAATTTTAGATACAGTGAAAAAAACACTCTCCTTTCCTTTGTGTTTTTTGTTTGATTTTCAATTTGATTAGTTTGTGGTGCATTTTGTTGCAATGTGCATTGTGACTCTGTGGCAAAGGCATTGACATTGTCGGCAATTGTGTCAACTCGCACACACACGCACAAACACTTAGAAAAAAATAACACGTGCTTAAATGCTGATGATGTTGTTGTTGCTGTTGTTGTTGGTGGTCGGGCCGCTACCGCCCCAGAGAGACTATGGACATAGCCATATCTTATGTAAGCCTGTCGAGTAGCTCGCGCGAATAGCATTACGCATACGACATGGTAAGCGCCATAATGGGAATTATATAAAATGGGGCGCCAATCGACATAGCAGCCGCCGCCTGATGGATATCTGACGTCACTGGCCAATTGATGTTGTCGTCGCGTCGCTGCTAGCAGCCGCATCAGCAGCAGCTCATAAATAAAAATGCTCAAGCGGCCATATTTTTAATTACCCAAAGCAAACAGCAAAATGTACAAAAAGCACGACGACGACCAAAACGACTTTTTAACAAAAAACTTTCAGGCAATTAATAAAGTTTTTCTTTCTTTGGTTCTTTATATATTTTTGTAGTAGTAGTAGTTTTGTGTGTGTGTGTGTGTTCGTTTTTTTTTTTTTATTAATTTTTTGTAAATATTTAGAGACATCAACAACAGCAGCAACTAAATCGACTGGGGCAGCAGCCCTTTTTGCGCTGTTTTTCTTTGTTTTGCAAAGTTTTACATTTGCTGGATAAATCGTTTTGTATGTGTATGTGTGTGTGTGTGTGTGTGTGTGCAGCACATACATAAACATATGTATGTGTGTTTGCTTATGTATGCATACATACATACATATGTATATGTAAATGTGAATGCTATGCTTCTTTGAATGAAGGCTTTGGTCGTTTTTTGCCCTTATGGCATACCCGCAGCAAACAATAAAAAAAACCCAAATAAAAAACGGACCAACGAACCGAAAGCGCATACAAAAGCGGAGTAAAAAGCAAAACCAAACATTAATAAGTATGCGAAAAATAAAAGAAAATAATAACCCTTACGGTCAGTATTATTAATTCAATGGAATATGTTTGGGCAATTTGAACGGTTTTAAACAATGCATAATGTTAACAATATATTAAAAATAAAATAAAAATAAATATAATTAAAAAGAGTAAATGCAATATATAATAACAATATTTGTTGAAAGGTGCGTATACTTGTTTTGCTTGAATTGAAATGCAGTTTAGACATGGCAAATAGCCATTGAAAAACAAAACTACTTGAGTTAAGCTCCATGCTGTTTAAAGCTAAATCCAATTTCAAGTGGCAAACAACGCACAAACGCACAACAAACAATTTATTGTGCACCGTCAAAGAATCGAAAGAGAACAAAAAATAAATATATAAAACGAAAACAGCAACAGACGTGCAGCAGCACTTCGATTACGGCTAGCAAAATGCCATCTGATCTGGATCCATTTGGCTAACGAGCTTGACAACTTACAGCTTGTTCCACGAAGCGTCAACGTCAGCCAAAGACAAATGGAGTTACGTCTGCCATACGACAGACGACAAAAAGCAGACTAGAGAGAGACACACCGACGACTAACAGACGAGAAACAATTGGGAAACAGACGAGTGTGTTTTGGGCTCCAATCTAACATAGACCATTTCCCCATAATGGTTTGCTTATGTTATTTGGGCCAAATTGGGCCCAAGCTCAGTGTGCTTGTTGTTGCTGTTGTTTGTGGCTATTACATTAGTCGGATTTTTAAGATTTAAGCTTATCAAATATTGATAAAAACGAGATGATTATAATATTAGCACACAATATAACTTTGATCGAAGCTTTTGCTATTTCGCAAAACAAAAGTTTTTAAGCTTCTTAAACAAAGTTAGTTTTATGGAATCGAAGACTAGTTGAATGGGGATCTTTTACGATGTCAAAAAGTCAATTAAAAAAAATTAAAAGATTCAAACCTTCTGATTAATTCATTCGCATATGCAAATAATTGTTTTTACTTGTATGTTAAAAATATGGAAAAATATTTCTTGAAAAAAAAAAAAACAATAAAATAATTAAAACTTATTTTATATATTTTTGTATTGTTTTTATTTCAAGAAATATTTGTTTCAAAATCTCACATTTTATAATTTTTGTTGAATGGAAATAAAATAAACAAATCAAAACAAAAAAAATTGCTCTTTGTTTAACAAATGCCATGAAACAATAATCAAACCAAAACTGGCCGCATCTCAAGAAGCCGTTAAATCAATTCACATTAATCAAAACCAAACTAAATTGGGTAAATTATGGAACCCCGAAAAGTGACTTGGAACAGAAAAACAGTGTTCTTGCAAATCGAAGTGCATTAATTAAGCCATAACAAACATTAACAGATTTTTTCGTGTCGCAATAAAAATTTTTAAGACCTAAACAAAAATAAACACTCATTATTTTTATTGGCGAGTGTCGACAAAATTTACGATGGCGCACTGAAATTGCAAATGCAAATGATTTTTGTTTTGCGCACCCGACAAAGTGATGCAAAAAGCACAAATATTTATTCTAGTTGACTTTTGTTAAAATTTGTTTACAATTTTGTAGAGCTCACACAAACATACCGAAACACAACAAAAATTCAAAAACACAAAAAGAACATTCTAAAATTTTAATATTTTTCGGTTTATTAGTCACAGCAAGGCGCACAGCTACTTAAAAATCGCTCATACGCCGCATTGCCTGCGTCGTCGTCGTTGGGGGCCATTTTTCAACAATTTGTGCGATTGACTTGAAACATAATTTTTCGAATATGCCACACATCGAAAATGTCATTTGTATAATTGCAAGCGATTTGTTGGAAAAAAAAATACATAACAAAAACAATGAAACGATTGTTTCGTACTTTAAATGTAGATGTAGGTTTTTGTGTATTTTTCCCGACATTTTATTTTATTGTTTTCATCAAGTTTTTTTTTATTTTTAAAAACCAAACACGCGATATACACTTATCTCTCGTTCTCTCTACCTTTCACTCTTTATATGTATATACATTTTTTTTGCTTCAACAAACAACATAAATATACAACAACAACAATAACCGCACACAAACACACTCAATGATCTAAATTATTTAATGCCTCGACAATGACGAAGCTTCGACTGTCCAACTAAAAAACTAATGGCTGCACCCGTGAACACCCCCCGCACACACACACATAAATACTTTTCGTGTCCTGCTGGCCAGCAGTAGCTGGGCGTGTGCACAATTACCAAATCAATTAGTTAGTTCGTACACATATAATTTTATTAATAGCAGCTCGTTTACCAAATACAAACAAACTTTTAATACTTTTTCGTTAGCTTTAGCATATTTATGGCTCGTTTCGCAGATCATTTAAATTTGAATGGGTTTTTAAATGCATTTAAATACGTTGATTATATATATATATTTTTAAATACATATAGTCATATAAAAGGGATCAAAGTATTAAGCTCAAGTATGACATTAATGTTAAGTAATAAATAGTTGAAAATAGAAAATAAATACAGAGAGACAGACTAGAATGGAGTCTTATTTTTGTTAATATGTAGTAAACATAAATAAAATTTGTTGACTAAAGGATTAAATTTTAATCATAAAAAAAGAAACAAACAAAAAATAAAATTATTTTTCAGCTCAGAAAAACATAAAGAATTATAAAAAATAGATAGAAAACAGTAGCTCAACAAGAAAAGAAAAGGCGAAACCCAAATCTATCAAGCCAACATCGCTTACATCGTTTATTTGTCAAATAAGCCATGTTTTATCATTGAACCTAAAACGCATTTGTACACTTTTGATTGACTTGTGTAACTGCCAATTTTTGTGTTCTTTGTAATTTGCAGCTGAATAACACAGTATGCTCCCCAGGGGCGTTACATGCTACATCACACCTCTCACACACACACTTAGAGTGTTTGTATGTGTGTTTTACTTGCAATTGACAGTTGTTGGCACAACACAAAACCCAACAACAAAACAATCAATGCCAATGAACAAAATCTAAAACATCGATAAAAATAGGCAAAAAAAAAACACACTTTACATGTACATACATGTACGTACACATACATACATAGAACGCGTTAAAAATGGCGACAATGGCAGCCATTGCAATTGGCAACGGTTCAATGCGCAAAAACTATAAAACATTCTAGTATGAATTATGCAGTTGATTATCTTTATACATTTTTAATTGGTTAATTTTCGTGCACGGGGTTAATACTATTCTACATTAAAAACCAAACCATGTGAACAACCGCAATGCTCTCTCTCTCTCTCTCTCTCTCTATTTTCCCTCTCTCTTTCTTTCTTTCTCTATTCGTTCACAGTTTTGCGAGCCAGTGGAGCGAAGTGCATTTTCTAATTGCAATAAAATCCTTTTGCACTAATAGCAAAATTGTGTTTGCCACGCCCACAACGCTTGTGGCAGTGTATGCGCAACGCGCTGCACGTTCCGTTTGTACTTGTTGTTTGCTACCCCAGAGAGAGATGGGGGTGGGGAGGTGGGTGGCATGGCTACTGGCTTCTAATAGTAAAAGGAAAAAAAATATGCAAAAACCAACAACAACAGAAACTGTCGAACCCACAAAACATTTGTATGCCCCAGCATTCATTCGATGAGTTTTGAGCATGCAACACAATTTGAATATTAAACAGTTTCGAAAATCTATATGAAGTATGTAAGTATGCCAAACAAAAAAAGCTCAATTTATAAAATTTTCCTTAAGAAAAACTTGCTCTTTAAACATCCCAAAACTGTTTCGTTAGTTTATTATGCAAAAACGTAGAAAATCAAGTTTCAAATGTTTTTAAATTAACAATATTTTTTACTTTTTTTAGTTCCTTTCAAAACTAAACAAACTATGCCAAAAAAAAGGTTTTTTAATTTGAAAACTAGTTTGTTTAAGCATTTTTAAATTTCTGTTAAAAAAAATTCAAAGCAAACAGTTAGGACACACACACACACATATGTATGTATAAGTGTTGAGATCTGAGTTCACTTAATTTTTTTTTTGGCACGTGTATAATAGTATAATAGTCGACGAGTCAGCAGCAGGAGGCAATGATAAAATCTTGTTTGCTTTTAGCTCCGACCCAGGTCCGTGCCCCAATATTTGCACAGTTAACTAAGCAGCTGCTGGATAAGCTTGGCCGTGGCAGGAAGACGGTGTGTGTGTGTGTATCGATTGTCATGTGTCGCGCATAAACTCATTTTTGTGGTTTAAATGTTACAAATTTGCGAATACTCAAACATTGACAACACAACTTGCCAGTCGTCACACACAAATTGAACGCCGCTCGAGCTGAAAGCGTTTTTACAGTTCTTATTGCTTAAGTGCAATCGAGCAATTGAATGCTCAACCAGTTCCCCCCCCCCCCTCCTTCTACACCCCACGCAATCGTTAAATAAATGAAAGCACTTGATCGAGATTACAATTGAAGTGATGCAAAGCAAACTTAAAACCTGAGCCCTCTAAGTAATTACACAAACAAACAGAAAGAAAAAAAACATTGCGATTACGAACGCAAGTAATGAAATTTACTTTGTGCGTGTGATAGGATTAAAATGTCTTCAAAGCAATTCGTTTTTGAGATTTAGAAATAATCCCAACCATTGGCTTAACTCAATAAGCAATTAAGTACACGGAAATTATTATTTCATATCTATATTAAAACAATTCAAACGAAAATAGTTTAAAACAACTAAGAAGGCTCTAGTCGGGAGAGCCCACTAGAATATACCCAGTTTCAATAAATAATTTACTTGCGCCCCTAAAGAATGCTTCAAATAATGGTTAATTTAAGCAAAACTAATAACTGACTTAACTTCAATTGATTCAATTCGATACATCCGGTGTTCCTTAACCGATTCGGACGAAATTTTGAGAAAAGTTCTACTAGTTACCCATTACATCAACCCCATTTTTACATTTTTGAAATTCGATATTTTTGTTGTAATCGATTCCATAATAGTTATCGATAATTTGAAACAAATTTGTTCTGCTCATGGTATAGGAGAACTTTTATTCAAAATCTGAAGTCTCTAGCTCTTGTAGTCTCTGAGATCGACGCGTTCATACAGACGGACAGACGGACGGACAGACGGACATGGCCATATCGACTCGACAGTTAATGCTGGTCAAGAATACATATATATACTTTATGGGGTCGGGGATGCGTCCTTCTGCCTGTTACATACTTTTGCACAAATCAGTATACCCTGATTTAGCTTTTATTTTTGATTTACATTTTATGGGTTCAGGGTATAAAAAACAGGAATATTAAAAGCTCTCCGACAAAATATTTAGAAGGGAAGTTAAATTGTAATTAAATTAAGAAACCAAATAAATATTGTAATATTTATCGACTTGGAATGAACAATAAGCTAGTCTATTTATACAGCACTAAAGTTTACCTGTATATCTATATAAAATCAAATAAATAATTATTAAATTTATAATAGATTGACGTGATATTAATCACTTTAAGCGTGTTTCTACTGTGCCAAGCTGCGCTTTTTTTTTTTTTTTTGTTTTCTTCTTTCAAGCTGTATTACATACCAACCCAACCCCCACGCCCCCCTTGCTTAATGGTTCGCTTTGGTGGTCAACTTTTGTGCTGACCAAGGCAATTTAGCAAAGCGAAACACACCTCAACGGATCCTTCTACTATATACTATGTAGTACATATGTATATATCCATGATGTCACATTATATGGCTACTTATGATAACATTTCAAGTGCTGTCGCGTGTTGCATTTAGTTAACTTAACTTGTTGTTGCTGTTGCTGTTTGGCTTTTGACTAATTGCATTGGGGCTCACAATTAAATGCAATTGCCATACAAAGCGAAACCCCCTCTCGCCCCATTTTCCCACTTCTGGCCCACATTGCGTGCTGTGAAGTGAATTGAATTGAACCTCAAGAGACGTCCGTGTATGATAGAGTGGAGGACTTTATAGACAGCGTTTGTCATTTGACTCAATTGCAAATTGCAAATATAATGACAAACTATGGCAAATGTAAGGAGGAATGAAGGAAATTTGTTTAACTTAAGTGCGCCCAGCATTCAGTTGTTCTTAGTTTGTAATTGCTGTTGTAGTGTAGCAAAACCTGAATAGCTCTACTTACAACAGTCAAGCCAATATTATTGCAAACATTGACTTATTCAATTGAGACAAGAATGTTGAAACAAATGTCAAGTAGTGTTGTTTATACTATGAGAATTATATGAATGGCATTCAACGTTAAATAGTTTTTCTTAGAATATTTCTACAAAAGTTAAGTGAAAGTTGTCATCGGTAAATAATTTTGAAGGAAAAAGTTGAAAAAAATGTAGAAACATTAATAGAGAAAATGAGAAGATGGAAAGTTGTAAAGCAAATAGATATTTTGTTTAATGGATAGACAGAATAAATGATGCAACAATTTGTATTTTTGTAAATTTTAATTACAATTTTGTTGAACGAAACTTCAAACGTCAATCGAATTTCAACAAGCTTGTCAATTAAAATGGCATAATTTCGTAGCGCAGCAGACAACTTCACAAATCTATTCATCTACGATTTCAATGGCTAACGAGTTTTAGTTAACGTTCATAACGTTGGCTGAATGTCTAGCAAATTGCAGCCCCTGACAAAAGATTTTTTGTACTTTTGTTGTTGCGTATAAAACTCTTGATTTTAATCGTGGCGTTCCCCTTTTCAAGGTGGGAAACCCACTACTTGACAATAGACTCGCCTCTTTAAAGCCGTCCCAAGCATACCACAAACTTATGTTCGATATAGATATATTCTATACTTTACAGACTTGGCTTGGCTATAAGGTTGATTACAGCATCCTCTGCCTTTGGTTCGGTCTTCGTCTTGGTTTACTTCTTAGCACAACCGCCCATCTGAGGCTCCATTCAATCACTTTTGAAATGGCTTTTCAATTGCATTGCCCTTCAGCTGTGCCATTCACAACAAAAACATTTTCAAACTTTAAGCATCCGCGAAAAAATTTAATATAAACATATATTTTTTATTTTTCCAACAACTTTAAGAGCTTCATAAATTCAAAATGTTACTTTCTCTACATAGCATATAGATATGTATGTATATAACTTTTTGATATCTTTCAGACAGTGTCGGATTTTTGAATTTATGTTTCATTTATTGGCGTCTGGCAACGTGTTTCCAATAAATTTAACGTTGCACGACAAAGAAAGGCCGTCGTCGTGAATACATTTTATATTTTCAAATACACACACACACACGAACATTTATAAAACATATACTATATAGACGATCTTTTATATATATATATACGCTTTCATAATTTTTCAGCATTTTCAATGGCAATCATAAATTCTATCAATAGCTGCTCGACCGCCGCCGATTTATTCTCGTGCGTCATGGCCAGCCGTCAACTTGTTGCATGTCCCACAGAATTTATATATATATATATATATATATATATATGTTTTTATTTTGTTTTCTTAATTAACTTAAGGCCGCTAATTTTTCGTTAAACATACAGTTATTTTATTTTTCGCCTGAGCAAGCTAGAAGTTTATGCCACTGAAAATTTGTTGTGGGCGTCATCGAAACCAATTAAAACCTACAAACGATTAATAAAACTGGTTGAAGAAAAACGCGAAAAAAATAATATCCATTTTTACATATATCATTCAAATCTAACAAAGAAACGAAGTTTAACTAAAAGTAAATGTTTATCAATCAAATCGTTTTCATATATATATTGAATAAAAACCATTCAAAAGATCCCGCCTTCGTTTTTATGACTTACTAACCCACCGATGATTCTTAGGGACGTGCACTCAGAATACAACCCTATAATGAACTGTTAGCTAAGTTTTTTTATCAGATTTGTATACATATTGCTTAGAAGAAAAGATTCAATAAATAAAACCGGGAATAAAAAAATCATTATGGTTTGTAATCATTTTTAAAACCAAATCAAAATAAATTCAAAAGAAATATATATATAATTAAACACAAAATAATGTTTGAATTTATTGCAAAAAGAAACTAAATAATAAAATGATTTTCTCGTAACAAGCTTAAAAGCTTTCAAATAAAATAACTAACCAAATTTGTAATGTCGTTTCTAAGGCTTTAAAGTTGTTTTTTCAATCGGCTTAAGGAATAATAATTCAAATTAAGCAATTCAATCATTCAACATGTGTGTGTTTTATTTGCATTTTTGCAATAAGATTTTTCTGTTTGTTTTTCGATTTTCCATTTTTGTGCTGCCAAGTGAAATGTGATTAGAAACACTTGGCTTGCATTTTGATGAGCCAAAAAGGACAATTAGGAATTGAGCATGAAGCAACCAACATTTACATAATACATACAGACAGACACACACACAACAAACATACTACTATAACGTTTTGGCATCTGTTGGTGCTGACACCTTTTCTGCCACATTGACTTGCTAATTGCTACGGCCGAAGGTAGGGAGAGAGTCGTGAGTGGTAACTGTTGCAATATGCATTGGTTGTTTTGATGCGGCAGCTTAGCTCAAGTTCTGTGTAAATTAAATTGTTGTAAATTGCAGCTTAACAGCTACAGACAGCAATTCAACAGGAAGTGCAGAAGAACACACCCACACACATTTATATGTGTGTGTGTGTTTTAATATTTCACATATAGCCTTAGATTTGAATCAGATACGAAAAAAAAAGGGAGAAAAAACCTCAACGAGCCGCCTGAGGGCCTCGTCGGAGACAGATTCAATATAACCAAAGACCGTAATGGAAAATTGGATGAGGGAATGTGAATGTTGGAATCAAATTGGTATTGGTATTGGTATTAGTATTGGTTGGGGCTGAACTAGGGGCTAACGGTAAGAAGAGGTCAGAGTTCAGAGTTCATATGGTATATAAAACTTTGCCCAACTGTTGCAGAATAAATTGTCATGAAAATGCCAAGGCTTAAAGTGACTTTTTCCTTCTTCTTCTTCATCGCCGACTGATTGAAAACCAGACATACTTAGAACCCAATGTATAAACATAAATACACATATGTATGTACATATATGCATATGTATATGTTTGTGTATAGGGACAGAACGTTTTCCGGTTTCTTGTCTTGTCCATGCACTCTTGATTCATTTATTCGTTCATTCAATCCGTAGATGTACAATATGTTTAACTCTTTCGGGAGGGGGGAGCCAAAGTGTGCAACATTTATTATGCCACAAGCATAAAGGCTACCAAACTGAAAGATTACACAGTACAAAATATATCGCAGGAAAACTTTTTTTTCCATATTTTCACTCATCTAGAATATCATATCAAATCCTTTGTATTATTGAAGGGCTGACTAGCTTAAAGTTCTAAGCAAATTCAGTTAAATCAAGCCATTACCTTTTAATAATGACACATAATTTCATTAGCCATAGACCAACTCTTTTGTCCCCCCGCAACAGTCTTAGCCACTAACAAGCTAAACAAGCTAAACAAAGTTTGTTTTTTGTTGACGCCTCAATGGACGCATGGACGACGACAGTGTTCAGTCGAAACTCGTCAATGTAATTAGTTAATTCAATTTATGTAGTTTCGTTTAATATACACACATACATATATATATACATATGGACAACAAGGTAGCATTTATCGTCGACGGCATGCGGCATGTGGGCAACAGCCATGTTTGGGTTCCGAATATTATTGGCCATTCCACCAAGTTTATTGGCAATTAAACTAATGCCAATTTGTTGAATGAACATGACCAAACATGTCACGGGACAATTATCTTCATCATCATTATCATCATCATCATCATTTTGGCTTACATTGTGGCAGCTAATTGGATGCAGATGTCGAGAAATTATAAGTAGATTTGGGTATACTATACTATATCATAAATACTGATCACAAAATTAAGACTTTGAATGATTTTTACCTTGAATAAAAGATTTTTGTTTTGAGTTTATAAATAAAGAAATTCCAAGGACTTTAGAACGAACATTTAACGAATTTTCCATTTTAAGTTAAATCTTTTTTGTTTTTAATTAATATACCTTTTCGTCATATGATTTTTAAGTAATTAAAAATTTCATTTATGGGTCAGTGAATATAATGCAAATGGGTTTTTTGTGTTTTTTTTTATTTTTATTTTTTGGGTTTATCTTAACTTGCGTGTCTCCATGGAGACTTTTGAGACTCGGTACTCTACCGACACGTTAACTACTGAACCTTTTCCTTTGATATTCGATCCATCATCATTATCGTTCATTACGCTGTGTAAAGGCTACGGCAACCGAAACGGACCAACGGCAATGGCAACTTTCACGCAAAAAATGAGCAGATCAATATGTGTGCGTGTGCGTGTGTATGTGTATGTGTATCTCTTTACATATATATATAGGCATTAATTTTCTTATATATTCACTCCTTGCTTTCTGGTTCATTTGCGTTACAAAAACCTTTCTACCTTTTTTGTCAGCTTCTTCTTTTGCTTTTTTTGAGTGGGGCTCGACACGTGTTTGCTTTTCTGCGAAAGTATGTATGTATTACTTTGGCTTGGCTGTTGCCCCCAACCCACCTGTGACTGTGGAAAATTCTTAGCGGATTTAGTAAGTTGAGTTGGCGTCTAAATGAAATTGCCGGGAAGCTGCAGCTGTCGCCCATTTTTCGGTAAAATGGAATCATTGAAATTTCGCAGAAGAACGTGCCAGAAAAGGATGCCAGCATACTTGTGTTCTCTATCTTTCTCTCTCTCGCTCTCCTATTTTTCTTCTTCTTATCACTTGAGGCGCCTGCTAAGCGCTTAATGATACTTATTTGGCCGCACAGCTCCACAGCGTTTCACCTGCTTCTGCAAAGCGTAAAGGAGCGGGGGCGGTAGGGAGGCAAAGTATGGTATTAGCTTGTCAGTGGGGAAAGTAAATGAAATTGTTTGGAAATTAATTTGCAAAGTTGGATAACAAAGAGCACTCGTTAAATACCCTACAAATATGTTAACAAAAATGATACAAAAACTTGCACAAGTTTTTAATAAATGCAGGTAAAAATTGTATTAAAACTTTGTCATAAGATAGTTTTGAGTATGGTAAGAACTTGGATGAAGTGGTAAAAACAGCAACTACTTATTATCTTTACAGGCAACGGAGAACCAGAATGAACATGGATCGCGCCAGGCAGCCGCAACATACATATGTATATGAACACTAGAGGGCGCTTATCAACTCTGCACAAAAGTTGCGCTTGCACTTTGCACAAGAGTTGCGCTTGCACTTTGCAAAAGTATTGCTGGCGCTCTCTATTTTCTTTGCTGCGCTTAGCTGTTATCTCATTCTTGTTTACGTATACGTAATACGTATGCATAGACAGTGCTTAAAAGAGACAACGATATTGCAATTAGCAGCAGAACAAACAATTTACAGTTTGAGCTTTTTGTTCTTCTTTTTACTTGCGGCTCAATCTTATAATTCGACAGTAAGCTGGATAAACAACAACTATTTAATGCTCTATAACTAGTTTTAAAGTGTTTTCACTTTTTCAATGAAATAGATATTGAAATTGAATAAGTATTTAAATTCGCCATTTTTATATTTTGATATAATTATTTTGCAAAAGAGCATTAAATTGATTGTGTTTGCAAATCAATTTTTGTAGCTTCCCTGGAAGCCAAATTATGCATGAAGCAAAATGCTTTAATCCTATTGACGTTTAATCAAGCTCAAGCAAAGCGCGAATGCCAGCAGGGAAAAACGGCGGCGCCATAAACGGGGCAAACCGGAAAAGCGGAAAAACGAAATGACAGACAAAAGCCGCTCGGTCGGTCGGTGGCTCGCTCGTTCGTTCGCTCGTTCGTTCGCTTGGTTCTCGTTGGCAATTACAAAACGTTTGTGCCGTTTGTATTTTCAATTGGCCCAGCTATGAATTTCCATTTCGTCGCCCTTTATTGTTTACCTGTAACCTGTTGCCCTTCTACTAACACACACACTCGAACACTTACTTAAGAATGCAAATCAGAGGCACAGCAAGCAACAGCATTTTAAAGGCAACCAACTCAAAGCAAAATTTTTTAAATCACTTCATAAATAATCTCATTTACATTTTGCACTTGTTGATTTTTTTTTATTTATTTATTTATTAATTTTTTATTTTGCTTTTTTTTTTTGCCAGCTTGACAAGTGTCCCTGAAGAAGTTTTGCGTACTGACTTACTGATTGCGCCAGCTTTTCTGCTGACTTCAAACACACAAATACAAACATAGAGTGAAGAGGACACACACACACGCAAGCACGCACAGAAGAAGAATCCTTGGGAAAAGTGCGCGCTCAGCAAAAGCTGGCGACAGACATTGAAATTAGCCTCCTCAGACCCCTTGCCCTTTTTTCTACCTTCCTACGAAAATGCACTCAGCTTTGTTTGTGCGTTGTCATTGAAAGCTAAATAAATTGAAATTAGACTTTGTCAGCACAAAAGCCAGAAAGTGGCGAAAGCCAACCCAACAACAACAACAGCAAGACAAGGACAAGGATCTAGAGAGAGAGAGAGAGAGAGAGAGAGAGAGATTAGAGTGAGTAGTCACAACAGCATTGTGGGGGCGGGGCCAAACAATTGTTTAGAAGGTTGAGAAAAAGGTCAGCTTTGAGGGTCAGCTTTGTTGCTACTTGCTGAAATTGTTATCGAGCCTATCCCTAAGTGTGCGGAATTGGTTGCAGCTCCTGTTGCCTGTACCACGTGTACGTGCCACATTGCATAATGAACACGCACAAACATGCCGAGCAATTTAGCCAATTTTCTATGGCTTTTAAAAAATAGAAGAAAAAAATAAAGGCAAACACTCAACTTGAAATGCGAATAAATTGATTGCAAAATAATAAAAACACAATTTATTTTAAAATTTCACTGCGATAAATGCAGAGTAATACTCGATCTAACGATAAAAAAAAAAAACATTTATATAAATCTTTGTATTTTTTTGTGTTCAACAAAGTTTCATTTGCATTTTGAATTGGATGATTTTCAATTTGAAACAAGATGTTACCAAATTTATTTTTATTAATTCAAGCAGCAAAGATTTTCATGAGAATTTTAACTTTAAGTTTTAATAAGTTAACAGAAATATTAGAAAATAAATTATACATTTATCGTGAGCTTTTAGAATTTTTGGTTTAATTTTCTTAAAGAAAAAAAAAATATTCAATAGAACAAGAAGCCAATGTAAACTATTTTTGAGCTAAAAAAAAAAACAATATTGCAATTTTATTTAAAATAAAAACATTTTTAAAATTCATAACTTGATAAGTAATATAGTTTTTAAATTAAATAAATTATTACATTCTTGTGTTTTTCTATCTTATTTTGTATTGGCGATAACGAAAATGTTTGAGAGACTGGGAGTAACTTCGTTAGCCCTCTCAGCTGTGGCGAAAAGCTGTTGTTAACTATAGTTGATGTTTGGGCTTTAATCAGCTTTGTGCAGCGAATAGTTAAACATCAACATAACTATGATTAAATGGCAATTGTCTTGTCCTTTGGGGATTAAATGATTTGTCGCTTAGCTTTGGCTTGAATGTTGGAAGTTTGTTTTGTAGGTATTTTCTTTGTGGTCCAAAAGACTTATTGAGTTGTACTATGTTGGGATTATATGGTCGAAAGCGCATTAAATTGTGGTTAACAAGTGGCATTTGCTTAAGGCAGTAAAGTCGAACAGATAGCAACACCTGTGGCATAAATTTTCCAACGTAACGCATTACCCCAGCCCCATTCCACTCACATTCACCCCATCGACTTCACTCTAACTCCCCCATCCCACTCTCTCTCTCTCTCTGCGTGTTTGTGAATAGATTTATGCTGAATAATTTTTGGGGACCATAGCATCCAACATGTCTCTCTCTCCCCTCACCCAGCTCTGCGGCTATCGTCATCAATTCAGCTAGCAAAAGCCAAACATTAAATCACTTCAAATGCCAACCCAAGCCCTGGACAAACACAGCAACAGCAGCAGCAACAGTTCCGGCCTTTTGGCTATGCCCACCCACCCACGTTCGGTTTCTGGCTGTTTTGTGGTAAGAACTTCTGAAATTTCACCAGCCGAGCAACAAAGTAAAAACGAAAAGCAGCCCTCCACCTCCAACATTTGCCCCCTCTTACATACTGTATTACATGGGAATGCGTGAGTTTTTCAAGTGGTTTTGGGTGGTACTCGTTGTAATTGATGCGACGCTACTTTTGACACTGTCACAACGGCTTTTTTTCTGTAACAAACAATAATAATAACAATAAATTGTTATTATATTGAACCAGCTTGTTTTTACCCCATAAAAAAATATTGAGTTGATGTGCTTTAGACAGAATATTGATTAGAAATTTAAAATCATCAAATTTTAAATGCGATTTTAAGCGACAAATAAATAAGTTGTTCAAAGGTTTTTTTCATTTCCATTCTTTAGGGTATTGTTATGCCAGTTACTGGTTATAACATAGAGCACTTTAAGTTGTTTGCATTCGCAACATTATCACACACACGAGTCTCTCGTCCTCTCTTTCACTCGCTGCGTCGTATGCAAATAATTGCTGAGTGCTGTTCTCCATTTTGTTGTTGGCTTTTGGTGTTTGCATAGGCTGTTGTCCCCCAGGCCAGGCCTGTTCTGTTCTGTAATAAGCCAACTTTAGGCGGCACTTTCATAATGCGGCATTTGAGCTGAGGGGTGGGTTGGGCGCATGTCAAAGAAGGTGATAATTTAAACAATGAACTCGCCAGGCCCATTAATATTACTTTAGGCTCAGACTCGCACTCGCCATCAAACTTTGACTTGACGTTGGTTTTTATCATAATGTTGTTTGTTTTGCTACAACGCTTTCGATGCATAAAAATAGTTGCCCAAGTGTTTGCGTGTGTGTGTGTGTGTGTATACAGGTGAATCATTACTCAGCAACTACGCACAGCATTGCCAACATAACAGGATGTTAATAACAAAGAGTAAACAGCTTGGATTTCGTTGATGCACGATATTCTATCTAATATATTATATCTTTCATATCTCAAAAAAAAAGCCTGGCTTTTAAATTCACAATCGGTCGAGTCGATATATACTTATGACATAGATATCGATATGTTATCGGCGTGCAATTCAAACTTACTAGCATCTCACACTCATTTCGTTTTTCAGTTTACTTTGTAGAGTCAGCGTGTGTGTGCCTTAAAGAAAAATTTTTAAAACCTGAAAACTAACCTTGCGAAAAGAAAAATTATAAATCCAAAAAAGTTCAGTGCGATGCGCGTTCATCGATCAGAATTAGCAGTTGGTGCTGCATCCCAAACTCAAGGCGCAGCAAACGCGAACTCGCCGGTGCAACGACAATATAACGTCGCTGCAGATAATTTGTTGCAGCCATTTGAAAACGACGAAAATTTTGTTTTACACTCCGAGCAATATTGGAAAATGGCTGCAGCTCTAATCAAGAAAAATTGGCCGGAGCCGCCAGTTGCTGACCAAAACTCGCATAATAACGTAAGTATTAAACTAAATTTCTCAAAAAAATATGCATGCAAAATCTGACACTAAAATACAAAAGAATAAGAAGCATGAAGAAAAAAAAGCACTTAGGTATTTAATCCTAAAACTAAAACAATTGTATAAAACGATTTCAAAGGTTTCCAAACTTCACAATAATCGCAATAAGAAGGAGGAGGAGGAGGACGCTGACCAAAACAGCAGGAAACCGTCTAAAAAAACTTCCCCCAAGATAACAAAATCACACGTTGTTCATAAGCAGAAAAATGCAGTGGAGGATAACATGGATAATTCTTGGCTGGAACCATTTGAAGAGTTGGAGTCTGTGAAAAATATTATCAGCAACGGCAACGAGTCACCATTGCCAACAAATGAGATTCAATACGGCTATAACATGGACGATTCGTGGCTGGAACCTTTTATTGAGTTGCAGTCTTCAGAAACATGGAACCCTGTAGAAAATTTGTGGCTCGAACCATTCGAAGAGTTCGAATCTACAAAACACAATTTGCAACGTACAGCAACATCGACCCCTCTTGAACACAACTTGAGCGACGAGTCAGCTTTGCTTCAGTTAGACGATAACACGGATTGGTGGCTGGAACCTAATGTCAAGTTGGAGCCTAGAACAAACAATTCGCAGCTTGCAGGTGCAGTTGATATTAACTACCCAAAGGACCCAACGCATTTTGTTAACGATGAAGAACTAGCCGCCGAATCCAATATGCGCTGGAGATCCAATGTTGCAGTAGCTATGAAAAAGCTATTTGAGTCAATGCCAGAGCTACTGTCACACCCAATGCCACAGTTAGTGCCAGAGTCACTGCCAAAGCCAGTTCCGGTGCAAGATACCATTTATGAAGATGATCCAATGGAGTTAGAGCCACTGCCACAGCTACTGCCACAGCTACTGCCAGAGCCACTGACACAGCCAATGCTGCAGTCAGAGCTACTGCCAGAGCCACTGCCGCAGCCTCTGCCAGAGCCACTGCCACAGTTACTGCCAGCGCCACTAACACAGCTACTGCCGCGGCTACTGCCACATTCACTGGCAGAGCCACAGCCACTGCCACAGTTACTGCCACAGCCACTCCCACAGCAACTTCCTAAGTCACTGCCACAGCTACTGCCAGAGCCACTGCCACAGTTACTGCCACAGTCAGTTCCGGTGCAAGATACCATTTATGAAGATGATCCAATGGAGTTAGAGCCACTCCCAGAGCTACTGCCAGAGCCACTGCCGCAGCCACTGCCACAGCAAATGCCATTGCAAGGTGCCACTTATGAAGATGATACAATGGAGTTAGAGAAACTGCTACAGCTAATGAGAGAGCCACTGCCAGATCCACTGCCACAGTTACTAACAAAGCCAGTTCCGGCGCAAGATACAATTTATGAAGATGATACAATGGAATTTGAGCCTCTCCCACAGCTACTGCCAGAGCCACTGCCAAAGCCACTGCCACAGATACTGCCACAGCTACTGCCAGAGCCACTGCCACAGTTACTAACAAAGCCAGTTCCGGCGCAAGATACAATTTATGAAGATGATACAATGGAATTAGAGCCACTCCCACAGCTTCTGCCAGAGCCACTGCCACTGAAACTGTCAGTGCAAGGTACCATTAATGAAGATCATACGATGGAATTAGAGCCACTCCCACAGCTACTGCCAGAGCTACTATCAGAGCCACTACTAAAGTTACAGCAACAGCCACTGCCAGAGCCACTGCCGCAGCCAGAGATACTGCCAGAGCCACTGCCACAGCTAATGAAACAGCTACTGCCAGAGCCACTGCCACAGTTACTGACACAGCCAGTTCCGGTGCAAGATGCCATTTATGAAGATGATACAATGGAATTAGAGCCACTGCCACAGTTACTGCCAGAGCCACTGCTAGAGCCACTGCTAGAGCCACTGCCAGAGCCAATGCCAGAGCCACTGCCAGAGCCACTGCCAGAGCCACTGCCAGAGCCACTGCCAGCACCACTGCCACATCTACTGCCACAGCTACTGCCACAGCTACTGCCAGAGCCCCTGCCACAGTTACTGCCACAGCCAGTTCCGGTGCAAGATACCATTAATGAAGATGATACGATGGAATTAGAGCCACTCCCACAGCTACTGCCAGAGCCACTGCCACAGCCAGTTCCGGTGCAAGATACCATTTATGAAGATGATACAATGGAATTAGAGCCACTCCCACAGCTACTGCCAGAGCCACTGCCAGAGTCACTGCCACAGTTACTGCCACAGTCACTGCCACAGAAACTGCCAGAGCCACTGCCGCGGCTACTGCCACAGCCACTGATAGAGCCACAGCCACAGCCACTGCGAGAGCCACTGCCACAGTTACTGCCACAGCTACTTCCACAGTCACTGCCACAGCTACTGCCACAGAAACTGCCAGAGCCACTGCCAGAGCCAATGCCAGAGCCACTGCCAGAGCCACTGCCAGAGCCACTGCCAGAGCCACTGCCAGAGCCACTGCCAGAGCCACTGCCAGAGCCACTGCCAGAGCCACTGCCAGAGCCACTGCCAGAGCCACTGCCAGAGTCATTGCCAATGCAAGGTACCATTAATGAAGATCATACAAAGGAAAAAGAGCCACTGCCACAGATACTGCCAGAGCCACTGCCAGAGTCACTGCCACAGTTACTGCCACAGCCAGTTCCGGTGCAAGATACCATTAATGAAGATGATACGATGGAATTAGAGCCACTCCCACAGCTACTGCCAGAGCCACTGCCAGAGCCACTGCCACAGCCAGTTCCGGTGCAAGATACCATTTATGAAGATGATACAATGGAATTAGAGCCACTCCCACAGCTACTGCCAGAGCCACTGCCAGAGTCACTGCCACAGTTACTGCCACAGTCACTGCCACAGCCAATGCCACAGCTACTGCCACAGTTACTGCCACAGCCACTTCCACAGTCGATGCCACAGCTACTGCCACAGAAACTGCCAGAGCCACTGCCGCGGCTACTGGCACAGCCACTGATAGAGCCACAGCCACAGCCACTGCGAGAGCCACTGCCACAGTTACTGCCACAGCTACTTCCACAGTCACTGCCACAGCTACTGCCACAGAAACTGCCAGAGCCACTGCCAGAGCCAATGCCAGAGCCACTGCCAGAGCCACTGCCAGAGTCATTGCCAATGCAAGGTACCATTTATGAAGATGGTACAATGGAATTAGAGCCACTCCCACAGCTACTGCCAGAGCCACTGCCAGAGTCACTGCCACAGTTACTGCCACAGTCACTGCCACAGCTACTGCCACAGAAACTGCCAGAGCCACTGCCGCGGCTACTGCCACAGCCACTGATAGAGCCACAGCCACAGCCACTGCGAGAGCCACTGCCACAGTTACTGCCACAGCTACTTCCACAGTCACTGCCACAGCTACTGCCACAGAAACTGCCAGAGCCACTGCCGCGGCTACTACCACAGCCACTGCCGCGGCTACTCCCACAGCTACTGCCAGAGCCACTGCCACAGTTACTGCCACAGCTTCTTCCACAGTCACTGCCACAGCCAATGCCACAGTTACTGCCACAGTTACTGCCACAGCCACTTCCACAGTCGATGCCACAGCTACTGCCACGGTCACTGCCACAGTCAATGCCACAGCCAACGCCAGTGCAGGATACCATTTATGAAGATGATACAATGGAATTGGAGACTAACATGAAACCGTGTGCAATGTTTGTTACTGACTTTGGTTTGCCTTTTTTGCAACCTGACAATGTTCAAAACTCATCAGCACCGAACACAATGCAAATCATGGATATAAAACTGGAAACGGTAGCCGATACTAGGTTTGCTGAGGCTGGTGGAGAGTGGTTGCAGCCCGAAACAACAAGCTACAACATGAAGGAACTTGATGATGAAGAGATGCCGCAAGAAGTGAACAACATTTTTCTACAAGAGGAAAATTATTCAATTGATTTCGCTGAGGATCTATCTACAAGGAGGAACTACCTACAAGAGGAAAATTATTCAAATGATTTCCCTTTGGATCTATCTACACGGAGGATCTATCGACAAGAGGAAAATTATTCAAATGATTGCGCTGTAGATCTATCTATTGCCCCAAACAGATCCGATAAGGATTATGTAGTCCAGAACATACTAAAGGAGTTGCATAAAATGCTCGATAATGTTGATGATAATGATACCCAGATGGAAGAACAAGAGTCTACAGCAAATGCGGCACTTCAGCAATTGCAAGAAACTAACGACTACGTTGAGCCTATAGAATTTGGGACCATTAAGCTCTTAACTTTTGAAGATTTGAAATCAATTCTACGTGCAAACGATGATGAAGAACTTACCATAAGTTCAACAGTGCATTTTCCATTGCCAGAAAACAAGAGCGAAGACATTACGCTTGAATTTGACAACAATGTGGAAAACAACATACAGCAATCCAACATCAACGAGGAACTTAGTTGCAATATGGAAAACAACATACAACAATCCAACATCAACGAGGAATATAACAACAATGTGGAAAACAACATACAGCAATCCAACATCAACGAGGAACTTAGTTGCAATATGGAAAACAACATACAACAATCCAACACCAACGAGGAATATAACAACAATGTGGAAAACAACATACAATTCATCAGCAACGAGGATGTTGACAACAATGTGGAAAACAACATGCAACAATCCAACATCAATGAGGAATTTGACAATGTGGAGAACAACATTCAACAATCCAACATTAACGAGGAACTTGATAACAATGAGGAAAACAACATACGATTCATCGTCAAAGAGGAATTTGACAACAATTTGGAAAACAACATACAACAATCCAACATTAACGAGGAACTTGATAACAATGTGGAAAACAACATACAACAATTCAACATCAACGGGGAATATGATTACAATGTCAAAAACAACATACATAACGACATTCAAGAGGAATTTGACAACAACGAGTCGGCAATGAATAATGGCGTAGATTTCAGTTATGCGATATTTTCAGCAGGTGAGGCGCTCTTGCTGGAAATCGACAGCAATGACATTGTAATGGAAACAATATACATCGGTGATTTTCAATATGGCATCGAGAAAGACGCACCACCAGAACTGCCAGTTGCCAACAACTTAACTACAACCATACCAGAATTAGATAAAGAAAACGTCGACCCATGCCAAACCATACCAGAACTAGATAAAGGAAATGTCGATCCGTTGGCAGCAAAGCAATGCATTGATACAACGGGTCTACCTGATGACATAGCATTGTTGACCTCTGAAACTTACGGCTCAAGATCAAAAAACATTACTAAGTCGCCTCTTAAGCCTCGTAATATGAAAAACGTAACTCAAACTCGTTCCCGGATTTTAGCTCAGGTTTTTGCCAAGCCCTATAAAAAAATCAAACCAGAATGTACACGTGAAGAGTTGCTTATACCACTTCGTAACATAAAGAAGTCACCGGTTCCAGCCAGGGCTGGTGCGTTAGGGCTTGGACCATCCAAGTACCGATCTCTAAGCCCATCTTTGGATGCTAACTTATCGGCGTTGCTTGGACCAACTCGTGTCATTACCCAGTCACTGATGCCGCAACGTGACCTTTTGGAACCAATTTCAATTGATCAATTAGCGGACGTGATATCTTCACCTAGTGACATAGAAAATTCACCGGTTCCAGCCAGGGCTGATGAGTCATGGCTTGAACCATGCGAGTATGAATTTCTGAGCCCAACTCTAGCTACTAAATTTGGACCAACCCGTGACATTACTCGGTCACTAGTGCCGCAACGTGAGGTGATATCTTCACCTAGTGACATAGAAAAGTCATCGGTTCCAGCCAGGGCTGATGAGTCATGGCTTGAACCATGCGAGTATGAATTTCTAAGCCCAACTTTAGCTACTAAGTTTGGACCAACCCGTGACATAACTCGGTCACTAGTGCCGCAACGTGACGTGATATCTTCACCTAGTGACATAGAAAAGTCATCGGTTCCAGCCAGGGCTGGTGCGTTAGGGCTTGGACCATCCAAGTACCGACCTCTAAGCCCTAATTTGGATTCTAACTTAACGGCGTTGCTTGGACCAACTCGTGACATTACCAAGTCACTGATGCCGCAACGTGACCTTTCGGAAAAAATTTCAGTTGAGCAATTAGCGGACGTGATATCTTCACCTAGTGACATAGAAAAGTCACCGGTTCCAGCCAGGGCTGATGAGTCATGGCTTGAACCATGCGAGTATGAATTTCTAAGCCCAACTTTAGCTACTAAATTTAGACCAACCCGTGACATTACTCGGTCACTAGTGCCGCAACGTGAGGTGATATCTTCACCTAGTGACATAGAAATATCATCGGTTCCAGCCAGGGCTGGTGCGTTACGGCTTGGACCATCCAAGTACCGATCTCTAAGCCCATCTTTGGATGCTAACTTAACGGCGTTGCTTGGACCAACTCGTGACATTACCCAGTCACTGATGCCGCAACGTGACCTTTCGGAACCAATTTCAATTGATCAATTAGCGGACGTGATATCTTCACCTAGTGACATAGAACAGTCACCGGTTCCAGCCAGGGCTGATGAGTCATGGCTTGAACCATGCGAGTATGAATTTCTAAGCCCAACTTTAGCTACTAAATTTAGACCAACCCGTGACATTACTCGGTCACTAGTGCCGCAACGTGACGTGATATCTTCACCTAGTGACAAAGAAAAGTCACCGGTTCCAGCCAGGGCTGATGAGTCATGGCTTGAACCATGCGAGTATGAATTTCTAAGCCCAACTTTAGCTACTAAATTTAGACCAACTCGTGACATTACTCGGTCACTATTGCCGCAACATGACGTGATATCTTCACCTAGTGACAAAGAAAAGTCACCGGTTCCAGCCAGGGCTGATGAGTCATGGCTTGAACCATGCGAGTATGAATTTCTAAGCCCAACTTTAGCTACTAAATTTAGACCAACTCGTGACATTACTCGGTCACTGGTGCCGCAACGTGACGTGATATCCTCACCTAGTGACATTAAAACGGTACCGGTTCAAACCCGGGATGCTCCAAAATACGCTCCCTCTTCGATTCATCTTAAAAAATCACTTACAGTTCCTCAACTTGCGGACTTGCTCAGTTCACCAAGTGATAATGTACAAAAACTTTCTGTGTTCCAAGATATGATCTGCAACGGTGAGCCCTTTGAGAAAGATGAACTCATGAAGGAGTTGGAGTACATACCGGATTCCGACTTTGGCGAATTCATCGTACTGGAACAAGAAGAAGAAAAGCCTCACTATAAGAATATCATCGTTTTGGATCCAGAAGACTTTTTAAACTTTGCTGATACAGGCGTTAAGGTTACCAAGACACCAAGGCAAGTCCTTAAGGAGTTGAACGAGAATAAGGACGAGGAGAAGGAACTTGACATTTCGGCATCTACATTATCGGCTACAGCAGCAAAAAGATATGCAGCTAAACGTCGTTCAGCTCCGGTTTTCACCAAACGCATGAAGAGGTCCAAACAAACCGACGAACTTCTTCTGGGTTTGCTTGGAAACGCTGGCAACGGGGACAAGCAAACCCCATCGCTATCTCTACAAAAACCCTAAAGACAACAACAAATGAGGATTCACACAAAACCGGCTACACACTCAAGAGAGTCCGCTTCTTAAAGATCAGAATAACTCAAAAAGGGTAAGAATCATTGGCTTAAACACATTTAACTTTGAAACGTAGAAAGCTTGAGTTATTATTTGAAAAACATTATGCAATTTTCAAGAAGTATAAGTATAATAATGCATTGGCTTTTAATATCTAAATGGAATTTACACATAATTTCTTATCCAAACTAAACAGAAAATTTGTCTCCCAACTCTCTCCGTCTCTCAAAGTCATTTTGGTCCTTATGCGAATGAATAAGAATCATAATAATAATAATAATAATAATGTTCATTAGACCCACCACTTAAAGTTAGTAAAACCTTAATCTTAATTCTGACAACTTTTTTTTGCCTTCTGTTTTTGTGGCCGGACAAACAAAAAAAAAAAAAGATATAGAGGGAGAAAGAAGGCAAAACCAGGCCAAAAGCGACGACGTTCAAATAGTGCAAAGCGAATGTTTTTATATTAGGTGGCAGCTGTCGGCAGGGGGCGCCACTAATGAGGCCCTTGGGGAACATATTAAACTTGAGAGGCCAACAACATAAATATAAAAGCGAAAGCGCAACAAGGGACGAGAGACGAGAGATACAAGCTGGTGTGGATGACATAGATAAAAATCGACTAGTGCACAGATTCGTCAGAAAACATGTGTGGCTGTTGTTGCCACTGTTTGTGTCGCCCCCCCTCCCTCCTCCTTCTTATGCATAAAATAAGCCAACAACTTTTTATTACAAAAACAAGAAACGAGCAAGAATAAGTATAAAACTGTTAAGCCAAATAGCAGTGAACCTTTAAAAAATAGAACAACCAAAATAAAATAAACTTTGCCACGCATTCAACTCAACTGACTCTCTAAATTAAAGCAATAATAACTTTGTTACAACGAAGAAGAATAGAATGAGAGGAAAAGTAACTTTGAGGCAACATTTTCCATTTCCTTGTCCTTGTCAAGCCAGCTGTAAGTTAAGACTTTGTCTATGCATGTGTCAATTATGTTTGCACAAACAAATTGAAGAGTTTCCTTCTTCATCTCCTTCCTTTTTTTGATACCTTCAAACCAAAAGGCAAAGAGTACATTGGTTTCTTCAACACCCTTAAAGCTAGACTTCTGAAACTTTGCACAAATCTTGTTTCATGTCTGCGTCAGACAAAGTGTCGATATAGCGACGCTACGTCTACTGGGAAGCTAGGAAATCGATAACATTTCGATACACCTCGAGGTACAATATATCATATTTCCCACATTTTAACAGCTAGAGACAGCAAATTGAGTAGGAAGATAGCTGGTGGCGTTTCTCAAAGATGTGCATCAAACCCCTGTCATCCACTCTCCCCTTGCAAGCAGACCTGGTAGTAGAGTATACCGCAGTCGGTTGCATTAGCAATTGCAATAGTATCACTTGTTTTTGTTTTTGATGCTATGAATCAAAACAACAACAAACAGATTAAGACGTAAACCCAAAGACGTAAAACCTAAAACTAATAGAGCATAAAGTTTATGTTGCATTCAAAAGTTCATTGGGGTTAGACTTGTTAGTAGAATTATGAGTAGTAGTTTTTTTTTATATATAAATCCTTGTCAAGGACTTTCAAACTAAGTTAAGTAAAAAACTAAATATTTTTGTTGGCTGCGTTTAAAAGTTTTGATCTTCTAAACTCAAAAAAAAAAAATTGAAAGAAATTTTTTACTTACTAAACAAAACAGTTTTCTATCTATAATAATTTTACTTATTATTTCTACTTTGTTTTTGCAGGTTACGAACGTGAAAGAATCTTCAACAATGACATTAATTGTTCCTTATAACAAACTTTTCCTATTAATCATAAGTATTGTTCATAACTTAATGAACACTTTGATTGCATTATTCAATGACAAACAAAACACAGGAACACAAAAAATATCGACAAACATGCTAACTAACTATCTTAATTGATTCAATTAGAACTAACGAATATTCAGCATTACTAACACAAACACACAACCACACACATGTGAAGTCTTTGAGCATTCCAGGTATCTCAGTTGATTACAATTAATGGCGCCAATTTGTTTGTTAATGCTGCTCGAGTAAAAGCAACGGCATTTGATTATTGCTCAAGACAAACCAGGGGGTGGGACGGCGTTCCGAGTGCCGCAGAATTTTTGGGGCATAAAAATGGCAAAGACCAGACCCAGACCGAAACCGAAACCGAAAACATGCCGAAAACCAGCAACGAAAGTGGATAGCAAAACGACATTGAATCAATGGCCAGAGGCATCGTAAAACGCAGCCATAAAATGCGAACCAACAAAACATAAAACATACAACAACAACAAAAACAAAAACAAAATAGTACAAAGTAAAGGCAAAGATATAAAAAAGATGAGCACAAAAAAGATGCCGGGTCTTATGTAAATATGTGTGTGTGTAAGTGTAAGTGTAAGTGTGGACTTGAATTTAGTTCTCAGAAGAAGTAACACGATATATGTATTTGGAATATTTGGAAGCTGCTGGCTGATAAAGATTAAGCGGCAGTGTTTAAAAATCTGCACAAGAGGCACTCAATTTCGCAACGCAACAACAAATTCACTCAAAGCTGAAGCTCAACTTACATTGAGAGAGGGGGAAGAAGAGAGGGCGCGAGAGAACAACGAGAGAGAATGAGTGTGTTTGTTTCTGGTTAAATAAACTCAAATAATCAAGAGAAGCACACGTGCCTACCAAGAATCCATTGCATTGTTGAAACCGTGACAAGTCGTGACAAAAAATCACTTAAAAGCCAGAAAAACTAATTTTTAATGTTATTTTCATGCTGCTTTTGCAATAAACTTAAAAGCTTATGATTATATATAGCTTTGAGAATAATTTGGTAATGTAATGAAAGCTGAATATGCATATTGTTTGTGGTTTTTAGGAAAAATTGTTTTTTTTTGGTCACATTTCATTATTTCATAATCAAAACGCATATGCAAAACTAAACTTCAAATCAAATTGTGTTTGTTTTAAGTTCGAAACTGTGAATTACATAAAACACAAAATTCAAAGAATAAAAAACTACTAAAAAATAAATTTTTTTCACAAAGTGTTAACCAGTTTTGGGCTAAAAATAATTATGTATTAAAGTTGTGACTAGACTAGAAAGTGATTTAGTCGTGAGTCACGTCAAATTTCGTCACTGAACTCGGGGCTTTCATTTGCATTCTGCCTCTCTCTGTGTTCCCTTTGCTCTCTGGCGCAGACGCATTGACAGCAACACAAAAAATTCAATAAAACAATTTTTGTTGTTTTTGCTTTTGCTTTTGTTGTTGTTAGACTACGTTATGTTTGTTGCTGCTGTTGTTGTTGCTCTCAAGGAATAACAGCTGCCGGCTCCTGTGCGTATGCAATAAAATATTTGTTTGCCGCTTGAGTGGCAAAAAGAACAACAAAAATAACAACAAAAACCAAAAATAACAAAGTAAACGTTATTTGCTGTTTGGTTGGTGTTGTTTTTGGTGCTTTTGGCTGCTGACTGCAGCTAGTAGAATGTTGTTGTATTGTGAGTAGATTTTATAATTGTATTGGTGCACAAAAGGAGGAGGTCACTTACCTTTGTGGTATTGGAGAGTCGCTCTTAACTGCTGCTGGTGCTGGTGCTGCTGCTGCTGTTATTGCCGCACTGCATCATCATCATCATCATCATTGTTATCATTATGATCATTAATGGTACATATAACAACAAAGTTTGTTTGCGTTTTGCCTGCCGGCCAGTCATAAATTTTTGCACACCGCTTTTTTAATTGGAATTTATTTAAAACCATTTATATATGTTTCATAATTTTTTTTTTTATATTATTTTGGTGCATGATTTTTTTGGAATATTTTTAATAATAATAATTTGAAAATTTATTCATTTTCGTTTAATTTTTACTCATAATTTAAGTGTTCACATATATTTAATACGCGCACCACACAACAACAAAAAATTTAAAAACCAAAAAAAAAAAAAAACATTTAAATAAACCGAACACAATTTTTTGTTTCAGTTGACCAGATTTTTCAAATACATATTTTTATTTATGTTGTTTTCTTAGCTTTTTAGGCTGTTTTTGTGGTTTAATTGTTGTTGCTGTTTTTTTTTTTTTAAATATTATTTTTGTACGAATTTGTTTCAGAATCTTGAAGCCAAGGCAACACAAAACAGTATTAGCCGCACATGGCCTAGGACGACGCTGCGGTTGCCTGCACTGATTCTTGAGCACGCGGATGCTTTGTAGCGTCGCTGTTACAGCGCTGTCGCTGTCGCTGCCGCTGCGACGATTGCTCTAACTGTCGTTTGCCGTTTTCTGTAGTTGTTGTTGTTTATTTTGCTCAGACACTGCGTGTGCTGCTGCGGCTGTAACTGTAGTTGTTGTGCCTACTGCTGCTGCTGCTGTGCTCGATTTGTTCTCTTGTTAAGTTTCCCCCCTCCCGTCATTGACCCCTCTCTATTCGAACAACAAAAAAGTGCCGCCTCTGCTGCTCCCATTATTACGTTTTTTTTTTTGCGCTTTTGTCAGCCTTCCTTTTGGCGACGTCATCGTATTTGTTGTGCAGCGCAGGCGCCCGCTAAATTGCTCTCACCCACAACAACAACATAAACTCAACTCAACACGCGCCCAAAAACTCAACTCAACTAATTGAGTTCAACTCACAGCTTTAACTCACCTCAACCGTTGTTTTTATATTTTTTTATTATCAGCTGCTGTAGCTGCGACGCTGCTACCGTAATTGCTGCTGCTGCTGCGGCTGCTGCTGCGATTCCCGCTTGAACCGCTTATCGCATTGATTTGTGATAATTTTTTTTTTTACGTTTCTTTGCTTTTATTTTTTATTCGTATTTTTATTATTTTTATGATTTTTCTTTTTTTTTTTGATGCACACAGTAAAAAAATTGAGTAAAAAAGACAAGCCAAACAAACAAAAAATATTTATTTATTTTATATGTTTTTATTACACGAAATTCTTCAATCAGCTCTGTGTTTGCTAAGCGTAATTTATGCTCGCTTATCAGCCACTGACTGGGCCACAAACAAACACACACAAACACGCACACACACTCGCAGGGGGAAAGGGAATAAATTGAAATCAATCAACGATCGCAAAAATAACACAAACAAAAATCTTTCTCTTCTTCACGGCGGAGTGCAAGTTTAGGGCACTATTAAGGGCGAGGGTGTCAAGGGATCAGGGTACTGGAGCTCTGGTGATCTCGCGAACCAAAAATCAAAAAAATAAATAATAAAACACACACAAAAAATCGCTGAAGCAAAACGCGACGGCAAATTATTTGAATGAACGAATTTTGCGGTGGCCAGCGGTGGTCTGATCGTATCGTATCGGATCGGAACGGATCGGATCGGGTCTGTTCTGTTCTGTTCTATTCCGGCGCGCACGAATTGGAAACTGAATTGGAAATAGAAAACCCCATTGAACAAAAATCACAAGCACAATTTATGTGGCTATTTTTTTTTCTTTCTTTTGCTATATATATACTATATATATATATATATTGTTGGAATACAGACACGGACGCGATTTTAATCACAAAAACGCCTAAATCATATTACAAAAACTTCGAAACGAGAAGAGGCCGAAAACGAAACGAACTGAAGCGAACCGTGCCGAATCGAAAAAAAACGATCAACGGGTTCGGTTCGGTTCGGTTCGGTACGGCGGTATTGAGATTCAGATTGCGATATTTGAATGCTCTACAGCGAAATGGTGAAATAAGCAAGCGGAAAAGGCAAAGGAAGAACAATTATTTTTATTTTCTATTTAAATAAAAATTCTTTAAAAAAAAATCAACTTAAAAAAAATATTTAAAATTCACTACAAAAAAATTCAAAAATTCTTGTGGTTTATCCTAAAATTTAAAAAAAAAAGCTAGAAGGTATACATTATTGGTTGGCTATAAACACTTGAATACTTTATAGTTTTTAAAGCGAAACTTTTGTTGTTTTTCGAAAAGGCAAAGGAAGAACAATTATTTTTATTTTGTATTCAAATGAAAATTCTTTAAAAAAAATCAACTTAAAGAAAAATTTAAAATTCACAACAAAACATTTTAAAAAATCTTGTGATTTATCCTCAAAGTTTCAACAAAAATATAAAGAATTTTATTTAATGCTGAACTGAAAAGAAGCAACCTGCAAAACTTCTCATACTTTTGTAGTATTTATGATCCAATTTATATTCCAACTGAACTTAAGGCATCGTATAGCTAATAACCAAATTTAACACCATGCTAAAATTCTGAATTGAAAGTTTCGAATGTTAAAAACTTTTCTTTTAACAAAATTTTTATAAAACTACCATAAAAAAATAGAGATCGATTTTTTTTATTCAACTTTCTCTTGGCTTCTTGGGATTCGTCTTACGGAAGCTCTACTGTATAAATAAAACTCATCTAATCCTCATATTTAACCCTTGATAAGACATTCATTTGAAATTTCCCCGTTTTTCGTTTGAAGCTGTCAAAGCTCATTGCGAAACGTTGCGACCCTTTTTATGAAGCGCAAACATTTGCCGCTGCTGCTGCTGCTGATGCCGATTGTTGTTGTTGTTTTTGTTGCTAGATGGCGATCAATGCATATTGTTGCTGCTTTTGCTGCTGCTGCTGTATCGTGATGATTATTGAATGCATTTTTATTTTGATTTATGTTTGTTAGTTATTAGACATGAGCGGCACGCAGCGATGATCGAAAACATTATAGTTTCATTTTTATTAATAGTTTTTTTTTGGTTTCAAAATGGGCAAACGCAAATTGATCGAAGCGCGCATTATTGTTGTTGCTGTTTGTTATAATATAATTACAATTAATGTGAAGCGACAACAACCGTTGTCAACAACAGCAATAACAACCGTTTCGTTTTCGTTCCGTTTCGTACCGCGCTGCCTCTTAACAGTTTGCTTTGACGATCCAACTGCCGTCGCCGTCGGACAACTCAAACGGACAAACGAACTGTAACTGCCATATAACGTCGGCGATAAAGAGCGAAAGAGAGAGACGTTGACGGCGACGTTGACTGCGCTCGCGCTGCTGACGTTGTTAACGATTTTCAAATAGCGCATCGCACTGACACTTCCCCAACCCCCTGTTCCATCTATCCGTGCACTAACTTTTGGCGAATTGGTCGCGAGAGGGGGGGTTTGGTTTTTATTATTTGTGTGTCGTCATTAGCGACAACAACATGAACAACAACAGCAACAACTATAGCTTTGACGTCGACGTTCATTTGTTTGTTTGGCATGTTCTTCTGCTGCTGCTTCTTCTTCTTCTTCTTCTTGTTCGTGTTGCCTGCCTGTCGGCATTTAGTTTGTCTGGCTAGACGCTTATCAGAGCAGCCGCAGCAGCAGCAGCCGCCAGCGAAAAAGTTTTTTCTTTCCTTTTTTTGCCGTTATGATAAGGTCCGCATGGTTATTACAGTGTTTAAAGAACAACAACAGCGAATCTGACCCACTATCGCATATCGGTCATCAATTACCGACTATCGTTTATCGAAGCTAAAAAGTTTTTCTAAGGAAATTTTATTCCTTTTTTTGCTGCAACTGATTCAATGGTTTTTCGATTATTGGTTTTTGAAACACCTCAAAGCTTATTTACAAAACTAAAATCAATTTAAAACGAAAATATAGTATTCTATCATACAATTTTAAAAAAGTTCATAATATTCGAGAAAGTTTTGGTATGTGCAAATTATTTATACGAAACACTTTAAAAATACGTTGGATTTTTTTGTTTGAGAATTCGTGTTTTCAACTTTAAGTTTAGCAATTATCTAGAAAATTGAAAAAAAAATAATCTTAAAAATCGTTAATCTTGTAACAAAGTTATTTAAAATTTTTTTATATTCTCAAATTTTTTTTAAGCCAATTTAAAATTTATAAAACTCTAGTTAGTTTTTTGAAAATCTGGTTTCTGTTTGAAAATTACTCAATACTACAAAGCATTAAGATTAAATAAGTTTTAATTAATAGAAAATACACACAAACCTGGATAGTTCGAATACTAGATAGTATGAACAAAAAATTATTTATGAAATATATTATGAACATAATAGTTCTTTTTTTTTAATAACTTTTTTCAAAGCAGTGTAATTCGGGTTTTTTTTTTCATATTCAGAAAATTTTATTCATATACGGAAAATTTTACTTTATATACGGGTAAAAATTTTTATTAATACATTTTCATTAAAATGGATTTTATTTTTTTTTTTTTAAATATTTTATTAAAACCTAAAATTTTTAATGATTTATGTTACTATGTTGTATTCATATATATATCAAGTTATTTACGAAATAAAAAAACCTGGATTGTGTAAACAAATTTCAAAGTTTAGAATGCCTTGTTGTTCTACTGCTATCCAGGTTTGCCTGTAGTAGTAAATTTTTATTTATTTATTTATTTTTTTATAATTAAACACTCTATGATTTATCTTGTAGTCAACGGGAAAAAGAAAGATTGCAATGAATATTTCGTCTAGAAATTATTTAGAAAATTCTTTTATATGAAAAAGTAAAACAAATTACTTAATTATCATATAAATTATAATGCTTTTAATGTTTGCAAAGTTTCAATGTTTGCCTTTCTTCAATAAGAGGTTTTTTTATGTTTTTTTTTTATCAACTTTGATTTGCATTCTTTTGGATGGGCGGCGGCATATATTGTTGATATTATTATATATGCACTTAAATATTTAGTTGTTGTTGCTGAACTAAATGCGTCAACTGGGACTGAGATAAAGATAAAAAGATATAAAGATAGACACAGATACATACGGAAATTATTATTAAATTCTGATTTTTGATGACACTAATACACTATATTAACAACAACAAAGAGATTAAAAAACAAACTTGCTAATCCAATATCTATATCCAACCCAATCTATATTTAAATACTATATACATACATATATATAAAGACATATCTTTGTATTTTGTTGTTGTTGTTGTTGTTATAAGTAGCTCACTCAACGCCATGCCCCACCCCCCGCCCTGTATAAGCACAAAGTGTGCGCTATTTTTGAAATCTTTAATATAATTTATTCTTTCAGTTTTTAAAAATGTGTTTGTTGTTGTTGTTGTTTTTTCTCTATTTTATTTTTATTAGCACTTAAATGTCATTTTGTGCTGCTTTTGGCGCGTTTGAGTGGCGCGGCCCCCCCCCCCCCCCCCCCCCCCCAACCAAAACCACCCACACATAGGCAGCCTACCCAACCCCACCCAACCGCCTCGCACTTCTCGTTGGCTATTCGCTTACCCTATTTCAAGTCTATATTGCCTGTCCGGCCTGTTACGTGGCTCATTAAGAATCTGTTTTTTTTTCGTTTCAGTTTTTAATTGACAAACGACTGCAAAAAAAAAACAGAAATAATAAATTAATAAATAAATTGAAAGAAAACAACAACAACAACAACACGAAGAAACGTCGACACAAACGAATAGAATTTTATATATTGTATATACATATATAATTATTTTCTCGATATTCGAATGCGCCAAAAAGATGTCAGGGGCTAGAAATTGGAATGTGTGAAAGCAAAATGTTGACAGCACTATTTTTTCTATATATGTGTATGTGTGCGGGTGGGGGTGGGAGTTGGGGGGGATTGAACATCAAGGTGATTTCGATAAATATGACAGATTTACCATAAAAAAAATACCTTGTGATGCTGTATCTAATTGAATTGAAACAGGATGTTGTTGTTCGAGCAGCGAATATATATATTTAATTTTTCTTTTGAAAATTAGTGTTAAGATTTGATGTCGAAAATCAACTAAGGAATGAGGAACCTAAATTCATAATTTGACATTTTTCAATACCAACTTCAGTTCATCATCTTATTTCGATATAATAATTCATGGTTTAAGAAAATTCTCAATTTTTAATTATTTTAAGAAATATATATCAAGAAAATAATGCATTATATTTTCGACTTTTGAAATTGTTGATTCAAAAAAATCATATTGTCCAATAAGTATGATTCTTCAGTCAAACTTTCATATAACGAACCTCAAGGAGACAATGAAAAACATCTTTATAAGGAAAGTTTGTTATAGAGAATGGGTTTTTTTATTGAACTAAATTCTACCCGGAAGTATCGAATGTTATAAACAATGCATTATAATATTCTAATTTTCAAAAAATCTAATTATTTTTAAGCAATTTCTTAAAGCTTTTTATGCTATTTTGCGACGAATTAAAGAAATACATATATCATGAAAATAAGGCATTAATTTTCGACTATTGAAATTGTTGATTCAAAAAAGATGATAAAAAAACATCATATTGTTCATCAAGTATGATTCTACAGTCAAACTTGCATATAACGAACCTCAAGTTATACCCGGAAGTTTCGAATATAATAAACAAAAAATTGCATTATTTTTAAGGAATTCTTAAACGTTTTTAATGCTTTTTTTCGACGAATTTAAGAAAATAATCCATACATTTTCAGATCTAGTTAAAGTTGTCTTTCGAAAGTTTTCTTAAAAATTATCACAAGTTTTTTCCATATGGAAATAATATCTGTTCAAGGGTAAATCTAGTTTGTCACACATAAATAAATAATGTCATACGATCGTTAGCGTATTTGTCGATTTAATTAAATTCAATTTATGCTGCCCAAAAAAAAAAATGAAATTGTACAAATATTTTGTTCGATCAAGGCGCAAACTTTTATTAGCACCACGCCGTCAAGTGAATAACGTTTTATTTGCGTTTCACAAAAAAAAAAAAAAACTAATAATAATAGTAATGCTGCGATAATAATATAACAATAATCAGATTCAAAGGAAACTCTAAGCAAGGGCTTTAAGCCGTCGGCTTGAAAAGGCGCAACAGTTATTGTTGTAGGGTTTTAAGCGAACCGCAAGTGCCACCCTCCCTCCCTTTCCCCTTTGCCATACACTACCTTTCACACACACACACACACATACTCGCTTTTATTACTTTTACCTACATTTGATTTGGCTAATATTTAATGGCTGTTGCGTTTATTTTTTGTTTCTATTTTGTTTTATGTTTTGCACATTATTTGTTATTTGTTTGAACGCGCACGCACACACACGCACACGCACAAACACGCACGTTTGGCTAACGGAACGCGAGAAGCAACAATGCTGCGGTATTATTATTATAACGGTAACGGCATGTAAACAGAACGAACGCATGCATGCATATTCGCGTTAAATACAACAGTAACAATAACAACAACAACAGAAAAAAAATATATAGTACGAAATCGCAATTCGCAACAACAACACGAAACCGTACGGTAACGCAACGAAAAACGACGTAAAATGGAATCAGTATCAGAATAGTATTGCCGAAAAACCACCAACCCAAACAACCCGGCAGCAAGCTTTCGAATGTTTACTGTTGCTGGCGTTTCAACTGCTGCGGCTGCTGCTGCTGCTGGTTACGACGCGCCATACGATTCGTCCTGCCCGACGACGTGCGTGCTAATAAAATGCCGACGTTGTCGACGGCAGCCAGGTTGCGGCTGCTAAAGCTCGCTGGCTGATTCTGCTGCCGGTGCTGCTGCTGCTTGCGAAACGAAAACGAAAAAAAAAAAAAAATAGCAAGCCTACCCGCCCACCCCAAAACAACAACCAACAATTTGAGTCGAGTCTTAAGCAATTGAGTTGAGTGCAAAAAGTTGCCATTGAGCTTAACTCAATTGTGCGCTCTCGATCTCTCTCTCTCTCTCTCTGATGAGGCCCTCTGGCAGAGTTGGGCGCGTGTCGTGACACAAGTAACAGTTTTCTAGTTGATAAAATAGGTGAACAATATTTAATGCAAAAATAAACGAAAATACTTTTGAATTACGCTATGTACATGGAGCCTCATATTCGCTGCCACTTTGAGTTTTTGCTTCATCGAAAAACAGCTTAATTAGTTCGGGCTTTTTCAGCTGTTCGCCGGCTAAGCGCTCCGATCCGTTCCAGCGAATAAGCGTGGGTATCTCGCTTATGGAAAATGGTGGCTGACGAAACTTGTTGGTCATATCTTTCCAGCTATCGCGATTGCCAACATCCACATAGTAAATCAATGAATGCGGATCCGGATATTCACGGAATGCCGTCTCAACAGTTTCCTCAACTTTTTGAAGTAAAAAATATACATATATTTATTTATGCATGTACAGTAAATTGTTGTTAAGTTTACCTGCTACGCAATCGGGACACCAGCTGCGACCCTTGCTATCCTTTTCGCCAAAGAAATACATATAGATAAGGCATTTTTTGCTTTTATTTTTAAGTGCATCCTCCAGCTGCTGATGACCCTGAATTGGAATGTATTGCGGCATTGCGTTCAATGTGGCTGCTGCTGTTGCTGAATATGTTTGATACGACGATAAGTACGTGCCGATTTGATAAGCTTTAATTTATTGGCGTTTTAATCGCTTGTAAATTGCTAATAACAAAAAACAAAAGAATGTGATGGCAACCGGCGAAATTTTTGTCGTTGCCAACTTGTGCACTGAATTTAGTATTTTTCTTTTCTTCTTCTTTATAGGCAGCAAGCGGCTGATCGATACGTTTGGTATTTATAGCTATCAGCTTTTTGTGTGAGCATATTGCGCGGTAAATTCAAAGTGTTGTATTTTTTATATATAGTATTACCATATTCAATTTTATTTGTTTTATAAAGTTAATTAATGCAATCATTTGGTTTAGTTGCTGTTTAAAATAATGTTTTTATTACAGTTTGTTCATATATTATTATTTTAATGACTTTTATTTTATTGCAAAGAATGCAATGCAAGTTAAATGCCCTGACCCAGTTTTTGTTGATTTAACTAATAAATCGTTGCGGCGTCAACTAAACTTGAACTTCATGGAACTGTTGCTTATTTATTTGTGGTTTCTTTTTCTTTTCTTTCGAAGGTCAAAATTAAGAAAACTGCCAACGTTATCGAAAATGTTGCATAAAATGCTCGAAACTCAAGCAATTGGCAAACAGAAAGAACTCAACATTCAGTCAAATACAATAATGGGTAAAGTTATTTTGGCTTAAAATCTAGTTAAATATATTACATATAAATTTTCTGTTTCTGTTTCTGGCAGCTGGCCAAAAGATGACTTTCAGGTTAATCCTCGTGTTGTTGTTTGGCATTGTTGCCTGGGAACAGCTGGCCAATGCCCAAAAAATAGCTTACAAGAAACCGCTGTATGGCAAGCCAGCTTATACGGCCAAGGAGAAGCGTCTCAAGATGCGTCCTGCTAGCATTCCAAGCACCACAACCGAACCAGATTGGCCAGCATCCGTTGAGTTTATAATAAATACAACGCCAACAACAACAACAGCAACTGCAGCAACAGCAACAACATCCACTATGAGACCAGAGAGCAGCACGGCAACAATCATAGAGAGCAGCACCATGGAACAGTTTCGTCAGCAGCTGGAGAAAGAAAGCAACGGCACGACAAGCAGTCCCGTTCTTAGTATGAGCACGACGCCGTTGAGTGTTGAGATTGGAGCAATGCAAGCGCCACAAATGACACAAATGCCACAAATGCCACCAATTGATGCCACACAACCGGTGCCATGCACCTGCGGCGTCTTTCTCTCCTCGCAGATACAAAACGGTTTGCCCGAAATGCCGCTCATCAACACCGAAATGGATCGCATGTTCCAGTGCAATGCCATTGGACGCAAACAGTGCCAAACCAAGTGTCTAGAGACGGTGAGTTCGAATTCATTCTCAATATTAACGATTCGTGCTAAACGTTTTTTTTCTTTTGCAGATTGTCCAGCATTTGCCCAACTCGGCGAACATTGTTTGTGCCACGCTGGGACGCGATTGCCATAAGGAGCGTGCGTATTTGTTTATCAAGAATTGTCACAACCAATGGGTGAATACGAATCTGCAGGCTGGACGCGAATATTGCTGCAGGCAGGGTGTTTCCTATCGCTGTCCATTGATGGGCTAAACTATTTTACAATAAAACCAATAAAAATCAAAACAAAAACAGAAATGCACCTTTTTTGCCTTAATACTGCAATCGATTGCCTATCGATAGTTGCTGATCCAACTTGGTATTTTATTTAAAGTCTATAGAAAATTGCTGCTGAACTTAAGCAAAAAGAGTATTAATAACAAAAGTTATTATATTTTGGTAAAAACTTCAATTTTTTGTTTAATAATCGATTATGCTTTGCAAAACAGGTCACACTTAAACACATTTGTTTTGAACTCGTATCGAACAGCTGCTGCTGAAAAATACATTAAGAAAAAAAAAAACAGATGTGAAATTAATACACACCGACAAATTTTAAAGAGTTAATGCAACAATTTAGTGGCAAACAACAAGCGAGCTCAACATTTTTAGCTGTCGTCTGGTTTAGTTCGCATTTAATACTTGGTCACATTGTGCAATAAAACAAAAGCAAGAAGAAGAACAATACAATAATTGACAAAGGTGAGTTGCACGAATGGACATCGAATTGAAGAAAATATTCCAAACTATAATCCTGTGCATGTTAAGGACCACTTGCAACATGGTTTGCGTGCCCTGTTTCATCATCCCGTTGCTGCTGTGGATCTGGCATCGATTTGTGCAGCCAATTTTGCTGCGCTACTGGAACCCCTGGCAAAAAAAGGATGCCGAAGGCAACATAATCAAGGCTGGACCAGAATTTCCATTTGAGTGCAAGGGCGGCGTCTGCCCCTTTGTGCCCGGCAACAAAAAGGACAAAAACAATGAAAACGACGAAGAAAAAGAAATGCCTGAAACTGCAACCAAAACTGAAGCGCTGCCAGAAGCAACAACTGTCACAGCTGGCGAATCCAAAAAACTAAATTAATTAGTTAGCTATGCATATAGGCATATACTATGTAGTAAAATGTTTTTTTTTTTTTTTGGCGTTTAAACCACGCACAGTGCGCATTCCAAAAACATTAACCGTCACACCTAAAAAACTAGTTATAACAGCAACAAATTACGCTTAATGTAAATGTTTATTCAAAGAGTGCATGTACTAGTACTATATACATGTAAAGCATATATAATAAATGCGATAAAAAATATGCACAATTTTATTGATTTATTTTGCTTTCGCGTTGACTTATGTCAAAATCTAAAGCATACTTTTAGGATGTTTAATTAAATCAGCATGAGCTGCAAGAAAGTTAGTTACTCATAACTTTTAAGTCCCTGAATGCAGTTCCATAGGTTAGTCCTTGCCATGTCCTTTGAAACTCAGCAAGGATTCGGCCAGGTAAGAGCTAGTTTTCTTAAATGGACAGCCGTTTTTTGTCCATTTCTCTGTCATATCCTTGAGGATATAAAAAGGACACATATTTTTGAGCTCACTGAAGAGAGGTTTAACAATCGGCATTCAAGGATTTTGGAAATTCGACAAAAAAATTTTGCATAAAATTTATCAAGGGGATAAGTCAAAAAAAGATTAAAAAATCACAAAGTCCTTAATATCTCGCCCGTTTTAAGGACTAGCTAGTTGTGCTTTAGTCCAAAAATATTCCGTGGCCTGCCAAGTCATATAAGCGAATCAAAACGATGAAAGTCCTTCAAACAGCTGTAATATAAGGACTTTTTTTAAAAATAGAAAATCATGCTTTACTCAGCCATATCCTTGTAGATCCTGTCGAGACCTATGTCAAAAAATTTGTATTTTTTAGCGCTACCAACTGTCCAAAGGACATCCAAATCATCCTTGCAGTTGTCGAGAAAACAAGGATTTTGTTATTTCAACTAAAATTCCGATGATATTTTCTAAGTGTTTGGGTTCTTAAAGTACCCCATAAACTTTGAATGCAGTTCGATGGAGCTAGTCATAGCGATGCCAACGCGCCATGTCCTTTGAAAATTTGTAAGGATGCGACCTAGTTAGAGCTAGTCTTGTAAATCCATATGTCAAAATTTAAGTTCAATCCTAAAAGTATGCTATCTAGATTTGAATTTTTCATTATTCTGCTAATTCAATTTCCGTTCTAAGAGTATGCTATAAAATTTTGCATTTTCAACACTTAAAAAAAGCCGTTTTTCGATTGTTGTAGCTCAATACGTTTATTGTTTTCTTTTAGAATGTTCATGTTGGTTGTTTTGTTTTGTTGTTTTTGCATTATACAATTGAGTTGAGTGCAAAAAGTTGCCATTGAGCTGAACTCAATTGTGCGCTCTCGATCTCTCTCATTCTCTGAATGTGGCCCTCTGGCAGAGTTGGGCGCGTGTTGACGTTTTAATCGCTTGTAAAATGTTTTCGTGCTAATAACAAAAAAAAAAGAATGTGATGGCAGCCGGCGAATTTTTTGTCGCTGCCAACTTTAAAATTTAGTAGTTTTCTTTTCTTCTTCTTTATAGGCAGCAAGCGGCTGATCGATACGTTTGGTATTTATAGCTGTCAGCTATGAGCTGTGAGCTGTGATCACTGCGCGGCAAATTCAAAGTGTTGTATTTTTTATATAAAGTTTTTCGATATTCAATTTTATTTGTTTAATAAAGTTAATTAATGCAATCATTTGGTATAGTTTCTGTTTAACCATTATATTTTCATTAAACTTGTAGCTTTACGCTCAGTACCATCTTAGATTTTTTGCCGATTAGCCAGTAATATTGTCTCACCCTCATCTCAGGTGTTTGAGCCTTCTGTCCAAAATAATACCGAGATATTTTCGCTTAGATCTTGTGTAGCTGGCCGGGATGCCAGATTTTGATCCCTCAAATTTCTCGAAACGAAAACTAGTATTTGTGGCCTAATTTTATATTTTCCTTTAGCCCTGTAAAATTTGATTGATCAACGCATAATTGAATTTGTTTTTAAAATTATTATTTTATGTTTATTATGTCAAAAAAATTTGCATTTGCATGTTTCGTTCGCTGTTTAAGTTAGGACAACAAAAAATTGTACAATTTACACATTAAGATTAAGAACAAAAGTCGCAGCAAAACTACTTAAAAGAAATAATAAAAATAAAAAAAATAAAATAAAATAATAATAAAGCAAATTTTTCAAAAAAGTGATAAAGAAATTGATTTGTGTTTAATTGCGATTACAAAAATTTGTTGTTGCATATTTTTGAAAAATATTTATATTTCACACATCTCGTCAAATAAACCTTAAAATTTAGATTGCCTAAAGCCTAATTACACACAAAAAAAAAAAAAAACATTATCGTTTTTTTTTTAAATTTTATATATAGTATACTATATAGTATTTCTGCTCGGGAAAGTTGTAATTTGCTGAGTTGTCAACTTTAATGCAAACAATTATGAGAATCTTTTTACAATTTATGCTTACTAACGAGATTTATATGTAAAAATAACATTAAAAAAATGTGTTTTAAAAAAAAATATATATGTATGATATAGGCTTGCAGAATGTGTGAATGTGCGTGTGTGTGTTCGTTTCGTATATAGTATATATAGCTAACAATTTCGTTAATATAAGCACTTCAGTTTCGAAACTAACAACTAAACATATTTAATAATTATGCAATTAGTTTAAAGATTTCTGGTTTTTTGTTTGTTTTGTTTTTAAACTTAATAATAAAACGTATAGTCGACGATGCTAAAAACTATTGATATTCTCTTGAATTTTTCGTATATTGTTTGTTTTTTTTTTTTTTTAGTTTTTGTTTTGTTATTTGTTTGATTTTCTTATAGCTTAGGCTTATAATTTAAAGGGGGCGAACTTTCACGCACAATTACAAATTACAAAATAAAAATACATTTATAGCATTACAATTAATAATAATACAAAAAATAATTTGCGCTAATTTTAAATGTTTACTGGAAGCAGCGAAACGTGCGCTAAACACGTTTGCAAATTAAAAAAAAATTAAAAAAAAAAACGATCCTATAAAAATGTATTAATTTTCCTTCATTTTTTTTTTAAAACGTTGTGAAATAAAATTTGTTGTTGCTGTGAGAGAATAGCGAAAACTGTTTAACACTAACTTAATTCAAATATAAAAGTGTGCGTATAACTATATATATATATCTGGTATATATATATATGTATAATAATTTGATATATGATGTTCAAAGCGCGCTGTACAACAAACATTAAAATTAAACATTTAAATTACTATAATAGTTACGTGTTTTGTTTTGTTTTGCATTTAAGTTAAATCTTAAAAGCTACTTCAAAAAAAAAAAAATAAAATAGAAGAAGAAAGTGTTGCTTGAGTGAAGGAGTAGATGTGTGTGTAGGGCGGGAGGGATGTGATAAAAGTGAAATACTAGGGCGTCTCGCGTAAATATATATTGTTGTTGTTTGGGCTAATGCCGTTGCGCTCTTTGAGTGTAACAAACAAACAGTAATCTGCACATCATTTACTCCTTCGACTTGAAGTTCTTCTTCTTCTTCGCCTTTGCCTTTGCTTTTTAGGTTCGCTTATGTCAAATGTAGATGGCCTCGGAGCCCTTGTTGGCCTGATGGCCGCCAGAGATGTACAGATTGTTGGCCGCCGGCGATTGTACGCCTTCGGACCAATCGGAATTGCTGCGCGGCGACGACGACGACCAATGTCCCGGTGATTCGGGCGATGGCGTCGGATAGCTATCCAACGTTTGCACCAAATGCTGCGGCGTATGCCCGCCAGAATGTTGGCTCGGCGGCGTTAGGTACTGATAGAAGGCCTGATTGTGCTGTGATGACGGCGACAGCATATTGGTCGATGGCGATGAGCCCGACATTGAACTTTGTATCGAAGGCGGATTCATTTGACCCGAGTGAAATGAGTCTGTTTTTTAAACGAAACGAAAGAAGAAGTTAAATCGTTTGTCTTTGCCAGATATTTATATAGAGATTTTGCTTACCCGGAGATCCACAAAATCCATTCAAGTCCAAACCGGCTGAACCGAACTCAAGGCCTCCAATTGCTTGTTGTTGCTGTTGCTGTTGTTGCTGCTGCTGTTGCTGCTGTTGTTGCTGCTGTTGCTGCTGTTGTTGTTGCTGCTGCTGCTGTTGCTGCTGCTGTTGCTGCTGTTGTTGCTGCTGTTGTTGTTGCTGTTGTTGCAGCTGGGGTGACAACGTTTGCATTATTGCACTACTTTTTGCATTGTTGGAGGATTGAGGCGCCAGCATAATGCCCATATCGCTGCCCGTCGGCGATATAATGCCCAAACTAACCGGCGAACTTTGTGGCCCCATTGTGGAGCCATTGCCACCGCCCAGCAGGCTGTTGAGATTGCTACCAAATTGCTTCTGTTGCGTGGCATGCCGCATCGCCTGTATGTGTGTGGGCGATGTTGGCAAACTGGGCCGCGACTTGGCCGGCGATGGTGAACCTTAGAAATCGAACAAGTAACAAAATGCAATTAGTTTTCCGAACCACTCGGTGAACAATCAACAATAAGATCCTTACCCAGATAGGCATGCGGCGATAGCGCCAAACTGCTTTGCACCGAATGCGGCGGCGATTGATTTGAATAGGGTGGACTGAGGCCCTGTTCGTGGCCATTATTGGTTAGACCACCGGTTAGGGCACACAGTGTGTTGGTGCTGCGTCCGTTGTTGAGGCCATTTAACGCCTGTCCATTCAGCATATCCTGCTGAAATGGCGAGCCCAACGAATAACCATAATTCTCCAGCTTAATCATGTCCAGACCATTCACAGGCAGCGTTTGCAACGAATGTGCATTCTATAAAGATATTTCGGTTTTTTAATATATTATGGTTGAGAGGGTCGACTTTGTTTTTAGGAAAAAAAAAGGAAACCAATATGGAAATTGCTGTTTTATAGCTTTTATAGGTTAAACATCAGTTAGTATAAACTACAGTCGAACTACTCTAAAACTAACGCTGTTTTCTATATATATCACGAGTTCATATCCCAAATACTTATTGTATTCCAGCAGTTATTACTGGCTTTGCTTGAACTACCTACTGAACTAATTCCCTCAAGGGTAGTTCAGTAAGTACCCCAAAAAGTTAGTCAACGCCACCCAAATTTAACAAAGTGTTGAAATGCAGTCGAAATTTGCTCATAAGTAACTGAACAGCCAAGGAATTGACGCAACAAGCTGAACAAACTAGCAATTTCGCAGGTTCAAGTCCCGACAGCAACAAATGAAAAAAGGTTTTTTTCTTCTACTTTTAAGCTATAATAATATAATCAATGGTCGCTGAGGAAAAAATAATGTAAATTTAAATTTTTTTCTTCCTATAATTTTCACTACCCGTTTTACTAGTTCAAGGCAAACGATGGATTGTCGATTTGCCATAAAGGCGAACAGGGATAAACAAGGGAACATTACGAAACTGCAAGTAAAACTAGAAATGATTTTCCCTCTAAAAACCCGAAAAAGTCCCTGAGGAAATAAAATTGTTTGTAAGAACTTTGCATTAACAAACCTTGGACAATAGGACAATACGTTTTGTAGGATTGATGGATAAAGTATATCTTTGTATATTTAAACTTACCTTAATGCAATCCTCATAGCTCGGCGGCTGTTTTGCACCATTGTTGTTGTTGTTGTTGTTCGGTGGCGCTGCCATTGCATTTGAATACATGGAGCTGGTGTCGTATGGACTTGGTAGATTTAAATTTACCAAATTGTTGTTGTTGCCTGTTGTCGCTCCGCCCACAGCTTGCTGTTGCTGTTGTTGTTGCTGCTGCTGCTGCTGCTGCTGTTGTTGTTGTTGTGCAACTTGTGTTGCTGTCAATGGTTGTGGCGGCGGTGAATCTAGATCTGCGCACATTGCTGCCTGTGCCGCAGCCACCGATGAGGCAGTCAATAGCTGTTGATTTGCTGCCGATGCGGCAACATTCATGCCATTCATTCCAGCCTTTTTTGAGGCTGAATTGTTGCCATTGCCGCTGTTGCCATTGTTGCTGTTGTTGCCCTTTTTTGAGCTCGCCTTGCGTCGCAAACTGCCCATATTGTTGTTGTCCATGCCAACATTGTCGGGACTATTGCCCTCAATGAGCTTGGCCTTCTTGGCCGCCTTCTGTTTGGCCGCCTGGCTACTCTGTTTACCCGCCGCTCCGCCCGCTGCAATCACTGTTGGCTGTGTTATCAGTTGAGGCTGTTGTCCTGGCGGCGGTGAGCCGATCATTGCCTGCGGCGTCATGCTGATCATTTGCGGTGAACGCGGCACATGCTCATCCAGCAGCCGAACAATATCGTGATGCAGCCGCTCGCTGGCCACGTCGCGTGGCAAACGATCCATATGATCGGTGATCTCGCGATTGGCAAAGTTATCGAGCAGCGCTTTGCACGCCTCATAGCTGCCTTCGCGTGCAGCCAAAAACAATGGCGTCTCATCCTTGTCGTCCTGTGCATCGCGATTCGCATGATGCATCAACAATATGTTGACTGCCTCCGTATTATTGACGGCCGCTGCCCAATGCAACGCTGTCTTGCCTGAATTATCGGCCGCATTGATATCGGCATCGGCCGTTATCAAATCCTCAACCATGCCCTCGATGGCGAGTCGGGCCGCCAGTATCAAGGGCGTTGTGCCGTCATGCATGCGCGCATTTAAGTTGGTGGCACGATTGCGCAGCAAGATCTGAAAGACGCCCATTGCATCGGCTGCAACAGCAGCATGCAACGGCGTCCGACCCGTATTGTCCTGACAATTGGCATCGGCGCCAGCATCGAGCAATCGCTTGGCGGCATCGGCGCGAGCATAGCGTGCCGCCAAATGCAACGATGTCTCGCCCGTCTTGTCCATGGTGGCATTCAGTTCGGCACCCTGGGCCAACAGATCCGAGATCACTTGGGCCGTGCTATCCTCGTTGCTCTCAATATCCTCGCCGCTGTCCAAGCCGCCGCCGCGCACAGCGGCAATCATAAGCGGCGTCAAACCGCACGGACCACGTGCATCCACATCATGCTTGCCGCCATCCTGATGCGCTGGCGGTGTCATTATAGCACGCACATCGGCCACATCAAGATGTGCCTGCGACCAGACACGTTGATCCGCCTCCTCGTATTCACTGATCATGGTATGATCACTGGCATAGCCGCCACCGACGCTGGTCAGGCCGGCAACACTGCCGCCACCAATGACCAGATTGCTGGCCAGCTGATCGCCGCGTTGTCGCTTGGGCTGCGGCATATCCGATTCATCGTCGGACCAATGACCGGTGACGCCGCCACCAGGCATCTGATGGGATTGCGGCAAACCGCCGACCTGCTTATTGAGATTACGCATCTCCTGGCCATGGGGATCGCGACGACGTCGTGAGATGACCGCTGCAGCCGGTGCACGAAAACCTTCGGGAAACCAAGTGACACCATGCGCCCGCTTGCGATGTGTGCTCAGGACCATGCCAAAGAAGGCGAACAGTATGAGCACAAGGACAATGCCTGTAATCACATATTTGACATTTGCCGGCGACTCAGCACCTTCGCCCTCGCCGGGACTTTGAACACCCCGGACACTGTAGATGGGAAAACGATTGGCGAAGGTATGCTTGGCCGCTGAGGCAGCAAGGAATTCAGCTGCTTCGGTTGCACGATTGAAGCATTCGGTGCATTTGCGATTATCAATTTCCAAATAGATTTGTATGCCCGTTTGACCATTCCTTTGGGTATAGAGTATCTTGTGTTTGCGTCCAAATTCCGTATCCTGTATATCGGGCATGCGCGAGGCGCCCTTCCAACTGAAGATCATGTCATTGCCCAATGCATCCTTTTTCACACGCACCGTGGTGCGCAAGACATGGCTCATCTCGCGCAAAAATTGTGCTTGTTCCGCACGAAATTGTCGCATATCCATTAGCATTACGATCGACATGGCACCCTCGGCCAGCTGTGAGGATTGTTCCGATTTCTCGCAGTCCAAGCCATCCCAACTGCATTCGGCATTGTTGCAACCATAGTCACAATAGCCATCGCCATAATGCTGCTGACAATAGGCATCGTAGATGGCAGCACAGCGCTTCAGCTTCTGCTCACAGTCCCTGCCATCGTACAAGCACGCCGCATTATTGCAATCCTCATTGCACTGTCCGTCCATGAAGACGCGCCAACATTCCCGTGCCGTACAATTTGCCCAAGGATTGATGCCCAACGAACAATCGTTGCCATCAAAGTTACACGCATATGTATTACACTCGACGTCGCATTCGCCGTTACTTTGTTTCTCGGGACAGCCGCGTTTCTCGCACAATGCACGCTGTTGTTGCAAATCAGCATCATAGATGCCGGAGATGACCGAACTACCGGCACTACCGCCATTAGCACCATTATTGCTGTTCGAATTCGAATTGGCAATGCCGTGCGAATTGACATCATAGATTTCGCAACGTTTGCCCGTCCATTTGCTGGGACAAAGACAATCATAGTCGCCGAGCAAATTATCGCAGGCAGCACCCTGTAAACAGGGATTCGGTTGGCATTCGTCCAGTGTATCGATTTCGCAATGTTGTCCCGCCGTACCGCGACTACATTCACAACGATAGCCGCCCGCATCTTCGATGATGCAATTGCCCGCACGACACGGATTCGAATCACAATCCTGGCCGCTGAACTCACAATTCTTGCCATAATATCCGTCGGCACAGACGCAATGATGTCCGCTTTGCTTGGTGCTGCATGCACCGCCGTTCTGGCATGGCGATTGGGCACAGAAGTTGACCTTGTGCTCACAATGACGTCCCATATGTCCGGGCCGGCAATTGCAATGATAGTTGTTGACCAACTGGACACAATCGAGTGTGCCGGCATTGGAACAGGGATTGCTAAGACATTCGTTGATGTCGCCTTCACAGCGAGCACCAACGAAACCGGGTGGACAGGAACATTCGAAGCCACCGACACGATCAATGCAACTGCCATTGTTGTGGCATGCACCGGGCACACAATCGTCCTGATTCAGTTCGCAAATGATGCCCAAAGTGCCGGGTGGACAGCTACAGCTGAAACCCTGCACTAGGTCGTGACAGGTGCCACCATTCTGGCAGGGATTCGGTGCACAATCGTCGATGTTTAGTTCACAATTTTGACCCTGGAAACCCTGACGGCAGTTACATTCGTAGGCGCCAACGAGATCCCGACAGCTGCCACCATTCTGACACGGTTGCGATCCACACTCATCGATGTCCTGTTGACAATAGCTGCCCGCATATCCTTGAATGCAATAGCAAACATGACTATTGCCATGATTCTTGCACGTGCCATTGTTGCACAATTGTTTGACACTCAAACCCTTGCGCTGTGCCGCATCCTGGCAACTGATCGTCTGGACATCACACAGTTTTCCCGTCCAGCCCGAGGCACATTTGCAATTGAATTGATGCTTGAGCTGTGTGCAACTGGCGCCATTCTCGCAGGGCGATTGAGCACACCAATCGACATAGTCGGAGCATTGTTTGCCCGTATAGCCGCTGGGGCAATGGCAGGTGTATTCGTCGCGTTGCTCGTGGCATGTGCCGCCATTGAGGCAGGGCGCCGAATCGCATTTATTTAGCTTGTATTGACAATTGGCACCGCTATAGTCGACAAGGCAACTGCAATTATAGCCATTGATGCCATCGACACAGCTGCCACCATTCAGGCACGAACTCTCCGTGCAATCCTCATCGTTGGTCTGACAATTGATGCCACTGAAACCGAGCTGGCAAGTGCAAGTATAGCTATTCACATACTGGCGACATGTGGCGCCATTCTGGCACGGCATGCTCAAGCACTCATTGATGTCCGTTTCGCAGTGTTTGCCATCAAAACCGTCGACACACAAGCACGAATAGTCGCCGATGCCATCCAAGCACGTTCCACCATTTTGACAGGGAAACGAGGCACATTCATCGGTATTGATGGCACAATCGCGTCCCTCATAGCCCTTGGTGCACAAGCAACGATACGATCCAGCCGCATTAAAACAGCTAGCTCCATTGCGGCAGGGTGAACTCAAAGCACACTCATCGATGTCCTCGTCACAGTAGCGTCCGGTATAGCCCAGTTTGCAGGTGCAGGAAAAATCAAGGAAATTCGGACTTGGCGTACATTTGGCTTCGTTGCGACAACGATTGCTGGCACACGGATCCAGTTGGCTCTCACAGTTGAGACCCGTGTAGGGCACCTTGCAGACACACTTGTAGCCGTTGACCTTGTCAATGCAGGTGCCACCATTGGCACACGGATTGCTCAAACAATCATCGATGTTCGTCTCACATTTATAGCCCGTATAGCCGGGCATGCACTGGCAACTGAAGGCGTTTAGCTTGTCAAAACAACTGCCGCCATGCTGGCAGGGATTACTGGCACACTCATCGATGTCCTGTTCGCAACGTTTGCCCGCATAGCCGGGCGGGCAATGGCAGATGAACTCATTGATGCCATCCTCACAGCGACCTTCGTTGACACACGGGCTCGATGCACATTCGTCCACATCGCTCAGGCAGCGAGCATCGTAGAAGCCACGCGGGCATTCACACTTATAGCCATTGACCAGATCCATGCAGACGCCATTGTTGGCACACGGATTGCTTGCACATTCATCGACATTGAGCTCACAGTGTTGGCCAGTGAAGCCGGGGACACAGCTACAGCTGTACGAATTGATGCCATCGATGCAGCTGGCACCATTGTTGCAGGGATTGCTGTGGCATTCGTTGACATTGATCTCACAGTTCTTGCCACTTGTGCCGGGCAGACAATGGCACAGATAGCTGCCCACACGATCGACACAATGGCCGCCAAATTGACAGGGATTCGATTCGCATTCATTGATTTGTTTCTGACACAGATAGCCGGTGAAGCCAGGATCACACAAACATTTGAAGCTATTGTCGCCATCAATGCACTTGCCACGATGACAGGGCGAGGAGTCGCAATCGTTGATATTTATCTCACAGCTGGCGCCCGTATAGCCGGGTGGACATTCACAGCTATAGCCAGCAATGGAATCGTGACAAATGCCGTTGTTGCGGCAAGGTTGCGATTGGCAATCGTCGATATTGATTTGACAGCGGGTTCCAGTGAAACCCAAGGCACAGCTACATTTGAAACCGTTGATCTTGTCATGACAGATGCCATCATTCAAACAAGGACTCGATTGGCACTCATCGATATCAATTTCACACTGGGTACCGGTAAAACCTGGCATGCAAACGCAACGGAAGGTGCCAGGATCGTCGAGGCAGCTGCCTTCGTTTTGGCACGGATGTGATTCGCATTCGTTGATGTTCGTTTCGCAGCGTGGTCCCGTAAATCCTTGCGAGCAATTGCACATAAACGAACCCGGCGTATTCACACAGATGCCATTGTGTTCGCACGGCGAACCCTGATCGCATTCATCAATATCCTCGGAACAATCGACACCCTTGTAGCCCGTGGCACACGAACAGGCATAGGAGCCGTTGATGGGACTTGTGTCGCATATGGCATCCGAATGGCATGGATTCGAAGTGCATGCATCATCCAGATGGCACAGCAGACCCGTCTTGCCAGCCGTGCAACGGCAGTAGAAGCTACCAACGCCATCGATACATGTGGCACCATAGAAACATGCCGCCTGAACGCAATCATCGATATTCTCACTACAATCACTGCCCGCCCAGCCATTGACACAGATGCAACTGTAGGTTCCATGGGTATTCGTACAGGTTGCACCATTCTGACAGACGGAGGGACGCATCGCACACTCGTCCACATCCACATCGCAATAGCGTCCCGTAAAGTTTGGTGGACAATTGCAGCGATAGTCATTGATGCCATCCACACAGGTGCCGCCATTCTGACACAGATTCCCGGGACAATCGTCAATGTTCTGATCGCAATTCTTGCCTTCGAAGCCTGCAAACAAATACAAAAAGAAATGATTTGAATTAGTTACAAATAGAAACGATTTAATGAACTTAAACCAAGCAATAAACAATTAAATAAAAATTATAATAAAAAATTGGGGAAATCTTAAATTTATTCTGGGTAACTACAAACTAACGTTTTATTACCAGGCTTAATAAAACTTTGAAGATCTCTTTCTATGATTGAAGTTAGTTGCAAACAAAATTAACATATACTAAAATCAGCTTAAATCAAGCATTTAATAGTACTTCAAAAATATTTATTATAAAAAAAACTTGAAGAAATCTTAATTTTTCTATGGGGTTTTATTTTATATTTAACTAAGCGTTATACAGGCAAGCCTGGATAGTGTGAACACTGGAAACCTTTCTAGTATGAACATTATAAATTAATATTAAAATAATTAAAACTTCTATGAAAACCGTTTTGAAAGATTTTTTTCGTTCCTAGAAAATCTTTTTTTTTTTTGATAAAGAGTTTTTTCTCTTTACACACACTATCCAGGTTTGCCTGTTTACTAAAATAATAATAATAATAAGCTGGCAAAAATTTAAATTTTATTTTTGACTTTCCATAGTTTATGCATCAAGTTTTGGTCCCTGATCATAAACTATTAAAGTTTTACAAATTTTACAATTTTCTTTCATGTTTAGTTTTATATATTACTTTTTAAATTTTTATAAATTTAAATAATTTTTTTTTAAATTAATTTTGTGTCAACTTTTTAAGTATAAAAAATATAAGAAATATCTCACACTTGATTTCTTTTAAGAAATAAAAACATTTGTATTCAAGAAACTAACTATTAAATTTTTTAGGTTTTAACTTTTAAAAATTATTAGAAATTAGTGCTTTTATTGACAACTTAAAGGACCTTATTATTTTTAGATAAAAAAAATTCCATATTTCTGAACCAGCTTGAAATACTAAACCATATTCCTTATATTATTATAAATATGTATAGATTTTTATTATATGGATTTGAGATAAAGAATTAATTGAAATTAATTTTTTGTTCAAAGGTTTCCTTTAATGATACAAAAAAATAAAAATACCGATAGTTAGTACATTGTAAGGCGGTCACACTGCGATCTTGCACACATGTGCGTGTGTGTGTGTGTGTTTGTGTTGGTATATGTTCAATGAAGTGCATAAACAGATTTATGGACAACAACACAGCATCATAAAATGCTTCACTAAACGAAAACGTTTACAACAACAACAACAGCAACTGCCCAGGGTATGAGCATAAAAAAAGTGGTTGCCAGGCAATGCGAAGGCGCGCAAAGCGCACAGAGCGCTTAAAATATGTACAAACATAAACTACATACAAACATATGTATGTATGTATGTATGTATGCATGTATGTATGCATGTATGTACGTGTCTGTTTGTCGGCTTATGCAGCTGTGTTGCACATGTTTTGGCCAGCCAGATGGAGTCGTTGTTAGAGTGTTGGCATAAGGGAGGGTGACAAAGAGAGCGAGAGAGAACTCTGAAAGAGCGCAAGCGCACACACAGGTAAATTGAGACGATCTCGAATCGACGACGACTACGACGAGAACAACAGCCGGCGCTCACTTGTCCTATCCCGCTCTTCTTCTTCTTCTTCTTCGCTTACATAGCGCTCTCTCTGAAAGGCTCTGCGCCTGCGGCAATATATGGATACGTACAAACAAACACATGTAAATACATACATACAGACGACAACACTAACAATAGTAAGGCGAAAGAAGAAAAAAAACTGCGCGACGCTGCGCATGCGAAGCGAATGAGCAAACAAAATGTAAAGAAATAAAACAGACACTCGCATGCGCATACATATGTGTGTGTGTGTGTGTGTGTGTGTGTACAACACGTCTTTGGTTGTTCTTTCCCACGGTCTCATATCTGGCCAGGCAGCTATCTGAATGCGCGCCAAGCAAACGAGCGCAACGAGCGTCGTCCACACAAGTTCGCTCTCTCGCTCTCGCTCTTTCTCTCTCTCTTGCATACACTGAGACAGAACCACCACACCAGCAGCAGCAGCAACAACAATATGAATAAATGTTGCTTATGCTGCCCGCCAGCTTCGGCTTACGTTGGGCATTCGCGTTCGCTTCGTTCGCGCTCGATCGAGTTTTCTACTTCGACTTTTATGCTGTTTGTGTGTGTGTGTGTTTGTTTGACTACGCTTCGGACTTCAACTTTGTACACATTGCGCGCTTTACTTTGTGTGCCTGGTTCGAGGAATTAAATCGCACTTTATGTCGACCCAACATTTCCCTTCCCTGTTCCCCCCTCACCTATTTGCCATACATGCTGCTCTCGCTCTCTGTTTTTGTATGTTTGTCAGTTTGTGCTTGCATTGAAAGCTTTTGCGCACTCTTTGCGACGCGGCTCTGCTCGCCCACAGCATTTATGTTGTTGTTTGTATTTAATGGATTTTCTTGCTTGGTCGGTTTTGCTTCGTTTTTGGTCTTATAAAAGAAGGGCCCAAGCACACACACACACACACACACACACACACACACACAGACCACATACATACAAACTCAAGCGCTTGCTGCTGTCCCAGCCCAGTTATTGTCATTGCTTGTTGTTGTTGTTGTTGTTGCGCTGGGCTGATCGATTTAGTTGTTGTTGTTGGATTTTTGTCTTCTCTTTTATGATTATTATTATGATTATGTCTGTGTGTGTGTGTGTGTTAGTAAAGGGGGACTGCAACTTGTTGCCTGAGCCCTGGAATCTGGAGATTGGAGAGTGGCATTTTCAATGCATCATTTTTTTTCGTTTCGATTTTTTTTAATAAACCAAGGCAGGGCAACAGCACGGTGGCAACAACAAGCATCTGTTGATCTGTTGCACACATGTTTTATGTTTCGCGTTTCACGCCACACAGACACACACACACACACATTTATGCATATAGACAAGAATCGACGCGGTTACCCAGTCACTTACTGGCACTTTGAACTCTAGACAACAACAACAAAAAAAACCGAACTGCTCCAGTGACTCTCAAACTATGCGCCAACTACTAATCTAATGAAACGTTGCAAAAGACAAAACACATAAAAATTATGCACACAAGCCACCCTACCATGTCTGTGTGCATGTATGTATGTGAGCATGTGTGTGTGTGCCAATTTAAGTTAATTTGCTTGCAACAATTTGCATGAGTTATTTGATCTGCCGGGTTCAAAGCCCAACAACAATTTAACTTAACGTTTTAATAAGCTTGTTAATAATTTCTCTGGTATTTGTTTAATTGTTTTTCATCTAAGGAAATTTGACGTTGAAACATTGCATCTATGCATGGATGTTGGGCAACAATGTTGCTAAGCGCAGTTTGCCTTGTAGGAGAAAGAAAGAAAGAAGTTTACAGCTTAAATTGGCATTATCATAGAAATCGATAAATCCAAACTGACTTTTATCGAACACTGTGTGTATGTGTGTGTGTTTGTGTGTGTGTGTGAAGCTCTTCTGAGTCATGACTCGCCACGAGCCAAATGTTTGTGGATGGAATTGCATTTCAAAACTTCTTTTTTTCGTTTGCAGCTATCTACTACTATTGCTATCTCGCTTTCGCGCTGCCCACGCGAGTTCAAACTCGTTTGCCTTTTGGCTGGCTTCAAATTGCCTATACCCCCCCCAACCCCCAACCCACCAACCATCATTCATCTTATGTCCATTTCGCCTTGGCATTATTCATTATTCATCATTCAGTTGGGCTTTGCATATTTTTTTTTCCGCCGATTCCAACAACAACAACAACTAAAAAAAACGCATCCCATTGCAAATCATGATAGCCATCTTCTTCGTCTTTGTCTTCGTCTTCTTCATCTTATTCCCCTTGTTCGTTGCTCAGCGCATGACCTCCCTAGGGCGTAACTGTGCTTAAGCATTGAAAGGAGAGCGCACGAGAGAGAGAGAGAGAGAGCGAAAGAGCAAGAGAGAGTTGGTTGAGCCGTTGCTGATTTATATTTTGTAATTTAGCTTAGCTTTGTGGCCGGCCAGGCGTTGAGCAAAATTTGTTGATGCCTTTTGACTGAATCCCGAGCTCTTGGCCAACGATCCTGCTGGGTTGTAACCAGGAAGAGGGGGCAAAGGGGTGGTGGCTGTTGCTGTGGCTGCTGCTGATGTTTGCTGGGAAAACAAGTTGCAGCAGCAGCAGCAGCAGCAGCAAAAGTCGATTTTGTGCCGCCCGTTTTGCATAATGAGTGCAACTCCGCCCCTCCTTGCAACAACAGCAACAATTCCCATTGGCATCTCCCGCGCTACTCAAACGTGATGTCCACAGGGCGCTTCGTGTCGTGTCGTGTCGCGCCGACTGGTTTTGTTATAGTTATTGTTGTTGTTGTTGTTGTTGCTTGTTGCCCAACAACATTGCCACAAAAAGGCGTTATAACATTTTCCATTGCATTGTTGCAAATTGTGTTGTTTTGTTGTTTTGTTTGCATCTTAAAAATTCCTTTCAATTTTTTTTTTTTTTTTTTTTTTTAATTTCTATATTGGTTCGTTTCATGCCGTTTCGTTCCAATTTTCGATTACATTTTCGCACGCTCAGCACAAAATTAGCTCATTAGAATTTTTTATTGGGCGCAATTAAAAATTGAGGCCACTCCCACAACAACAACAACAAGAACAACAGCAACCACAAAACGCCCCCCCCCCCTTCCAATCTACCCTGCCCACAACAATTGCAATTGCCGTCCATTCACAATGAACTGCCCGCCCTGCAATGCAATTCACTTCAATTGATGTGAATTAAATGAAAAATTGCAAACACACACACACACGCACTCATACTTAAATGCCTTCATAAATATGTATGTAAGTAGAAAAAAAAAAAAAATGTTAATGTGGGCAATTTACATGTCTAAATTGTCAGATCAAGAACGAGGGAGGGCGAGAGAGGGAGGGGGTAAGAAGAACTTGGTCATTTGACATTCAGTTAAGAGATAATAGAATAATGAAGAAAAAAAAAAACTTAATCGATATCACACGAAACTGTATCGATTAGTAGTGCTTAATGCAAACGTGGGAAACAGTTGGCAATAGGAACACAATAAAAAAGTTTTGCAAAAAGGAAGTGTAAAAAATACTTAAAATCAATCTTAACTCAACATTTTTAAAAAGAAGCGAAACATTGTTCTTGAATTAGGATAAAATTGAATGGAAACTAAGGATATGATTTTAAAATCTTTATAAGAATAATTAGAAAATATTTTGCTGTATATTTAAGATTATGGTTCAAAAGCAAGGAATTTATAAAAAAAAATAAAAATTAAGGACTTTCTATATTTTTACCCAACTGGATAAATTTAGAATGAGGATATGTAAAGGATCAACGGATTTTGAGGAAATTCTTTAAAAATATTTCTTATAAGATCTTCATTGAAACAAATAAGCAAAAAGATTCTTGCTTAAAAATAAATAAAATTTTTATAGAGTTACTTAACTGGATGGATTCGGAACGAGGATATGAAGGAGGTTCAATGGATTTTGAGAAAATTCTTAAAAAATCCTTTTTATAAAAGTTCAATCCAATCAAACTTAAGATTCTTTCTTAACAATAAATCAATTATTAATGGGATTTTGTTAGAATTTCAAATGAATCTAAAGATAGCATTGTTTTTAAGTCTATCTAACAATATCTAACTAGATTGTTATGTATATTTTTATAAGAAAAATTTACAGAAAAGAAAACAAATTTACTCTCAAATATTTCCTTCAATAAAGAAACTCAACTAACTATTTCTTTAAATTCAAACGATTGCAGATTATTTAAGAGTTCAACTCTGAGCTTAAGTTGTTTGCAATTATCGTTAGTCGATGGTCAATATATCGATAATAATCGTTTTGAGCAGTAAAGCTATAATTTTAATGAAACTTAGTCCTAAATAGTAAGCAATCTCGAAACTTATCGAACTTCAATATTCAATTTGGATATAAATGTTGTACACTTACCACGTGGACACTTGCAATCGTAGGTTAATCCGTTGGCGCGACATGTGCCACCGTTTTGGCATGGTGATGGCGAGCAGGGTTTGTATTTGGTGTCGCAATCCTTGCCCGTGTAGCCGGCGGGGCACATGCATCTGCAAGGAGTGAAGAAATTGATGACAAGTTGTAGTATTAAAAATGTTAGAATGATGCAACAGCGACGACTTGAATTGAAAGGCGGCCGCATTGCATTGAAAACAATGGCAGCGACGTGCAACGTGCAACAACGTGCGCAACTTCCGTTTCTCGAGCGAATTGTGTGTCTTGTAGTTCGATGTGGAGATTTCAGAATTGGCTTTGGCTTTGGCTATGGCATGCGCCTCAATCCCAGCTGCTGATCTACTACAAATCTCTCGCTCTCTATTTTTCGCCTGATCTCTGTTTGAACTCTACTCTCAATCTCTCTCGCTCTCTCTCTATTCGCTCTTTGTGTTTGCTTGCTGAGAGTTTTTGGTGGCACATTAACCGGTTCTTTGGGGCTGGGTACAATACAGGGCCAAGACAATGTTGGTAGCCAAGTAATTTATTTTCTGCTTCTTTTTTTTTTGTATTGTATATACCACAAAAGGTATGCATATATATCTATATATTTTGTATATAGTTTTATTTTCTTTATGGTTATTTGAAGTTGTTTTGGTTTTTTTTTTGGCATTTTCTGTTGAAGCTCAAAACTTTCTTGTACATTGATTTAGTTATTGGTTTTTTTGGGGCACACAATTTGTCAAATTGTTTATGTTGCAAGTACAACAAAACTGTTAATTAGTTTCTTTGACTGCAACAATTCTTAAGAATTTCCAAGAACAACAAAAGAGAATTGTTTCTGTATGTGTGTGTGTGGGTTTTTTTGTTGTTGTTCAAAACTGGTTAAATGCTCGCTCGGCCCGTAAAAGGCAGCTGTTGACTAGCCCGCCCCACCCCCTGCATGCCCCACCTTGTGCCTGTGTAGACGGCCGCTAATTAAGATCATTAAACGCATTTAATTAAATTAAACAATTAAATAGTTAAAGCCAAAAACAGACAGAGACCTGCCCCAAGTGCCGCACATACATACAAACATACAAATACATATATAGTTAAGGGACCCTTCCTCCTCCCCCTCAGCAACATCTTTATTATTTGCTGCTGACCAAATTATATATCGTCGGAAATTGCTTCACCTTCGCTTTGGGCGCAACTAACGAACGAAATTTGAAATTGATTTTTGATTGACATGTGAAACTTAGCGGGCCAATGGCCCAGAGGCAAGGTGGCGGTGGCAGCAAACTGAAGATCGGCGGCTTGCTGAAATCGTATATGTATATACATATATGTATATGTAGCCAAATGAGCTGCAGACAAATGGCAGCAAAAAAAAAAAAAAAAGAAGACCCTACACAATGGTGTTTTCATGTTGTTGGTGTAGCTCATTTTTTGGTTGATGATCATTAACTCAATTGAGTGCAGCACTCATCGCGTGAGTGATACTCGTTTGGAATGAATGTGATTTTGTGTAATACGTGCTATGTATATTATTTATATTATGGCAAAGTTGCGCTCACTTTTCATTTGATATTCTTTTACTTCTTTGAATGAATATTCTATATATTTTTTTTTTGTTTTTTAATTCATTTGAATATTATACACCCATTCGAATATTTGTTCAGATTTATTTGGTGTTCTCATTTATGATTTGAATCTACTCGATACGAGTTGAATGTACTCACTTTACTCATTCGAATACTTGGTTAAAAAAACATATAAATATTCACTCACGAGTATACTCAAATATTATTAAGTATGAATATGCATATATTCAATTCTTTTTTGAGTTTATTGGGTGTATGTTGATTAAATACTACACCCATTCGATTTGTAATGAATGCACTCCATTAACTCATTCTAATATTTGTACATAATCAGTTAAAAGTTTAAGTACACTCATTTGTTTTTTGAATTTACTCGATTTGTAATGAATGCACTCACTTTACTCATTCGAATATTTGTACTCATTTATTCCTTCACCATTTGCTCAAACATTCTAAGCTTATTCACTTAGACAAGCATCCAATTCTAAAGAATGACAACAAATCGAATGCTATTCAAAGAGTAGCTTCAATCGTTTGTAAGGCTTTATGCGAAACTTGTGTAATTGGTTGCCTATTCAATTTGTATGCCATAAATTCATTCATATTCATATGCACTGATTGTATTTAAGCATGACTAAGCTTCCGAGTTGCTGTCCACTAAATTAACGACTTTATATTGTTTTGAGAAATTTAAATAACGTTTTATTTAAGCATAAACACAATAAAAAAAACAATGTGAATATTATGCGAATCGGATTAAAACCAACTAACTTACGTTGATTGCGCTATAAACTATACTAAACTGGCCCCATTGACAAAAAGGAATCGATATATATGCACATATATATATGCCTACTTAATGTTCAGTAGTTGCATTTCAACAGCCTTATTGCAATATGAATTTGAAAAAGTCGGAAAGGTTTTAGATTTAGTTTAGTTTTTTCGGTTTGGTTTGGCTTAGAAAAGTCTTTGGTCTAGACTTAATTGGCATGTCCTACAAATTGTCGAATTAGTTAAACAAATATCTCAAGCTTATGCTAATTATCCAAAACAAATGTCGGATCATTGAATCGTTATACAAATGGCAAAGAAACGAAACACAAAAACTAAAACACATGTTCGCATCGCACTTTTCAGCTCGATTTAGTTTTCTAAATCAACTTTTTCTATAGACATCTTTGGGTATATTAGTCTAACACATGTTTTTTTTTTTAATCTCAAACCTTAGCTATGGCTAAGTTATTTATTAGAATGTTTTAAAAGCTATAATGAAATTAATAAAATATTTTTTCTTTTTTTACAAAATCTCGTCCAGCCCTCGAATTAAGCCAGGGTATCTAGTTTGTGTTTCAAATTAAGAATGCAAATGAAGCCAATGAAATAATTTAATTTACATGTCGGCAAAAAAAAAAAAAAAAACCATCACCACAAAGCGCCGGAAATTTCAGCTAGTTTAGACGCGATTTGTTGTTGTTGTTTTATTCTTTTTTTTAATTTTTCATTCCAAATGCAACCGTTCAATTTATGTGTGTGACTGATTTTTAATTCAATGGTCTTTTATTGGGTCGTCTGTCTGATTGTATATTTTAATTAGAGTGGAAACATTTGGAACGCTCGTCCGAGCCAAAATTGCCAATTTGTTGTTTAAATGGTTTCTTTTTTATTTTTGGTTTCTTTTTGTTTTTGGCAAACAAAAAAAATCAATAAACTATTTTAATCGTTTTGCTATGCAAATGTTTTGTGGCCCGAAAACAGCCAAGAATTATCGAATTTGATTTTATAAATTATTAGTTTTAAATAGTCATTAATTTAAGGCGCACAGCCGCAAACGATATTCATTTATTTTTATTTTTTTTTTTTTTTCTATTTTGTTGTTGAGATAAATTCGATAAATATGCAAATGCCCGGACAACGATTTGTTTTGTGATATATGCCGGCTATATCTGATCTGATCGTTATACCCCTACCCCCTCAACTTTATCTCGCTTTTATGATCTTGTCGGTTTTCGGAACGTGTCTGATCTTTTGTCGAACAAACAGCCAAATTTGCACTTGTCACTACTCGGCTGAGTTATGAACCAAATACATCAATGACACACACACACACACACACTAATGTTTAAATCGATGTATCTTTATTCGTCATTCAATTAAAAAATGGGCATAAAGTTATCCTAAAGGTTTTGGTTGGTTGGTTACTTACTGATAGGAGCCATGCGTGTTGACACAGGTGCCGCCATATTGGCAAGGATTCGATTGGCATTCCTCGACATCCTCGGAGCAGGTGTGACCCGTAAAGCCCGGTGGACAATTGCAGCTAAAGCTACTGCTGCCGGCCATTGCGGAACAGGTGCCACCATTGCGACACGGCGAACTGGCGCACAGATTCTGTGTCTGGCAATGTTCGCCTGCAAAAAAAAAAAATATAACAGATTAGCATTAAGAAAGACAGAGGATCAGATGTATCAACTTACCCGTATAGCCATTGGCACAAATGCAACTGTACTCTTGTAGCGTTTTAAGCTGACAAGTGCCGCCATTGAAGCAACGCGCCTGATCGCAAGCATTTGGCACTGCAATCTCGCACAGCGACTCCTCGAAGCCAAGCGGACACAGGCACGAGATGCCGGGCCGGCCATTCCGAAAGGCAACCTGACAGGTGCCGCCATTCTGGCAGCGTCCATGCCCCGTCAAACAGGGATTCCGATGTTCACAGTAGTCGCCAACGTAGCGTGTATCGCAACTGCAAAAGATACAAAAAAGATTTCGAATAAAAATAAATACAAATAGGCAGATAGCAGATTGCAGATAGCTGAAAAAGCGGACAGCAGCCAATTGAATGTCCGATTTGTGTCTATCGATAAGCGTTAAAGTGTGAAAAGCAAGCTGACAAACTACTGAACTGCCTCATTTCCGCAAGCCTAGTTGCAACTGCAACAACAACAACAACAACAACAATAATATGCAAAAGTAATCATATTAGGATAGATGACAAAACTAACGATGACCATTTCCTTTTCGAATGATGAGAACTTTTCCCCAGCGGGAAATAATCGATTGTCATAATAAAACCTAGCAAATGTTAGTCGATTATCGATTACCAATATTTATTGATGTATCGTTGGTGATATTAGTTTCGTGGGAAGTGAAAACGGCAAAGCAACTTTGAAAAAATCAATAAAAAATATGTTGAATATTTTTTTTTTATTTGTAGCAAGGAACAATATACGCTCAGAATTCCTTAAATTTCTGGAAATATTTTTTTTGTTGTTGTAAAACTTATTAAAGTCAATTGAGATCCAAGAATTTTTTGATTTTAATTTTTATTAATTTTTTTTTTGTGGTCAAAACCAAAAGCTAACCAAATTCCCGATGAATAAAAAATCCACTCGTGGAATTTGTTTTTTTTCTGTAACTAATTGAAATGCAATCGGAGTATTCACAATATGACTAACAACAATAAATTAGCAAAGTAATTGCTGGCAAAACTGCGAATGCACTTCGATTGCCAATAATGACGACGATGACGATGATGACGATAACAAACGTCGATGACGATTGTTGTTGTGTTGTTGATGATGATTAAGCTGGAATTGTTTGAAGTTAAAGTCGAACAACGAACAACAAAGACAACAACAACTTGCACATTGTTGTTTTCCCTTGAGAAAACCATTTTTTTTTTTCTTTTTTTTTGTACGGTAATTTGTGCGCGATCTTGATTGCATATTAAATTTTCATCGAAGCCAAAGTCAAAGCCGGGCTAAAAAGCAATGAGAAAATTACACGCATTGCAGCAGCAGCAGCATCCGAACAACAACAACAACTTTGAGAAGTTGCAAGCTGAAAGCAGTAGCCGCCAAAGCAATGAATAATCATTAAGGTGACTTCTGCTTTGGTCAATACAAATAGGTAAGAGAGCGAGAGAGAGAGGTGGGGCAAAGGAAAAGACGGCATAGATAAACGGCTTTTCTTTGGCACTGGCACTTACCGTTACAAGTGTGTGAGAAAATGCTTTAGATTTAGCATTAATTTGTAACAAACACACACACAAACAAACACACACTAACACACACACATCGTCGAATAGAGCCCAACCTAACCTCACTTTCGAGTCGATTGTTGATCGTTATCGAAACGGTTTGGTGGAAAAATTAAATGGCGGTAGGCAAAACAGTTAGCAACATGTTGTCGTTGTTTTCTTGGCTTGAGAAATCGATGTTTAGCCGCCGCCGCCGCCGCCGCCGCCGCCGCCGCCGCCAATGGACAGAGTTGCCAAGTGGCCCAAGTGGCCAACGATGCGGCCGATGATAAGGCCGCTTTACAGCCATTCAAATGAGGTGTCAGCGGGCATTTGTTTATTTTTTTATTTTTCTCTCTCTTTTTACCGCTGCTGCTGCTGCTGTTTGGTATCGAAAAATTAATGTAATATAAATTATACATAAGTTGAAGCTGAGTTTGAGTTTGAGTTTTGGGATCTGTGTGCTGGTAACTTGTTTTATGTTGTGTTTGTGTGTGTGTGTGTGTGGTTGGAAAAATAATAAAACAAGTACAAAACGAAGAAAAATAAATGAAAACGTGACTCGCATTGGCAAATAAAGCAAAGTAGTAACCAACAAACCAAAGCCAGACACTCTGGACAGGGTGTGTTTATTTTTTTTTTTTGTTATGCTAGAGATGGGCGCGTGACAATTGTTCGAGTCACGTTCCGCATATTCTTTGCGTGGTGAGTTTCAAAATGACAACGGTGTTGGGTTCCTTAATCAATTTCAGAACGATTTTGGCAAATTGCAATCATGTGGTGAGTTCTTCATGTTCACGTTTCGGACAATTCCTTGCGTGGTGAGTTTCGAAATATCAACGGCGCTGGGTTCCTTGATCAATTTCTAAATTACAATCGGGTGGTGAGTTACACCATATTCACCACGCCAGTGAGGTGAGTTGAGATCAAGTGTTTCTCGAAATTGTCTGAGCTATATGCTGGGGAGTTGTTTTGTATTTGTTGATCAAGTGTGGTGAATTTCTCTTTTCTTGATTTTCTCTGTTTAGAAAACTGTGCATTCTAATAACTTAAAAACGTCACGTTCAAACATCAGCAACGATCACGATCTGTATGAGTTATCTCAAACACAACAGCAACAACAACAACAGTTGTGTGTGTGTGAGAAAAATGCATTTGGCATGTTCGGTTCAAACTCAATCGCTGTCGCTGTCGCTGGCGATATCAATTTGCGGTCAGTAAGAAACAACAACAACAAGAGGCAACAAAGAAATGTTTGTAATCATAACTTTATAAAGCTTCCAGCTAAAGTTTCAGCTATAGGTTTTGGCTTTAACTTTAGCTTTCAACTTCAAGTTTAGCTTTAGTCACAGCTTCTCACGAGCGTAACCGCAGCAGCAGCAGCGGTGGCAGTTGCAACTGGAGGCTATCGAATGTGCATTGAGTTAAGTTTTGTATCCATAACCAGAAGATGATTTAATGTCTTTGCCCGATGATCAGTAATCTTTTGCTCTGCTTTGGTCCATCGACTATGGCTTCCAACCGAATGCAGCTGCAAGTTTAGATCGAATGTACGTATGTGTATGTGTGTGTGTGTGTGTGTGTGTACAACGCCTAGTTAGCTGCTGGTTTTTTGTTTTTGTTTTCTGGATATCTAATTTCTGCCTAGCAATGCAATTCACACGCTAGTCGACAGCAGCAGCAGCTGGCGACTTTTTTTCTGCAGATCGCTTTAAAAAACATATCAAGATTCGTCGAGAGAGAGAGAGAAAGAGAGAGAGCCTGGGGGATATATGTATATAGGAACTGAAGGTAGAGCAGTGCCAAAAAATGCTTATCGTGCATTTGAAATCGCTGTCAAATGCTTTGGTGGAGCTTCAGCTTGTTGCAGCAAGCAGCAAGCAGCAAGTAGTAGTTGCAATTAAAGGCTCGGTTTTGGTTTTGGGCCAGACAAAGGCGCCCAATTAAAGCATAATTTTATTTGCTGTTGTTGTTGCTGCTGCTGCTGCTGCTGAACCATGATATTGATCTTTTTTGTGGCAGAGTTGTATAAGTTGCAACATTGTCGCTGTGTGTGACAAGTGCGTTCTTTGTTTGCAGTGTATGATCAGATCATCATCATTATCAGTTCGAACTTTTGATCTTTGATTGCAACGAAAAGAGACAACATTCATTCATCGCATTTCACTGTATGCTAATTAAACAGCTTAACCCCAAAATCGATTGGGTTATCTGCTCCCAACAAAGAGTTGCAGCAATTTTGTTGTACAGAAACTAATAAATTTAATATTTGCATTCGTTCAGCTTTCCATCGCATCATCGATCATCAATCAAAGTCAACTTGAAACTTTTTTTTTGGGTAACAAAAAATAAAAAATATTTATAAAATAAAAAAAAAATATTGAACTATTAAATTTTTATGGAAACTCAAATAGTTAATGCTTAAATGTAACTCAAAATGTTTTTTTTATTAAATTATTAAATAAATAAAAACAAAGTCAAAAATTCCCTTTTTCTTTATTATACTTTTCAAGTTCTGTTTAATATTTTTTATTTATTTTTTTTTTTCTATATGTTTTTTCGAGCAAACAGCGCACACTTCTCACATTACGTTTTCTATGTGAAAAGCCAACAAAGAGAGCGACAGAGAGAGAGAGAGGGAAGAAGGGAACAGTAAACTGGGCAGGTGCAACATGCACAGAAGCACAGAATTGTTGTTGTTGCTGTTGTTGTTGTTGTCAATGTGTGCCATTTGTCTATATTCATCTGTGTATGCTGTATGCTGCTCTCTATACATTTTTTTTTTTCTTATTTCTGTTCACATTTCACCCCAAGCATTTTTATTTGTTTAGCAGCTGAGCTATAACTTCAGCTTACGATCCAGACACCCAGACCAGTTTTTTGTCTGAGTGTGTGTGCGTGTGTGTGTGTGTGTTTGTGTGTGTGTTTCGGGCAACCGACAAATGCGTGACCCCACGGCTCAACAACAAATTTTACACCACATTTCTTTCTTTCTTATTTTTTTTTCGCTTTGTATTCAAACCGAACGAACGAACAGCCCGAGAGCCATCCATCTATATGTCTTTACACATTCATCTCGATTCATCTAACATTTGAGTTACAGGCTGTTTTTGTTGTCTGCGCAGGTAAAAAAAACAACAACAACAGCAACAACACACAAACAATAATAATGGACACCAGGCTCGTCAAATGTTTTACAGGTTATATACGAAAGCAGCAGCGGCGGCAACAACGACGACAGCGACGACCTTTATTTACAATGCATTAATGCGTCAGCACGTTGCATGTTGCACAACATTGTTGCTAGTAAGTGCCACTGTGCAAAAGTTGCATGCCTAATTTATCGATTTGACAAACGAAGCTGGACAAAACTTTCGTTTCAAAAGGAAATTTCAATACAAAAAAAAAACATATTTCTTTCCATTTATCAAATGATCTTGTGTTCAATTTATCATTTAAGCAATATATTTGTTAATGTAGATATTTAATTTGATTTTTCCCTTTTTTTATTGATTTTAAATATCATTTGCCTTACGAACAAAATCTTTATTTCAATTAAATCATTTTTCTTCAGTTTTTTTTTTTGTAAATAAAATTGTTACATAAAAAAACTCGTTATATTCAAATTCGATTGTAATTCACTTTGGCAATAAACAACAAACATTCATATATTTTTTTTTGTAGAATTTTTATGCATGATTATTTTTTTTTTTTTTTGAGTTGCACTAAAAATTTGAAAGAAACTCATTAAAAAAAACCCAAAGAAAAATATAAGCAGTGCAATAAGCCACAAAAAGCGAGTGCAACATGGCCTGGGAATTATGGCAGTCTGTCATAATCATCATTATCTTCGTCATCATGATGATGATGATCATGTTTCATATGGCGGCCGACTGTTGGCTGTTGTTATGGCATATGGCCCCCCCGATCCAACAATGTATGGATTTATGAAATGCAATACACAATAACTAATAATGAGATTTCAGAGCAATAATTAAAAAAAAAAATCCAAAAAAAAAAAACCATCAAAATTTTCAGTTGCAGTTCTTCTTTTGGTTTCGTGAGAATGCACGCAATATACGATAATTGAGTTTCAATAAAAACGTTTTAATTTGACGTCAAAAACAGAAAAGTGAGAGCGAGAAAAAGAGAGCGAGAGAGAGAAATTAAATCAAGCAGCAAACAAGGAATTTTGTACGCCAACGCCTTTGCCTTTGCCTTGGCAAGAACATTAACCAAAAAAACAAAAAAAAAAAAAGGGCGCGCAAAATGAAGAGCAAAAAAAGGGTTCGCGATATATATATATACATATTGGTTTATTCCGGTTCGTGCGAGCAACAATTTATGGGCATTGCTGTTGCTGTTGCCAGTTGCCTGTATAAGGCAAGAATGTAAAATGCAAGCGGAATGCACAATAAACATTCGCTACGCTGTTGGCAATGGATGGGCTGGAAACTGACTTGAAACTGACTTTAAAAGTTAAACTAAAAACTAAACTGGGGCTTGGTAGAAGGGAGGAGCTGCGCGCCCCACCATCCTACTATAACAAATCAGCGGCAAAAACAACCACACAAACCAACAACACTGAAAAGCAATCAAAGCAGGTTGCACAAACAAGTTTGTGAATCGCTGAGGGGCCCAGCCAGCCAAGAAGGAGAAACTGCTCGTTTTGGCCCTGCGCCCTGATTAAAATCGAAGGATGCGCCACAAAATGGCCGCCAGCTGACGCGCGATCTCTAAAATGTGTCATCAGCAGCGCGTCTCTCTCGCTCTCTCTCTTAACTGTAACTGGACCATTAAAAAGTAAAGAAGCTAAAGACGCTTTAAAAAAAAAAAGAGATTAATGCGGCATTTTTGCTTTTGACTTTGGTCATTTTCATTGTCATTTCCTTTTGGCCCAAAGCAATGGTTTTTCTTCTTCATTTTGTTGTTGTTGTTGTTGTTAGATACAGACACACTAACACACAGTGAGAGCAACCGACTGCTGTCGTGCTTAATGATGAGTTAATTAAAGTAATTGCACATAGAGGAGAGCCAAGACGCAAGACGACGAAGAAGAAGCTTCAACATTTTTTCACTTTTTTTTTTGTCTCTCGTTGTTGTTGTTGTGGAGGGCAAACAGCAGGTAAGCTAAAGCTAAATCAAGCGAAGGTTGTGGGGCAGGGGGTGGCGGGCTTTGAAGCAAAGGAAAGCCTTAAAAAAGAACATTTCAAGTACAAAGCGTGTGAGCCGAGAGTTGAAATAATAAAAATAAAAAAAAAACCAAACTTGTTGTTATTCTTTTACCTTCTTCTATTTCTTCGTCTTCTTCGTGTGGGGAAATGAAATTAAATGGAAATATACAAGCAGGGGGCATTAAGCAATACACACACACACACATATACTCTTTCTTTCTTTTTGCCCCCCCCCTCGCCCTCTCCTCGTTTCGTGCACATGAAACAATGAGCTGAGAAGCTCCACGAACAATATAAAACGAAAGACTTAGGCAACGAACTTGGCCGGCTGGGGCCAACAAAACGAAACGAACGAAAATTCTTTTCGCTTTGTTTCGGGTCAGCAATTCAGTTTAAAACACTTTTTTTTCTTCTGTTTATTGTGAACTGTCACTTGATAAGCACTTTTCACTTCGCGGCGGTAATCACAAATTGGTAAAAAAAAGAAGAAAGAAAAATATAAGAAAATTTTGTTTAAGAATTTTCTATAGTTTTTAAGCCATTTTGCAAAACAAAATGAAGGAGTCCATTGCGTGCCACATTCAATCTTAAAAAAAGATTTGATCAATCAATCAATCAAGCGACTGAAAGGAAACATGAATTCCAGCTTGATTAATTCAAAACTTTTTGTCGACAAAAAAACGTTCAGAAAACTGCAACCAAATCATTATAGTTTCTCCGCACAAAAACAAACACACACACATATACATACATATTCATTTTTATTTTTTGCTCCAATCGATAACAATTTCTTTGCTTGCCAAAGAGAGATGACTCATCATCAAGCTCATCGCACATCACGCAGTTTAAGCTTTGAGTTTTTGCTTCTCTCCTTAATTTTTTTTTTTTTTTGGGAGATTGTTGATTGCTCGCACTTCAAAGCGAAACTTTCAATATGCCGCCGCTGCGCTGCCTAAGTCAAAATATTATTATTTCTGTTGTTTTTTTTGGTGGTTGGTGGGATCTGCTCATTAACATGTCATAAGCCATAAAAAAGAAAGAAAAAATAAATTAGGAAAGAAAGACGTTGGAGCCACATACAACAATAAAAAATCGAGAAATTATAGACAAAACAATTGATGGCAAACTAAGACGAAGAAGAAGAAGACGAAGACGATCATGATGATGTTGAAACAAACAGAAACAACAATCGAGTCGAAAGAAACAAATTCATTGTTCTGGTCGATTTTGTTTGGTCGAAACTCGAGTGCATAATTGTGCTTTGTGGGCGATGCATGCAACCCAAAAATGGACTACACAACATGACATTTGACATGGTTTTTTTTCTTTTATGGTTTAAGTAAGATAGAGAGAGAGAGAGAGCCAATCAAAGCGAATCAACATCTCGCTGACATAAACGACTTTAAGATCTCTCCCTAAGTCGCGTCTCGTCGTGTCCTGCACAGGCCATCAAATCGAGCAATCAAGTCAATTAAACAAACAACCACAAAGCAGAGCAGAGCTGTGCTGCTTTTTGCTGATCGTATCAGATCGAGCTGATCGAGCGGGGTAAACGGCCAAAATAAACACAGTTTTGGGTGAGCTAAGCCAAACGCTGCTCGTGAAATTTGCAAATTTCGCAAAATAATCATTGAGAGCTCTGCACCAATTCGAAAATCAAGACAAAATGTGTTACAACAACAACAACAACAACAATATAAACAAAATCGCATACCCCACAGCTGCCACAGCAAGGATTGGCCGAACAAAAAAAAAAAAAACTCTCAAAACAAAACACAAAAAAAAATAAAAAAAATATTGAACTAACGTTATCTATGATTTGGAAATGTTTCAATACTCTAAGATTTAAGATTTAGTACCGTGGAATACAAATTTTTTTTTTTGTTTTATTATTTTTGCTTATTCTATTTTTGTTCAAACATTTCTTGAAAACTTTAAATTAAGCTTAAAAAATAAAATATAATATAATTAAAAAAATGAAACATTAATAAAAATAATAGTAATAAAACAAATAATTGATGATGGTAAAACGTAAAAAGTTATTTACTATATTTAATGAGTATTATAATAATTTTTCGTTATATCTTAATATCAACAAAAATTACTTTTTATAGCACAATTTAATTGCAAATAAATAAATAAACCCAAAAAAACAAATGAACGCTTAACTATTTTAAGCAAAAATTTGGTCAGTTAATAAATTGCAAAACCATAATACCCCTTTTTTCCCTGCACTCCAGGGTATATACTCTAATAGCTGAAGCTCAGTTTAGCTTAAGCTTACGAGCTTAGGCAATCGTTACTGTTTTGCGACTCAATGGCTGAGACAAAGTTCAAGCGATGTTATCGCACATTCAGAGACAGCGAAAAGAGAGAGAAAAGAGAGAGGGACAGAGAGAGAGAGCAACAGATCAGTTACATATGTAAAGACTGTGAAATAAAGTCTCTGTGGCTTGATCGTGCCGTTGATGATCAGCAAAACGTTGAGTCTCAGTCTCAGAGCCTCTCGGCATAGACAAAACCTCCTTCTCCGGCTTCGTCTCGTCTTCTGCCCCACCACAAATTGTCATACTGCCACATGGCTCTCGATGATCATCGGCAAACGATCAAGCCAAGTCAGTCCAAACGAAAATGTCGTAAAAAAAAAGCGGTCGCATTTTTAGGCTAAAAGCTTCAAGCGCTTTTATGTAATTGCCCCGGCTAAAAGATAAAGATAGCTAAATAGTTTGGCTACAATTTTTTTTTCGGTGTGGTGTTGTTGTTGTTGTTGTTGCTACCGTTCATCAAGCCAAATATTCAATGACTTTAAAACTTAAGAACACGTCCGCAGAGCCAAAGATCATTTTTGACAATTTCTAATGAGAGATATATAGAGAGAGAGATCGCCCTCAATCGTGCCATAGATCATATAAACTGATGACGACAGATTTGTTTCGAACTGTAAAACGAAATCGGGTTTTTCTTTGCGGCACAACAACAAACAAACAAACACGCCTCGAGATTTTAATTATGCTGTTCATGTTCGCAGACTCGTTAAATTTTGACGGACTTTTGTTTTTTGTCAAAAAACGCAAAACGAAAACCATTTTAAAGTAAATCGCGCCAGCCACAACTTCAATATCATAACTCAGTTGAAGTTATGCGTTGCGTACGTGCCACACATTTGATTTATTACAAGAAAAATAATAAAAATAGACACGACACAAAACAGAAAATTTGCCGAACACAAATCAGAAAAACTCGCCAAAGACACGAAACATCGAAAACAACAACTAAAACAAAAAAATACCTTTCGTTTGTCATTCGTCTGGGAAAACTTTGACTACTTTGAAGTAGAAATTTTGTATGCGGGCGTTCTTTTGTCTGCCTTCTTCGTTGTTTTCAATCCTTTCGCTGTCTGTCTCTCTCATTTTTATTTATTTTCTACCTCACATTGTCTAGACGCATTTCAAGCGAATTGAAGTTCTTTTCAAATTCAATTTCAATTCAAAAATTTTTGTTTTTTTTTTGCGTGTCCTTGAAATTTTGATTGACATATGCAAATTGAGGCTGTCAATTTGACGGCAGCAGTAGCCAAAAACCCAAAACCAAATAATTGAGCAAATCAATTCAAGTTGATGGCAAATATTTGACATTCAGCCAAAGTTTATTTGTGCCGCTTGCCTCTGTATTAATTTGCATAAATTGACATTGGCTTTTCAAGCATCGACAAACGAGTTATTACGATTATTTCCTATCCTTTGGATGCATTAAACTGAAATTACGTTTTTTTCTTTTGGCTATATAATATTACATATTGTCATCTTAATTTAATAATAATAATTTTGTTACTTACGCGCAATAGGATTTGCCATTTGTTTGTGTGATGCATGTGCCACCATTTTTGCAGCCCAATGTGCTGCAAGAAACGGCCAGAGAGGTCGACGAGCTGGTTTCTGTAAAGCAAGAAAAAATAAACACATAGGAATATTATTAATATTATTATACATATTAAAATATAAAGTGCAACAAATTCTATTTATAGTAAAGTAATAAATTGCAAGTCAAACATTTGTTTGTTTGTTGTTGCTATTTTTGGGTTTCATATTTAATAGTCAAGCAAGCAAAACGAAGCAATAACAACAACAACAAACACAATTTATTAAAGTTCACTGCACTTGAACTAAAAAAAAAACACAACTTGTGCAATTTGCTGTAAAGCTAAAAAAAAAAATCAGCAGCAGCTTAAATTTCATTGTAAAAATGGCACACATATACACACACAAATTAAACAAACGCGCCGCGCGCCCAAAGTGCCCCAATGTTTGCTAATTGGGCGTGTGGCGATTTCCTGCCCCCAAACCAAACGAAACGAACGACAAGGCGACAATAAGTTTTGATTGCCCCGCACAATAAATACAAAAAAACAAAAATAGCTGACGCAAAAAAAAAAAGAGAAGCAACAAATAAAACATACAATTTTGCGTTACAGCAGCACTTAAGCGAACCCCCACCCGTCCAAACCCCTCTCTGCCACAACCCTTTTAATGCCCCGCTTGGCATTCGAAATGTGCAGCAAACACACAAAAAAAAAACAAAAAAAAATGCAAATGCATAAATTTTGCATTTGAATGATCGATTTGACAGTCAAAAAAGCCCGGCATAAATCTTGGCTCAACAAAAAAAAAACCAGAAACATATAGTACACAAATATATATATACATATATATAAGCATAGCTTAGCTTGAAATTTCTTGACTGAGTCATACGCGTCGTATGCATAATATTGCGAAATTAATGCAAAACACACAGAGAGAGAGAGAGAGGGGAACATTAAATTTATGTTGCTATACATTGTTTGCAACATTTAATTCGTATGTGTGTGTGTGTGTGTGTGTCGCCAGCTGCGCAGTGTCCGTGTGTGTGTGTATATCAACTAATTGACCTCAATTAGTGCAGTTAAAAAGATAAAAAAATAAAAATAAATACAAAAAACTGAAAAATGTATTTTGTTTTGTCTTTATAAATTATTATTAAATGTTGTTAAGGTGCGGTTCTTGGGTTAAGCGAAGAAATGCGAACGATTATTAATTTTGCATCATTATTATAATGATAATATTTCCAAGCAAAATTGCCAAGGACTTTAACGAGTTTAGCTACTTTTTCAAGTTGCTTTTAATTTTAATTATTTATTATTTTATTATTTTTTTTCTTCTAACATTTATTTTTAAATAATTTATTATATTTTTTCTTCTCTCATTTAATTGTAATATTTTATTATTTTTTTTTCTTCGAACATTTAATTTAAATAATTTATTATTTTTTTCTTCTGACATTTAATTTTAATAATTTATATTTTATTATTTTTTCTTCTAACATTATATTTTTATTAAAATAATCAATTAATCTGTTACTGATTTTTCTAAAGAATTGTCGTGCTTTTAAATTGATTCTTAATCATTTTGTCTGTTTATTTTTTTAATGGTTTTTTTCTGTTCTTTTTTTTTTTTGCAGACTCGCTCATTTTTTTTTTTTTTGTATTTGCATCTAGAATTACGTTCCCAGGCTACTGTAAACTAATTTCTCGCGGATTGCTGTTTACCAACAAACACCTCCCACCACGCCCCCCCTTCTACGTATCCTATGCTTGTCCCCCCGCTTGGCTTTTCTGAGTCACATTTGGCCAGCTGCATTTGATTTGCAAGGCAAAAAGCAAAAAAAAAAAACACAAGAAAAACATGTCAACTGATTTGTTTTTTGTTTTGTTAGCGGCTTGGCTTTGTAAGCGTTTTAGTTTTGCCGCCGCCGCCGCCGCGCGCAGAGTGTGTGGGCGTGGCCAGTTTTATGTTTGTTTGTTTGTTTGTTTGTTTTTGGCGTGTTTTTTTGGCTTTAAATGAATTAATAGGCTGGCTTGGAGCTCGCGCTGGCGGTGGTTGTGGGGCCATTCAACGCTTCATCGATAGAGCGTGAAACGCTTTGGGTTTGTTTTTCTATGCCCCCCTCCCACTGCCACTACCACCCCCACTCCCCATAGTTTTCGTTTAGTTTTTTATTGCGTGTGATTTACCGCACAATGAGAAATATGTTCGCTTTTGGCGTTTAGTCGGACGCTTGGCGATGCAGGCAAGTGTAACGCATAAGCCACGCCACCTCCCACCTTCCTCTTCCCCTTGTTGTTGTTGTTGTTGTTGTTTAGACAAATGAGCTGTTAATTGTTGTTTGGAATTGTTGATTGTTGTGTAGCTTGTAATGAAAATTGCTCATAACTAGGCTTAATGCTGTGTGCTATAATTAAAATGGCAGTTGATGAGAGCAGGGCAAGAGGAGGGGGATGAGGGGGTTAAGCATTTTGATCGGAATGTTGTTGTATTTAAAGTTATGTGCATACATATATCATATTACAACTGTGAACCCGGAAAATATGACTTGTATTAGCTCGAATTAAATTGTACAAAGAATTTATTTGGAAACAGTTTTTTTTTAATAATTTATTGAAATCGTTTTGAGCAAAAAAACAAATTAATTTTTCGGATTTATAAACGAATTTTACTATTGATTTTTAGTACGATTTTATTATTTTTATTTAACGACTTTTATTTAATTTTTGTTTTACAAAACTTTTTTTTAACATTTTTTATAATTATACGATTTTATTCATTTTTCTTACGACTTTAATTATTTTATATTGAATAACAAAAATATTTCTTAGTTAATTACTTATAATTTTTTTTTAACCTAAGCCTTCGCCAATATTATTTCTTATTTATTGAAAAAAATACAAACATTTATTTATTTACATTTTTTTTTTTTGCCTTTTTCCAATAAATACTTTTTTTCGAATTGCATTTCTTTATTTTATTTGATAATTTATTATTTTTTTTTTCTTTCTTTAAATTATCTTTCGAATATCATTTTACTTTACGAAAACCAAAACAATTTCAATAAGTTCACATATATTTTTTTTTCTATGCATAAAATATTTAATTTTGAATCGCCAATTGTGTGTTGTTGTTGTTTTAAGTGTTTGCCAAGTTATCAGTTTTGTGTCTGTGTGATAAAACCTTAAAAATTGACTACTGTCCCAGATGACATACATATAAATGGATGGTGGGGGGAGGGGCGCTGTGCAGATAAATGTCACTGGCCGTTATAAATGGCGCTTATCGAATTCAAATTTAGTTTTGCGTTGCTGCCACACACACACACACACACACACACACACACACACACACACACACACACACACACACACTCATAAGCAGAGACATGCGCTTAAGCAAACAACAAACAAAAGCCACCCAAAAACGCTATCAGCATAATAATAAGCAACAGCAACAACAACAACAACAAGCGAAACTGAAACTAAAACAAAGGCAAAAACAACAACGTCAAAGACTGTCGACAACTAAAATACTAGCAACAAAAACAATAACACTAACAAAAAAAACCATAAAAGCAACAACAACAACAAAAACCTAAAAAAAAAACAAAACCACGGCCAAAAATTTCTCACGCTTTTCTCCAGCGTTAAAAACAGCGCGCACTATATGGTATATATATATATACATTTATATAATTAAATATTAAAATATCTAAAACTATCAACAACAAAAACCAAAAAACCGCAAAGCGCTGCTATAAAAGCAATTATCAAAATTATAACAATTTAATATAAAGAAAAGAGAAATTTTAAAAACGTTTAACGCAAGTTTTATTGGCAAAGTGTGGGCGGGGGTGGGAGTAAGTGTGTCCAGTTTACTAAATCTAATTAAATAGTTATTAAACAAAATACTTTTGTTATCTATTCATATTCATTGCCCGAATCTTAATGCTTTAGCGACAAGACAATGCAAAATTTTGTTGGTTGGCACACAATTTTATCTCTACAAGAAAAAAAAACTAAATTCAACCACAACAATATCCAATATTGTTGTGTTTATTGTTGTATGTACTTTATTAAACCATAGAAAAACACAAGCCTCTAAAAACAAAGCCTCGTTTTAAGCATACTATGGCATACTATCTGAATGCCATAATCTTTTTTAAAAACGCGTCAGAAATTCTAGTAGAAATAATAACGAAAAAAAAAAAAATACTTCGATACGTACAAGTTCTCAGGCTTTATCTTTGAATTATTGTATGGGTTAATGAATAGTACGAAAAAAAGAAGAAAAAAATAAGCGTGCATGTTTCAACATGTTCCAATGTGAGTTAATTCAAGTGCTTAAGGCAATTTCGTCATATTTTGTAAATAGATAAAAATAAAGTTGAAATATTTCATTTCGTTAGAGGAAAAACGTATTTGAATCGAATGATCTTAAGATCTTAAAATCATAATGAATCTGCGATGATTTTTTTATTAAGCTCTTCTCAAATTACTCAATAATATTGTATAATTCTTTCTAAAGTTGCTTGAATTTATTTGAAATTTTTAACCTATTTTTAATATGAATTTTTTTAGATGAAATTTTTAATCGATTTTGCATTTTTTTAGATAAATTTTAAATCAATTTTAAATATAAATAAATTCAATATTCCAACATAAGTGCATTGCCAAGTGTTTTAAATATTTATTATACTTTTTTTATTATTAATTTTATATTTTATATTATATTATTTTTTATTTTTTTATTTTAAGTAAGTTTACTTTAGCTTTAAGAATCGGAATCGGCTCTTGAAATGTGATGTGTTTAATTTGTTGCATGCTGATAAAACTACAGATGGCAAATTGCGACGCAAAATTGTTGCAGTTGCAGTTGCAGTTGCATGCCCCAACGTTCTCTTGCTCTATCGTTTTCTCTATAGCTTGTGTATCTTCTCAGTTTCTGGGCTTTCAGTGATAAGTCGGAAGATGTCGCCGAGTTGAGATTTTATATGTAGTATATTCACAGGCGGCGGCGTCGACTCACAACTGCTGACAAATTGTTGCGGGGGCGGGGGAGGGTCTGCTAATGCGTGGAGGTGGCCACAGCCAGCCACAACAATGAAAAGCCAAATAAAAAATAAATAGTCGCCCCATAAATAATATGTGTGTAAAGCCAAATAGAAAACCGAAGACGAACAACAAAACAACAACAACTCTAAAGTTGTAATAACCAATGGGGCAGAGATGTGGCAGCAACAACTACAGCGTAAAGTGTTAATGAAAAAGTAGCTCCAAGTGGACGGGAACGTATCGTAAAACGACGACGAGTAAACCGAACAACGAGTGTGGGAACCGAACCGAACGAACCAAAACCGAACGCCCATCAAACGACACGAATTACGACGAATGCCTTCATCTTTTACGTTGCACAGTTCGGTTTTTTTTTTTATTCTTGTGGTTCGGCGGTTCGGTTCGGTGTATTTATTTAGTGTATACAGCATGGAATTTTTGCGGTCTCCTCTTCAAGCTCTTCGGATAGATTAATAGGCCACAGTCAAGCCGCTCAAGAAAAACCAAGCAAAGACAGATAACAGAGCCAAAGCCCCAAAAGACGACATGCAACACCATCATCCCACTATCTACTTACCGCAACAACAACAAGAATCAGAAGACGATTGGGTCTGGGGGCTACGATCTGTCAGTACTGTGATGGAGTACTCGAAATACTCGTAATTGGATCATCGCTTGGGATTTGGGGGGAGTTTTTTTGAGAGAGGATGTTGTGGTTTTTGTGGTTCTTTCTATCGTTTTGGGTGTCTTTGTTTTTGGGGAAAAACAAACGAAATGTTTAAAACTAAGATAATTGAATAAGGCCGCCCAATGAAATTTCAATTTGTTTTGAGAAGTTTTGTTAAAAAAGATTTTGAAGTCAAATGTATTCCAGAAAATTTAAATTTTTTGTTATATGTTTCATAAACACTTAATTTAAACTTAAAAATATCAACTTTAGTGTAAAGAAAATAAAGAAGAATATAAAAAATGTTTATTTAAATTTTATTTTTCCAATGTTTTTTTTTGATATGGAAAAAATGTTTGAATTCAATTGAAATAAATAAAAATGCACTTCAAATACTGAATTATTTATCATTATTAAATTTTCCACTTTATAAAAATTATCTATGACATTTATGCAGCTGTGTGTGTGTGTGTGTGTGTGTGTTTTCTAGACCTACCCTAAAGCACCCTCAACCAAAAATGCAACAACATAATTGAGCCGAGCATTAAAAGCCGCAACAACAAATGCAAGAACAACAACAGCTGCAGCAGCGTTTGCCTCTAATATTATTATTGGTGTAAGCTGTTGTTGTTGTTGCTGTTGTTGTTGTTGCCTGCTCAAACCTCGAAATTGGTAATTGAAGTGCACTTGAAAACACATGCGACACTTTGCACGATATTGCAGCAGCAGCGAACACCCCCGAAACCCCCCGAAACCCAATCAAAAAAAGAAAGAAAGAAAAACGCACAGGATCAACCCCTGAGAGAGAGAGAGCGAGCGCGAGCGGAAAGGAGGAAGCAACGTGGGAAACAACACACAAAACTACAAAAACTAAAGGAAAAGAAAGAGAGCGAAGAGAGAACGAAAGAGAGAGATCATGATAGAAAGACACCCTCATCGAGGTCGTTTCAAATGCGCGCCAAAGCCAACCGAGTTGATATTAAATGGCCGCAGTTAGAGCGAGAGAGAGCGAGAAAGGGAAGGAATAACCGAAAAGGGTTGAAGTTTTAAAAGCATATTAATAATGTGTCATATGGAATGATATTATGCCATGTTCCTCTCATTCCTCTCTCTCTCTCTCTGTCTCCCTCTCTGTCTGTTTGTTTGTTTGTGTCATTGTTGCTGTGCTGTGTACTTTAAAAAATAAAGTGAAGCATTTAACACTTCCGGCAGAACAACAACAACAGCAACAACAACAACAAATGACATTAAAACCCATGCTCGGAGCGTGTGAATGTTTAGTTTAAGTGTTGTTTGTACTTAATACCCTTAGTTAAAGTGTTGCAAAGTTATGTTTTTTTATTAGCATTTAAATCAGCTCGAAATAAATTCAAACTAGTTTTTTGTGTATGCAAAAAGAGTATTCAGATAGTCGGGCACGAAGCTTTCTACAATGACATTTGGGCAGTTTTAAATGGTGGCGCCACCTGTAACCAAGAGAGAGATCGAATTTCACAGCCGCTTTCTTTCAGTGTTTTGAACTAATCGAAGATTTTCTGTGTCAGCCGTTAAATGCCATTCAATTTATATTCAAAAAAGTCTCTTTTTTTTACGAAAGAATTTCTAAATTTTGATTGCATGTATTTAGCAGCTGTCAGTTGAATGCATTTTATAATGAATTCTTCAAAATAAAAAACTAAATAAAATTTTATGAGCTGACCAAAAAAAATCTTTGAAAAGTGCGAGAAAGATTTTTGAAAAGATTGGAAAATTAGTCTTGCATTGTTGTTGGTTTTTCCACTGATTGTTATGATCTCATTTACATATACTATAGAGTTTTCATTAAGTTTTTTGGGTTAAAGATTTATTTTGACAAAGTTTCTTCTTTTTCTTTTTGTTTAATAAATTTTTAACAGTAGGAATTTTTTTTTTAACCTTATTAAAAAAATTATGTTAAGCTTTTAAGCTGTGATTTTTTAATTCAATATAACATTAATATTAATTTTTTTATTAAGCGTGTTGTATAACAAAATTCTATTATTTTTATAACAATACTTTTCGTTTAAAAATAATATAATTTTAATATTTCTTTGATGAGTTTTTGAACTCTCTCTATCTCTATCTTTAAATCAATGTTATCTTTGTCAAAAATAATTCTTATCTTCACTCGAAAAATATCATAATTAAACATTATAACACTCAACTCTAAACTTATGATTCATAGCTTGATATCTCTGAAAAGAAAATATGTATTTACAAATTTTTCTTTCTTTTCTTTAAACTATTTTCTTTTGCATTGCTGAATGCTGGGCTTTGATCTTTTTTTTTTTAACTTTGTAGATTGCCAGACGTAGTTGAATGGCTTCTTCTTCTTCTTTCTTTCTTTTTCTTTAAGAAGTTCGTTTTTTTTTCTTCTTGAAGCAAAATATGCATCGATCGATTCAAGTGTACAAACATATGTTTATCTATGATGATTGTCACTGCACACACACACACGAACTCAGCTTGCCACATTTTGTTGTAAGTTTGCTTTTTGAGAAGCGCTTAGAAAGAATTTCTAACAAGTTGTTGTGTGTGTGTGTGTGTGCAAGCGAGTTAGCATGCTCGGGCAGTTATGCTATTATGCCATCTCGCTCTAACATCGCGTGCAACACACACACAATAACCAAATGGGCCTGGCCCTGGCCAAGAGACACGCAGAGATACGCCGACAGCACAAAAGACACAAGACACTTTGGTTAATACAAAATTGTTGTTGTTGTTGTTTCGTTGTTGTTGTTGTTGTTGTTCAAGCTGAGCTGTGAGAGAGCGAGCGCTTGAATTGTGCCCCGTGTTCATTTCGTTCTCGAGGTTGTCAGCCTTTTTGGACCCAAGCCCAAGCCCAAGTCGAAGTCGAAGTCGTTGCCGAAGCTGAAGCTGAAGCCGGGCTGCCAGGCCAGGCCAGGCCAAGCCATGAAGTGGTTAGGCTATAAGAATAAGACAAACAAAGCAGAAGACAAGAAAAGCAAAACGACGAAACAAAAACTGAAAAACTTGTTCGGTCAGTGCGTAGCAAGCAGCATAAATGTATAAGTGTGTGTGTGTAGTGTGTGTGTGTGTGTGTGTAGTGTGTGTGTGTGTGTGTAGTGTGTGTGTGTGTGTATTGCTGCGCCCTGGCCATAAAGAAAACTCATTAAACAGGCAGCAAGTCAGCCAAGAAGTAGAAGACCAAAGTTGTTATTTATGTTATTGTTGTTGTTGTTGGCCAATAGAGGAGGGAGGGGGGGCACTAATTCGCTTGGCCATCATTAAAAGTCAATAAACAGACTGCAACTGCTTTGGCCTAATCGTTGATTGTTGTAATTTTGTCTTCTTCGAGATTGCAAGAGAGAGAAAAAGAGATTTAATTACGCTTTAAGCCCAAGTGAACAGCTAACTGCTCGTGGTGATGGTGGTGGCTGCTTTCATAATTAGTTTAAGCCAAATTGAGCCAAAGAGTTAAGAGAGCCAACAAACACACACACACACACACACACACACACACACATAACTGATGCCAAACAGTTTTGTCTAACCATTTGCGGCATTTTCCCAGCCGCAGCAGCAGCCGCCTTGGAAAGTTGTTCGGGCCAACTCATCTATGGCCAAGGCAACTTTAACTTTTAGATGCTGACTCTTATTGTTGTTGTTGTTGTTGTTATTGCTGCTGCTGCTGCTGATGATGGGAACAATGACAGAAAGAGTCATGTTTATGCAATGTCCAATATGTCCAATCGAGGAGTCTTGGCCAAGATGGGAAAGCAAAAGCAGCTAAAAAGCATCAGCATCAGCATCAGCGACATTATTTTTTGCTTCTTTTTTTTCTTCTTCTTAAACTTTAACCAGTCTCTGTGATTTCCGGAGCGCCTTGCAAAATTCTACCTGACTCGGTCCGAAAAAAAATGAACCCCAAAAAACCAAAAACTTTGTTTCTCTCTTTCTTTTTTTAAGTGCAAAAAATAAAACAGGATCGCCTGCTAAACGGAACTTCTTTTGCAACTTGAACAACATCTCGCTGATCATCATCTCACTCTCTCTCGCTCTCTCTCTCTCTCCATCTCTTACTTACTTTTAAGGCGGTATCAAGTAACAGAGCATTATGATCAATATGCAAGCAAAGCAGGGACTTTAAACGGGTTCCAATACCCTTTCTTGCCTTGGGGTTGTCAAATATTTGAAGAAAAAAAAATATCTAAAATATAATTTTATATATAAGCTTTATCAATATGAAACGAAAAAATATTATATAAAATACTATTGATGAATTATGTAAAGAACATTTTTTTTATTTAAATATTTTGTTCTTAAAATTTTATTTCTTTCTAAAGCAAAATTCTTTTTTTTTATAATATTTATGATTTATGACAAAAAATTTTATTTTTTTTATATTATTATTTTGTTCTTAAAACTTTATTTAGCTTTCTAAAGCAAGTTTGGTTTATTTTTAACTGAGCTTTAAATTTCAATTATTTAATTATGGGCTTAAAAATTCTTAAAAAAAACCTCTTAAAACCTTTTTTTATTTATATCAAACTCGTTTTTGTTCACTTTTAAATATTTCTTATTACACCACAAACTTTTATTTTTAAAGTGTATTTAATATGCGTTGATTCCAATAAAAAAATAACACTCAATTTTATCACGTATCTTTTTTCAGTCGGACCAACTGCTGCACTTTATATTTTTTTTTTTTGAAATTGTTGCTGGTTTTTTTTTTTGTTTCTTTCTGAACTCGATATCGTATCTGTTTTTCCTTATGTTGCCAGCATTTTGTTGTTGTTGTTGTTGTTGGTAGTGCACGTATTTGTTTCAGATTTAACGCATCCGAAAATTAGCAGGAGCTCTTTACTTTTAATTAAGTCTTAAGTTACGAATCGCTTAAGTGCTGAGAAAGTTGGCCCAAAGACGACGGCGTCGATTAATTATTAAACGAATGACAGCAAAATGTTCGATAAGTGATATAACCTATATATACACATATATATATATGAACATATATGTAAAAGGAACAATAAGCATCGGACTTTCACACACATTGGGACATTTGTGGTTTATCGAACATTATCGTTTCATTTCGACAAATTAATTAAATGCGATGGGCTTTTAACAGCCTTTCGAACCGCAGAGCTTTGAGGCATATTCAAGTCACTTTACCGATGCTTCAGTTATGCATTTAGCTACTGCATTTAACAATAACAACCTAAACTGTCAAACTGTCAAACTGTAACTGCTTTCTTCGCCTTATTGAAACATTTCAACTTTGTGACTTTGACAACGAATGAATTCCATTTTGTTGTTATATGATTTGGTTTTGTAGGAAAGGTTCAGGAACCCAAGGAACTCAAGGTTAAAATAATTATTTTTAATGTTATAAGATTTGGTTTTGTATGAAAGTTTCAAGAACCCAAGGACTCCAGGTTTACCTATTGTTTTTTGTTTTTGTAAGATTTGGTTTTGTATGAAAGGTTCCAGAACCCAAGTAACTCAAGGTTTAACTATGCCTTTTTGTTGTTATATGATTTGGTATTGTATAAAAGGTTCAGGAACCCAAGGAACTCATGGATTAACTATAATAATACTCAAAAATCCTACTATTTTTTGTCGAAATTCGATTTGTTCTGCCGATTAATGAACAATCGATAATTTGTGTTAAAGGAAAGACTTTATAAAATGTTAATGCTTGAAACTTGACAACTTTAGTAATTAACATAAAAACGAACAAACAAACAACAACAAGTCATGTTTGCTGTTGCTCATAGCTCGACTTCCTAGACTCATTTCCTTTCTATAACATATCCCATATCGGCTCACCCCCGTCTCGGCTGCCACAACCATGCTACGCTTATGATTTTATATATTGGCAAACTTTTACATTTTGCATATTGGCTGCGCTCTCCATTAAGGCCCCATTAAATGTCGCGACAAATTAGCGCTGCTAAAAAACCGATAGCTACAACAACAACAACAACAAAACTAAAGGGAGTTGCAAGAGCCAGAGTTTAAGCAAGAGGAAGAGCAGGAGAGCAGTAGGAAGAGTAGGAAGAGCTTGGGAACGAACAGCAAAAAAATAGCGACGGCTCAACTTTCCCATTCAACACACAGAGTGTGTTTGTTTGTGTATGTAAAAATGTATTGACATTTAAGCACAACAAAAAACAACAACATTTTCATAATTTACACCCTGGCATTGAGTTGCGAAATGAGCCAAATACATTGTGTATACCCTTTCCAAAAACCAGACATTCCCAAAGTGAAATGTGCAAAGGATCTTAGTGAATTTAAGATAATTCAGTTGTTTTTTGGTTTAGCTTATCGATTTTGTTATCGATTTGTGAGTGGGTAGTTGTGCAAAAGATCTTATTGATCGACATCAAGAAACAATAATATTCTTTACACTGAAACATTCTCGCAAGGAATTCAAGATCAAGTTTTTCTTTTAATATTTTGAAATTTGTTAAAGAATTTTAATGCAAACAATTTTCTTTATACTTCTACATTCTGATTAATCGAATTTGCTATCGATATTAAATAGGTAAAATATGGCAAATATCCCTTTAAAAAAAGTTTCGCTTAGGAAATATTGTAATAAGTGAATTATAAATGGTTTTGAAAGGCGGGATAAATTTCTTTCGTTAGTTTCGTTCGTCACAAAATCTTAATCACTCTGCAATTGATGCTGGGTATCTGCCAGTCGAATACATTTTGCTTTTTTTTGATTAATGATCCGCAGGGGGAGCCTTAAACTGAGAGTTAAGGTTGCAGCTGCAGCAGCTACGATCCCCGATTTGGAGCCCAGGGGCTAAAAGCATTGAAACGGCTTTTTTTTTTTTTTTGTCATGCAGGAGCAACCAACTGAACCACCGAATTACTGAACTACCGCAAGCAAAAGAACAAGAAGAAACAGCAGCAGTTGGAGTAGAAAGAGAAGTAGAGGAGGAAAAAACGACAGCTGCTGTCAGCGAAGGCAAAACAACAAAAATTATACATATATATCCATATAAATAATGAAATAAAAAGGGACTCAGGGACTTAGCCGGAGTTTGGCAGGAGTGCAACCCCTAAGCATATTGCACAGGCGCGTCCTTTTTTCACTGTGTTTGCACTCGGATCAAATTACGGATAAGGTCAAAGCGAGTAGTGAACAACAGCAGCAGCAGAGCAAACCAAGCGAGAGACGCGACAGAACAAGACAGATAGATACAGATACATATATGTATGTTTGTGTGTTCGTTAGTGTTCGTGTTCGTGTTCGTGTTATTTCAACGTCTCTACCTAGGCTGCAAAACAAGTTCTCGAGGAGTTCTCTCTTTTAGTTTAATAGTGTTGGTTGTTGTTGTTGTTGCTGTTGTTGCTGTTGTTTCAATGTCGCGCATTCTTGCTGTGCCTGCACTTTTAGCCAGGTCTGTTCTGTCTATGCTTCTGCCCTCATGCATGAGTATTTCCTGTCTGTGCCTTTTGCTACACTTCTCTCTCTCTCTCACTCTCTCTGCTCAGCCAACATCTACTTCTACTTCTCCGTTTGCTCCGTTCCGTTTCGTTCCTGTGCTTATCATCCTGTGTGTGTGCGCGCGCTCAGCAGCACCCTTACAAAATGTGTGTATAAATTCTTGACTTTTTCAGCGCTCTTGCAAAATGATTGCAAGTCACGCAGATGCGGAGACCGTTAGAACTATCCTTAATTATCTGCAGCAGGCAGCAGGCATACATATACAAAATAATAGCCCACATCTATATATCATCATAATGGATAAGTTAAAATTTATGAGTATGCTACGAGAAAATTGCCAAAGTGGTTCATCGCAATAAAAACTCACATTCAATTAAGCAACTTTTTATTATGGGATGATATAAATTGGTTTTAAGAACACAATATTCGCAAAGTTAAATATGTAAAAGAGTTAAATTAAGTGGAAACAAAATAATATTAGCTCAACTTAAATAGAGAGTATTATTTGAAGATAAACATAAGGTTTTCTTTGGAATTTTTGAAATAGGTATTATTTAACTAAGTTTGAGAGAAACTCTTCAAGTTAGATAAATTTTAATATGAGCAACATAAATATCATAAACTTACTTATCAGAATAGAGATAGTTTGAACTAAGTATAAGAAATTTTAGGTATTTCCCTAAGCACTGCAGTATCCAAGGGGTTCCAGATAAAAAGCTGACTGTAATTCCCAGAAACATGTTAAGGCAATGGGAGTACATAGTAGGAACAACAACAACACCTACAACTAAATACACACACTGAGACATAAATACATGTCCACATAAGGGACAAGAAGAAAAAGTAAACTGGCAAAAGTGTTGACACAATGATTAGACAAGAGCCCAGCCCATATGCAAATATCTTATACTATGTAAATATGTTTCTGTTTTTCATTTGGACCGCTTAAGGTCTGCAAGCTGAAACGAAGAGACACTTCTTCTGTGTGCTTGTGTGTGTGTGTAAATAGTGGGGTTTGACAAGTGATCCTAATTATTATTGGGTGGAGAAGCGGTGGGGGTACAACACACCAAACACACACACAGGAAGTTGACAAAAGAAAAATATATGCAAACGCATGTATAACAGTGTCAACTGGCATATGTGTACATACATACATACACGTATGCATGTGTAGTATGTATGCACATAAGCTGTGGAACCAAATGGTATGAAACGAAAGGCTGCGACTTGAGTCGATTGAGTCGTTGACGCGTCGCGTCGGTTAAAGGTGCGCAGCAGACAGAAATCAAAGCAGCAGAGAGCACCATCCCGCTGAGAGCGGGAGAGCAAGCGAAGCGAACGAATGGGCAAACGAGCGAGCAAGCGACCACCTGTCCAAACTGGCAGGCAGACAGGAGCGCGCAATAATACAAGCAGAAAAAGAAGAAAAATAAAAACAACAACGAATAGCACGAACATCATGGCATAAAGGGAACACACGAGACAAATAGAAAGGGAAACGAGACAGAACACGAAAATGCAGACTCAATCAAAATGTATGCACAAAAATTACCTTTTTGTGGTTTTATTTTTTTCTCACTATGTATTACTATCCATTGCATTAATGCACCTTTTTTTGGTTTACACTTACCCGTTGCATGGGCGCTGCTGAAAAGAGCTAGCGCCAGCAGCGGCAGCAGCAGCGCGACGCCCGCTAGCATTTCGTTAATCCAAATTGTGTGTGCGCGACAGCGACGTCTGCTGCGCTGCAACTGCATTGTAATCCAGTTTAAGATTTGAGCTTTATGCTTTTCAGTTTTTTTTGTTTTTGTTTCTCTTGCTGTTGTTTTGCTGCTGTGTATGTGTTGTAATTTTGCAGTGTGCAGTTTGTAGTTGTCTCACTTCGGCAAAACGGTTTTAATTTGCGTTTTGCTGTTGTTGTTGTTTATATTATGATTATAATTACTATGTATTTTGCAGCCAGGCGGCGAGTAGAACAACAATTAAGTGCCGCGCGTTGCCGTTTGTTTTGTACAGCGACGCCGACGTCGACGCTGACAACGGCGACATTTCCACGCGCAACCGCAACAAACTTTGAATTCAACAGTAAAAAAGAGAACCAAAGGTAATGAGAAAAAGATAGCACACAGCTTTGCTTCCTTTCTCACACACACACACACGTACGGACGCGGACACGGACACGAACACGGACACACACAAATACACTGACACGCGTTGTGTGTTTTCTGTGCTAATATAAATATTGGATTATTTTTCCTTTACTTTGTAAGCTTTGATTATTTTTGTTTACACTTGTTAACACGATGTTAAATCGATCGCACACAGGGCACAGAGACAGAGACACACAAGGTGTGAAAAAACAATCAAAAAAATTTATATACTTGTATTAACGAATATATTTTGACAACAACTATATCGATAGCGATATGTATTTATTATTTATAAAGCCGCATTCGCATGCTGCAATTTTTGCATGCGGCGGCATTAAGCGCCATATTGTTGTTGCCTCTATTAAATTGCTCTCGTTGTTGTTGTTGTTGTTGCTGTTGCAGTTGCAGTTGCAGTTGTTTTCGTTTCTTTTGCCTGCGTTGCGAGTTTAATTTGCGTTACTTCTGCTGCTTTAACACTTCACACAGATAGATAGAGCGAGAGAGAGAGCGAGCAAGAATCACCAAACACACACAGATACACAATTGAGAGGAGGCACTCAAAAAAAAAAATATGTATAGCATTTAATTGAAATCCCATGCAATTGCAATTTTTCAGACTGCTTCAGACTGTCCGCCTCGATATCCGTTTCGTTTCACGACTCGCAACACTTTGAGCCGCGCTCACGAGCGCCGCTTTGCTGAACCCCCGAAAAAGACAACGACAACGACAGCGACCGGCTCTCTTGCGCTCTTGCGCTCATTTGCTCAAATCACTCTCCCAATAGCAAGCCGAGATCCGTTGCAAACCGGACGGCTATCGTGAGTGATAGAGGGCGACTGATTGAGTGTGACAGACAGAGCGGCTTGTCAGTGGCTAGTCAGACCAAATAATCGCCTATTTAATTTGTTTGCATCAGCAAACATAATATTATTTACATGAATTTTATATTTAAAATAATTTTGTATATTCTTATTTTGTGAGCATAATTTTTTTTTGTAAATTATTTACGATATGCTCATCTCGAAGCGATGTACGATAGTTAACGTGTATTGCTGAGCGTGCTCCTGGAGAGCGTTGATCGCTCTCATTAATGTGTGCGCTCTCTCAACTACTGCGCCTGCGTTGCTGTCTTGTCTTGCATTTTTGTTGTTGCTGCTGCTGCTGCTGTGGCTGTGTCGTTATTTCAGTTAAATTTCAAAATGGCTGCAAAATAAGAAAAAAATAAAAATACTTGTTTTTTCTTTTACGGCATGCGCGACGGCGCTCTGGCAACTTACTGTCTTTGGCAGTCAGGTTGCTTTTGCCGACGGACGATTGCAATCGATAAGTCGATAACAAGTTGCGTCCTGCTTTGAAAAGTGAAACCGTTAATCGTCAACTGATGTTTTTCCGGTGAAATCGGATTAAAAACAAAAAATGATAAATACTCAACACTAATTTTTTAATTTTTTAGATTTTTATTTTCAACTAATTTGAGTTTTCTTTTTTTGTTTTGACTTAAGTTTTAAGTTGAATTAATTTCAATATTACACGAAATTTCACACTTTGCTTAGTTCTTCATTACTTTTTTTTGTCGGCTTTTGTCTACTTGCGGGTTGCTTCATTCTCATCATTTGCTATTTGCTGTTTTCATTTTTGTTTTGTTGTTGTTTGTTTTTCATTTTGTTTGTTGCACATGCATTTCACATATAATTGTTTAATTATCATATTTACTTGGCTTAATAGGATTTTTCTTGTTTTTTTTTTTTTTAATTTTTTTTCGTATTTTATTTAGTATTATTATTATAATTTTTTGTTTTCTGTTGCATTTAATTGAACTTTTAATTGAATCGTTCGACATTTTAGCCAAAAAAGTTTTTTTTTATGTTCTATTTTCATTTTTTTCAAAGCTCTGCAAATAGCACAACAAAAAAATCTCAACTAGTTTTAAAAAACTCTTAACAAAAACACGATTAAAGCGACTTTTTCATTCACTATATATATATATTGTTTACAAATATTCAAAAAAATAAAAATAATAATAATAATTATATATAGTATTGGCTCTTATTTAAGGACCCAAACAAATTTCACAAGGAATCATAAGGCAGCATTTCGATTTTAAAATATTTTTTACGCTTTATGGTTTTACAATTGTTGTTTTTTTTTTTTTGTCAGTATTTATTATTTTTTGGTAGATCTTTCAAATGTGTTTTACAAATTTTGCTAAGCTTTTTTTTTGTATTTTTCATTTACGTTTAAAGTGTATTTTTTAATGCCTTACATTAATTTTATTTTTTAAATTTACTTTCATTACTATGCAGACAAAAAAAATTGTTTTTTATTTTTTGCAGTGTATTACACTTTCATTATGTATATATATAGATTTATCAATTTTAAATTAATTACATCTATTAAGTTAAGTTAAGTTAAGCATTAAGCCAGCTATATTTTAAATATTTTTTTTTTGTTTCGCTTTCAATTTACATTTAAATACATTAATTGATGTAAAGTTTTTTGTTGTCTTAGTAACTAAAATAAAGATGGTTTCACATTGATGCTGTGCTTTGTTTTTTTTTTTGTTCCGATCAAGCTGGCTATATAGTGAAGTATGTGCTTTATTTATGTGATATGTGGGCGGCACTACAAGTTAGTTAAACATTTAAAAACATTATATATTTTTGTTTAGTTTTGTTTTGTTTTTTTAGACTATACATTTAATAAGTTAGCTCAAAACATATATATGTATGTATGTATATATATTTTGTGGATGTTGCATTTGATTTGTTAGTTATATCATTGAAATAGTTGGTTTTTAAAAGCCAAACAACTTGATCGGATTTCCATTTACATTCATTTACATTCATATAGATATATTTATATAGTCCATTTTGTTTTTTTAAGTCTAAAAATTTTAATAAATTTTGGCTTAGAAAATTTGTTTTTTTATTTTTGCTTTACTTGAAACTAACTACAGGCAATTTCTTTATCTTTATTTTAATGGATTTTATTTCTGATTTCGATTTTAAAAATAACTTTTTAAGTTGTGATTTTTGTTTTTTTGTTTCGATACGTTACGATTAATTGATATATATATATACTTGTGTATATGTGGCTTTTAATCAGTTTTCACAAAAAAAAAAACAATTTCAACTTATTTATAAAATTTGCTCTAGATTTACATACAAACCGATATATAAATTTACTGACTTTTGCATATTGGTTTTTTTAGTTTTTAGTTTTTTGTTGTTGTTTTAAATCTTGCCATAAAATAATTAACGCTATAAATCACAATACGGTTTTTTTCTTTTCTTTATATGTATATATGTATGTATATCGATATATGATCGAATTATTATCGAGACAAAAAAAGACCAACAGGCTGTGTCTCCAACACGGCCGCTAAGATTTTACGTAGAATACGTAACATTTCAAATTTATCAAACAAAATAGAAGTAATGACAAAATAATGAAATTAAATTAAGTAAAATATATTTTTAAATGTATGCTCCAAACCATATCAATGAAGGTTGAAGATTGAATGTAGTTTCCATAAGTTCCTAGAAGGGTTTGTTTTCTCTCCTGATAAATTTCATACGAATATTAATAATATAAATGTATTTTCTAATCACACTTATTTATATTTACTTTCAAAATATTTTGTTAAATATAGGCGCTTTTAAGGAGGCATTTTATTATATTTTCATTCTATTTAGTATATTGGTAGCGACTTTTTTGCACTGGTTTATTTTTCGTGAATATACACACACACACTCATTTTGCCTCCCGAATCAAATACATACATAAATAGTTAAAAACAGCCATAAACCAACAACAACACGTGCTGGATTGTCGTGGCTGAGACCCAAAAAATGAACAAATTAAAAATACCCCTTGTACAAATATTTAATAATCGTCAATAAAAAAATCAAATATATAATTTAATATATAGATAATATATTTTAATTACTTACAAAAAACGTCGATTTAAGTGCTAGTTTATTAAATTATCTACAACGTGTTTAATTGATTCTGAACGCCTTACCTTATTGCCAAAATATGAACAAACATATTACACAGACATAATATTGAAGTAATCACGTTTTGCTTTTTAATTGCACAAAGTTCATATTGAGTTTATACAACCCTTCTAAGTTGGTTTGCATTAATTAGTATAAGTCAAATGTTGAGACGACATGAGAAATGAAACGCGGTTGCTTCTTTTTCGAACACACACAAGCTTTTACCGTTGTTTGTTGCGGCTGCACTATGGGGCGCTTTGCAAAAAAAAACTGTCATATATTTATTTTTACATGTCCCAAAACTAACTTCTTGTTTATGCAAATCTCTAGTAAAAATTATATAGTTGGCCGATATCCATGAATTTTTAAAAAAATTTTAGTATTATATAAACATGCTTGACTCCCAGATTTCGACCTGATATTTTGAAAACAAAGGGCGACAACAAGCCAATTTTATTAAAATGATTTTCCTTTGGTTCTTACAAACCTAACGCAAAAAACCAAATCAAAATATCTTGCGTGGTTTGCAAGCCATTAATTAATGCCAGATTTTGGTAAAATGCCCACAGTGCGTTGGCACGCCGCTTGCTTCGAAACACCACTGAGCGCAACGGCAACTGAAACAACACTATATGCACAGTCTATCCGCTATAGCTATAACTATCGCGCCCGCTCTTACTTATTGCTAATACATGAGCACATAAAACACGCATATGAAAATTGCCGAAAAATGTATTGCGCTTAAAATTTTATTTACTTATGGATTCAAAAACTTTATATGTAGCAGTATTATACTTTATATACTGTTCGAAAGCTAACAAATTCAGTTAACTCCTATATAAATGAGATTCCATTTGGGAATGTTTAAAGTATAAAAAAATCGAAATGAACGCGGCGAAAGTGGTCGCAAAAATTTTTACTTCGCATTGGCACCCCTAACCTGCCGAATAACGTATTCTACGTTAAAAAAAATTGTTTACATTCACACACGCAGTTTGCTTATTTAGTAATTTTTAACTATGTTTCTAGAGTCTAGACAAATACGAATACAATTTGAATAAATACGCTTAAACACACACATACAGATACTCTTTAATTTTATTCCTCTTCTTCTTCTTCTTCTTTCTATTCCGCAAGCTGACCAAAGCTGTGAAACGCAGACGCATTTTAGACGTGTGTTGCCAAAGGACCCTTCTGTGTAACGCCCTTGTTGTTGGTTGGCAATATGAATTGCCCGGATGGACTTTGGGCGCCCAATTGAGTTCCGACCACGCCCACGCCCACTGGCTGAGCGAGGGGCGTGGCAGCCAGCGTATTGCTGCTGGCGGTCAAATTGGAACTGCTGCCACTGACACTACCGGGACCACAACCAGCAGCACTACCGCCAGCTCCTCCTCCACCGCCCAGGCCGCCACCGCCGCCAGCTGCTCCTGCCGATCCGGCAATGCTTATGCAAGCTGCTGCCCCATAGCCGCCGGCACCGAAATGCTTCAATCCCCCATTGCTATGGGCATGCCGGGTCGAATGGTAGGGAGGTGGGGCGGGCGTTGCCGCCGGATTAGCAGTGCTTGGCGGCGGCAACGGTGGCAATATGGATGAATTGGTGCGCAAATACGGATTGCCATAGATGGCACTGAAGCGACTATCGATGCCATTCTGCAGCAACGGTTGACCTAAAAAGTGGGCCCAAAACAAATGGAAGAATTTTAATAATTTGAAAAAATTCTTTAGGATATTCGTTACTTACCCATAAAACCATTGGCTTGGGATGTTTGTGGCTGCTGCTTATGATGTTGATGTTGATGTTGATGATGATGTTGATGAAGCTCGTGGCGCTGATTGCGTGGCAGACTGGCGCCATTGCTGTGTGCCACGCCCACTGCTGCCACTTTGCTGGCAGCTGGCCCATTGTTGTGCGGCAATGTGGCCGAACTATGGCTGCCACCACCAACAACAATGCCACCAACACCAACACCAACACCAACCTTCTTCTGCCCACCCTTGCCACCATTGTCAGCTGGTGGACTATAATCGAGGGCGTACTCAAAATAGGGTGCATAGCCATTGCTGGTAGTCTCCTGCTGCTGCTGCTGCTGCTGCTGCTGCTGCTGATTGTGATTCTTGGCATTGGACTTGACATGGTTCTGGCGATTGTAGCGCTCGCCATAGTCGCCGGAGAAGCGTTCATCGAATTTGACGGGTCCGGCCAGCGGTACGCCCAAGGTGGCACCCTTCATCTGGACATCGGGCATGGGTGTTTGGGTTAGATTGATGGCCAGGCCATCGCTGCCCGCCTCCGAGTATTCCACATCGTAGGCTTTGGCGCGCAGTTCGCTCTTAAGTTCGTTGAGCTTGTCGCCGCCGCGAGACGCCTCCGGTATAACATCGGCAGGCATGGGTTTCTTGCTGCGACGCCGCGTGCGATAGACAATGATCATCATCATCACTGTTAGAATGATGGCCACCAAAATCGAGGCACAAATGATGACCAGCATGACGGGCACAGTGCCTGGCTCCGGCAGCAGCTCAATAACCAGCGAATCGCCGCCATATGAATTGATAACGGTGCAATTGTATTGGCCGAAATGCTTGGTGTGGCTCTCCCGAATGATTAGTGCCGCTCGGACGCCTTCGGGCAAATGGTGTTCCTCGAATATATAGATGTCCGGATCGGCGCTGCTCATGTTAATCACTTTGCCTTCGAAGGACCAAAGTATGTGCTCCGCTTTCGGTATACTAAATGCCAAGCAATCTAATTTTGTGCGACTGCCAATGTCTCCGTATTGGATTTTGTGCGAGGTTATGATTGGTGCACGCTTCACATAGACCGTCGCCTCGGCTCCGATCTCGGGAAAACCAGTGACTGTCGCCTTGCAAAAGTAACGTCCAGCCGTCTCCGTTGTTACCTTGAGCTTCAGCTCAGGCGATCGTCCAACGACCTGAAAGAAAATAGGAAAAGTTAAATGGAAGGACCAATGTTTTTTCTTGTTTTTACTGTCTTACCTGATCGGAGTTCTCATTGATCCACTCGATTTCTGGCGGCGGATTGCCAACCACCTCACAACGCATGGTAACTGTGGCGCCAATGTCCGCCTCCTTGCTAACAGGACGTTGACGAAAAACCGGTCCAACTTTATTAGAGAAAGCAATGAAAGTATGAAAACTCAAAGTCGTTTTTCGAAGCTACGGCTCTACTTACAGCTTATGTCCAGGGTTTCAGTCTCTTCGCTTTTGCCAACTGCATTAACAACCTCACACTTGACAATCGCATCGTGGTACTTCCGGGTCACATTGTAAATGATCTAGGAAGACGGGAAAATGTATATAAAAGGAGTAACAGATAAGGTAACTTCATGATCCTAGACAAAAGGTGTTTTTCCTGGGTTTTTTTCCTTTTCCTTTTTTTTTTGTTTTTTTTCCTTTCCTTTTAACTTACCATTTTGGTGGTGAAATCGCCTTGCATCAGCTCATCGTTGACAAACCAACGATAGTTGACCTCCGGTGGATTAGCATCGGCCTGGCAACTCAGAATGACTTCGGCACCCTCGGGTATGCGACCGGCAGCCAAAGCCCCACCCACAACCGAAACGGACACTTTGGGCGCATATTTGACCTCGAGCAGCACCTTGGCGGAGCGATAGGTGCGATCAGCGGTATTTTGTGCCTGGCACGTAATCGTTGTATTGTGATAGCGTTTCTTGGGTGCCAGTTTCAATACCGATTTGGTGGTTGTGCGTCGCGAATCGGACAGCGGTTCGAAGAAGGTCTCCGCTGTCAGAACATTGCCGAGGCCGTCGATCCAGGTGATCTCGGCAGCGGGCTTGCCGCCCGCCGAAACGCATTCGAGCTCAATTTCACGATCCTCGGTGGTGACCAGAAAGTCACCCTGTAGGATTTTGGGCGCTTCGGGCGGCACCAGCACCGTCAGATTGGCAAACCGAGAGCGTATGCCCGGCTCGCCTTGGGGACCCGGTCCCACCTGGCATTGATACTTGGCATCGTCGTCGAGCATCAGCGGGTAGATGTCCAGCGAGAAGTCACCTTCCTCGTCGCTGCCCACCATCGAGTAGCGTTCGAAGCCGCTCAGATTGCGATGCTGGCCGAGTCCAAAGTCATCCTTGGTCCATTGCAGGGCGCCCTTCTTTTGCATGACCCTGCAGGGCAATGTGACCCGGGAGCCAACAACAGCTGTCTGATCTTGCGGTTCCATGGCAAAGTGTTGCAATCCTGCTGCATCGCTGTGTCCCTTCATGCCCGACTTGTTGTTGCTGTTGTCATCGCTGCTCGAATCGCTGTAGTGCGTATTTTGATTTGATTTGTTTTTGTTCTTTGATTTGGCAACGCTGCTTTGCGGCAGAACAAGTAGCAGCAGCAGCAGCAGCAGTGGCAGATTAAAAGCCATTTTGTTTAGCTTCATTCTACCACACACACACACACACGTTGCAAGTTGAGTTTAGTCGTGCTGCAAGAAATAACAATTTCAAGAAATTTATTAGTTTTAATTTTACAACAACAAAAAGGGCTATAAATATTTGGTTTGCGCCTTTGCTTATTATAGCATGGCGTCAAGCAGGATACTGCATGATCTGCACTGCTTATTTGTGTAGTGCTTAGTGTGTACACCAACCAACAGCAAGCTGTGTAAACTGTTAAACAAATTACTGGGAACAGCTTGTGCAAGCAGTTAGCGCGAACTACTTTCGGCAAGCAGTGCAAGCATTGATCAGAAAACTTTCCGTTTTTTTATCGCTTTTTTCTTTAATTGACAAATCCAAAATATTTTTTGAACGACCAGCAAATGCAATTACATGCATTTAAAACTTAATTGCCTTATGCGAAGCGCGCCAGTAGTAACAACTGCCAAATTGATGGCACAAACTACAAATGCAAAATTCATTCGCTGCATACTTTTAGGCGGCATAGTTTTTGTGGGTCAAGTTTAAACAAATACACAAAAAGGGAGAAGCGAGCAACAAAAAAACGAAAAACGAAAAACGCGTGAAAATTGTGAAAGGCAGCGGCTAACACACAAACACAAACACAAGCAACAGCGACTAAGCCAACAACATAAAAACACAACAACAACAACAAATCATTGCACAAGGCTCAGGGTGCTGCGTATGTGTGTTAGTGTGTGTGTGTGTGTGTGTGTATCAGGCAAGCAATCAAGTGCAGGCAGCTGCCATAACTGTAACTGTAAATGGTTAGTTCCACCTCTCTTTCTCTCTCCCTCTCTGTCCCTCTCTTTGCCACGCAGCTGTGAAATTGAAACATATTTCGAGCGCGCTTTTATTTACTTTTTTTTGTGTGCCTCTTTTCCTATTGTCGCAATGCGCTTGCCATATAGCTAACCACACATACACACATAAACATATGTAGGCAACCAATTTTTCTATAAAAAACACACACACACAGACACACACATACACACATTTGTGGGTGGTTTGACCTTGGCATTTGTGGTTTGTTTGTTTTTTTTGTTTTTGTTTTTATTCTATTTTCGCAAAAGTAGTGCCAAGCACGTATTTGTTTTTGCTTTCTTAAACATAATTGTGTAAGGCTAATAAAGTGCCAGAAATCACCGAAATGTTTGAGCAACTCGAACAAGTCGCACTTCAAATACTCTTGCTCAAGAATTAGTCAAAATATTTTTAAGAATACAAAAAAAAAAAAAAAAATTCTTGACCTTAAGCCAAAAAATAAATATGAAGCGCTTTTAATCTAATCTTTATCTCTTTTTCAGTTTCTACTACACATTTTCTCCAAGTGTTACTCTTTATTTCTCACTTTCTCTCATACAGGGTTGCACTTTGCCATTATTTTCCATTGCTTGATTCACTTGCTCATCGCCCCTTTTGCCACGCCCCACGTGCCCTAAACCAAAATCTCACCAAATGTTGCACTGATGCTGTTGTTGTTGCTGTTGCTCTTAATGGTGTTAACTGTCTCTCGTCTAACGGTAATGCTAACGATTTCATCAAGTTGGCACTCGAAAAGTCGCGCACAAAACGCGTTCAAAACGCGCTGCTGCCGCAGTTGACCAGCGGCTGAGTGAAAAACGCCCCCCTGCAACCCCCGCTTTCAACTTCTGCCATTCATTTCGCTCTCGTTGTTCTTGTTGTTTTTGGGTTGTGTGTGTGTGTGTTTTTTTTATATTATTTTTATTATATTTTTTGCCTTTTTTTCTTCGTTTTTCTTGTTTACCTGCGCCATGATTTACGGCGTTTGCACTTTGCCACACACACACATGTGTCCGTGTGTGTGTTGCTGTGTGTGTTTTGCAAGAGCCAGGATATATATATATACATATGTATGAATGATAGTTTGGTCAGTAGAAGCATAACCCTGCCCCAACCTGGCATTATGCTCGTCTAAATTATTAAAAAATTATAATACAATTTTTATGAGCTTTAAAAGCAATGCCTCTAGCCTCTAGGAGAATGGAGAGAGAGAATGGAGAGAGAGAAAGGAAGAGGAAGCTAACCTGTGGCCAGACAGCTTATGTCCGATTTTTCTTATTTGCCTTGTTTTTATTTCCTTTTTTTTTAATATTTATGTTTATATATACGTATTTATTTTTTGTTTTTAGTTAAGTTTTGTTTTGTTTTTATGTTCAAATTTCGTTGGTTGGGTTTTTAGCTGTTTTTAGAAGTTTCTCTCTCTGTCTCTGTCTCTCTCACTCTCTGTCTCGCTGTTTGGGTCACGTTTTTGTGTGGCGAAAAAGTTGTTTTTGTTTTTTTTTTTGGACAGCAACAACAGGAAATGACTTGAAATGATTTTATATGCGATGGACTTATGCTTTTAGCCATGTTTCAGGTATTTTGGTTAGTTAACTGAACTAAACCGCACTCAACATGGCCTCAATGGCTCAATGGGTTCCGGTTTTATAGCCATTTCGAATAACTCTTTTTGGCCAAAAATTTAAGTTTCTATTTCTATTCAAAACGGAATTAATTATTTAATAGTTAACTTAAAGGTTCTGATTTCTGTTTAAGTTCTAAATACTTTTATAAAAATAAATTATGTAAGATTTTTTAGTTTTCGATTAAATATTTTTACATAAAACTTTAACTTTAAGGTTTAAGTTAAAAAGGATAAAGTTTAAGTTTAAGTTATTCTAATGAAGAATTTTCATCTCAATTTTATAATCAAACTTTAATAAATCAACGATTTTTAAATTCAACTTATTTAATCCAAAAAGTATTCAATTCAAGAAGCAAATCGGTAGAACGTTTTTTGAGGTTGGGAATTTTCTAGTGACGTTTGTATGACGTCTATGTCAGTCAATCAATCAACTGATTGATGGTGATTCGAAACAATTTTGTTCAATTAATTCACAATTTTCAATTGTTTCGATTCACTCGGTTCAATTCAATGCAATTTATACATTAAATAAATTGAATTCAGGTAAATTTCTTAAAATAATTTTTTATGGAATCTTTTTTAACATTTATATAACTCAAAGTATGTATATATATCTATGACTTCCGTCTATTTAATCAGGCATTTATCGATAATTAAAAGCAACTCAACAATTGACAAATATTTTTGCAAAAATTCTAAACAGAAACAGAAACCGAAACACTTGAGGCTGTCCTTCTAAATATTCAAAGATTTCGCTTGCCACACATACATATATACTAGTTAGATAGAGTGAAAGAGAGAGAGGTAGAAAGAGAGATAATTGAGTTTGTGCCGCACATTTTGGTGGCATTTGCAATTCGAAGTGAGTTGAAGCGAATTGAATCGCGTCAGCGCTGTGAACGGCATTGAATCAAGTCGAAGCTTGACTTGAATTCAATTGACTTGAATTGAATTCAGTTGAGTTGAGTTTAGTTGCGAACTGAGTTGAGTTCTAGTTGAATTTGCCGTTTGATTTGATTAACATTTGACATGTCAGGACACTGAATCGAACAGGACCTTGTTGGCACCGTTTTCTCTCTCATGTTTTAGTTTTAGTTATTGTCGTTGCGCGTGTGCACAAATACAATGACAGTGACAAGCAAACACACACACACAATGGCAAAAGGTAAGAAAACGTTTCTCTGATTTCATAATATGCTGGATTTCGTTATTAATATTCAATTAAAGAGGCCTACCTACACTAACCTTACCTCAACCCATTACCCTGCACTACCTTACCAACCTAAAGAGTTTTCGCTTCGATGTTTAGTACAGTCGAGCTTCAATATAACGAACTTTCATTTAACGAAATTATCTCTTAAACGAATTCTTTCTGTAAAGAAGGGGTTTCTTGTCCCATACGTAGCCCCATTACCCTGCACCACATTACCTTTAGCCACACTTTTGCCGTAAAGAGTTTTACCTTCGATGTTTAATACAGTCGGGCTTAAATATAACGAACTTCTATATAACTACTTTTTTTTAAGCGAATTCCCTCTGTAAAGAAGGTTTTTTCCTGTCCCTTACCTAACCCCATTACCCAGCACTACCTTACTACTTCCCTTACTTTTCCTGTAAAGAGTTTTCCCTTCGATGTTTAATACAGTCGAACTTCAATATAACGAACTTCTAAATAACTATATTTTCTTTTAAACGAATTCTCTCTGTAAAGAAGGTTTTTTTTTTGTCCCATACCTAAACCCATTACCCAGCACCACCTTACCACTTCCCTTACTTTTCCTGTACAGAGTTTTCCCTTCGATGTTTAATACAGTCTAACTTCAATATAACTAAACTTTCATTTAACGAAATCATTTCAAAAACCTTAAAACTTGATTAAATCAAAAAACAAATTATTTTTAACAAATTTTTCTCTTTAAGAATAAGATTCGTTATACTGTAGTTCGACTGTGTGTGTATTGTTGGTTGTTCCTCTTCTTGATTTTGGCTAATTTCACAGCAGTGCGAATCGCCAAAAATTAGTTTGATGAATTTATTGGGTAACGCCCAAACGTTTCAGGCAAACCGCCCACTATTAAACCCTTCCCCTCGCCTCTCGCTCAACATCTTGCCCCGGCGTCATGTGGCAGGCGCCTTTAATTTATGGCCACAGCAACAACTTTTAGTAAATTTGATTAGAATTTCTTGGGTTTGGTTTTTGGGAAAACAGAAACGAAAAACGAAAAACAAAAAACTAGAAAACATTTTAATGGGGGCGTTTATGCGATTTTCTAATTGTTTATGCAGTGCAACAAGCAAACACACACACAAGTGTATGTGTATGTATGTATGTGTGTGTGCTTTTATTTGTGTATTTAGGTGTTTCGAGGGCGTTACGTATGTGTGTGTGTGTGTGTATGGGCGTGGCATCTGAAGGCATCTTTTGTCGCTCAACGTGCGCTGCGGTTTTTCAACTGCCTTCAACTCTTTATGTTTGTTGTAAACTTCCGGCTGCCAAAGGATAATAAACACATGACATGAGCAACAATCCAAAACGGCACCCCCAGCAGAGAACGTGTGTGTATTAGTGTATGTTAGTGTGTGTGTCATTAGCGTTTTCGTTGCGCACATCTGTGTGTGTTTTTGTTTGTTTCGACAGTTTTTCAACGCTTGCCACATTTGCCTTTGCGGCCGCATTTGCCGCACGTGCGTTCCCTACAACAACAACAACAACAACATTAGCTACCTTCCAACTTAAGCAACAACAACAAGAACAACAAGAATGTTGACAATGTCTGCAATTACAATAAACAAAAACGAAAACGCAGCAAATGCTAACGGCTTTTCTCCTGCTTCGGCTGCTTCCGCTCTCTGTTTTTACTCTTGAGAGGCGGCAAATGAGATGAAGAAGGCAAGGAGGGGAGTTGGGCTTGGGGGAAAAAAAGGAAACTGCTGTCGGCTGTTGTGAAGCACACAAACATTTGAACATTTTCCAACGCAAAGCTAAAGAAAATTCCACTAATTACACTCAATCATCCAGAAAAAAGGCCGAAAAAAAAAATACCAACAAAAAAGAGAAGGAAAGCAAAAAACCCAATTTAACAGTATTTAATTAATGTGTAAATTATATAGTTGTGGCAAAAAAAAGTAAAAAATAATATATTATCCATTTAGTTGAATAACGCAAAACCATATTTAAGATTAAGTTAAGTTCCGTAGTGGGAAAATTCGGTATAGAAAAATATAAATTATTAAAACTTTCAATTGGCAATATCTTTTGTTTTTCTTAGCCGATCCTGGTGAAATTTTTACAGCTCCTCAAAATTATGTAACATTTTTATTTTGTAACAAAAGTTTCTTACTTCAGCTCCTAAATCATATTGAAACTAAGTAAATTCGGTTGAAATTTGGTAAGAAATAAAAAAAAATTATAAGACAAAAAAAAAAAAAACACATCGATAAGCTCTTCGATAAACTAATTAAATAAATTATTTGTTTGCAAATGAAAAAAAAAAATAATTAGTATACAAACGTTCCAATCAACTGAAGTTAGATAAGGAAGGATACATTGGTAAGGGGCTTTTCATGCATTACACCATACCATTGGAACATGGTTATTAGCTCAAAAACATTAACAAACATAAAACTTGCACCTTCCTTCTTCTCGACCCCCCACCACACCCCCTCCTCGACAAACCACTACAAAACAAAGCGCCATCTACCACAAATATTTGTCAACTCGCACTTTGGGTCAAGCAAAGGCCAACAGTTTGAACTGCTTGCACTTCGAGTTGTTGTTGTTGTTGTTGCTATACACACATATACATTAATACATTGTGTATATGTGCATAGAGAAGCGTCACAGCCGCAGCCGGCGTCGCAGTCGACAGAGCTTTGGTTTATTGTTATAGCGCAAACAATTTCATGTCATCCGCAATTAGGTAGACTTTGAGCGCGCTTCAGGCAGGCAGGCACGGGTATAGGAGAGTAGGTCTATGAGTAGCGGTGAGGGGGGGCGGGTCTTTAGACTCGAGGCTCGGTCGCGTTATTATCGATTTAATTGCGCGCCAAACAAACCGCGTTTCTATACACACATTTGTATAGTAGAAAGTTGGGCTAGGCAGGAGCCAGCGTCATATGCATAAAACACATAAAAAATAACTAACTTTGACTCTAAGTGCGAAATAGTAAGATAGGGAGTTACCCCAAGCCAAAGACTACGCGTTTTTGTGTTATCGATAACTTGTGTATATCGAAAAACCAAAAACCTATCGATAAAATAAAAATTTTCATTACTTTAGCAATCATTTCAACAAAAAATGCAAGTCTACGAAATAAAGGGTTATTGTGTTATCGATAACACAAGTGTATCGGTAATGGAAGGAATCGATAACATCAGTAAGTCGAAAAAGGAAAGAACTATCGATAAAATTAGGCGAAGCTGACCTAGAGCTGTCTACATTCAAACTCTGAAGTCACGATAAATATAAGTATACTCAATAGGGTCAAACAATCATTCGAACATAGCCTGTCTTACCAATTTAATGGGTTCAGGATATATAAGAGGGCGAAGCCTGACTGAAAATTGAATACATACCAACGTTATGTACATAAATATTTTTGAATTCAAAACAAAACACGCTAAGCACTCAAAAAGGAAAATACTCACACTGTTATTAAGGTGCAAATTAATGTTTTTGCTGCTTTTAGCTATTTTTTTGTTTATGGCTTTGATAGTTTTTGGTTTGTGCATTTTGAATTCATAATTTATTTGCTGAACAAAAAATAAAACACTTATTTTATTTGATTTTGGAATTCCATGTCCATGCTAGCGTGCATTCAAACATTCAATTATGAACTGGAGTGAGTGCGTTCCCAAATTTGTACACGAATTCAATTTGAGGCGTGCACTCATGGCGAATTTTCTTTGATAATTCGTACTACAATTCGATTTGTATTTTGTTCATTTACTGATTTAAATCAAATATATGTACATATATATTTTTTTTAAATTTATTTGCAACTCGCTTGAGTGCATTCACAAATATGGAAAAGTATTCAGAATATTCACATTTACATTTTTTTATGAATTACTCAATTAAAGCGTCAAAGATTTATTAACTATGCTTGCGTAAATGCATATAAAAGTGTAGATAAAGTGTTTATTGGCATACAGTGCGGCTACTACTACAGTGGTCTCTCTAACACAATGAACAGCGAATATATTTTGACTGTAAATTGTAAATCTTCACCAAAAAGTGGAATGAAAAACATGTAATTTGGTTTCCCTTTCTTTCGATTAATGTAAAATACTTTTTTGCTAGTTTGCAATATCGAGAGTTGACTGTATGTAGAAGCGAACACTTATGCTTATGCAGTGCGTTTTCGTTTTCGTTCTCGTTTGTATTCATTTCTGCGTGAATGATTCATTCAACGCTGACTGCGCGCCCTCATTCATGTGTATCCCTATCTGTGTGTGTGTGTGTGTGTGTTTTAAAAAAGAAATTGTTTATTATGCAGCAAGCGCACACCTACCCCCAACCGCCCTCCCCAGCTCCCCTATATGTGCTGGATTTCACATGCAGCTGCAACAAACACAGCAAAAAAAAAGTAAAAAAAATGAGAAACACATGTCCGCCTTGGCGCCTTGGAGTTGCTTTCTTCTTTATCGTCCTGGTGCTGCCGCTGCTGCTGCCGCTGCTGCTAGGCAGATGGCGCCTTGTTGCACATGAATAGACACGCACACACTTACAGCCCCAACCAATGCTTTAGTTGCCTCGCTGCACATTTTTAAAACGTTTAAAGTTTTTTCGCTTGTTGTGTTTTGTATTTTTCTTTATTTTTTATTTTTTGATTTGTTTTTGTTTATCGCTTTTTCGTTTTTGCAATATACTCTAAAATTTTTGTTTGTACCTAGGCGCATTTAGGGAATTTTCAACTCATTTGTGCACCTTTGTGTGTGCCACATCAACAAAAGCAAGAAAGAAAAACAACACAACAACAACAACAACAACAAAAAGTTATCTTTGAGTTTTGCCGCAGATTAAATACTCTTTGTGAAAATATTCCAAGAAACCTATATACATACATACATATATGTTTATATGTGTGTGTTTACGATGTCTTTATGTATTTAACAAAAAATGTTGCTTTAATTTGTGAAACTTTCTTTATTGTATGTCAATAAAGTTAGATAAGTTTTTCAAAGGCATTCAGGACGTTGGCATTAAGATTCTTTCGTTTAAAAAAAAACTTGACTTAAAAAGCATAAAGTACTTTTTGTTAACCGAAAAGCTGATCAAAAAAATATAAAATAAAATAGTTTTAGAAAAAAAAGTTAAAAAAAAAAATCATATAATAATATAAAATTTAATTATCTCAAAGATAGATTGTAAATAGAAAAAATTCAGTTTTTTATGTACCCAAAAAAGGGTTTCTGGAAGGAATCCATGTGTGTGGCTTTTATTTTTTTATAATTTTTCTAATTTTTTGACAATTTTCTATTAAAACAATTATAAGGTTTGAAATAAATATTAAGAACTTTAGTTTATTTAACATTGTAAGAGATATAATAGGTAAAAAAGAAATCAAGTTCATAAAAAAAAATTTCCTTATTCGATTTTTGGTTAATTATTATAGCTTTTTTTTTTTTTGGCTTTAAGACAACATTTTCTTTCCCCGAGTATATTGAAATGCAGTTGAAATAAGGTTAATTTATTTACTTCTCAAATTTTCGAATTGATATTTGATTTTTGGTAAGATATTTCTCAATGGTTGTGAATATATTTAAGTGTTTCAATTTTCCAAAGTTCAAACATTTTAATTTTATTCTGCACAGCATTTGATCCATAAAATATATATTATTATTAAGGATTTTGTGTGTTGAAACGTTTAAGAAAATGTCCCAAGGCAAAAAAGGCATAAAGAAGCGTGTGTGTTTGTGTGTGTGTGTGTGTGTGTGTGCACATAATATAAGCTAAAATGCTCGATGCAATTTATGTTTTGTCTCGCTTCTTTCTTTCTTTCTTTTTTGTCGTCGTTGTTGTTGTTGTTGTTGTTGCTAGTATAAAGCAACACAAAATGGCATTAAATTAAATAAAGACCCATATTAGGCATGCCCTTACAACTTGCACACACACACACACACACATACTAATACACTAAACTTTTGCCACGCCCTGTGTTTTTTTTTTGTTTTTTTTTTGCTAGCCTGAATCTAGTATGAGGCTTTGGGCTTTGGATCAATAACGGGGCACAAAGTTGCTTCAACAACAGCGAGGAGACTCAAAAAAGGGTTATACTAGTTGTTGTTGTTGTTGCAGTTGTTGTGTATGTCGTTCTATGGCAAAACGTTTACCAACTCCATTTACTGCCGCCAAGTTGGAAAAGAGCAGAGGGGCGGGGGGGCAAGTTGCAAGGTTTTTAGTTAGGTGCTACGGAAAGCATTTCTAATGCATGCAATGTTGTTGTGGTTGTTATATTGCTGCTGCTGTTTCTGTTGCTGTTGCAGTCAAGTCAATTTTGCAGCAATAACAACAACAACAACAACAATAATAATGACAACAACATGAACAGCAACAACAAGAACAACAATAATAATAACAAATGGCTGTAACAATGTGCACTAAATTGTGCTAAACTTTTTATTTTACTGTTTATCTTTCGCTTCGTTTGGCTTCGCTTCGATTTGCAATGCAATTTCAATTCGAGTTTTAGTTGTTGTTGTTGTTGCTATTCGAAATTAGAGTTTCGTGACACGAACACGCACGGCCTGACACAATTAACAAGGCTAAAAAAGCCCGAAACAACAACTAACAATACAATATACAAATAAATATTCAGGGGTTATTTTGACACAAACATAAAGATTTTCGGAAAAAAATTACAAAAAAATGGTGAGATGAAAGTTTCTATAAAATAAATTAGAATTTAACACGAAATTCATACTTGACTAATTTAAATTGTATTTAAGCGCTCAAAACTGATTTTGTATATTTTTCCCGATACTGAAGGTAATAAATACTAAATTGGGTTTGTCCTTCATGGTGTCAAGGAATCTTTCGAATATCTTTGTCTATGGGTTTTAGTGTCAAGATTGGGATTCATCGATAAATTCCGATTACTCAATGTCCCACACCCTTGTAAGTAGAGTAGAGTTACCAAATTTGGTCAGAGGATCATCAAAGCCATTTTTCAAACTTGTTTGGGTTTCTCACTTCAAAGTTGAAAACTTGAGTGCCATTATTTAACCATGTGTTATTCCTACTTCCTTATGAGCTTCTAAAAAAAAAGCATTGTTAGAGTTGCACTTCCTTGAAACGAAGTTTTCCTTTTAACGAATTTACTTTTCTCTATAGCGAAGATATTTGTTGACCCTTTTGATAATCGTTTTATGAAAGTTTGGACTGTTAAGAATTCCCTTTACATTTTCACATTTCGGCAAGGTTTAAACACTTTTCTGTTTCTAGATCTCTCAAGATTGAAGGATCAGTACACGAACAACAATCAAGAAAGTTTTATAAAAAATGTGGCAATATTTAATGCAAGTGGCAACTCTAGCTCAACTATTCTGTTTGTATGTGATTCATATTTATATATATATATATATATTTTTTTGTCATAAATCGATCCCCACTTTAGCTATAAGGAATGCCTGCCTACACACAAACAGCAGCCGGTTCGTTATCCGTTATCCTTTTGTCTATCGCATCAAATGCTATGGCAACCGCGATGGCTTCCATCGATTTGGCTGCTTTTCAAGTGCACATTTTTCCTTCATCATTTTCATTTTCGTATTCCTTTTCTTTTTACATTTTGCATTTTGCTTTGTGTTATTTTTGCATATCGCGACGCGACATTTGCATAAGCCCGAGCATGAGCCGCTCGTCCCTTTTTGCTACCAAACCTATCCGCACTATCCCATGCACTCAATCTATATTTTCCATCCGATATGTGTGTACATACATACATATATAGACGAGTAGTACGAGTAGTACATGCCCGTGCACTTTATTATTTACTGCATTTCCAATAACGTCGACATCATCGCCATCATCGATGTCGTCCTTCCTAGTTGCCGTTGCTGCTGTTGTCCTTGCCGGCGAGTTGACGTCCACTCATGCGCAAGGACAAAATGCATTTAAATTGATTGAAGGCGCGCGCCAAAGATAACTAATCAATAAATTATTGAAATATTATGCCAGTAGTCCTTTGGCTGCACAGCCGGAAAACTTTGCATTTTCTCTGCTTTTTATCAAACAGCGAATTTAATGGCAGCTGCAGCAGCAGCAGCAACCGGAAGACGCGTTGCGACAGTTAACGGCACTTTTGAGCCATAAAAAAAAGAAAAATTAAACAACAAAAAATTCAATAAGAAATGCGCTTGAAGGCATCCATAAAAAATCATCGTTGTGTGCATTAAAATAAAAATAAAATAAAAACAAGAAAATGAAAAACATTTTAATTATTTAAGAACTTTTCATTGACATTATTATTGGCAAGAAATTCTTCAAGTGTTCAATTATATTTACAGCAATAAAAGCTGTTTGAATTTCAACTTTAAGTTCAATATCCATTTTGAGCTTATTCAGGAATTTTTTAAGTTTAAAAAAAAGTCGATTATTGCTGATGAATTATTCTGAATTACAGGTTAAAGATATATATACATATAGATAAAGATAAGACCGTTTTTTGAAGCTTTTTAATAAACATTCTTGTGAAATTAATCGAAAGTTTCAACCAAAAACTCTAGTTACAAATTGGATCAAGCTTTGGAATTTCAAAATGTTTAAATGGGATTTTTTAGTTTTTGCAATAAGTTTGAAAAACATTTATTAAACTGATGAAACAATGTTGCATGCAACAAGGCCAATGCGACAACTTAAAATACATAGAAATATATATGTAAATAAAATGTGCAAACGGCAATAAAATTTCTATTCTCAAAAGCTCAAATCCGAAATTGTCTGAAAAATTTGAAAATCGAAGTGTAAACTCAACTCAAGATATTCTAATTGGCTTCTGGATTATTTGCATTAGCAACTTAGTATGTTTGTACATATATGTATGTATGTGAATTGGGCCCTTAAAAGTCGTAATCCTAACATTGTGGCAGCTGCCACTTTGCCACACACCACTTACATCCAGACACAATCGGACAGAGGCACGCTATGCGACCGTAAAAGCGGCCGCAGATGTGACCAAAAGTACATAAAAAACAAAAAAAAACAAAAACAAAAACCAATCCACACACGCGACAACACGAAGAACAACCAAGAACAACCAAGAAAAGGACCAAAGGCCCGAAGACTAAAGTTCATTTGTTGTTGTTGTTGTTGATGGGGGTGGGGGTCGGGTGGGGGTGGGTTGGGGAATGGTTTTGTTCGTGAACCGCGTAAGTTCATACGGAAACTTGTGGCGACCGCAGCGAACGACGGACGGACGGACAGCTCGGGCAACCGCCAACTAAATATTACGCATACGCCCCATACGTACGGGCCGTGTATAAATGTGCGAGTGTGTAAAGTTTTGTTGTGTGGGGGGCAATGTAGTGGCCGCTTAAGGCGGTGCCCTGCGGTAAACAACAAGCAACAGCAGCTGCCAACTCTCTCACATTGAGAGAGAGAGAGAGAGAGAGAGAAACGACCTTTTCACAAATTCATTGTCAACGTAGAGCGCAGTGTGGATAGGGGCAAACGGAGCGAGGCGGCGGAGGTGTGTTGGTGGTAATGAGACTTGGGGGGGGTTGGGACGCACTTCAAACGGATTTTTGACGACGCCAAGCGTTTATTAAAACTAATTAAAATGTTTAAAACATTTATAGAACAAACGCAAAAGACGTCAAGTGCCAAACAATGGAACTGCCTGCTACCATCCCCCAACCCCCAACAACCACCCACCACCCCCCTAACAGCAACAACAGCGTCCCGACTTGGGCCCAGGCCCAGTCACTTAATTGCGACAATTAAGTTGGCAACAATCATTTTCCTAGTTGGCCCGCGAAAGTTTTTTAACGTTGATAGAACAAAAAAAAAAATAAACTTAAAATACACAAAAATAAATAAAATTAAATTAAAAGGGAACACCACCAACAATAGGGGGCAAAAATAAAAAAAAACTGTGTGATGGAAAATCTTGTTTCAAAATGAACGAAGAGAGTGAGAAAGAGAGAGAGGGGGGGGGGGAGAGAGAGCATAAGTAAATAATTAAGCACTTGGAGGCCATATTATTGAAGTGACAAAGTTGCAATGTCCATTAGTAACAGCTAAATGCAGATGGTGTTGCGGCCAGTGTTGGTAAACACAATTTTGAGTGTTAGCTATGCTTTGCTTTCAAGTTCTTTGTTCTATTATTTCTACTTTCACTATAGATCAATTACCTTGTGGCCAGTGTTGGTAGACAACATTGTGAATGATAGCTATGCTTTGCTTTTATGTTCTTTGTTCTATTATTCTACTTTCATTAAAACTCAATTAACATGTAACCAGTGTTGGTAAACGCCATTGTAAATGGTAGCTGTGCTTTTTTAGAGTGCTATTATTTCTACTTTCATTTAGAAAAAGATTACTTATGCCCAGTGTTGGTAAACACCAGTGTGAGTGTTGGCTATGCTTTGCTTTTAAGTTCTATTATTTCTACTTTCACTATAGATCAGTTAGCTTGCGACCAGTGTTGGTAAACACCATTGTGAATGTCAGCTATGCTTTTCTTTTTAACTGGAAGAATTTTCTCTTTGTTTGGCTTTAAGACTAATTTTTTCACAAAGAAAAAAATTGACATTAAAAAAGTTTGAAAGGCAAGCCATTTTTTTTGCAGCTGAGTCTCAAATTGTTTTTGTTGTATTTTTGTCGCCGCCAAATCTCAAAAAACTTTTCAAACAGGAACACTTTGCAAGAAGTGCTTAATAATAAATAAATAATGAAAAAATATCGATAAATATATTCTTTCTTTCATTTTTTCTTGCTTCAATCCGTACAAAAAACATTAAGAACCAGAAGACTACCCCAAAGCTGCCTACATTTCTCTCTCTCTTTCTCTCCCTTTCTGGCAATCGCCATTTTTGTGCTGTCAACGCGTCGGCCGCGAAAAGGAAGACGATTTGCAGCCATTTGTCATTTGTTGGGGCCGGAAGAGCTGCCAAAAAAAAAATAAAAATAAAAAAATAAATTGTGTAATCGCATTTGTTGTTGTTGTTGTTGGCTGCTATAGTGGAGGGGTTTTGTGTGGATTTTTTTTTTGGTGTTAAAATATATAAGCAGTAAATAAGCTTAAAAGCCGTAAGGAAGGAAGCAAAGGCGGCTAATGCTGCCGCTGCCGCTGCTGCTGCTGGGCCAGCTGGCAATTTATGCGTCTTGATTCTTCACACATGCGGGATATTCTTAACTCCTCACCACTGCGCTCTCTCTTTCGCTCGCTCTCTCTCTTTGTCTCCATTACAACTTCTGTGAAAAGTTTGGTGTATTGCTTGCTGTAAATTTCGCTTAAAAAGGCTCGCGAAAGTTTTTCTTGGCGGCCTCGATAGACTTCTCGGGTTTATGGTTACTTTGCTCTGCTCTCTGTCTCTTTGTCTCTCTCTCGTTTTCTCTTTGTGTCTACAGCTCAGCTTTATATTGTTTTTTATTCTTTTATCCACTTGCCGTGTATGCATGTGTGTGCGTGTGTGTGAGAGCTTTGTTTTGTTTTTTTTTGTTTTTGGTTTTTGTTTGCGCGCAATTTATTCAAATTGAGTTTTGCGACTGCAGCCATAACTCAAAGTGAACTTCGCAATGTTTCTCATCCAAAAAAAAAACAAAAACAAAAACAAAAAGAACGTGTAAAAAATGTGTGTGCGCTGATATATTTGCGTTTTACAGCACTGGACGACAATGGCTCTTCTCTTCTCGCTTTCTTTCTCTCTCTCTCTCTCGCATTCGCTGAAAGCAGGTGTTGATAGCTTCATTTTGATGGCCAAAGGGAAGCCGCAAAAGTGCGTGAGTCATAAAAATAAAACCAACAAAAAACCAACAACAACAACACACATACAATTGCCCAGCAAGTCCACAAACACACACACACACACACGCACACGCACACATTGTATTAAAAATGCTGAGCGAAAGGCACGGAAGATTTGAATTATGCGTTTTTGGCAGTCAATCGTAACACGGATTGCTAGCCAAAGAATTATTTGAGGACAAGCGCGAAAAAAAGCAGAGAGAAGAGAGTAAAGGAGAGGGCGAATAAGCCAAGTGTAGTTTGGCTTTTGTTTCGCGAACTCAAAAAAAAAAAAATGGCAAAGAGCATGGCTTAAAAATAAAAGGCCTTGCCTTGATATAATATCTGAGGCTGGTGGGAAAATTGTTAAAGCATATCCTTAAGGAATGTTTCACGCTACAAATTTAACGAATCTGGATCGTAAAAATGTTGAAATTTGAAGTTATCGATTATAATCGATTTTGTTAAAGTGTTAAATATATATATATATTTACATATGGTATCATTAAGCTATGGAATATTATCCCATTTCAGTAAGGGCAGCAGTGGGCGTGGCCAAGAAATTCGGGCGTCTTAAAAGAAAAAATAGAAATTTTGGTTTTAAAGCTCAAAAGTATTTACCTAACTTACAAGTCTGGTAACAAATTGAGCAATGTTTCAATTTCAAAAAAATAAATGTTAAGGAATAACTATAAAACTTTCGTATATGTTAGATATTTTTAAAAATTTATGTTTATTTTTTTTTATGCTGAAAAAAATCTATCAAAGTTTCAACGATTTTCACTTGACTAAAGTAAAACGCTTAGCTTGTCGCTTTTGAATATGTTTTGACTGAGTTTTTTTTTTTTTTGATTAAGTTTTTGATTTTCATTTCAGCATATTCTTTACTCATGCGTTCACTCTACCTCTCCTCTCCTCTCTCGTGCGTTTTCCAACACTAAGCAAGCGATCTATTGACAAATTCTCGTGGCACTTTGCATTTCCACTTTAGTGTGCGTCCCCTGTGGCTTATCTCGCAAAATATTAAAGCTGCTTGCGGCAACAACTGACAAAGAGATTGAACTATGAACGATGCATATACATATATAATATTTTATATATATATATATATATATATATATATATATATACTTTAAAGGCAATCTGAAAGTGCTTTTTATGTATAGATTTATATATAGTATATATCTTATGTATTTTGGTTTATATGATTTTCTTCACATTGGCACGTTGCAGCCTTCACATGCATTTTGAAACAACCCCCTCCCCCCCCCCGCCCACCGCGTACCCCTTGAAAAACAGCTTGAATGTGTCATTAAGGCTGAGGCAGGCGCTTGATGCGGCTTGCTGCTGCTGCTGCTGCTGCTTGTGCTGCTGCTGTGGCACGTCTTGGCTGCATGTGGCATGTAGCTGGAGATGTCTATGGACCACGCCCCAGCTGGCGCATTTTTTTGGGGGGCACACAAACACATCACGTGTGCCCCATCTCAAATGGAGACGGGAATTGGGAGCCGCCGTTGCAAGTCTCAGCTGCCTTTGGCCATAAAACGTGGCCAAAAGTGGAGCGAGTAAGGCAGTTGGGGGAGTTGGGGGGCACATGTTGGTTTGGGGCCACTGAACAAAGCAAAAGTTTTAAAACGTATCAATGCGATTTATGCAGCGACAAAATGTTACGGCACACACACACATACACACATGCCACGAAACAGGAAAAAAAGAAAAAATAACAGCAGAAAAAGTAGCGCAAAAGGAAAATGCAAAATAAATTGGCAGCTACCTTTGGCTGAAACTCCTCGAACAAAAAAAAATAAAAGGATACAAAAAAAAGGAGAAGCGTGCCACATTTGCCCCGCAGATTCCTCAACGTTTGCTGCTGCATATTTCAGTAGCACGGGGCAATGTACAGCAAGTGGCAAGCAGCAGACAACGAAACATCGTTGCAAGAAAAAATGTTTGACTCTAAAAATATATCCTGTAATTTATTCAAACTAAAATATAATTCCGATAAAAATAAATCGATAAATAAATTACAAATTTGTATATCGATAAATGTAAATCGATAAATAAATTAAAAACTTGTATATGGATGAATATAAATCGATAAATAAATTAAAAAAATTTATATCGATAAATATAAATCGATAAATAATTTAATAATTTGTAAGATTTGGGAAAAACCTGAGTAAGCCACAAGGCGGTTTTTAACTCGAATTGCGAATCGATAATGTTTTTTTCTTTTTTTTTTCTTTTTATTAGTTTTTCGATTCGAACATATATCTACCGATTTTCTAGCATAATACAGGGTACAAAAACAAAAAAAAACCATTGCAAAAGAAAAGCTGAATAATCCGCCGCTAGCAAAGGCAATGGCAAAGGCAAAGAAAATCTGCGAAAGTTGGCGCTTTTGGCTTTTTGTCTCATTGTCGCCAGCCACAGCGGAAAAATTCTTGGCATAACCCAGAACAGCAACAAACGAATGCCAATGTTAGACAAAGAGCGAGATACTTGATGTTGTTGTTATTGTTGTTGTTGTCGATGATGGCCAAAAAGCTAAAGGCCCATTAATCAATGGCAGACGCACTTCAGTTTAGCCACATTTTGGCTTATTTCGTTTCCTTTGGCTTTTATTTATTTATTTATTTTTGTTTTTTGTTTTTTTGTCGTGACTATTTTGGGCAAATTGTGTTGAACAGCTGTGCGTGGTTCACGAATGTGTTTTTTCCGGGCTTAGTGCAAAAGGTTAAACGCACTTTGCCACGCCTATTAACCAGTTCCCTCCCCCGCCACCGCCCTTGTACCTTATCAGCGCAATTAGCGAACATTTGGCGAGATTCTTGTTGGCATTTTGAATAATTATGACAATTGAAAAGTTGCTGTCAACTGAACCGTCACAGACGACAGGGGGACGGGTGTGTAATGAGCTTAGCTGATTGGCACAATTAACAATAACAACAACAACAACAACAACAACGCCTAAATCATTGGCATGTGTCAAACAGTAAATTGCCTAATTGGCAGCCAAAATTTTTGGGGCCCAAAACTCAATGAGATGCTAATAATGTCAAATAATAATGCAAAAAGGCAGTGTGAAAATAAAGGACATGTCATTTTGAAATTGAAAATTGAAAGAAGCAAAAACTTTTATCAATATTTAATACATAAAATGGGAGAAAACCCCAAGTTTAACACTTTCATTGTCAAAGCCGGAACTTTTTACTGTAACAACATTATTATTATTTTTTGTTCACAATTATTTAATTTAATGCTTTTTCATTTAGTAAAGAACAATATAAATATATTGAAATCTATAGGAAATTTTGATATGAGTAGATTGTTAATTGGTATAACTGTTAGTGTTGCCATTTTGCTTTAAAAATGCTTTTTCGTCCTTTGGTAAACTTAAAACTTTGATAATTTCTATGTTGCTAGTTTGATTTTGATGAAATTTTCACAGATAATTCATTTTGTGCAACACTTGCCGATGAGAAGCAAGAATTTGTAATACTTTGGCTTTTATTGTTATCGATTGTAGGTATATCGAGTTATCGATAACATGAAACAAACTTGAAATGCCTTAGTTGATCCAAATTTGAAGTTCTTAACTTTTGAGAACCGATATATACATATAGTTAAATCGCATATTGTCTAAATCGGAGATGATATATAAAAGTTGAGCTTTCTTATTGCAATTTGCCAGCCCATTTGCCAATAGTTGCCAACTATTCTTGCTCTTTTCGACTTTCT